>BTHU01000011.1:27530272-28730272 GCA_036184795.1 Tokudaia tokunoshimensis | reverse complement strand
ATGTCTTCATTGAATTAGAAAGAGCAGTTTGCAAATTCATTTGGAATAACAAAAAACCCAGGATAGCGAAAACTATTCTCAACACTAAAAGAACTTCTGCTAGAATCGCCATACCTGATCTCAAGCTGTATTACAAAGCAATAGTGATAATGCAATAAAATAAATAAATAAATGCAATGTAATCAATAAAATATCCAAAAATGGATGTACAGATTTAAACAGAATTCTCAAAAAAAAAAAAAACGAAATTCAAATAACTGAGAAAACCTTAAATCAAAATTCAACACTCTCAGTCTTCAGGGAAATGCACATGATAACTACTTTGAGACTTCATCTTATACCTGTCAGAATGGCTAAAATCAATAAAACAAACGTCATGTCATTCTGGGAACATGTGGAGATAGGGGACAATCTTCTGCTAGTGTGAGTGTAAACTTGAAAAGCCACTATGGAAATAATTATGCTGGTTTCTGAAGAAGATTAGATTTTTTTTTAATTTTCTATACACTAAATTAGGGTTCCATTGAAGAAATTGAATATGGAAGATGACATACATGTGTATGTCTCAGGAGAACCATTCTAACACCCAAGGAAAAAAGTCTGTTTCTTCTTGATAAATCAAGTTTTTTTCTTGGCAAGTCAAGTTTCTTCTTGATAAAATTTGTTCCTTTTTTTCTCTTTCTCTCTTCTTTCCTTCCTTTTTCTTACTTTTTACTTTTTGTTCTTCTTTTCTTTTAGATTTGTGTTGTGAGTTTTAGCTGCCCGTACATGAACACCATGTGTGTACTGCCCTCAGAGAATAGAACTGAGCACTGGAACTCTTATAACTGGATTACAAACAGTTGTGAGTCATCTTGTGAGTGCTCGAAGCTTTTTTTATTTTTACATTTTTTAATTGATTATTTTATTTATTTAAATTTCAAATATTATCCCCTTCCAGATTTCCCCTCCTCAAGCCCCATCCCATCTCCCTTTCCCCTGCTTCGATGAGGGTGCTCTCCCACCCACCCTTCTACTCCCAACTCACCTCCCTAACATTCTCCTACTCTGGGGCATCAAGCCTTCACAGGGCCAAGGGCCTCCACTCCCACTGATGCCTGATAAGGTCATCCTCTGGCACATATGCAACTAGAGCCCAGGGTTCCCTCCATGTGTGTACTCTTTGGTTGGTGAATTAGTCTTTGGGAGCAGGAGGCAGGGAGGGTCTGGTTGGTTGGTATTGTTCTTCCTGTGGGGTTGCAAACCCCTTCATATCCTGCAGTCCTTCCCTTGGGTTCCAGTGCTCAGTCTGATGGTTGGCTGCTTGCATTTGCATCTGTATTGGTCAGGCTCTGGCAAATCCTTTCTGGGAGAGCTATATCAGGCTCTTGTTGGCATGTACTTCTTGGCATCAGAAATATTGTCTGGGTTTGTTGACTGCATATGGGATGGATCCCAAGGTGGTGTGGTCTCTGGCTGATTTTTCCTTCAATCTCTACTCTACTCTTTGTCCCTGTGTTTCCTTTGGACAGGAGAAATTCTGGGATAATATTTTTGAGATGGGTGGGTGGCCCCATCCCTCTACAAGGGGCAGTGCCTACCCTCTGGATATGGTCTCTACCTAGTCTCTCTCTCCTTTGTTGGGTATTTCAGTTAATGTCATTCCTGTTGGGGCCTAGAAGCCTCTTACTTTCCTGACATCTGGAACTTTCTGGTGGTCACCCCCAGTCCCCATCTCCCACTGCTACACAACTTCATTCAATGTCCTGACCCTCTTCTCCTTCCCCAGTACTTCTCCTCCCAAACCTAATCTTGTTCCCACTTTTTCCTCTCTCTCCCTCTCCCTCACAGATCTCTCCCTCCCTCTACATCCCATAATTAATTTTCCCCCTTCTAAGTATCATTGAAGAACCTACATTTTGGTCTTCCTTCTTCTTGAGCTTCATATGGCCTATAAGTTGTGTTATAGGTATCCTGAGCTTTTTCTCTAATATGCACTTATCAGGGAGTACATACCTTGTGTGATTTTTTTTTTTTGTGACTGGGTTACATCACTCAGGTTGATATTTTCTAGTTCCATCCATTTGCCTGTGAAATTCATGAAGTCATTGTTTTTAATAGCTGAATAATACTTCATTGTATAAATGTACATTTTCTGTATCCATTTCGTTGTTGAAGGACATCTGGGTTCTTTCCAGCTTCTGGCTATTATAAATAAGGCTGCTATGAACACAGTGGAGCATGTGTCCTTATTGCATGCAGGTAAAGCCTCTGGGTATATGCCCAGGAGTGGTACATTAAGATTTGTCTATACATCTCAACTTATATCTAAGGAATGTTTCATCTTACCACAGGGACACTTGTTCAACCGTCTTAATTGCTGCTTTATCAATAATAGCCTGAAATGAGAAAAAGCATGAATATTCTTCTACCGAAAAGTATATTTATACAATTGAACGTAACTCTGCTGTTGAAAGCATGAAATCATCAAATTCTCATATAAAAGATAGAAAAAGGGAAAAAAATCATCGTGATTTAGGTAACTCAGACCCAAGAAGATAATAAGGTTTGCATTTGCTCATATGTAGATATTAACTGTTAAATCAATGACAAGTAAGCTGAGGTCTACGAACTACAGAGTGTAGATTAAGGGACTAGTGAGGACCAAAAGACCTTTCCAAAACTGCAAAGTAGAATAGATGAGTGTTGATAGAGATAAGGAGAGACCAAAACATGAGGATCAAGTGAAGAGAAGAGAGAATGGGTCTCAAGGCAAAGAATATGTGCAGAGACAACTGAGATTAAGGTCCATTTCTGGGTAGTGTGGAAACCTAGTACAGCAGAATCATATGAAGGGACTCTAAAAAAAATTACAAAATAATGAGAGAGACTGACCCTCAAGTGGACAATTTTATTTTTGTTGGCAACAACATTCTTCAATATAAAACTGTATTTTACTTAGTGCCTTCTCCTTACTGAGTAGCACTGTATCTCACAAAAGTATTTATTTTAATTGTGACAGCATAAAAAAAAGATAGGTAGGAAGAAGAGAGGAAGGCAGGCAGGCAGGCAAGCAGGCAGGCAGGAAGGAAGGGAGGGAGGAAGGAAGGAAGGAAGGAAGGAAGGAAGGAAGGAAGGAAGGAGGGAGGGAGGGAGGGAGGGAAGGAGGGAGGGAGGGAGGGAAGGAAGGAAGGAAGGAAGGAAGGAAGGAAGGAAGGAAGGAAGGAAAGAAGCAAAGGAGGAACAGATAAAGGCAGGGTTATCAACCAGTTTTGTATAAACATCTTTGTGATGTTAGGGATTAACCATCAAAACATTAAAATAAAGACTTGTCAAGTGCAAATGGCAGGACAATTTTCTAAAAGAGGAAGGCTATTAATACTAATATTTTCTTAGACATTTTTAAAAGATGACAGGAATAATCTACATATGACAATATCTAGTAAAACTTCATTTCAGAAACAAAAATTTAGTTTTAGAACTAACGTAGAATAACATATATAGCAACAAGTTCCTAAATGCACAGCACCTAACGCTCGTTTCTGCAACTGTGTTTTCATTCAGGAAATCTCTTCATTATGAGTTGTCAGAGTCTGGGCGTAGGAGACGATGACAATTCAACTCCTTCATATTTGTCTACGAACCGCTTTCCAAAGCCCAGAACACCTTTATTAGTGATTTGCAGGTGTCGCCACGCTTCTTACAAACAGGGATCTAGTAAGGTAAAGAAAGAGCTTTGACATTTAGTTACCCTGACATTTACCATTGAAATTAATGACGCTATAAAATTGTCATGCCGCATGCCATTTGCTGAGAGTGATGCTTATTAATCACAAATACTATGTAATCTGTTTTAGATGTAAAAGGTTATGTATTCCTTTCATTTCACATTCTGATTAAAGCTAAGGCAGCATGCATGCAGAATCATTATAAACTCAAATGTGAACTTTAAATGGAATTTTAACCTCAGGGATTTACATGTCATACAAAATTTATGAACATTGAGAAAATAAGAAAAATAATTTTCTGTATGCAGGAACATTTTTTGAAATATTGATATGCCTACTCATACCAAAGGAAGAATAGAGAACTACTTGTCCAGATTACTATTTAGGGGTTTTACTCGAAAAGGCAATGAAATTCAAAGCAAATGAGGAAAGGGAATATTTTCTGTGGTGCTAGAATTCAAATATTTAATGCCCCCCCTCAAAAGAGAATGACTTGACCTGGTATATTTAAAAGAGACTTCCATCCAGACTTTGTTTAAAAATAGTTTGAGCCAGGAGACAAAACCTCTGCATCTTGGAAGTAATGCTCTATAAACCTAATAAGAATACAGATTTTAGAAATGATTTTTCTGCCGGGCAGTGGTGGCACACGCCTTTAATCCCAGCACTTAGGAGGCAGAGGCAGGTGGATTTCAGAGTTTGAGGTCAGCCTGGTCTACAGAGTGAGTTCCAGGTCAGCCAGGGCTGTACAGAGAAACCCTGTCTTGAAAAAACAAAAAACAAACAAACAAACAAATAAAACAGAAATGATTTTCTATGTTTGTATTTTTTAATGTTCTACTATACCTAAACATAAACACTACCTATTTGTACTCATTGATGTCTTTATATTAATATTTGAATTTATTTTAGATACATAGACTCAAATGTTGACATGATATCAGTTTCATACTTAATGTTAATAAATATAACTACATTATTTATAAACTCCAAATTAGGAGTGCAATTTTAAATGAACATGGTGACTACTTTTGAAGTAGAAAGTTTAAAGTATTAAACCTGAAGTATTCTGCACAGAAAAAAATATAAATAATAATAAATGAACTCAGCAAGTTGTACTTAAAACACACATATACAAAAATGAAGAATTATGAGAAAGTCCTTAATTTGAGAGTTCATAGGAAGAGTTGGAAGGGACAGATGAGTCAAAATGATATAAACACAGCATTGATACAAGAATGGAATACTACTCTGCAAAAAACAAATACTTGACCAACCAAACAAATAAACCAAAAAATTGTATAGTATTGGCTTATGAAGGCAAGCCAGAAATCTCCCTGAATTATTATCTTACAGAAGTTGTTTTTAAATGGTTTGGATAAGAATGGTCTCTACAGGCTTATAATACAACATATTACTTATATAATAATATGTAATATTTTCACATAATGTAGTATTTTATATATAAAATATATATTTATAAAATATTAAATATAAAGATTAAATTATATATATAAAATGTGGGAGGGTAAAAAGAACCAAAAGAAAATTACATCAAATATTAAGAAAATGATTACTGAGTCAAAGACTAAATCATCTTATCTTCTTGAAAAGAAACAAGAGGAGAAAAAAAGTAAAAAACAAAGAGTGTCGATGGAAACATTAGATTATCAGTAAAATAATAAATTTTCATATTTTAAGTGATGAATACACAAAAATACCAGATGTTTATATGTATTACTAAAAGGAAGATTGACTCTAGACTGTTGATACAAGATTATCCAGCTACATAATACTCATAAGTCAGTGGTGAAACTCAGGTTAATTCAGTTTACTATAGATACACTGTAAACAAACTGTAAGCAGACAGAATTCAATAGAGGGTTCTCAGGGCAGAGGGGCATATGTGGAATGAGCCTATTGTAGGAATGGGAGAATAAGGAAAGAGGAGCTTTGTCACAGTATTAGAGAAAATAATTGTCATCAGTGTACATAACTAAACAAAGTTAGTTTGATATTAAAGGGCTATTTAGACAAACAGAACAGCTAACTAAAATGATCTGTCTTATCAATAATTACCTTGAACACAAAATATTAAATTATTCAGTTAAAACAAAAGGTATATTTACATTGGGTCATACGTACTGTTGTTGAGACTACAGGTATTCAAGCCACTATAGAAAATGTAGGACTGTGAAAGGCAGCCTGGTTCCTGGTTAAGCAAAGACTAGAAACCCTGGTGACCTAGAAGGGACAGAAGGTATTTGTGCCCCAAGAATGATGACTGGACCTCACAAAAAGATGGAAAGAGAGAATGAGTTTAACCAAGTTATAGTTTTACCGCCACATACATGCCAAGGAATATCCACCATGATCATAAATCTAATATATGAGAAAGAGAGAGAGAGAGAGAGAGAGAGAGAGAGAGAGAGAGAGAGAGATTGTTTGCACAACAAGTTATTATGAAATACACTATGAAAGAATGTATTGTTGCTGTAAAGTAAAATTTAAAAATGATTTTGGAATGTTTTTCTCCAAGAGGAACTTCTGAGTTTCTGAGGTAACTCAGTTGTGTCCCATGATGTTTTTCTGGCTGCAGTCTTGTGAAAGGAAGTTTTGCTGAAACAGACAAATGAGAGGACATGTGATATTTTGATGGATTGGAGCCTTGAGAAGGCACATGGTATTTGGAAAGAGTGTAGATGGACTCTTACAAGCAGTGAGAGGAAGCTCTCACATTGTTACACCTTACAGCACTTTGGGGGACTTCACTGGTCTTTGCAAGGTCTGCAGTGCTTTGCAGGTCTTTGCTTGTCCTCCCTGATCTTCACTTTGTAGAGAGAAACATGTGAAAGAACCTATCCTGGTATTCTGGCTCGTTCTTTCCACTTCCACTGACTCCAGCTGATTGAGTAGCCCTGCAATTTCTGCTGGATTAAGACGCTATTTTTAATTCATATTTGGTTCTTGCTATTGGACTAGACTCACTCTACTGAGTTAGTGTTGGTCTGAACTTAGGGCATTCTGATAAAAAGGAATAGAATTGTCACAAAGAAATGCTTCTTATCAGGTCCATAAACCTGTTCTCCTTATAAACTTTTTTTCCCCTACCTCTGGTCAGTGGGCTAGAAAGAAGGTTGAAGCATTCTACAATTCTAAATAAAGTAGATTTAGAAAAATCTAAGCTAGCAAGCAAGTAAATATTTTAGGAAGTAGGTGTGTAAATTTTAAACATTACACAGTGTCTATGGACACGTTATCTAAACATCAAATGGTACCCAATTAATGCAGTAATGATTTACATGCCATTGTAAATAAATTTTATTAACTTTAAAGAACAATTTTCATCATCAGCATGGCTGCATTTTTAACTATGCATCAATATAAGAAACTGTAGAAGGAGTTCTGAAAGGCTGAGTCACTTGCTTTATGTTTCTTCTAATAATAAATTATAAAACATATAATCAAATCAAGTTTAATACCAGTGAATTTTCCATTGAATTAGTCTAGATGATTGAATTAATTTTCTGTTCATGAAAATGCTCTGCATATTTAGATTACTAGAAAATAGATACCTGTATTATTTTCCTTTATTTATCACACACAGAAATGCCTAACTATATAACAATTAAAAAATTGAAAAATATTAGTTATTATTTAGTCATAATATCCTTTTAGTTTTCACATTATCCTCTGTTTAGGAAGATGGTAATTAATTCCTACCTATTTTTATTACATTAACAATGATTTTTTCAAGCTGAATGTTTCCACCAAGCTGTTGATAGAATTCTCTGCTGCCTTACACTTGGGAATGTGCTATTGTCTACAATTTAATTGCTGAGTTATCACACATTTTTCACGCATATGTTTGTAAATTGAATATGTTGTCAATCATTCATTTTCTTCCTACTGCTAAAAATATATCTATTTATACCATATGTTGGTGAAATAATTTTTCTTCTTCATTGACTTTGTGGTTTTTGGAAGTTGTCTTTATTGTTTGTCGTTGTTTGCAAACACATCGAAAATGCTATTTGTCTTTTGTACAAAACATCAGAGCAGCTTTCTAGTGACAAGTTCTTTTTTTTTCAAGGAAACAATAATTTAAAATGATGGAGGAAAGGGGATATTAGCTTTTGCTTAGTTTCCTTCTTTCTAATGATTTTCATTCACACTTTTATTAAAAAACATATACTATATTGATTTTAAAGAACTGGTAACCTGCTCAGACATGTTTAAGCTCAGTATTCTACAAAATATAACAAATTGTATTAATAATGGCTTTCTTCCACAGTGTAGTGTGGGGATATTTTGACAGAGTAAAGCTGCACAAAAATTTAAGAGCTCAACTTTAGGAAATAATATATAAAATTAGAATGGAGATATTTTTCAACATCTGATTTTAGGAGAGTATGTATGTTCTTCTAGTTGCCATGATTCTCATCAATAAAGAACAGTTAATATATTTTTTTTCATCATGACAAAACTACAAAGAATGTTTCTGTACTTTTTAAAGAAATGTGTGAGATCATTAGCCTCTGAGCCCTTGATAGAGATACCAAATAGCCTTTTGAGTCACTTGATTTATAGTTTTTTTCAGACATTATTAAATATCGTCTACTGAATTTATTGTTCAGTCAGGGTTTCTCAAGTTATTTAATAGAATTTTAGCAGGCTTGAAATTTTGTCTGCGAATATAAGTACTAGTGTGTATTATAAGGCTCTAAAAGCTCCCAGGACCCAACGCAGATGATATTAGCTGAAATACCCAACAAAGAGGAGAGAGAACCTCTAGAGACCATATCCAGAGGATAGGCAAGGCCCCTGGTTGAGGGATGGGCACCCACTCTCCTCAAAATTTTAACCCAGACTTGCTTCTGTCTAAAGGAAATACAGGAACAAAGACTGGAGCACAGACTGAAGGAAAGGTCATCCAGAGACTGGCCCACCTGGGGATCCATCCCATATGGATTCACCAAACCCATACACTACTGCTGATGCCAAGAAGTGCATGCTGACAGAGGGTAATATAGCTGTCTCCTGCCAGAGCCTGACAAATAAAGATGTGGATGCTCAAAACCAACCATTGAACTGAGCACATGGACCCCAATGGAGGAGTTAGAGGAAGGACTAAAGAAGCTAAAGGGGTTTGTAACCCCATACGAAGAACAGTTCCTACTAATCAGACCCCTCCCTCCCCCCAGAGCTCCCAGGGACTAGACCACCAAGAGAATATGCATGGAGGGACCCATGGCTGCAGCTGCATATGTAGCAGAGGATAGCCTTATCTGGCATCAATGGAAGGGGAGTTCTTTGGTCCTGTGAATGTTCAATGATACAGGGTAGGGGGAGCTAGGGATGTGGAGTGGAACTGGGTGGGTGGGTTGGGACGCACCCTCATAGAAGCAGGGAGGAGGGGGATAAGATAGGGGATTTTCAGAGGAGAAAACCCCGGGAAGAGGGATAACGTTTGAAATGTAAATAAATCTTTGGTCATGTGAAGGCTCAATAGAGGCCCCAGTGTGGGGAAATCGAGTGGGGGTCATGGGAGTGGGTTGGGTGGAGGAGCATATTCTTGGAGGCAGGGGGTAGGAGGATGGGTTGGGAGTTTTCGGGGAGGGGGGAAACCGGGAAGGGGTAGTACATTTGAAATGTAAATGAAGAATATTCAATAAAAAAAGAAAAAAAAGAAATGTAAATAAATAAAATAACCAATAAAAAATTAAAAAAAAACATTCTCTCGTAAATTTTTTCTACCAACAACATAGGCCTCCTCCAAAAACATGTACATTTACTATATGATCTGTAGGTTAGAGTCATGCAACCCATATATACATGGTATGGATTATGGGGAAAGTCCCAGTAGCCACACTCTCAGTCTGTTTCTTCCTGTTAGCTACCAACTGCCAATATCTCCACAGTGAAGGACAGAGAACAGAGAACGCCTGTCTTCCCTAGAATTTTCTGGCTTTATCTTGTGCATTGTCGAACAATGTATACAGAGTATGCCTTAGTGTAATAACCAGAGACATTGTCATTCAAAAACAGACTTTTTGAATGTTACTCTATCATTATTTCTTAGTTAATTTAGTTTATATCACTGTACTAATATCTGTCCCTTTGTGTGTGTGTGTGTGTGTGTGTGTGTGTGTGTGTGTGTGTGTGCATGGAATAACAATTGACATAACAGAGGTCATGACTTGAAGGAACATGGGAAAAGTTTTATGCGAGGGTTTGGAAGGAAGAAAGGTAAAGGAGAAATATTGTAATTAAAATACAATTCCAAAAGTAAAACAAACAAAAACTTGATTATCTTTGATCCACTTAGAATTGAGCTTAGTGCAAGGAGATAAGGATGGGTCAATTTGCATTCTTCTGCATGTTGACCTCCAGCTGAGCCACATAAAACCAGACACTGAAACTAATAGAAGGGAAACTAGGGAAGAACCTTGAACATATGGGCACAGGGGAGAATTTCCTGAACAGAACTCCAATAGCTTATGCTCTAAGATCAAGAATAGACAAATGGGACCTCATTAAATTACAAAGTTTTTGCAAGGCAAAAGACACTGTCAAAAAGACAAAGCGGCAACCAACTAACTGGGAAATGATCTTTACCAACCTTACATCCAACAGAGGGCTAATATCCAATATATACAAAGAACTCAAGAAGTTAAACTCCAGAGAGGCAAGTAACCCTATTAAAAAATGGGGTACAGAGCTACACAAAGAGTTCTCACCTGAAGAATATCTAATGGCTGAGAAGCACCTAAAGAGATGTTCATCATCCTTAGTCATTAGGGAAATGCAAATCAAAACAACCCTGAGATTCCATCTCACACCAGTCAGGATGGCTAAGATCAAAAACACAGGAGACAGCAGTTGTTGGTGAGGATGTGGAGAAAGAGGAACACTCCTCCACTGCTGGTGGAATTGCAAGCTGGTACAACCACTCTGGAAAGCAGTCTGGCGGTTCCTCAGAAAACTGGGCATGACACTCCCGGAGGATCCGGCTATACCACTCCTGGGCATATACCCAGAGACTTTACCTGCATGCAATAAGGACACATGCTCCACTATGTTCATAGCAGCCTTATTTATAATAGCCAGAAGCTGGAAAGAACCCAGATGTCCCTCAACGGAGGAATGGATTCAGAAGATGTGGTATATCTACACAATGGAATACTACTCTGCAATTAAAAACAATGAATTCACGAAATTCCTAGGCAAATGGTCAGATCTTGAAAATATCATCCTTAGTGAGGTAACCCAATCACAAAAGAACACACATGGTATGCAGTCACTGATAAGGGGATATTGACCCAGAATCTCGGAATACCCTAGACACAATCCGCATATCAATAGATTTCTAAAAAGATGGTAGGAGAGACCCCTGGTCCTGGAAAGACTGGATGTAGGGGAACACCAGGACAGAGTAACGAGAGGGGGTTGAATGGAGAAAAGAGAGAGGGAAGGGGGCTTATGGGACTTTCGGGGAGGGAGGAAACGGGAAAGGGGAAGTGATTTGGAATGTAAATTAAAAAATAAAATAAAAAAAATAGCTCTAAAAAAAAAAAAAAACTTGATTATCTTCTTCGACCATGTGGACCCTGGATGTTGTTTGGAGGTCTCAGATAAACAGGCTTGACAGCAAGCACTTTATGCAATGTTCTATCTCTTTGGCCTCAGACTCACTTTTTTAAAAAATATTTTAATATTCATAAAATCCCAGTCATGTAATACGAAGGATTTCCTATTTTCTTCCAGTAATTCAACAGGATATAGACAGAAACTTCCAGATTTAATAAGAAATAATATTTATATGTATCACCTTCTATATTTTTATTAATGTCAAATTTACCTTATTCCTCAAAACTGATTTACAATCAGTTTTTTTAATAACTATTTGTTAGTAATGATTGCTGCCAGCAGTGGTTTCTATAAGACAGATTACTTTGTACAGTGATGTAAACTAAATTGAGTAAGAAATAATGAGGCAATAATATTTAAACTGTTGAATGACAGTTTTACGGATCATTACACTAAGACATACTCAGTACAGATTGTTGGACAAATAGGATTAACTCCTCGGCTGGGCCTTTGGGGATGGCAAATGATGCCTAGTCATTTCTCTAAATATTTATAGGTTTGGATAAAGCAAACAATTCAAAGAGTTATTGTGTATTAGACAGTGGAAATATGCCTGTCTGAGAAAAATAAATTTGATAAGAAGAATGACTGATTCATAGAAAGGGGAAAGAATTGATAATTTTTACACTAAGTGGATTTCCAAATTAAGACCCACATTTACTAAGGAGTTTGTGAAATGACCAAAGAAAGAAAGGCACACAGTGGTTCAAGTTATGCATAGAGATAGGGATGTCCTATTATAGCTAATTAAATGTGGGTTATAAAATTAGGATACACATCTACAGAGATTAACATCATCAAGGTGATTTGGTATGGCCTCAGCATCATAAAGTTCGGCTACTAGGCAACAATGATTTGAGTACTATTCATGTGCAACCAGGAAAACAACCAAAGTCTATTGCAATTACCCAGATGTAAATATGGTACTTTTTTAATAGCTTGATGATATTGCAATAGCATTAGGTGTCGATGTTAAAATCAATGGTTCATATTGAAGATTAAAGAAAATACATTACCAAAAGGTTTTAATATTGTCTTCACTATTTCGCACACTGTAACAGACTGCAGAGATATAAAATTTAAAATTAAAAACTACATTATATAAAATGACATTTCACAAGATTTTTCAGGCTCGCTTATGACCTAAATTTTCTACAGATAGTTATGATTCTGGATCAATTACATTATAGATTTTCACCACCTTGAAATATTTTGTTCTACTCTAGATATTAGAGAAAATAAAATAGAAAGAAAACTGTTGAATAATAAAGCAGGTCTCAATTTGCAGAAGGAACAAGTGAATGACCTGTTTCACATTGCCTTAGAACATGTATACATGTACAAGCAAAAACCAATTCACACAGTAGTGCTCAAAAAAACTGCCTAAACTAGCCTATATCATATTTTAAAGTAAAAACAATAAAAAGCAAGAAATGATTAAAAATGATTTATTTACCAATTAAAATAAAGAGATAAAAAAGAAAACGAAAAGGAAAGATTGTATTACTTAGCATAAGATATATTGATTTATGAGCAGAAAACACAGCATCTGAAAAAATATTAATCTACATTTCACTAGCTAAGATAATTAAGGACAACACAGAACAATAAAATGAAACCTATAAAATAAGAATAATGTTTAAAAGAGGAATCTTAAAACAACTCTTCGTATTTTAAACCTATATATTTCCATATATATTATCGAAGAAACTTATCTCTAAGGAAATATCATTCCCAAACATATTACAGTGGAGACAATCAAAGACTAAATTTAATGGAACACAAATGAATATGCAATCAAACAATTCCTTAAAATGATCTGGCTTAGAAAATATTAGATTTAAGTGCCAAGTAACAATGTAAATGTACTGAAATTAGAGAAAATCTAAGTAGAATGTGATTACTATCTTTGATAAAGACTCCATATGTACAAAACACTTTAAGTCTTCTTCCAACTATATAAGCTATGTAAAAAGATGTAAACCCTGTTCTAGTCTCTAAAAGATAATAGCAGATTAACAGCATGTATCACCTTCATTCAAGATTCAATCTTGGAATAGGCACAATTATCCAAATTTAATGACTATGAGTTTTATGAATTTTGGTCAAAAGAAGTCATTTGCAAAGTATGGAAGATGCCCTTATTAATTGTGTAAAAATTAAATAACTATGTCTGATAATAAGGAACTAACATTATTTCTTTTCCATAGTAGTAAACATGTACATAATACAAATTTGGGATATATATATGAAGAAATTTGAATGAAATTACAGTATATCTTAAAATAATGTAAAATTAAAAGCATAAGAACATTACTATTAATTAATAAAAGTAAGAGGTTGTAAAATGAACCTATGTTGGTCCATTATTTTTTCTAAATTTTCTGCTTTTCTGATATTTAAAAAGAAGAGTAGTATCCATTAATTGATATCTATTATGAATAATATCTTTCAATTTCCTTTAATTTTTTGAGTAGGGCTAACTTGGTAGTTAAAACCCATTGCTATTTTCCCCAAAAATGAAATATTCCTGATTCTTTGTAACAATTCTAGTAATATAAGTGTTAAATTACAACAGAGAAATGACATTACAACCTGTATGAAATCTGTATTGTTTTGTAAAACCTCACTTTTTAGAATCACTGATTTTACTTTTATTTATATTAAATGAATTGACATATATTTTAAAGCTTCTTTCATTATTATTTGATTTGGTTTTTTAAATTTTTTTATTAGCTAGATTATTTACATTTCAAATGATTTCCTCTTTCCTGGTTCCCCCCTCCCCAAAAGTCCCATAAGCCCTCTTCCCTCCCCCGTACCCCAATCAACCCCCTCTCACTTCCCTGTCCTTGTATTCCCCTATACTGTTGCATCGAGCCTTTCCAGGACCAAGGGCCTCTCCTTCCTTTTTCTTGGGCATCATTTGATATGTGAATTGTGCCTTGGGTATTCTGAGCTTCTGGGTTAATATCCTCTTATCAGTGAGTGCATACCATGTGTGTCCTTTGTGATTGGGTGACCTCACTTAGGATGATATTTTCCAGTTCCAACCATTTGCCTAAGAATTTCATGATTTCATTGTTTTTTAATAGGAGTAGTATTCAATAGTATAAATATACCACATTTTCTGTATCCATTCCTGCGTTGAGGGACATCTGGGTTCTTTCCAGCTTCTGGCTATTATAAATAGGGCTGCTATGAACATAGTGGAGCATGTGGCCTTATTACCCTTCGGGAAATCATCAGGGTATATACCTAGGAGTGGTGTAACTGGGTCCTCTGGTAGTATCATGCCCAGTTTTCTGAGGAACCACCAAACTGCTTTCCAGAGTGGTTGTACCAGCTTGCAATCTCACCAGCAGTGGAGTTTTCCTCTTTCTCCACATCCTTGCCAACACCTGCTGTCTCCTGAGTTTTTGATCTTAGCCATTCTGACTGGTGTGAGGCGAAATCTTGGGGTTGTTTTGGTTTGCATTTCCCTGATGACTAAGAATGTTGAACATTTCTTTAGGTGCTTCTCAGCCATACGATATTCCTCAGATGAAAATTCTTTGTTTAATAGGGTTATTTGGCTCTCTGGAGTCTAACTTCTTGATTTCCTTGTATATAATGGATTTTAGCCCTGTGTCAGATGTAGGGTTGGTAAAGATCTTTTACCAACTTGTTGGTTGACATTTTGTCTGATTGACAGTGTCCTTTGCCTTACAGAAACTTTGTAATTTTATGAGGTCCCATTTGTCAATTCTTGATCTTAGGGCATAAGCTATTATCTTGGTGTGACTCTAACCAAACAAGTGAAATATCTGTATAACAAGAACTTCAAGTCTCTGAAGAAAGAAATCAAAGAAGACCTCAAAAAATGGAAAAATCTTCCATGCTCGTGGATTGGCAGAATTACTATAGTATAAATAGCCATCTTGCCAAAAGCAATATACAGATTCAATGCAATTCCCATCAAAATCCCAACTCAATTCTTCATACAGTTAGAAAGAGCAATTCTCAAATTCATCTGGAATAACAAAAAACCCAGGATAGCTAAAACTATTCTCAAGAGTAACAGAACTTCTGGGGGAATCAGTATCTTCGACCGCAAGCAGTACTACAGAGCAATAGTGTTAAAAACTGCATGGTATTGGTACAGTGACAGGCAAGTAGATCAATGTAATAGAACTGAAGACCCAGAAATGAATCCACACTCCTATGGTCACTTGATCTTTGACAATGGAGCTAAAACCATCCAGTGGAAAAAAGATAGCCTTTTCAACAATGGTGTTGATTCAACTGGAGGACAACATGCAGAATGCAAATCAATCCATTCTTATCTCCTTTTACTAAGCTCAATTCCAAGTGGATCAAGGACCTTCACATAAAACCAGACACATTGAAACTAATAGAAAAGAACCTGGGGAAGAGACTTGAGCACATGGGCATGGGGGGAAAATTTCTTGAACAGATCACCAATAGTTTCTTTCATTATTTATATGTAGGTATATACATCTCTCTGTATATATGTACATGCTGATACAGACTCTGTTGTAGACCAGTAGAAGTCATCATATCTTCCAGAGCTAGAGTTAGAGGCTGTTTTCAGAAAGGAGATATGGATGCTGAAAAATGAACTTAGGTATCAAGTTCTATTCTGTAAGGAAAACAATCACTTTACTGGAAAGAAATCTCTCCAGATCCAAATTCACATTTTAAAATGCAGGCTGCCTCATTAGAACATATGGAATCATTATAAATATAGGAATATATGTAGTGCATTTTGAGAAAAAAATCTTTCAACATTTTTCTTGAAAGAAGCATTGAATAGAGTAACTGATGTCCAATTTGACTCATATTCTGACTGTGTGATGTAGTGGAGAGAATTGCCTTACCAGTCACTGGTAGTTGGAACCTTCACAAACCAACTTTATGAAGTAAGACATCTTTAGAGTTTTACAATCTGGAAAGTTACTACAAAGTGACACATGGTTTTTGTAAGCAAAATATCTGTAATTGTCATGGGAAATAGAATTGTTAAAGAGAATGATGTACTTGAAGTTATCTATTAAAACAATTACTTCCTCTTATTTATTGGCTTCTCTTCTTTCATTTGAGTGTGAAGTTATATTTGATGCTGAACAATAAAGAAAATAGCCTTTGTGGTGTCTTAAAAATTTGTTGTTTTCAAAATTGAATAATTGCAGTATTGTATCAACTTTGTGCAACAATAATAATGTTCATGAGATGTTAAGCTTATAAAAGAAAAATGTTTGTTTTGATTGGTGGTTTCAAATGTGTCCAGGTATGGATGCCTGGGGCTTCGGTCCACATAAAATAGCAATGCATCCTGGTAGACCCTAGTAGCAGAAAGTAGGGTTGTTTGGAGAACTCTACTTCCTTTGAGCCAAAGAATTCACACTAGATTCCACCTATTAAATTTTAAGTACTAGTTCATAGCTATAGGCTCCTATTTTACTGACCATCTATCAGAAAGAAAAATGAAAACATTATAAATTTTATAGGATTCTACAAATATGTTTTATTCAATTGTACCCTGTCATTTATGAATCTCTGATGACAGGGTGATGCCTATGGAATTTTCAGTTGCTTGCTCTAAATCCATTCTCTACCCAAGGTGTTAATCTCCTGTCTTGTAAATTTGGCCATAATATGAAATTATTTTTTCAGACCAATGGATAGTTCTTATGCAAACATTACTAGATTATGATAACATGACTAATAACTACAACAACAAAATAAAAAATCATGATAAAGATACTACTATTCATACAAAGCAATTTGGGATGGAGAAGACAGCAATTGCATTTGGGGGAGGGAGGAAGGGACCTGCGTGAGAAGGCAGACAGGAAGGGGAAGAGAGGAACATGATTAAGTATTGGGGGAGGAACAGGACTGAAGCCTTGAAGGGTAGCAGAAAGAATGGAAACAGGCAATCTTAAGAGGTAGAATTGGGGGGGGGTACCCTCTAGAATGTACCAGAGACCTGGGAGGTGAGAGTCACTCAGGACTCAGAGGGAAGGACTTTAGATGAAATGCCCTACAGTGGAGAGTGGGAACTTGTAGAGTCCATTTCCAGTAGAAAAAGAACAAAATGTAGAGGGATGGGGTTGCCATCCACAGTCAAAAACTCTGACCCAGAATTGTTCTTGGCTGAAAGAACTGCAGAAGTAAAAAATGGAGAAGTGAATGAGGAAAAGGAGGTTCAGTGACTGGCCCAAACTGGGATCCATCTCATGGGAAGGCTCTATTACAGATGCTATGGTGTGCTTACAAACATGACGGCCCTGTGAAAGGCCCAACAAGCAACTGAAAGAGTCACCCAATGGACATAAGCTTGTGACCTCTGTAGTTGAATTAAGGAAAAGCTGGAAGAAGCTGAGGAGGAGTGTAAACCTAGAGGAAGACCATTAACCTGGACTTCCAGAATCTCTCAGACATTGAGCCACAAGCCAGGCAGCATACACCAGATGATATGAGTTCCCAACACATAAACAGCGGAGGACTGTAGGGTCTTGACTCAAAGAAGATACAGCTAACCCTTGAGAGACTTGGGGCCCCAGGGAGTGGTTGGGTCTGATGGGGTGGGGGTGGGGAAGTGAGGACATTCTCTTGGAGATGGGGGAGGAAGTGTGGGATGTGGAACAGCAGGAGGGTGGACTGGGAGAGGGATAAAGTCTGGAGTGTAAAAAAAGATTAAAGAATGAATAAAAAAAAATCTAAAAAAATGGCAGCCAAACAAAAAATGAAAACAACAATAATAATAACTTTTGTATCTGAATTCTATTGTACTTTACACAAAATATTAACTCATTTGCTATACTTTTAGATAAAGAAACTTTTGGGACAGATTCTCACACACACACACACACACACACACACACACACACACACATATATCTTTGTTAAAAAAAAACAAAGCCATAAACAAGGCAGATATCCAGATTCTTGAGAAATCTTGGTAATATGAAGCTCTACACTATATCAAACTATAAATATTAACAACTGCTTTGCAATATGATCTCTAGAGAGAAAGTATTTTAAAGAATAGCTAGGAATTTATTCTACCACAGAGGATAGGAGATCATTTATACATAATCATCAAGACCTGGAGGCAGCTCAGAAGGAAGTGTTGGTAAGCACTTTCAATGGTCTATAAATACAGGGTTTTACCATTTGAGGAAGGGAAGGTAAATGGCAGTATGTGGAAGTCCATTCATGATGCATATTCAAAAAGGTCAGAATATGTGAAATATCAGTCTTCCACAATTTTCATGCATATTTATGTTAAAATAGAAATAAGTAAGCAAAGTCCTTTGGATTAGAAATTGCCATTGAACAGAGAATAGGTCAGAATAGATTTATCATATTTTATCGACATTCAAATATGCTCTCAGGCTTAAATCTCAAATTTTTACCTTTTAAAATTTTTACCAGTTTTTATTTTTTACATAAATGATTTTTTAAAACAATTACAAAATGATTTGTTACAGAATAATTCCCTTGCTTTTGTCAACTTTGGCAAAATTTAAAATTATAACCAGAATTATGTGCTCCTCAGAATTTATTACTTCGAGATGTCAGTGTGCACCGGACTCTGTGAGCACAGGACACGATATTTTGAGACGTAGCGCACCTGTGCATGCAATGTTAATCAGTCTTGAAAATCGCAATTTCCTTTTAAAATCTAATTTCCTTTTAAATCGTTCTGCAAAACTGCATGATATCTATTACACTTCTTACACTAGGAATTTAAAATAGTCACCATTTCATAAGTGAAAGCTAATTTTTAAACAGTGTCAGCTCGTGTGTGTGTGTGTGTGTGTGTGTGTGTGTGTGTGTGTGTGTGTTTGTCGTTTAAATCATTTAAGGGACTTATTAGGTGGCTCAGTGGATGAAGGTACTTGTCATCAAGTCTGATAATATAATTTGTTTTTACTTATTTCTGTTTGGTTTTGTTCTTTATTTTGTCTCCTGAGATGAAAAATTGTGAAGTAATAGAATGACTCAAAAAAAAAAAATTAACCTCTTACCTTCACAGACAATCTTATGTGCATATGTATACCCATAATTAATAAAGAAATGTAAATTCAAATTATTCATGAATCTATTAGGAAGTGAGTAAGGCTGCTTGGAGAGGGAAAGGTAAGATAAGAACTAGAGTTTTTGTAGTTAAGCTTCACCGTATTATACTTGGAGCGCTTGAATTCTCTCCACTATATTTTTTCCAGAATTTATTTATTTATTTATTTATTTATTTTGGTTTTTTTCGAGACAGGGTTTCTTTGTGTAGCCTGGCTGTCCTGGAACTCACTTTGTAGACCAGGCTGGCCTCGAACTCAGAAATCCGCCTGCTTCTGCCTCCCAAGTGCTGGGATTAAAGGCGTGCGCCACCACCGCCCCAGAATTTATTTTTTAATTGCCTCTTTATAGAAAGCATCCAGAATCATGGAAATGTAAATATGCATATTTTTGCTACAATCTCCCAACAACTTATCTCCCACTTCAGAGAACCATTCTCAAGCTTCAACAAGAAACCAGCATGGAGGTATATTAACTCTAGAAAGCTCCAAGGGAATTCACTGAAACTTATCTGAGTAAAAAAATCTCCAGAATCTTAGATAAAGCACATTTTCAATATATATTAATTTAAATATTAACTTTATTTTAGGAATGAAAGTATAAGAGGTTACCAAAAACTTCAGTCATGTATGCATTTTTATATTTTAACTTCTAAGCCTATTTATTGAGATAGAAAAATAATTTTGATGAAATAAACAGATAATTTTTTCACTGTAAAAGATTTTCCTCTTTCCTGAAAAAATATCTCCCTCTGACACTTTTACTAATGTGATGTCTAGAATAAAAGGAAATCACATTTCTTACTCTCATGACATGATGATACTAGAGTCTGAGAATATGCCTTAATATTCAAAGATTAAATAATATACCAATATAATTTTATAAACTTAATTCAAGTATTCATGGCTAAAATGTGTAAATGTGTCTATGAAAAAATATAAGTTTATAGTAATCATACTGTATTTTTAATAGGCTCTTATTTTACCCTACTCTTCACTGGGACTGAGATAATCTTT
This sequence comes from Tokudaia tokunoshimensis, assembly GCA_036184795.1. NCBI lineage: Eukaryota > Metazoa > Chordata > Mammalia > Rodentia > Muridae > Tokudaia > Tokudaia tokunoshimensis. The sequence continues at coordinate 28,709,811 of BTHU01000011.1, read as the reverse complement.
TGTTAAAATAATCTTGGAAAGTACTCAGCAATAATCTCCAAAAGCAATATATTTGTCTTAACTCAGTTGTTATAATTCATTAAACTAAAAAGAGCAGACAACAGACTAGTTTGCATATTGCAACCTGCTACAAAAGATAAGCTCTGAAATGTCAGAATCTAAACTTTATCATGCCCAACAGGTAGTGGCAGGAAGTGGGCTGTATCTCATTAAACATAATTCTTCCAGCATCAGTGTGTGCTTGCACCCTGTATGGGAACATACAGATAGGAGAGAGGAAAAAAGAAAGCATCCAAGATCAAAGTTTAATGATTGGTCTAATCCGGCTGGTGGAATGCTACGTGAGGAAGAAAAATCATATGGAAGGATGGAAAAGAGGCTCAGAGGGTGGGAGGAACTTGGGAGGAAGAGACGAAGGGGAGGGGGAAACAGACGGGCAGTATCAGAGATAGGAGAAGACAGGGATAATATACAGAGGGTCTAGAATTTAAACAGAGGTTTATAGCAATAGAGTATGTGCAACTAAGGGTAGCCACTAGAAAGTCCCAGATGCCAGGAAAGCAAAAGACTCCCAAGACCCTACAGGAATGATATCTGAAACGCCAAACAAAGGGGAGGGAGAACCTGTATAGACCATATCCAGAGGTTAGGCATGGCCCTCAGTGGGGCTATTAAGTCACCCACTCATCTTCAAATTTTTAACCCGAAATGGCTACAGTCTAAAGGAAATACGGGGACAAAGTATGGAGCAGAGACTGAAGGAAAGGCCATCCAGAGACTGCCCCATCTGGGGATTCCTCTCATGTACAGACACCAAACTCAGATGCTATTGCTGATGCCAAGAAGTGCTTGCTCTCGGAATACCCTAGACACAATCCGCATATCAATAGATTTCCAAGAAGATGGAAGGAGAGACCCCTGGTCCTGGAAAGACTGGATGTAGGGGAATGCCAGGACAGAGAAGCGAGAGGGGGTTGAATGGGGAAAAGAGGGAGGGAAGGGGGCTTATGGGACTTTCGGGGAGAGAGGAAACGGGAAAGGGGAAATGATTTGGAATGTAAATAAAAAAACTTAGAAAATAAATAAATAAAAAAAAAAAGAAGAAGAAGTGCTTGCTGACAGGATATATGCTGATATAGCTGTCTTCCGAGAGACTCTGCCAGAGCCTGACAAATACAGAGGGATGCTCACAGCCAATCATTGGACTGAGCACAGGGTCCCCAATGGAGGAGTTAGAGAAAGGACTGAAGGAGCTGAAGGGGTTTGCGACCCCATGGGAAGAACAACAATATCATTCAATGAGACCCTCAAGATCTTCCAGGGACAAAAACACCAACCAAGGAGTACACAAGGTGTGACCCATGGCTCTAGCCGCATATGTAGCAGAGGATGGTCTTATCTGGCATTAATGGGAGGGGAGGCCCTTCGTCCTGTGGAGTATAGATGCCCCAGTGTAGGGAGTTGCCAGGGCAGTAAGGTGGGAGTGGGTAGATGGGTGGGAGAGCACCCTCATAGAAGCAGGGTGAGGGGGATAGGTTAGAGGGGTTGTAGAAGGGAAAGGGGATAACATTTGAAATGTAAATAAAGAAAATATCCAATTTAAAAAAAGAAAAACAGTAAAACAATTCCTTTTCCTATGCTGTCAGCAACTCTTTAACTGTTTGGTAACAAATGATTGACACCTAGGAAGATATTCGAATCCTGAGTCAGATGTTACAATGCACTCATTTGTGATAACAAATAGCATGCCAGTAACTTACTCCCAACAAGTAGTGTAAAGCAGGGATCTGTTGAGAAGTTACAAGAATGGAGGTGCTCTGGGCTTACTATAGTGATTCAGGAGGAGTTCAAGGGTGAGGTTTCCCCCTGCAGACTAGAAGCTCATGATCCAGTAAGCCCTGCTGAGGCAGAGAGTGAATGCCTTTTTCTTTTTCTTCTCTGTCAGGGTGTGAGAAGAACTGCAAAGTCATGGAAGTCATAAGCCTGTTGGCCTAGGCCTTAAAAGTTACCTTTAAATATATTTACATGAACAAGATTAATCTCCTTCAAATAACCATACCAATAATCATTATGACCAGTTTAAAGGCTCTAAAATATACCACAGCATTTTTGGAGTCATATCATTTGTAATTGCTTTCAAGTATGAATTTCTTCAGTTTCAGGTTTTACTTCTCAAATTTGCCTTTCCACCTCATTTGAAACAATGATAACTCTTGATAAGACATGAACAAATGGATAAATTTTACATGTTTAGAATATAAAATAATGATTGAAAATACTGAACAAAATTTTTTACTTAGTATTCTCCCTCTCCTCTCTCTCTCTCTCTCTCTCTCTCTCTCTCTCTTTATATATATATATATATATATAAAGAGATTATATATATATTATATAATATATATATATATATATAATATATATATTATATATAATATATATATATATTATATAATATATATATAATATATATATTATATAATATATATTATAATATTATTATATTATATAATATATATTATATAATATATATTATATATAATATAATGATCATGATATATATATATAATATATAATATATATAATATATATATATAATATATATAATATATATAATATATATATATATATATATATATATAATATATATATATATATATATAATATATATATATATGTTCATATGTATATATATATATACACTCTCAAACACACACACACACAAAGAGGAGAGACAGTAAGACAGGAAGGGGGTAAAGGGAAGGGGAAGGGCTTACCTTCCAAATTGGCCATAACTCTAACAACTATTTGGCCAATATTTGTCTAAATAATTTGATTTCTCATCATGATTTGTCCAAATTATGAGTAATGAGAATTTGTCCCAGATAAACAGAAGTCCACATTTTTAAAATCTCATATCACTTTCATTTTACTGTAGATTTAGAAATATACATCAGTAAATTTAAGCAAATTGCTTGGTTCAGCAAATTAAATTGTTTTCAAAATGATTGAGGAAAATAATGGGCACTAGGATGTTACTTGCAGATGTTTTATTATAAGCTATTTTATATTTTATCACTAGGAAACTGCTTTAATAAATAAGAAATAAACACAATGAATATTATAAAATTACTAAAAATGAGTTTCTTACTAGTGGTTTTCTAAATAAGAAAGGCTTTGATAATAATGTTGAGGGAAAAATAAATGTGATAGTATGAATATAAATCACACACATGCTCCACCATGTTCATAGCCACCTTATTGGTAAAAGCCAAATCTGGAAACAACCCAGATGTACCTCATCCAAAGAATGGATACAGACAATATGATTCATTTACACCATGGAATACTATTCAGCTATTAAAAATGAAGACATCATGAATTTTGCAGCAAATGGATTGACATAGAAAATATCATCCTGAGTGAGGTAACTCAGGTCCCAAAGGATATAAATGGCACACACCCACTGATTAGTGTATATTAGTCAAAAAGTATAGAATGTCTAGGTCATAACCCACAGACCATAATAAGTATAACAAGTAGAAAGGCTCAAGTGAGAGTGTTTCAGTTCCACTTAGAAGGGGGAGAAAATAATCATCAGAGACAGAGGGAGGCAAGGACCTGGGTGGGAGGAGAAAGGAGAAAGGGGGAACAGGATAAGGTATGGGGTGAGCAGAACGCCAGGAGAATGACTGGAGATAAACAGCCTGGTGGGGTGGCTCTAGAAAGTACCAGAGACCCAGGAGGTGACAGATTCTAAGGAATCAACATGGGTGACCTTAGCCAAAGTGCCCACCTTTGGGACAGGGAACTCGAAGAGCCCACTTCCAGTAGACAGTCAGGGCCTCAAGTGGAGGGATGGGTTTGTTGACCCACAGTTAAAATTTCTTACCCAGAACTGTACCTGCTTAAAAGAACTGCATGGACAAAAATGGAGAACAGACTGAAAGAAAGGTGGTCAAATGACCAGCACAAGTTCTGATCCATCTCATGGGAGGGCCCCTAGATATGACCCTATTACTGATGCCATATTCTGCTTATAGATGGGAACCTGGCAACACTGTCCCTTGAGCGGTCCTATCAGCAGCTGGCTGAAACAGAAGCAGATACACTTAATCATTGAACTGAAGTCAAGGACTCCTATGGTTGAATTAGAGGAAGGAATGGAGAAGCTGAAAGGGAGAGCAACCCTGTAAGAAGACCAGCAGTCTCAACCTGTCCAGAACCCAGGGAGCTCCCAGAGACCAAGCCATCAACCAGGAGCATACACTGGCCTGTCTGAGGCCCCGAGCATGGCAGAGGTGGGTCTGCCAGTGCAGGCCTTAGTAGGAGAAGATATGCTTAATGTTCTAGAGACTTGAGACTCCAAATAACGGGGGGTCTGGGCAGGGCACCCTCTCAGAGGCAAAGGAAAGGGGGAATGTGATGAGGAACTATGAGAAGGAACAGAGAGGGGGGACAATGACAGAAATGCAAATACATAAATAAATAAAAATAGAAAAAAAACCCACAACATTCATGTTATTTTATTTACATGCCACTTTAAAAAATAATTTAAGCAATCTGATTAACCTATATATTACACTCCTTTTTTTGCCATAGTAAACTTGTGTCTCCTTTTGTTTTCTATTCTGTATACATGTGTATGTCATATTTATATAACATTTTTTAAATTTTTAAAATGAGAATATCAGAAATATATATACTCATTTTGATAATTAAGTATAGAATTAATGTTGACTTAAGGTATCCATTTAAAATTAGGACATTTAAGTAAGTCATTTGCTTAAACTTAATCAATATTAACAATAAATTATTTTTTGACAGCTCCTCAGTTTTTTTAATGGAGAGTATTAATTATTTCTAGGATAATTAAAACTAAATTGATTTAAATTTTGTGGTAAAAAGAAGGATGCTTAAGTTTTAACCTTCTTTCTATCAACCTTTTTATGATTTTACTTTGTGTTCTGAAGCCTGTAAAATAAGTGGGATGTTTCAACAATATGAATAAGAAAAGGGAAGAATTGAACAGACACATGATAAGCCAGGCCTTTGTTGACACTACATATATACCCACATTTAATGTTCATAATAACAATGGGAATTATGTAAGTTGATTTTCATGCTACAAATCAAATATACAGGTCAAGTATTCATTTTATGATTGTAGCTCAAATGTTTCATGGAATTATCACATCTTTTCCACATATTTGAAGCAGGAAACATATAGGCCACTCAGAAGATATTTTAAATATCTAATGAACAACAGAACTGATTAAAGGTTTCATTTCCAGCATGATAGTGTAAAGACCATATTCATTTCGATATTTCTATTTCTTTACCTTCCCAGGATGTGTGTTGAGGCTTCACTGTTTATCGGCAGAAAGTCAATACCACCAATATATGTTCCATGGCATACTCCTGATGAATCAAGAGGAAGGACAGTCCACAAGGAAAAACAGATAAAAGGGTGAACTTTATAAATGCCACTGTCCGCACAGCAAAACACACAGAATAAATCAATTTGAGTTCCAGACACCTGAGGCATATGATTGTAAATATATAATCAACAATTCATATTTTTTAAAGTTCTTTGGGCCTGAAGATAGGAAGAAAAGCACATGCAATTTTAATTTCCTTCAGCAATACTATTACACTCAGCAGTCTTTCAACTCTTCTACCACATCTATTTTCCTGCTCGAAACTTTTGAATTATTCTCCATTTTGGTGAAATTTAGTATTCACCATCACAACTTCTTTGTGTCAGGTACATGAACATAGAAACTGTTCTAAGAGCATAGAACAAGGTTAAAAATATATTAATATGTGTTTTGAGCTAATTTCATTATTTTATACCTTGTTCATTTATTGTGGTGACACTGTTTATATGGTCACACCTATTAAATTTTTTAAAAAGGCAGTTTGAACACCAAGTTAGAAAATCACAGCAGTTCTTCAAGTAAGAGATTTTTCTGAACACAAATAAATGCATAGTTTTTGATTTGGAAAAGGCGTTATTTTAGGAATCAGAGTCGAGGCATGCTTTAAAAGTTGAAAAAAAAGTTGCTGATGGGTCCGTAAAATGAAGACATGCTGCTAGCCAAAATTTTGAAAGCTATTTTTCTTCAGTGAATAGTTCCATATTGACACACAAACAGATACAGTCTACAAGTGCTGACAAATAGATAACTTTTGGTTTAATGAAATGCTATGTCATAACTTTTCAAGAAAATGAAACACTTTTAAGAACTAATCTTCAAGGTGCTGATTTCTGCTTTGTTTTCCAGACCCACAACAAAATGAGAAACTTTGTATAAAATCCATTTGAATCAAATGTCTGCATTGTCTGTGCTGCAGAACAAAGGTTAGATTAGAATATTAAGCTAATTTTTAATAACAGATATATTTGAGCAAAATCAATATTTTTCATTAATAGAGACAACATTTTAAAGGTTTTCTATATTGAGGTCCTCACAGCAATATGTTTTCAGGTAACACAGCTGTTACAAAGTGATTTTTCAAAGGAGATGAATAAAAGCTTTACTTGAGGTTAAATTAATAAATGTATTCCCCATGATGTAAAACAGAGTTAATCTGAGAAAAAATTTCAGTTGTAAAGTCTGTAAAATCAGTCTTTTAAATTATCATTACTTCTCATGCATAGTTTCTACAATGCTGGCAGTATTTACCTCCAAATCAAGTCAGGGCTTGCCTGCAAACACACTAGAAAGCTCTATGAAATTATAGCTTTATCTTTATGGGTTACTATTGCAAGCTACTCAAGAATGCAAGCATTTTCCACAAGTTATTTTTTAATTTTCTTAATTTAGTCTTGGGCAAATCTGACAAAATTTTTTTGAAATTTGTCATTTTTGACATAAATGTGTGTGTGTGTGTGTGTGTGTGTGTGTGTGTGTCTTTGCATTCATGTGAAATAATATATCTCATCTTTAAAATAATTTATTTTAATTTCTTTTGATTAACTGTGAGGCATGCATTAGTGAACAAAGGATAATTAAAGGTATATGTCCTATAGTATTTGCTTTCTAATATATTTAGGCCTCGTTCTCCCGAGGCTTATGTTTTCATTTCCTATAGTGTCTTTTCAGTATACACAACACTTATCCTGATGCAGCAAAGTGCATTTTTACTACAGCTCAAGTTTTCTTAATGGTGAAATTGGTCTAGCATCATAGAACAATTGTTTGGTCCCTCTGTGTAAATAAGGGAAGTACTCCATCTCTCCAAGAAAGTCATAAACACAGCTTCTTTTAGCGTGACCTCATCCCATAAATCTCTTTCGGTCTATTACAATGTCCCACATTGTTCTTACGGATTGATAACTTTGAACCTCAGCATTAATGAAATGATGTGCTGTGGTCTCCCAAGAAAGTGTGTTTGGAGAGATTTATTCTCAAATTTTACCATTGTTTTACGATGTTCAATATCATTACTGATATGAAAGGGGCCAATTTCATTATTTTATGCATACTTGGACAATCCTAATAACTTCACAATAGCAAATAAAGTAAATAAGAATGTGCTTTGTCCTCTATGGTTTTGCTAGAGGGAAAATTACTCCAACTGTTTTCTTTCATCCTCATATTTAAGATATAAAAGTTACAGGGATTTTATAGGATATAAAATATGGCAGCCTCTTATTAAATTTGCCATAAACTCGGGGTCTAGTTGAGGCTAGCTATGAGTCAGGTATTAGAGATGGAAATCTAGGCTCACAAATTCACACACTGTCAACTTTTACCTCCGGGCTTATGAACACTGACTTTCGATTTCAATGACAATATAAAAGAAACTATGGTCATTTTACAGTCGGTGTATGAGGAAGTGTTAGTTAATAATAAGAAAATATCAGTTATTCCTGGAGATTTTTAGACATTCCTGATAAACATGAAATGCAACTTTTTAACACATGTGGTTTAAAAAATTATAATCCTTGGAATTTGTAGGAGAGATTCTCAGATATGCTTAATAATTGTGCCAACAGAGCCATAAATTTAGTATAGAGAGAATTCCCACAGCAAGTAAATTATTTTCAGGTAGGACACTGCTCCTGGATTGTCCTCATTTAAAACTGAAATTCTATATGACCAGGAGTTAGTATAGCTGGGTCCTCAGGTAGTATTATGTCCAATTTTCTGATGGGAAACTGAGAAAGGGGACAATATTTGAAATGTAAATAAATAAAATATCCAATTAAAAAAATGGAAAAAATCTGAAATTCTAGGCTTCAGTAAGATTTTTGTTGGAGGTTTTCAAAGCATCTAAAGTCACAATTGTATGCACAGGACATGTTCAGGTTGAAAAGGGAGAAAGAATACTGTTCAGTCTTTCCACAGCAATCATGAATATGTTTGCCATATAATAACCTCACTGTCATATACATGGGGAAAATTATGTAATGCTTTCTGAGGAAACTCTAAATGTATAAATAGGTCTCTAAAATTATAAGTAACTAATAGATAATATTGCTAATAAAAGATTATACATTATAATCAGACATCATGGTGCATGCATTCAATCCTAGCACTTTGGAAACATTTACAGACAGATCTCTGTGAATTAAAGACATCTGGTTCCACGTGAGCCACAGGACAGCAAGTACTATGTGGTGAGACACCCCTCCCAAAAAAATAAAGGTCTATGTGTACATAATAATATTAAACTTTATATTTAAGAACAAGGCAAAACCCGATAACTTACAAAGATGAATATATTCATTAATTTAAATAATGTTTCAAAAATAAATATAATTACAAATAGCCATTTTTCTGTATGTGTATCTGCAAGATATGATGACATCAGCTTTTCAACTGACACAATCCTTTCATAATATGAAATAACAAATGCCATTTGATAATAAAATATTTGATAATTAGAACACCAGTGACTTTAACTTTTTTATTTATTAATTATAGTATTGAAGGTATTAATGTAATAAATATATTTTCCCAAAAGTGGTTGGATATATTTCCTCAAACATTTTTAATCTTTTATGCTCAAAATATTTTAGTGAGGGAAAGACAGAGTGTTCCATGTTTTAAAAAGTATCTGCTTTACAATGTGCTTTAATTGAGTTCCTCGCTTCCATTGATTCTGTGTTATAGCAAGGTATAGAAATAAAGTTAAAGCAAAATATCAACTTTGACTGTAAGTATTTTTTTTCATTACTTTACTAGAAGCACTCAAGTCTGTTTTGCTTACAGATTGGAACTTCACATTTTTAAGATGAGCGGACAAATCTTTGATCCTGGCTGTATCCAGTGAATACGATGGTTGCAGAATGCTACCTCTCCTTCTGTTTGAGTGAGAGGCTTTCCTATAGACCCAAAAGGATATTCTGATTAAAAAATGCACCAAAGGAAACAATGTTGGATAGACAAAAGCAGCATGCAGCGGTTTCCAGATATGGTTAATATGTATTTTCAAGTGTAAGAGCATAGGATGGGGACTGAAGAAATGGCTCAGTAGTTAAGAGCACTGACTGCTCTTCCAAAGGTCCTGAGTTCAAATTCCAGCAACCACATGGTGGCTCACAACCATCTGTAACAATATCTGATGCCCTTTTCTGAAGTGTCTGAAGATAGCTACAGTGTACTTACATATAATAAAAAAATCTTTAGAAAAGGAACATAGGATGATAAACACTCATTGTATGTCTGCTTCCAAATAACTCAACACCAAGTCTCTAAGCATGCGTATGTGCCTAATAAATAGTTTTCCTTCTAGAAAGGTCAATACAAAACTGAGTTTCATAGCACAGAGGAAAAAAATATTCCCAAGATTATTTTTCCCCCACAAGCTTATGTGTTGAATATTTAGTACCTTTGTGGTGGTTATAGATTTCAAAGCTTGAAAAACTTCAGGAAGTTGTGGGCTAGTAGGAAGGAAGAAGCCTTGGAGGGTAGGCATTTCAGTGTTGCTATGTGGCCGCTGGTTCCAGCATGTGCTCTCTGCTTCCTGTTCCACTTTGCCATGAGGTACCTGCTTCACATACATTTTCTGTCATGACGACTATTCTGTGTGATAAGCTGATGCATTCTCAAAGTACAAGGCAAAATAAACCTTTCCTCACTTTATACTTATCTCTGGTGCATGGTCACAGGATAAAAATGGTATCTCGCTAACCCACTTAAAACAAGACTTTTATAGGTCAGGGACCAGGTGGAAACACTAGTGGGCAATAAAGAAGTAATATCCAAGTGTACAATACATGCTAGCGCATCAGTAAGCCACCAGTGTGACTACTGAAGCACACTGGACAGCAAAGTTTAATTCATTTTGCCATTCATTTTCTCGACTCTATAATGAGTTTTTCAGATAAAGCAATTTTCTTATATTAATATTAATAAATGTTATCTACAGATTCTGATAGAATACTTGATGAGCATAGTATCCATAAATATTAGCAGTGATACTTTATGCAAAGAAAGGACGCAGCAGGTCTACCAAGCCAGGTTTACACATCCTTTACTACTCTATAGTTTGATTATGCACTTTTGAAATGACAAATATTAAAGGTTGCTAATTTTAGGAGCATTTACATTTCATTAAATATTATTTATGTCTATTGAATTCATGCTGGACCTGTATTTCTCTATTGCTTATATAAAATGAATATTTATTTATTACTAAGTGAAATACATTAAATTTCCACTTTGTTTACTTCATGTACCATTTAACATTTATTTAAATATATACATGAGAAGCTAAACTTAATTTAATATAATCTTGTACTTATGCATATTAGACTATATGTACTATGTGAATGTCTTCTACAGATACCTGTGGGTCATGTGGAGTGTCCCAACAGGGGGAACTGGGGGAACTGGCGAAACAGACCGGATACCTCAAAACTTGAAACATATTGGAATGGAAATAGCTTCCCCCATATTTCCATGCATGCTTTAGAACACATAACCAGGCATCATTCAAACCGTTTGTCGCTGGTAGTTAGTCACTACAGAGTACCTGGAATAAGTCTCCATGCTAATAAGGCATCTAAGTACTTTAGTTTTCATTCAATGAACTTTTCCATCCCTGGATATTCTCATCCCAAAACTATATAAACCTTGGTTCACGCAGAATAAAGTATATGCATTCAAACCCAACTTAAGTAAAATGTATAAACAAGCCATGATCAACTCAAAGAGCTGTTTCATTAAAGGCCATCAGAGAAGGCCTTAGGGTAAAAGAAATATAGCACCAAGGTTACCAGGGGTCCTGCCCATTCTGGCCTCTGCTTCATCCTTTCTTCCTGGTGTGCAATGGCACCTGGATACCCAGAGAGGAAGAAAGCTGAAGGCATAGAACCACAATATTCATCCTGGTTTCTGCTTCACCCACTCCAGGCCTGGTGGGCAACATCTGACTCTGAAGGGAAGAGGCCAACTGCATACCCCACCCATTCGGGACTTCTCCCTGTCCTCACCAAAGCAGTTTACTACAGCATCTGGATATACCCAGAGGAGAGGTGGACCAGGGAACAACAGCTACCAGTTACATTTTAAATGGTATTGACTTTTTTTTAAAATTTTATTTTATTTTCTAAGGTTTTTTTTATTTACATTCAAAATCATTTCCCCTTTCCCGTTTCCTCACTCCCCGAAAGTCCCATAAGCCCCCTTCCCTCCCTCTTTTCCCCATTCAACCCCCTCTCGCTTCTCTGTCCTGGCATTCCCCTACATCCAGTCTTTCCAGGACCAGGGGTCTCTCCTTCCATCTTCTTGGAAATCTATTGATATGCGAATTGTGTCTAGGGTATTCCAAGATTCTGGGTTAATATCCCCTTATCAGTGACTGCATACCATGTGTGTTCTTTTGTGATTGGGTTACCTCACTAAGGATGATATTTTCAAGTTCTGACCATTTGCCTAGGAATTTTGTGAATTCATTGTTTTTAATTGCAGAGTAGTATTCCATTGTGTAAGTATACCACATCTTCTGAATCCATTCCTCTTTTCTCTTGTATCTATCATCCTTACAGAACCAGGAACATTTGTATATGTATGGAAAAAACTGGATGCTAAAATTTGGATTTTAAAAAATGTTAATAAAATGATTAGAAGCTCAATAATGAGAAGTTTGCTCACAAGTGAATGGAATGGAGACCTCTCTTTTCTGAACTGCCAACAATTTCACCACTAAAGCATTCACTGAATTAGTGTTAGAGAACAGCCTTTGCACACAAGGCAAATCTCAGCAAACAGAGAGAGGTTGGCGTTTCTCAAAGCAGGGATAATAATTGGGATATAAATTGAATGATACTAATAAATGCAAGCATAAACACAAGTAGTTTGGCAAAGTTTTTATGAAATGGCAATTTCATATGCCATTTTCAATTGACTAATCTTGGTAAAATATATGAGATATTTTACTGACAATTAAAGAACTCGTTCAACTATTCTGCTATAGAATATAATGTATGGGGTACTAAGTCTTAGTAAGAAAGTGGAAAAGAAAACTTAGTGGGAGGAAAAATACAGGTTTATAAACATATCAAAAGATGTTTCTTTACATTAAGGAAATGTTTTGTAATATGATTCAACATTCAGCAATCAACTATTGTAGGAACAATACAACTACAAAATATGTCATTCTCTAGCTCAATAACTTTTGAGTCACCAAGGCATTATGATAAACATTGAAAAATGTAAGTTAAAAACTCTCAATTTCAATAAATTCCCATCCCAGGCGAGGTATGTACTTTTAATGTTTGTTAAGAATGATATCATCATTGCTACTTGACTGAGCAAACAGGTGCGGCCAGGTACACAGATATCACCCAAGTATAAGATCGCTTGGGACATGGCCTGCCTGGGCTCCACCTATACCCAGGAGATGGGCATCCCCACAGCAATCTGTGCCAGGGGAAAGCAAGTCACTAAGGGGTGCTGAGATAGGCTTGCAGACGCACAGGAGGTCCAAGCATCAGTCAGTGATAACAGGACCAACTAACACGAGAGGTAAACAGTTGGCAAAAGGCAAATGTAGGAATGTTACTAACAGAAAGCAAGGCAATATGGCACCATCTGAAACCACTCCCACAACAGCAAGTCCTGGATACTCCAACACTCTAGAAAGGCAAGATTTGGATTTAAAATCACATCTCATGATGCTGTTAGAGGCTTTCAAGAAGGACATAAAAAACTCTTAAAGAAGTACAGGAGAACATGAGTCAACAGGTAGAAGCCCTTACAAACAAAACACAAAAATCACTTAAAAAGAATCAGGAAAGCATGGGTCAACAGATAGAAGCCCATAAAGGAGAAACACAAAAATCACTTTAAGAAATACAGGAGAACTTGGGTCAACAGACAGAGGTCATGAAAGAGGAAACACAAAAATATCTTAAAGAATTACAGGAAAACACAAACATACAGGTGAAGGAACTGAGCAAAACCATCCAGGATCTAAAAACGGGAATAGAAACAACTAAGAAATCATAAAGGGAAACAATTTTGGAGATAGAAAACCTTGGAAAAAAATCAGGAGTCATAGATGCAAACATCAACAACAGAATACAAGAGATAGAAGAATCTCAGGTTCCAAAGATACCATAGAAAGCATTGACACAAGAGTCAAAGAAAATACAAAAAAAGTTGTAACCCAAAATATCCAGGAAATCCAAGACACAATGAGAAGACTAAACCTATGGATTATAGGTATAGAAGAGAGTGAAGATTTACAACTTAAAGGGCCAGTAAATACCTTAAAAAATAATTAAAGGAAACTTCCCTAACCTAAAGAGAGAGATGCCCATGAACATACAAGAAGCCTACAGAACTCCAAGCAGACCAGACCAGAACAGTAATACCTCCTGTCACATAATAATCAAAACACCAAATGTACTAAACTAAGAAAGAATATTAAAAGCAGTAAGAGAAAAAGGCCATGTAACATATAAAGGAAAACCTATCAGAATGACACCAGACTTCTCACCAGAGACCATGAAAGCTAGAAGATTCTGGGCAGATCTCTTACAGACTTTAAGAGAAAACAAATGCCAGCCCAGACTACTATACCCAGCAAAACTCTCAATCACCATAGATGGAGAACCCAAGATATTCCATGATAAAACCAAATTTACACAATATCTTTCCACAAATCCAGTCCTAAAAAGGATAATAGATGGAAATCACCAATACAAGGAGGGCAACTACACCGTAGAAAAAGCAAGATAGTAATTTTCTTACAACAAATAGAAAAGAAGATAACCACTCAAACATAAAAATAACATCAAAAATAACAGGAAGCAACAATCACTATTCTTTAATATCTCTTAACATCAATGGACTCAATTCGCCAATAAAAAGACATAGAATAAAGACTGGATACATAAACAGGACCCAGCATTTTGCTGCATAAATGAAACACACCTCAGTGTCAAAGACAAACACTACCTCAGAGTAAAAGGCTAGAAAACCATTTTACAAGCAAATGGTCCCAGGAAACAAGCTGGAGTAGCCATTCTAATAAGGGACAAAATTGACTTTCAACCTAAAATCATCAAAAAAGATACAGAAGGACACTTCATACTGGTCAATGGAAAAACCCTCCAAGAAGAATTCTCAATTCTGAACATCTATGCTCCAAATTCAAGGGCACCCTCATTAGCAAAAGAAACTTTACTAAAGCTCAAAGCACACATTGCTCCTCAAACAATAATTGTGGGTAACTTCAACAGTCCACTCTTCTCAATGGACTGATCAGGGAACCAGAAACCAAACAGAGACACAGTGAAACTAATTGAAGTCTTGGACAAAATGGATTTAACATATATATATATATATATATATATATATATATATATATATATATATATATATATATGTTAATCATTTCATCTTAAAACAAAAGAATACCTTCTTCTCAACACCTCATGGTACCTTCTCCAAAATCGACCATATAATTGGTCACAAAACAGACTTCAACAGATATAAGAAAAGTGAAATAATCCCATGCCTCCTATCAAATCACTATGGAGTAAGGGTGCTCTTCAATAGCAACAAAAACAACAGAAAGCCCACATACACATGGAAACTGAACAATGCTCTACTCAATGATAACTTTGTCAAGGAAAGAAATAAGAGACTTTATAAAATTTAATGAAAATGAAGGCACAACATACCCTAATTTATGGGACACAATGAAAGTGGTGCTAGCAAGAAAATTCATAGCCCTGAGTGCCTCCAAAAAGAAATGGGAGAGAGCATACATTAGCAGCATAACAGCACACCTGACAGCTCTAGAACAAAAAGAAGCTAATACACCCAAGGGGAGTAGATGGCAGGAAATCATCAAACTCAGGGCTGAAATCAACGAAATAGAAACAAAAAGAACCATACAAAAATCAACAAAACCAGGAGCTGGTTCTTTGAGAAAATCAACAAGATACACAAACCCTTAGCCAGACTAACCAGACAGCACAGAGACAGTAACCAAATTAACAAAATCAGAAATAAAAGGGAGATATAATAGCAAAAACTGAGGAAATTCAGAAAAATCATCAGATCCTACAACAAAAGCCTATTCCCAACACATATGGAAAATTGGAAGGAAATGGAGATTTTCCTAGACATTTACCAAATACCAAAATAAAATCAATATCAAATAGACCATCTAAACAGTCCCATAACCCCTAAAGAAATAGAAGTTGTCATTGAAAGTCTTCCAACCAAAAAAAGCACAGGACCAGATTGTTTTAGTGCAGAATTCTATCAGACCTTCAAAGAAGACCTAACACCAATACTCTCCAAACTATTCGAGAAAATAGAAACAGAAGGAACAAGACCCAACTCGTTCTATGAAGCCACAATTATGCTGATACCAAAACAACACAAAGATCCAACTAAGAAAGAGAACTTCAGAACATTTTCACTTATGAATATCGATGCAAAAATGCTGAATTAAATTCTTGCCAACCTAATCCAAGAACATATCAAAACAATCATTCACCACAATCAAGTAGGCTTTATCCCAGGGTTGTAGGGATGGTTTATATATGGAAATCCATCAATATAATCCACTACATAAACAAACTCAAAGAAAAAAACCACATGATCATTTCATTAGATGCTGAAAAAGCATTTGAAAAAATTCAGCATCATTTCATGCTAAAAGTCTTAGAAAGATCAGGAATTCAAGACCCATATATAGACATAGTAAAAGCAATATACAGCAAACCAGTAGCCAACATCAATGTAAATGGAGAGAAACTTGAAGCAACCCCACTAAAATCAGGGACTAGACAAGGCTGCCCTCTCTCTCCATATCTTTTCAATATAGTACTTGAAGTTCTAGCTAGAGCAATTAAACAACATAAAGAGGTCAAAGGGATACAAATTGGAAAGGAAGAAGTCAAACTATCACTATTTGCAGATGATATGATAGTATACTTAAGCGACTCAAACACTCCACCAGAGAACTCCTACAGCTGATAAACAACTTCATAAACAGCTGATAAAGTGGCCCAATATAAAATTAACACAAGCAAATCAGTAGCCTTCCTATACTCAAAGGATAAACAGGCTGAGAAAGAAATTAGGGAAATGTTACCCTTCACAATAGCCACAAACAATATAAAGTATCTTGGTGTGACTCTAACCAAACAAGTGAAAGATCTGTATGACAAGAACTTCAAGTCTCTGAAGAAAGAAATCAAAGAAGACCCCAGAAGATGGAAAAATCTTCCATGCTCATGGATTGGCAGGATTAATATAGTAAAAATGGCCATATTGCCTAAAGCAATATGCAGATTCAATGCAATTCCCATCAAAATCCCAACTCAATTCTTCATACAGTTAGAAAGAGCAATTCTCAAATTCATCTGGAATAACAAAAAACCCAGGATAGCTAAAACTATCCTCAACAGTAAAAAACCTTCTAGGGGAATCAGTATCCCAGACCTCAAGCAGTACTACAGAGCAATAGTGTTAAAAACTACATGGTGTTTGTACACTGTCAGTGAGGTAGATCAATGGAATAGAATTGATGACCCAGAAATGAACCCACACACCTATGGTCACTTGATCTTTGACAAAGGAGCTGCAAACATCCTGTGGAATAAAGATAGCCTTTTCAACAAATGGTGCTGGTTCAACTGGAGGTCAGCATGCAGAAGAATGCAAATCGATCCATTCTTTTCTCCTTGTATTAAGCTCAAGTCCAAGTGGATCAAGGACAACCACATAAAACCAGACACACTGAAACTATTAGAAAAGAAACTGGGGAAGAGCCTTGGGCACATGGGCACAGGAGAAATTTTCCTGAACAGATTAACAATAGCTTATGCTCTAAGATCAAGAACTGACAAATGGTACCTCATAAAATTAGAAAGTTTCTGTTAGGCAGAGAACCCTGTCAATAGGACAAAAAGGCAACCAACAAATTGGGAAAAGATCTTTACCAATCCTACATCTGATAGTGCACTAACATTCAGTATATACAAAGAACTCAAGAAGGTAGACTCCAGAGAGCCAAATAACCCTATTAAAAATGGGGTACAGAGCTAAACGAAGCATTTTCACCTGAGGAATATCAAATTGCTGAGAAGCACCTAAAGAAATGTTCAACATCCTTAGTCATCAGGGAAATGAAAATCAAAACAACCCTGAGATTTCACCTCAAACCAGTCACAATGGCTAAGATCAAAAACTCAGGAGACAGCAGGTGTAGGAGAGAATGTGGAGAAAGAGGAACACTCCACCACTGCTGGTGGGATTGCAAGCTGGTACAACCATTTTGCAAATCAGCCTGGCAGTTCCTCAGCAAACTGGGCATGATACTACTGGAGGACCCAGTTATACCATTCCTGGGTATATACCAGAGGGTTCTCCTGCATGTGATAAGGACACATGTTCCACTATGTTCATAGCAGCCCTATTTATAATAGATAGAAGCTGGAAAGAACCCAGATGTCCCTCAATGGGTGAATGGATACAGAAAATGTGGTAATTTACAGTATGAAATAGTACTCAGCTATTTAAATTAATGAATTCATGAAATTATTAAGCAAATGGGTTGAACTGGAAAATATCATCCTAAGTTAGGTAACCCAATCAGAAAAGAACACACATAGTATGCAGTCAATGATAAGTGAATATTAGCCCAGAAGCTCAGAATACCCAAGACTCACTTAACATATCAAAGGATACCAAGAAGAAGGAAGGAGAGTCCCCTGGTCCTGGAAAGGCTAGATGCAGCAGTGTAGGGGAATACCAGGACAGGGAAGTGGGAGGGCTTTTATTGGAGAACAGGGGGAGGGAAGGTGGCTTATGGGACTTTAGGGGAGGGGAGGATCAGGAAAGGGGAAATTAATTTGTAATGTAAATTAAAATGTATCTAATAAAAAAGAAAGTATTAACCCATAAAAAGAGAATGATGTCATTTTTATTTTTAATTTTTTTAATATTTTTATTAGATATTTGCTTTATTTACATTTCAAATGTTATCCTTCTTCCTCATTTCCTCTCTAAAAACCTCCATTCCATACCCCCTCCCTCTGCTCACCAACCCACCCACTCCTATTTACCTGTCCTGGCATTCCCCTACACTGGGGCATTTATGTCTGATAAGGCTGTCCTCTGATACATATGCGGCTGGAGCCATGGGTCCTTCCATGTGTACTCTTTGGTTGATGGTTCAGTCCCTGGGAGCTCTGGGGCTACTGATTGGTTCATATTTTTGTTTCTCCTATGGGGCTGCTGCAGACCCCTCAGCTCCTTGGGTCCTTTCTCTGGCACCTCCACTGGGAACCCTGTGCTCAGTCCATTGGTTGGCTGTGAGCATCAACTTCTGTATTTGTCAGGCACTGGTCAAGTCCCTCAAGAGACAGCTATATCAGGCTCCTGTCAGCTAATACTTGTTGGCATCTGCAATATTGTCTGGGTTTTGGAACTTTATATGAAATGGATCCATTGGTGGGGCAGTGTACAACAGAATTCTACCAAACTTACAAAATAGAGTTAATGGCAATATTCATAAAATTATTCCACAAAATAGAAACAGAAGGAACATCATCCAACAACATAAAAATACAAAGAATTTAAAAATTGGATATGATGAAAACAAGTAATCCAACTAAAACTGGGTACAGATTTAATCAGAGTATTTTCAATAAAGCAATGGAATAGAAATAACTAAGAAACACTTAGAATTGCTCAGCATCCTAAGTCATCAGGAAATGAGTAACATCTGTAATACAAATGAGAGCTCATGCTAGCAAGGATTTAAGGGAGACACTCATCCATTACCAGCGTAAGTGAAAACTTGTACAGTCACTATGAAGTCATTGTGGCATTTCCTTAGGAAGATGGGAATCAATCTACTACAAGATCTATCTATAATCCTTTGGGGGCATATACACAAAAGATGCTTCATCCTCATCCTGTCACATAGATCCTTGCTCAACATTGGTCACTGCTGCTCTATTCTTAATAGCCAGAAGCTGAAAAAAACCTAGATGTCCCTCAAAAAAAAGAATAGATAAAGAAAATGTGGTACATTTACACAACAGAGTTTTGCTTAGCTGTTACAAATAATAAGGAAATGAGGAAATATATAGGTCAAGAGTGGAACTAATAAGAAAATCATTTTAGGTGAGGCACCCCAGATCAAGAAAGGTATATATTAAGTTTTATGTGAATATTAGAAGTTTAGCCAGTGATAACCAAGCCACAGTATATAAAATCACAGAGGTTGTCTATAGGGTAAGTTACATTGGGGGAATGATCAGTCTGTCAAGGAAAGGGCAGTAGAATATGGAGTCATTGGAGGATAGGAATTGGGCTGGAAGGAGAGGACCAAGTTGGTGGGGGAGGAGACCACATCAGAGGCAGTATGGAAACTTAATATAGTAAAGTCTTCCTCAAATACGCACTTATATGAAGGAGATCTAAATGAATTCACAAAAAGTTGCAAGATACAGGATCCTAACTCACTGTGTTTTGGCACCAAATGAAGCTTCCAGTCCTGAAATTGAATTATCTAAAGTTGAATTTTTAGCCAAAGGTATTCCATGGGAATACTCACAACTATGGCTTGCTCTCCATAAACTGACAGCAGAATCCCATTGCCAAGGACAATACCTATACAACTCATTGAACATGAAGAAAGCTAGTAGGTGCCTATATAGAGCCTTCAAACCTATGTTTTAATATCTTTGGTACAGTAATTTACTCTCCATTCTCTCAAAGAATAAACAGAAACACCAACTCAGATACAAATCCTTAGAACTACAATGTTGTGCTGCCTGTAAGATACAAAGATCTTATCAATATCTGATTTAACTTAAGACAGACTTCATAATGAAACCCATACCCAAAACTTCTTGACTGTCCCAGAACCTGAAATTAAGTAGTCAGAGGTCCTAGGGTAAAACCAAAAACTAATGTTGTAAACAATATAAACCAAAACAGAAACAAGTAAACACATAAAACATAGCAATAAAATGACTACTAATGGTATTGTGACATAATTATAGATCGATGCCTGGCTCAGCTATTATTAGAGATGTCTCATTCTTCTGCTTACAGGAACAAAAATAGACACACAGCTAGATTCTACTCATAGAATAAAAGACCTTAGAACACTAAGCTATAAAAGGTATGTCTCCCTAAAATTAGCCCTCTTAGGGCTCAGGAACCCCCAAAGAAGATGTGGACAGAGTGTAAGAACCAGATGGGATGGAAGACAACAATCAAACAAGACTCTTTAAATTAATTTACAAAGTCTGAGGCAGCATGTTCAATACCTATGTGTGTTGTTACATCCTGGGGCCTTAGAGCTCGAAGGATAATTGGACACAGTCACCCATCTCTAACACAGAAGCTATCTCTAATTGATCACTACTTGGATATGAAAATTTAGATTCTTTCAAGGAAGTCTCAATGAGGAAATAAACTCCTGTTAAGGATAGGCTGTGTGCCCAACAGCAGAAAGCCAAGAGAAAATGAACTCAAGCTCACCCTTGAATGTTCCTTTCTCAGTGTTATGCCATGATATTTTCCTTTAATTTCTCATATACATATATATATATAATATATAAATTACTTATATATACACATATAATATGGCTTGTAGATTCATGTTTTTATGGAATTCCTGAGTGTGAGAACAAAGGAACCTCTGTTCTTGATTTTTTTTTACCCTTCTGTTTGTGAGTTTTATCTAATTCCAATGTGTTTTTTGCTTTATCTTTTATATTATATTAATTTTGCTGTATTATTATCTCTTAGAAGTCTGTTTTCTAATGAGATACAAAATGGGGGGTTGATCCAGGTGGAAAGAGAGGGGAACTGGGATGGGGAGGAAAATCTTGATGTGTATGTAAGGAAAGCAATCAGTTTTCAACAAATAGAAAAATATAACAAGGAAAAAATATTATTGCTTATGAATGTATGTGCAGATTAAATGTATATGTTTATGCCTGGTTCAGATGTATGTGAGTGAAGGTATGTATTACAGTGCATATGAAGTCTGGAAAATGGTGTTACATGCCTGTCATGAATACTTTCCAAGTATGTATTAGCCTCTCACTTGAACCATGGAATAAACTGAATGAGTTAGGCTAGCTAGCCATCTTGCCTGCGAGTAACCTTGTGGCTATATTCTCATGGGGTTTTATTATAAATGTGTGCCACATGCTTTCCCACGTTTGTGTGGTCGTGAGAAATGAAATCAGTCCTCGTGCTTATGCAGAGAGAACTTTCAGCTCCTCCTTCATGACGTAACGTTCTGAAACTTTCAGTATATCATAGGGTAATTGAAGCATGAATTTCATTCAACAACTTTAGAAAGTGATGTCACTTCTTTGTAAGAGACAAAACTCTTCATGATGGAAATGAAATTATGTTTTAATTTTATTTACCTCCTCAGGAATCTGAAATTAGCAAATGCATTGCCCAGGTTTTTCATAATTACATGGTAAGGGATAATTAAGTTCTCCCCTCAATCTCTAAAATCTTATGTTAGAAAGTGATTTCTTTAAAAATTAAGATGTATTATTTGGATTTAAAAAAATAAATTTGAAGAGTAAGTTTATCAGTACTTACCCAAGATAAGTAGAACAAAAAAGAAAGAAAAACAAAATAATGTCTGATCTGAATTATAATATTTAGCTATCATTTTGTATTAATAAAAATGTTTTATTTAATTTACAATTTTGATTCACTTTTAATTGCTAATTAACTTTTCATCTACTCTTGAGTTACTTAAATACCTGAATTGAGTAGATAATATAATTATTACAAGTTTGCAAACTGTGTCTGAAATATGTGTATGAAATAACTTGGGAAAGGTCATATAACTGAAGAAAGTGCTGAGTTAAAAGCTAGGGTTCATAGTCTCACCGATTCCACCCTCATGATTTCCTTTTCCACTAAGCAGTTATTAAAATATATTATTCAAAAATGATTAATGTAGCAGAACAGTAGTATTTAGTTTTCTCCTATTTTGCTGGCCTATCTAATATAAGGTTCTTCATTTTCCTGACAGTATCAAGGATGGATTTGTAGGGTGATAGGCCAGCATTGCTCTGACACAGGGCATGGTCGTTTGGGGAGGCAGAATGACCAAGGGAGTTTTATTGAGCTTATCCCTTGCTGCTTCCAGGGCAGGTGCTCCACAGTTAGAGAGGTGTGGGAAAGCCAGAGCTGACTTGGGGGGTCCTTAAAAGGCCGGGGCCATGGGGTTCTCAGACTCTTGGAAATCCAGGCACTGTGAGCAGAGAATTGGGAAGGAGGACAGGGCAGGGGCAGGGGAGAGTATCTAGCCCAGGGTGGGGGTGGGGAGCGGGCAAAGTGGCTCTCCAGCTTGTCCCATTGAGGGTGATTGTCCTTAGCTGGGAAGATGTAGGCTTGGTGGTGGTTGTAGCTGGGAGTGCAGAGAGGACTTCTACAGGAGATTAGGATGTGACTCTGTAGGCTAAGACCTTCTCCATGGCCCCCCACAGCGGATCTTGGTGAAAAGAAACAGTCAGTGGTTCCAAACAGTTTATTGTCCTGGCAAAATTGGATGTGTAAAACAATACCTGCATTCTTAGGATGGGCCTGAGATTAAATACCTTTTGCAGAGAGGAATGTCTGGAAAGCGAAGCTTATTAGCTTGGCCCTCTGGGCCTATAGCTATCTCATTAGCATAGAGAACTCTGTTTTGGTCATGTCCCTTTCATGTGAGAAGTAAGGCACTTCTTCCAAGTCAGGAGTCTGGCAGGGGACTGGGAACCACCTAAGCCTCAGGTGTGTGCCCACCGAGTGTCAACCAGCTCTACCTTTGCTAAACTTCCTGGCATGGTTTTACATCTCATGGACTCAACCTTTAATCCTATCAGATATTAGTTTGTCTTATAAGTTTTGTGCCACTATTGAACCAGGTCATCTGATAGGCAGTATACCTACCTATGTAGATCAAAGGGTTTGTAGCTGGGTTGGTGTTTACCTTTCTCCATTGGTAGT
This sequence comes from Tokudaia tokunoshimensis, assembly GCA_036184795.1. Classification (NCBI taxonomy): domain Eukaryota; kingdom Metazoa; phylum Chordata; class Mammalia; order Rodentia; family Muridae; genus Tokudaia; species Tokudaia tokunoshimensis. The sequence goes on along the minus strand of BTHU01000011.1, from coordinate 28,686,343 downwards.
GATCAGAGTACCATCTAGTAACATGAACACTGATAAGTGGGAAGTGACGTTACCTAGGTAAGCACCAGCTGAAGTTAGTTTATTTAGTTCAATTATTTTTGTAGATGTCATCTTCACTAACAGAGCCTTAATAATATAACTCCTAATGCCACTGGGCTATGCTCATAGATTTGATCAGCCGTCATCAGAGATGCTTCCATTTGCAGTAAATGGTAATGAATGCAGAAACCCAGAACTGTAAAATGGGCATTTAGTGAAAAACCTTGAAACACTTCATCCTAAATGAGGTGTCCCTAACAATTCTCCCCCGTTATAGCACATAGAACCTTGCTGAAGAGGAGGTAAAAAGATTGTAATAGCCAGAGGGAATGGAGGACAGGAAGAAAACAATGTTTCTTACTGCAGCAGGAGTGAGTACACATGAACATGACAGCCTGCAGAAACAAGCACTGCAAACGCTGGGCCTGATGAGGTTCCAAAGCTGATAAGCAAAGTGGACACAGCCCACATCCCTAACCCAGAAATTGTCTCTTATCTATAATCAGGGAAAGTGAAAAATTAGGGTTCTCTCCAACGGAGTCTCCCTGGTGATACAAAATACTCTTAAGGACGGGCCCTATAGCCAGCAGTCGATGGCCAATACAAAATAAACTCAAAGGTATTTTTAAAAGATTCTTTTTCGGGGCATTTTTTTTCCTTATAACTTCTCATTTCCTTTGAGTATGTATTTTGATTTCCAATTTTGTGTTTTTAAAGTATTTCTGTGTTTGAATGCATATGTCTCTACTACTATGTGTTTCGTGAGCTTTTTCTTTGCCATTTTTTTCTGTTTATATTGTTTATATTTTTGTTTGTTTGTATTTATTTTATCTAGTTTTATTTTGTTAGCAGTATTATTTTTATATATCTGTATTTATCCTAATGAGGTAGACAGAAAGTGTGGATTTGGGTGGATGAAAGGTATAGAGGACCTGGAAGACCTTACAGGAGAGGAGCCATAATTAGAATATAGTGTATTAAAATGATTTTAGAAAAGAAGATTGATGGAATAGCATATATTTTTATCATATTCTAGAGTATATTTCATGCTAATATATCTATTATGTACTGTAAAATGTGGTGTGAAAATATTCTGATGTGTGAAGTATTTGCTTATCAATCCTGATAATTCATGTACCACCAAATGTCTGTGAATAACCCTTGTAAAATGCCTGTTTAGCCAATTAGAATAATGAAAATGTTTGGGAAAGGTGTAAGGAGATGAAAGCTTAATTGTTTGCTGGGTAAGCTGATGGTGGTTTCAGATAGATAAAAGAGATAAGGAAATCAATTGATCAAAAGTGGTTAATGATGTGTTCCAACCTGAAATGAAGAAATCATGAACTAACAAAGAAGAATAATGCTGAATAAGAACAAAATGTTATATAATAATTTATAAATACCACTAGAAAGTGACACTTTTGGAAAAAAGTCATGAAGTATGAAACAAGAATGCTTTTCAAGTCTGGGGAAACAAGTGACCTCTAAGAAATTTACTCCGTATAGGAGATGTAGAACAACATGTGATGTTTGTGATGACTGGCTAAGATGATGTTTTAAAAGAATGCCAGAAATAGTTTAAGTCCACAGTTGTACCTGAATTTTTTAAATTAGATATTTGTTTGTTTGAATTAGGATAAATCTGTACGCTGGTAAACCAGAAATGTGCCATTATTAGAAGGACACTAAGGGAAAAGTAGAACACAGATAAGACAGAATTAGACATAAGAGTAGAAGCCCATGTGTTCAAGGAAGGCATGGACTTTGGATAACAGTGAAAACAAGGAGTAGAGAAATCAAAATGAATGGCCTATAAGAAAGAAAGGTAAAAATAAAGGAAAAGTAGAAAGCAGTAAACAACAGAAAGGAAAGCATTGGAGAAGTGTAGGAGGGGGGGAAAAGAGGGCATGAAAGTAGGAAGGAAACTAGATGGTAACAAGAAAAGGGTCATGGTGATGGAAGCTCATGAAAGAAAGTACTGATAGGCTAAAGAGACTTAGTGCATTGTACACAAGCATGAAGTTATCTGTAAATATATTAATAATAAAAGTAAATGTTTACTAGATAGTCCAAAATTAATGAGGGCCTAAGTTACTTATTTTTACTGAATTATGTACCAGTAGATGAATAAAATTTTGCAATTATTAACAGTACTTATTGTAATCTGATTATCAATTTTGTAAGAAACTACAAACGAATAACTCACTGCAAGAGACTCCTCTTTTCTTTTTTACTGCATTACATCTCAGAGCCCACTGAATCCCATGAAATTTTTACCTCATCCCTTAGTACAGTATGTAACACACACACACACACACACACATATATACATATATATATATATATATATATATATATATATATATATATATATATATCAGCATGGATTCCTTAATGTCCTGGAACTCATAGAAATAATCTCTTTGTGCCTGCAATGAAATGTTATTAAAAGTGCTATTTAAAGCATATATTACCACATTGAGTTATGTATACATCTCTTTTCCCATTACATAGCCTTTATCAAAACTTGTATCTCAAAAATACTTCACAGCAAATATTCATGAAGACATGGACATCATATTATGCTTATAATTTGCCTATTACAACTAGTCCAAATATTTCCTGATATTTGTATCTAAAAATTGAGGAAAATGATAAAATAGCATCCTAATATTCACATTTTCTCAAGATAATCAGTGGGGATCAATGCGAGCATTTTGAACCTGTTACTTTTTTGCCAGCCTATTCTATGTTGTGAATTGAGGACTATTTGTAGTAGATGTTCCAGGGAGAATAAACTCAGAGCACTTACTTGCCTGAGATTTTGTGTCTTGTTCAGAGAAAAAATTATGAGTTATTTTCAACATTTTTGTCTCTCATTGCCTTCCTCCCCTGGTCTTACATAGCATTCTCTGAAAGTGTATTGCTATTGCTCTCTTTCTGTGTGTGTGTGTGTGTGTGTGTGTGTGTGTGTGTGTGTGTGTGTGTGTGTGTGTATGTGTGTGTTGTATGTATGTATGTATGAATGTATATGTATGTACACAAACACACATGTGTACTAGATACTGTCTAGCACATCTATGATACTTTTATTGCCTTTTATCCAAAATAATTTGTGTCTTATTCATAAATAGGTTTTTTGCATGCCAATGAAAATATTATTTTCATGTATAAAATGTGAAAAAAACATTACCCCAGTTTAAATGAGTCAAGCATTTAATGTTCTTTTCTTTTGGAAGCAAATGCATTCTGTTTCAGTAATGAAGAAAGCATACTTGGTAAAGTTATACTCAGAAGAAAGCTCTTAGGAAACTGTGTGAAAGGAGAAGCCTATGAGTGAGGAGGGTGTGATGGTTTGTTTAAGCTTGTCCCAGGGAGTGGCACTATTAGAAGATGTGGCCTTGTTGGAGGAAGTGTGTCACTGTAGGGTTGGGCTTAGAGATCTTCCTCTTAGATGCCTGAAGATGCCCAGTCTGTTCCTGGTTTCCTTTGGATAAAGGTGTAGAACCCTCAGCTCCTCCTGCACCATGCCTGCCTGGATGTTGCCATTCTTCTGCCTTGATGACAATGGACTAAACCTCTGAACCTGTAAGCCAGCCCCAAGTAAATGTCTTTTATAAAACTTGCATTGGTCATTGGTGTCTGTTCACAGCACCAACTAATACAGAGGGTAAAGTCTACTTCCAGAAGTCCTTACTAAGTTTACTTGTGCAAAGGAAGCGGGCAACATGGAAAGGAGGAGAGTTTTTACGTTGTGACAAAAGGAAAAAGAAAAAATAGGACTCAATAGGGTGAGAATTCTAAGCAAGAGTCTCTGAATCTGAGCTTGGCAAACACTAAACAGCAACATAACATCAAGTTTCACAGAGAATAACACTGGATTGGCTAAAGGTCTGCTAACTATTGGCCTACACTGGAACAGAATACTGTCTCAAATATGAGAGAATGCTTCCTATTTCTCACATTGTAATAACTTCTCAGGAATTGAACTTTGTCACTAGTATATAGTCTGTCTCCCAAAGTTCTGCTGTGATACTGTTACCCTTCTGCCAGCATAAGGTTGAAGCTGGATTTGTTTAAGAAAATATGTCAAACTCATCTGTTACTGCTGTGGAGTAAAGACTTATCTATCACACTTTGTGCCAATATAATTGCAAATTACCATTTCATTCAGTTACCATCCTAATTAGTTTATGAATTTGAAATCACCTTTAGGTTCACATTAAGCCATAAACAAAAAGACAAAACCCCCACACCATTAGCTGTTTCCTCTTAAATATTCATGAAACTTTATTATTGACCTAATATTTTATTACAATGCAGCATGATTGTGATATTTTGTGTTAGTGTACTAGCACCACAAAATTTGGGCCACAGATTATAAGTATAGTCTATTTCTTTGCATCATGAAGTCAACCTACATATCCATTGGTCAACTAGGTCCTAAAAAGCAACCTACAAGGTAATAGCTATGAAAAACCTTTCTCTGTACAAAAAAAGAAAGAAAAAGTCAATAGACATATACAGAGTGTAAATTAACAAGTGAAGAAGCATACACTAATATTTGCAATTATACACTTCAAAATATTAATAGCAATAAGCTTTATAAAATGGTTATTGCAACATTTGCCATATATTTTGCATTTTAATAGTTGTATATATATACATATATACAACTAGTATATATGTATATATATAACTAGTATATATGTATATATATAACTAGTTGTATATATATGTATATATATACATATATATATGTATATATATATACATATAATATATATAATAATATATAATATACATAATAATATATAATAATAATATATAATAATATATAATAATAATATATAATAATATATAATAATATATAATATATAATATATAATTATAATTATAATATAATATATAATATATAATATAATTATAATATAATATATAATATAATATATAATATATAATAATAATAATAATATGTAATATATATATGTATATATATATATATATATATATATACATATAGCATATCCAACAAGAAAGCAGTTTTAAAGGAAAATTAAAGGCTTGATTTTATTATATAACTTTCTTATTATATCAGATTCTGAGTTTTTGATACACAATTAGAGTGGCAATACCTTACAGAATTTTTTCTAACTGGTTATTTGGAACAGTTTTGAAATATTTTTTCTGAAAGAATAATACTCTTTTTTAATTTATTAATCATTTTATTTGTTTACATTTCAAATATTATTCCCTTCCTGTTCTCCCCTCCATGAACCCCCAACCCCATCCTCTTCCCCTTTACTTTAAGAGGGGTCTTTCCTACCTACCTACCCACCCACTCCTGCCTTACCACTTTAGCATCCCTCTTTTCTGGGGCATCAAGCCTTCATAGAACCAAGCACCTCCCATCACACTGATGCCAGATGAGGCCATCCTATGCTACATATGTAGATGGCCATGGCCCATCTACATGTACTCTTTGGTTGGTGGTTTAGTCCCTTGGAGCTCAGAGGTTCTGGTTAGTTGATAATGTTGTTCTTCTTACAGGGTTGTAATCCCCTTCAGCTCCTTCTGTCTTTCCCTATCTCTTCAGTTGGGGTCCCCAGGCTCAGTCCAATGGATGGATTTGAGTATCTGTGTCTATCTTAGTAAGGTGCTAGCTGAGACTGTCAGAAGACAGTCATAGCAGTACCCTTTCAGATGGTGTAGTGTTTTGAGTGAGAAAGCTCCCCAGGTAGCTTGGACCCAGGTAGTGGAACTCTTTGCGAAGGATGACGAGGAAGAGTCTTGAGGTGTGGCCCTATTGAAAGGAGGTGTGTCAGTGGTGGTAGATTTGAGGTTTCAAAAGTATATCCAGGCACAGTCTTGTTCTATCTCTTTTTTTTTTGAGAGTTGAGAAAGAATATTTTTTATTTGTTTTTTTATTTTCTGTATTTTTTTTATTTACATTCCAAATGATTTCCCTTTTCCCGTTTCCTCTCTCCCCGAAAGTCCCATAAGCCCTCTTCCCTCCCCCTGTTCCCCATTCAACCCCCTCTCACTTCTCTGTCCTGGTATTCCCCTACATCCAGTCTTTCCAAGACGAGTGGTCTCTCCTTCCATCTTCTTGGAAATCTATTGATATGCGAATTGTGTCTAGGGTATTCCGAGATTCTGGGTTAATATCCCCTTATCAGTGACTGCATACCATGTGTGTTCTTTTGTGATTGGGTTACCTCACTAAGGATGATATTTTCAAGTTCTGACCATTTGCCTAGGAATTTCGTGAATTCATTGTTTTTAATTGCTGAGTAGTATTCCGTTGTGTAAATATACCACATCTTCTGAATCCATTCTCCATTGAGGGACATCTGGGTTCTTTCCAGCTTCTGGCTATTATAAATAAGGCTGCTATGAACATAGAGGAGCATGTGTCCTTATTGCATGCCTGGGAAGCCTCTGGGTATATGCCCAAGAGTGGTATAGCAGGATCCTCTGGGAGTGTCATGCCCATTTTTCTGAGGAACCGCCAGACTGCTTTCCAGAGTGGTTGTACCAGCTTGCAATCCCACCAGCAGTGAAGGAGTGTTCCTCTTTCTCCACATCCTCTCCAACACCTGCTGTCTCTTGTGTTTTTGATCTTAGCCATTCTGACTAGTGTGAGACGGAATCTCAGGGTTGTTTTGATTATATTTCCCTAGTGACTAAGGATGTTGAAAATTTCTTTAAGTGCTTCTCAGCCATTCAATATTCTTCAGGTGAGAACTCATTGTTTAGCTCTGTACCCCATTCTTTTTTTTTTAGGAGAAAGAATATTATTTTCATGTTAAAAAGTTCATTGATAAATTGAAATGTCTCATGGTAATTCATAAATACATACAAATACTGTGTTTCAATTTCAAAAATAGTTCTGAATCTCTCACACTTAATTTATTTTGGTTTGTAACCTTAAATGGTTAACACATAGTAGAGCAAATCAGATTGTGGAGAAATCCTACTTTGACATAAGATAAATTTTATGATATTTTCAAGGATATGATACAAATGAATGTGAATTATTGTAGTATAGAGAACATTGTCTAAGTACAAAAAAAAATAACTACAGTGTTACTAGCGATTGTTAATATTAGAAAATGTAAGCTCAACATTGCTAGTAATTCAATTTTTCTAGAAAAGTCATGAAAAGAGATTTTTATTTCTAGGGTTGTGAAAACTTGGGCAAGTTATCCCAACCAATTATAGTCTTTATGAGAATAAAGCAGAATACTGTGGGGTCCAGTAAAGAGGAGAGCCCGAGGTCACCCCTGTCAAGAGGCCGATGTCTGATGGCCATCATGTCAACTGTACTCTTAAGAAAGCAAACTGTCAGCCGGGCGGTGGTGGCGCACGCCTTTAATCCCAGCACTTGGGAGGCAGAGGCAGGAGGATTTCTGAGTTCGAGGCCAGCCTGGTCTACAAAGTGAGTTCCAGGACAGCCAGGACTACACAGAGAAACCCTGTCTCGAAAAACCAAAAAAAAAAAAAAAAAAAAAAAAAAAAAAAAAAAGAAACATATAAGAAAGCAAACTGTCCGAAAGTCCCATAAGCCCCCTTCCCTCCCTCGGGGAGGGAGGAAACGGGAAAGGGGAAATGATTTGGAATGTAAATTAAAAAAAAATAAAATAAATAAAAAAAAAAGAAAGCAAACTGTCTTTTTTTTTCAGAAAATGTTTATAATTCCACTTTCAATCAACTTAGAAATATTTTTATGCCTACCATTTTATCTGTAATTTTCCATGATAATCTTCAATTTTGTTATCTTATATTTTCCTACAATTTTATTAGAAATATTTCCCATGTAAATCTTCAATTCTATCATAAAATGTTTCTACTTCCTTTTTCAATTAATTTAGCAATGTTTTTATGTCTACCATTTTACTCTTTAATTTTCCATGAAAATTGTCAATTTTAATGTGTTTTTCTATATGCTTCTTCAATTTTCGAAACATTTTCCATGTAAATGGATTTAATTAAGGAAGAGAAGAAAAATCAACTTACCTGTTATACTTCAAGGAACGCGAAAAGTATTTAATATTCATCCCACATCCATGCCTCTCTTCACTTGGTATTTAGCTTGATATTTAACCTAAGACCACACAATTTTTTATCTTCACTTGATATTTATCTACCAGATATGAATGGAAGTAAAAATATTATACATGTTCATGAAAATAGGAATTACTAACATCAAACACTTAATGATAATAACAGGGGATGTTTCTAAGGTACTTGGATTGAACTGAGAATACAGCACATATCAATAATTTGACAAAATGTATGTAATGAATGATTCAGGCTTGAAGGATTAATTCACTCTAGTTCCAAGGTAAATTTAAACTATCCCATATTCCTTCTTGATAATGGTTACTTAGTTTTCTCTTCTTACAATAAATCAAATTGTAAATAAAAAACCTCTCATATCAACAACTATACTTTATTCATTCAGCCAGTATAATATAATTTCCAAAGACACAAGCAGTAAATTTTAGGATATTTAGTACTATTTGTCTTCATTATGTCACTCATTTTAATAGGGTTATTTGACTCTCTGGAGTCTAACTTCTTGAGTTCTTTGTATATATTGGATATTAGTCCTCTGTCAGATGTAGGGTTGGTAAAGATCTTTTCCCAGTTTGTTGGCTGCCGCTTTGTCCTTTTGACAGTGTCCTTTGCCTTACAGAAACTTTGTAATTTTATGAGGTCCCATTTGTCAGTTCTCAACAGTAAAAGAACTTCTGGGGGAGTCAGCATCCCGGACCTCAAGCTGTACTACAGAACAATATTGTTAAAAACTGCATGGTATTGATACAGTGACAGGCATGTAGATCAATGGAACAGAATTGAAGACCCAGAAAGGAATCCACACTGCTATGGTCACTTGATCTTTGACAAAGAAGCTAAAACCATCCAGTGGAAAAAAGATAGCCTTTTCAACAAATGGTGCTAGCTCAACTGGAGGTCAACATGCAGAAGAATGCAAATCGATCCATTCTTATCTCCTTGCACTAAGCTCAATTCCAAATGGATCAAGGACCTCCACATAAAACCAGACACACTGAAACTAATAGAAAAGAAACTAGGGAAGAGCCTTGAACACATGGGCACAGGGGAAAATTTCCTGAACAGAACACCAGTCTTGTTCTATCTTACTCTGACTGAAAATTGTGGATCAGATGTGAGCTTTCAGCTACTGCCATAGCACAATGCCTGCCTTTTGCTGCGCTTCCTGCCACAATAATTGCAGACTAGTCCTGTAATACTTTAAGCAAGCACCTAATTAAGTGCTTCCCTTTAAAAGCTTCTTTGGTCATGGCATCTTTACAGAGCAATAGAACAGTTACAAAGACAACAGTGAGGCTGATAAAGAATGGTTTCAGGTGAGTGACAACAGAAAAGCAGTTTTGTATGTACTTAAAATATGAGGCTTATTTTGTTTAAATCACGTTGAACTTATTAGATAATGATAATCTTTATATGGCCAGGACTGACATTATTGCACTGGTTCCAGGACATATAAGAATCCAATAATAAATTAGATAACTTTTAGAAATAGATATAGTAATTACATGTGAGACAAACTACTGTCATTACAAGGTCACCCAATAAAAAAAATCAGTTTAAATCTATGAGTTGTTGATGTATATTAAAACGCTTCCTTGGAGCTTGTAGTTATAGCCCACAGAATATTCGAGTTATTTATAACCAAGACTGATGTGGGTCACAGATTAATATAAAATTACTAAGGCATTATACAAGTAATATATATAATATTAAATATATATATCAATTACATATTGATAAATTATATTATGTATTAATTAATTATATATTATATATGCTAAGGAAGAATATAGCTACATTGACTATTGGTTGATTGAAATCTAGATTGGTAGATAATAGACAGAAAAATGGAATATATTTATTAAGCTTATGATGATAAATATATATTATAGATAATAGAAGTATATATACATATATATGAATACATGAACAGACATTGATTGTACATAGCTAATACATAGATTATAGATACACGAATAGATTCATTAATAATAGATGATTGATACATGCTAGATTGGTAGAAAGATGATAAATTTATAGAAATTTACTTTTTGAGTCAGGGTCTTGTGGGATCGTGAAAGGCAGTCTATGGCCCAGTTGAGCAACACTTACTCCAGAGACCAGTAGAATATTCTACAAAGGACAGAACCAGTGAGCCATGCTCCCAGATACTTAGGCTCCTGACATCAACTCCATACTCCTGACTCGACTCCCTAATCCTGTGGTCATCAGTCACGTAGGGCCAGGCCCCTAGTGTTCTGGCTGAACTCTACCCCCACAGTCTCCTGACTACAACTAGGTTTTCTCTGCCCACAGTTACCAGGCAACAGCCAGGTAATCTAGCCCTCTATAAAAGGGAGATTCTTAGCCCTTTCTAGCTCTCTTACCCCTCTTTTCTTGCACCTTCTCTGTTGCCCCTTCTCTCTTGCCTCTCTATCTTACCCCCTTATTCTCCCCTCTCCCTATTCTTCTCACGTCTTTCCACTTAGTCATGACCAGCTCTCACCCCTCTATCTTTTCTTTCTCTCTTTACTTCTCTATCGATTTTCCTTTTCCTACTTTTCTATAATAAAGCTTTAAAGTCATGGGCTGCCTACTTTTATCTAAATCCAAAGTGTTGTAGAAATGAAATAGGGCTCAGCATCTCCAGCTGCCAGAAAGGACCCAGGACTTCCCTTCCTGGCCAGGCTTCCTCTACAGGTACACTAGTGGGGGGCAGGCAGAACAGCCCCACATTCCGAGCAAGGGCCCTTCCCCCAGTCAGGCTTTCCCCATAGCCAGGCTTCCTCTGCAGGTATTCAGGCCTCCACACCACCTGATCAAGTCCAGATTCTCACCTCTCCCAGTCAGGCAGCCTCCCTCCACACGTACATAGGCACCTGCCGTCACTATAAGGGTACTCGGACCCTGCTTGTTTTCCCTACAGGGTCTCACATAGCCTAGACTATTTTATAACTCGCTGTACAACAGAAGATGACCATGAACTTCTGATCTGGAGACCTTTCGCCTGCAAATTCGGTGATATAAAAAACATGAACCATTATACCCAGTTTGTACAGTCACAGGCTGAACTGAGGGCATACAGTGGAAGTACTTTATCACTGAGATATGTTCCCAGCCTCTAGATAGATGAATAAGTGAATCTTTAAATATCAGTGTATATACATTTACATATATTTGCATACACACACAAGCACACATTGTGTTGCACTGAGACTAGAACTTAGAATAATGTATGCTAGTCAGGCACACTAACATTTTGTCATACCAATAGTAATCATTTTGCATTTTATTTTCATGTAAGGTCTTATTAGTTTTTTCAGACTGATCTTGACCAGTCTATGCAACGAAGATAGAACTTGAATTTGCTATTTGGGTACATCAGTTTCCTGAGTAACTAAGATCAAAAGCACACACCTGTATTTTTTTTCACAGAAAATAAAGTGTCATAATTTTCAAATACATTTGCAATAGAGAGTCTTTGTCTTGCAAGTACACAAGGAATTCCAAAATTCCCTTAATCATGTATGTATAAAGAATATGACACAATGGAGCAAATAACGGCACCACAACAGTGCATGTGAGGTTCTCTGCCTAGAGATCAGTGACACAATTACAGTTCTCATAACAGAGGAGAAAATGGAGACTATGATGTGTTCATACCATAGAGAGTGTATATATGTTCAATTAAGAGAATTCCCATAGGTAGAGAGAAAGGAAATTTTTTGAATGGCTTCTAGGGACTGCAGTCACTAAAATAAGCAGATGATAAACTGTTGGATGTAAAAAATGTACATTTAAAAAATATTGGAATTCTTTAAATTGAAAATACCTTTGCTACCATATTAGCCAAGGAATATTGTCATAAATCTATGATAATATAATAGCTTTTGCACACACAAAAAGCATCTTAGTGGCCAACTCAGTGATGTCTCATCCGGAGATGCGGGACGGTGAGGTGAAGCTTTTTACCAGTGGTACTCAGCATTGGGGAAGTCAGTGTTCGATGCCCATTCAAATATTTATTATTATTATTATTATTGTTGTTGTTGTTGTTGTTGTTGTTGTTGTTGTTGTTATTTTTGGAGCCCAACCAGAGTTTTACATTTCTCCTCTCCTCCCAATCCCTCCTCCCTGCTCTTCTTTTCATGCCCCATCATCCACTCCTCCTTTGTTTATATTCAGAAAAGGGCAGGTGCCCCTTGACTATCCACCAGCCATGGCATATTAAGTTATAGTAAAACTAGGCTCTTCTTGTTATATTAAGGCTGGGCAAGGAAACCCAGTATGAGAAAAAGATCCCCCAAACTGGCAAAATTATCATAGACAGTCCCTGCTCCCACTGTTAGTAGTCCCACAATAAGACCATGTTAGACAATTGTAACCTATGTGGAGAGGGCCTTGGTCAGTCTAATGCAGCCTTTGTGGTTGTAGGCTCAGACTTCATGAATCTCTATGAGTGATGGAATGAAATTGCATTCAGGGACTTGTAACCTCCAAACTTTGAGGTTAGTTGTCTCTGTGAGTTTTCCTGTGGTGTACTTGAACTCTCTGGCTTCTATAATAATCATTTCCTCCTCTTCCTCAGGATTCCCTGAGCTCCTTTTTATATTCAACTGCCTGTCTCTGCATCTGTTTCCATCAATTGCTGTAAGAAGCCTCTCTGATGAGAATTTGAGTATCCACCAATATATGAATATAAAAGAATATCATTAGGCATTTTTAAAGATTAGATTTTAAACATAGCTTCATTATCTGAAAATAGTATTAGGAATAGGAAGTAGTATTAGAATAGGAGAAAATGTTCACTCTCAGTCTCCTTCCTTTCCTCCTCTCTCTCCCTCTGTTTCTTCTGTCTCATGTGTTCGACCAAACTGATAGGAATCTTGACTGTTTTTTCCTTTAGATAATATTTTTTGCTAGTTTGTTTTCATAACATGTTATTAAAAACATCTGTAGAGGGGAACAAATATATTGTTACTCTATATCTTTTCTCTAGCAAAAGGTTATTAGTAGAAGTAACTACATTTCCAAAGAAACAATGACATATCCTTGGCTTTGAAGGAACAGAAAAGAAGAAACAGCCACAAAACCATAATCCAATAATGAAAAGAAAACAAAACACACAAAAACCCAAACAAACAAACAAAGCTAATCCATTTCAATTCCCAGGTGGCAAAAGTCCAGTGTGTATTTTTATAGAGAGTGAAATTTAAATAAACACGAAAAATAGCTAGAAGCAAACTTCACAGCAAACAAAATTTAAATCCTCACACTGTGTACAGAGAACTTCTAATACTGAGTCCAAACATTTTCTTAAGGCTTATCTCTTAAGAAAGGCATGTCACCTTCAATAGGAAAACTGGGTATCAGGGTGTGAAAGGTCTATAAAAGAGACAGAATGACTGAGCATCTATTAACTTGCAAAAAGACAGAGTGACCATGACATGCTGAGGCATATCTAACAATAGCTTGACTGAAGCAGGTCTTTCATGGTAGAGAACTCATTGCAGTTCTGATGAGCATACATGACAGTAGCTTCGGCTGTAAAGGCCAAGGCTCCTTATGAAGCCATGATCTACAAACCAGTAATTGGATCTATTAGATGATAAAGGGTTTTCCTTCATAAACTCACTTTGTTTATATTATTATAGCTAACCCATTTTGAAGGGAACATCAAGATCAACAATTAAAGGAATCCAGTTGACAGAGAAATACTGGAAAACTTATATGCCTGGACTACTTTCAGTATTCTTGGGGGTGGGGGTTGAAAGCAATAGACAAACTGAGGAAAGGAAGATGCTATAGAAAAGATCTGTTAAGAGTCATAGGTCTACTGAATAAACTCTGAATGATCCTGAGATCATTAGTCCATTCTCATAACTGGGAGTGACTTCTCCTTCTTAGCATACATTTTATATCATATATTGCAATTGATACATAATAATAAACTTTCTATTTTTATTTTATATATAAATTTGTTCCTCATGTTATTTTTCCTTGAACAAAAGAACCTAGAAATTTTAGTCGGTGCCTTCCCTGGGCCTCAAATTTATAGTTGTAACAATATCTTGATATCTTTAAAGACAATATCAGATATTTTGGTGATATATCTATTTTTACTATCAAAGGATTATGCTATTTTTGGTAATTGATATTTTCCCTAAACTGTTAGTTTTTAGATACCCCAGAGGACTGGTGGGATTGCAAGTTGATACAACCACTCTGGAAAGCAGTCTGGCAGTTCATCAGAAAACTGGGCATGACACTTCCGGAGGATCCTGCTACACCACTCCTGGGCATATACCCAGAGGCTTTACCTGCATGCAATAAGGACACATGCTTCACTATGTTCATAGCAGCCTTATTTATAATAGCCAGAAGCTGGAAAAAACCCAGATGTCCCTCAATGAAGGAATGGATTCAGAAGATGTGGTTTATTTACACAATGGAATACTACTCTGCAATTAAAAACAATGAACTCACGAAATTCCTAGGTAAATGGTCAGAACTTGAAAATATCATCCCTAGTGAGGTAACCCAATCACAAAAGAACACACATGGTATGCAGTCACTGATAAGGGGATATTAACCCAGAATCTCGGAATACCCTAGATATAATTCGCATATCAATAGATTTCCAAGAAGATGGAAGGAGAGACCACTGGTCCTGGAAAGACTGGATGTAGGGGAATGCCAGGACTGAGAAGCAGGAGGGGGTTGAATGGGGAAAAGAGGGAGGGAAGGGGGCTTATGGGACTTTCGGGGAGGGAGGAAATGGGAAAGGGGAAATGATTTGGAATGTAAATAAAAAAAACTTAGAAAATAAAAAAAAATAAAATATGAAAGTAATTCTCTATTTTAATACTCAGATTCTGCAATTAAAGTACTTTTCTGTGAACCAAACTTCCACGAATATAAAAAATCAGGAGGTGAAACATTAGAAATAATTATAAGTATAATTCAGCAAGGTCTGAAATACAGGTGCCAATCCATGAAACATACTGTAAATCTGGTTCAAATCACAAGACATGGAAGGTCACAGAGCATAAAGTAGAACGTGCTGCTGTTATTAGTTCATTTGGTTCTCTAAATATTTGTTTATTCTCATAGATCTGGGCTTCTCACAGCATGCCCCTCTCTCTCCATATATATATGTATGCATATATGTATATATATACATATATACATATATGCATACATATATACATACACACACACATAAATGCAGTATACTCAGTATATCTTGTGTATATACATTTTCAGGGCTGACCATTTGGTGTCAGATCACCAATTACTATGCTTTTCTCTAGGGAAGACTATTTCTCTCGCTCTCAGACGCCCTTAGTTGCCTACAGTTCTTTGTGTAGATTTCAAACCTCATGAGCTTTCCCTGTCCATGATAATGTGTCTAATGGTGTCATTGCTGTTTAGTGAAACCTCATAGATGAAGCTTTGACTGTTTCTAGGATATGCAAAGACCTCGTTCCTCTAGCCTCATCAAGGAAGCTCCCCTTTGTAATGCATGGATACCATTTCAGAAAACTATTGCTGATCAAAGTACAGTGTTTTGGAGGCCAGTTCCAACTGACATCTACGATGAAACTCCTGCACATATAAGTTGCTGGGATCTTTTCAGAAAAGGCTATGGAATGATTCTAAGAACCGTGCTATCTGAAATGATGCATTTTATTTTGATTCTGCCCTCTCAGAAGCAAAGGGGAGGGGAGATGGGGTGAAGAACTGTTGGAGATATTTTCCAGTTCCAACCATTTGCCTAAGAATTTCATGATTTCATTGTTTTTAATAGCTGAGTAGTAATCAATTGTGTAAATATACCACATTTTCTGTATCCATTCCTCCATTGAGGGACTTCTGGGTTCTTTCCAGTTTCTGGCTATTGCAAATAGGGCTCCTTATGGGACTTTCGGGGAGGGGGGAACAGGGAAAGGGGAAATCATTTGGAATGTAAATAAAGAATATAGAAAATAAAATAAACAAAAAAAGAGACATTTTACTAAAAAAAGAGAAAAAAACTGTTGGAGAATGACCAGGATGGAACATTTGAAACAATTTATAAATAAATAAATAAATAAATAAATAAATAAATAAACAAACAAATAAACAAATGTCCTCCATCTTCCCTCATCAGTAGCTGATGAAGTGTGCAATTTGTCTGCCTTGGGAGTTTTACTTTTAAATTCTAGAAAAAACTACGTTTGAGTCTCCATTTGAGCCAATTCCTATTTTTTTTAATTAACAAGAAAAACAAACTCAAGAACAAAACCCTTTTTCATCTGTATCTCATGCATGAATCATATCCTAAAAGAATACATTTTAAACATTGAGTTCTCCAAAAAGGTCCCTTGAAATACATATTTGAGTATCATTTCCACTCCTTTTACAGTCCTTTTATACTTCTATGAAAGTTTTGCTTTTGCTAGTTTTATTTACTCACAATCTACCAAAATAAAAAAAAATTAAGTAAATAAAATGAGTATTTTAGTAAACAGACAATTCCTAAGTTTTGATCTTACAGTTTTCTGAGTAAAGGTAACCCATAAACAGGAAACACAGAAAAACATAAGGCCCTAGCAACTGCTTTAAAATCTCCCCAAAGTCCTGCTTTTCTTACTCTTTGTTTCATGCCCCAGGCTCAGGGTCCAACTTCATCCTCTCTTAGGATGCAGAGAAAAGTCGGGCTTTGTTTTCTCTCCTGGTTACAGGAATAGGTGTACTGTATCAGCAAAGCCAATGTTTTCCTATCAAAACTTACCCTCAGGTTTCTAAGATGATAATTCTGTTACCTGAGGGATTTTAGGGTTTGATATCAAGGGTTTGATATCTGAGGAATCATTTCATTAATGTTATAGGATTTTTTCCTATATAATTCTA
This sequence comes from Tokudaia tokunoshimensis, assembly GCA_036184795.1. Taxonomy (NCBI): domain Eukaryota; kingdom Metazoa; phylum Chordata; class Mammalia; order Rodentia; family Muridae; genus Tokudaia; species Tokudaia tokunoshimensis. Next base: position 28,669,327 of record BTHU01000011.1, on the reverse strand, counting down.
AAAAATAGAAGATAATGCTAGGAAGGATTTTATCCTAAGATTAAAAGCAATGTGAAATTTCCTTTGTAAATATATAGTAAAATACATTAGGCGCTACTTGCCAGATAACTGGAAGCTTGCTTGTTTAATAAAATTATTTGCTTCCCAATAGATCCATTGACTCCAAGTTTTATTCCTTTTCTTTTTAGCTTACTTCTTTGTAAATGCCTTTCAACTGAGAAACACACTTTCAAAGTAAAGTCATACTTCCTCTTAATATACCTCTGCTTTCACAAGCCAAGAAGGGAATCTATACCTTACATTTATGTATTAGATTGCCTTTGGCAGTCACATTTGAGAAAAAGACACAGTGCTTAAAAGCCATAAGGAAGTTACAAAGACTTATGTATTCTTGTGTTACTTGAGGCCTCCCATTGGGAGGTAAGTTTGACTGTCTTGATTGATGGTAATGGAAGATTTCTCTGCCTTTTCATTCTTTACTCCGTAATGATATTCTCATGTTATGAGAGTTACAAACTTCAGAATGAGTCTGGAGGGGGAAGATTACACAAACACATGTACACAAACACACATGCAGTGTACACACATACACACACACACACACACACACACACACACACACACACACACACAGAGTTCTGAGTAACAATTTTTTTCCAAATGTCTACCCGCCAGACATTCTCAGAGGTGGTTCTGGTTGAAGCAGTAAAATAAGGAAGGAATTCAAATATTTTATAATTATGAATGTGTGTATGTATATGTGTAAGTGTGTGTATGTATGTATGTATGAATGTATGTGTGTATGTATGTATGTATGTATGTATGTACATTGTTTGTGTGACATCTTGAATTGGGGTTTGATTCTTCAGTCCTAAGGAACTTCTCATTCTATATTAAAATAATACCACCAAATATGAATAAATAATTAAATAAGAAAATACAAAATGTGTCTTGCTAAAACCTGACTAAATTCCTAAGATGAAAATTCATTAGTACAAATATATATACTTATTTTAAATCCTTATTTTTCTTGTTTACTTTCATTTCTTTTAATCATTCCCTAATAATTGAATGCTGGAAAAATGTGATGTTTTGGTAATACATACACAGTGTAATTCTGAAAAAGATTAAATATATTATATTCTCTAGTATTTACCATTTCTTTAAAGAGAAAGTATCTGTATTAATTTTAAGCACTATGTGAAGGAATATTGGGCAAAGAAAAGATAAAGAAAACACAGAAAGTTAATATTACAGTTTAGTTTCCTCAACTGAACTATGAAGGGTCATAATAGCACACAGTCCATAAATTTACTGGAATCATGCAGAGGTTGTATGATACATGAAGGCTAATATAGCTTCATAGGGTAGAAAATGAAGCTTTTTAGTTTTTCTTTAGGTGTTAATGAAATAAAAAGACAAATGTGTTCCTATTTTAGTATTATCTTAATATCCTGACTTATAATTGACTTAATATTTTGTGTTTTCCTTTTGTTGAGGTTAAATACTCACTGAGATATCTATGTAATTTCTTACTTTAAAATAATAATTCTGAAAGAACAGTTCCAATGAGTATCAGTTTTTTATAAACCAACTGCCAAAGTAATGAATTACGTAGCTTAAGAAGAAATAAAATTAATGTAGAATAATAACACAAAATTACATGTTTAAATATGTGTAGGAATATATTTTGTTATTTTTCCATGTTATAGCAATAGAAACACTACAATTTGTATAATGTAATATCTCTTAAAAGCATGTTAATAACCTCAACTAATTGTAATTTTTTAATTAATTTATTTATTTTTTTACAGTCCAGTCATTGAACTCCCACACCCAGTCTCCCTCCCTCAATTCCTCACAACATTCTTCCTCCCCCTGTCCCTGAGATGATGCTCCCACATCACGAGGCCCTCCCTTCCCTGTGGCTTCCCACTGAGGACAGTCTAGGTAGTCCTCTGCTATATATGTGTTTGGGGCCTTTGGCCAGCTCATGTATGCTGTCTAGTTGTGGATCAATGTTCTCCCAGGGGTCCCGGTGATTTGAGATTGCTGGTCTTCCTATGGGGTTTCTTTCCTCTTCAGCTTCTTCGATTCTTTCCCTAATTCAACCACAAGGGTCTCCATCTTCCGTCCAATGCTTTGGTGTAAGTATCTGCATCTGTCTCAGTCAGCTGCTGGTAGCCATGCTAGGCTCCTGACTGTAAGCACATCACAGCATCAATAATAGTGTAAGGCCTTGTTGTCTCCCCATGATGTGGATCCCCAGTTGGACTGAACACTGAACTGCCTTTCCCTCAGTCTCTTGTTCATTTTTGTCCCTCTAATTCTTTTAGACAACAACACTTCTGGGTCAGAAATTTGGACTGTGGGCTGGTAACATCATCTCTCCTCTTGATGCCCTGTCTATCAACTGGAGGTGAACTCTTCAAGATTCCTCTGGCCCCTATTGGGCCCTTCATCTAAGGTCACTCCCTTTGAGACCAGAGAGTCACCTCCCAGATCACTGGTCCTTTCTAAAGGGTCTCCCTACCTTCCACCTTCTGAGGCTTCATATTTTCATTCATTCTGCTGGCCCTTTCTGCTTCTCTCCTGTCCCTCCACCCTTACCAGATCTTATCCCCCCTTTCCTTTCTCCCCTCTTCTCTACTAACCAAATTCCTCACTCCCTCTGCATCATGTGATTATTTCCTTCCCCCTATTAAATGGGATTGAAATATCCTCACTTGACCTTTCTGCTTGTTAAAATTCTTAAATTATATCGGTTATATACTAGGTATTCTGTTCTTTTGGACTAATAACCACTTATTAGCCAGTACATACCATGTATGTCCATTTGGGTCTGAGTTACCTCAGTCAGGATGATATTTTCTAGTTTCATCTAATTTCCTGCAAAATTTGTGATGTTTTCATTTTTATTTATTTTTATTTTATTAATTTTTTATTAGACATATTGTTTATTTACATTTCAAATGTTATCCCCTTTCCTGGTCCCCCCCCCGGAAATCCCATTAGCCATCTCTTCTTTCCTATTCAACCCTCCCCCACTTCCCTGTCCTAGTATTCCTATACACTACGGCATCAAGTCTTTCCAGGACCAAGGGCCTCTCCTCCATTTGGTGTCTAACAAGACCATCCTCTGCTGCCTATGTGTCTGGAGGCATGGGTAACTCCATGTGTACTCTTTGGTGGATGGTTTTGTCCCTGGGAGCTCTGGGAGTACTGGGTGACTCATATTGTTCCTCCTGTGGCATTGATAGCTCAATAATATTCCATTCTATAAATGTACCACATTTTCTATATCCATTCTTCTGTTGCAGGACATCTGGTTTATTTCCAGCTTCTGGCTATCACAAATAAGTCTTCTGTGAACATAGTGGAGCATGTGTCCCTCTGGTATGGTGGGGAGGCATCTTTTGGGTATATAACACCAATGGCTCATGCTCTATGATCAAAAATTGTTAAATGGGGCCTAATGAAACTGAAAAGCTTCAGTAAGGCAAAAGACACAGTCAATAGGACAGATAAACTAGCTGCAGAATGGGAAAAAGTCTTCACTAGCCCCACATCCAATAGAGGGCTGATATCTGAAATATATAAAGAACTCATGCAGTTAACTTTCAAAAAAAACTGAATAACCCAATTAAAAATGAAGTACAGAGCTAATCAGAGAATTCACAGCAGAGGAATCTTGAATGGCTGAAAAGCACTTAAAGAAATGTTCAAAGTGCTTAGTCATCAGAGAAATGCAAATCAAAATGACCCTGAAATTCCACCTTATACCAATCAGGATGGCTAAAATCAAAAACTCAGGTGACAGCACATGTTGACAAAGATGTGGAGAAAGAGAAGCACTCCTTACTGTTGGTGTGATTGCAAACTGGTACAGCCACTCTGGAATTCAATCTGGCAGTTCAGAATATTGGAAATAGACCTACCTGATGCCCCACCTAATCATATGAAAAATTACCCAAAATTAACAAATATCAATATATTAAACGATACTGTAAAGTGAGGTTGTAATGTTAATAATCATATATGCATTACTAAAACATGTTCAGACAATAATCTCAAATCTCAAAAAGTCTTGTAAGTACATAACCTGTATGAGGAAGGATAGCAGCCACCTCTAAGTAAATGCCAGGGGCTGTGCAGCCACAAAGGCATCTCCTGCAAGAGGACTTAATTGAAGACTGCCTAGGAGACCACAGATTGCTGATGCAGACAATACCAGCCAATAGGGAACTTCTGTTTAGAAGAGGTGCTTTCTTGGAACCAATGGGTCACGGGAGGAAGGTATTAAAGGAGCTTGCAGCAGGGTTTAGATGAACTTGCTGCTTTGTTTCTCACCTGCTCTCTGAGTCTGTGTTGTGTCACCTCACCTCCAACCCCCAAGGGCAGGTAGGGTCCACTGGCAAGTAGTCCATTACCCAGGCAACAAGAGCCGAGACAAATTTAGTTGACAATGAATGAAATACCTTTTTTTCACAGCTCTAATTCAAAGTGTTTCATGTGTGGCCATCTCTGTCCAGTGCAACTAAATTTTAGATAAAAGGCAAGCATCTTTCGTACTTTCTCCAGCTCAAATAACATGACACAGGAATACAAAGAACAATGAAACAAATAAGTACAAGCAGAAACATGAGAGATATTATCAGCCAATCTAGCAATTACAGCAGTCCCTCTTTTCACTAATGTTTCCAATGTCCTGACTATGCATGGGCTTTGATTCTTGAGCAAGTATTCTCTCCACTGTGACTCTCTTCTACTTCCTGAGTCTACCATTCTCTTCCTTCTACACTTTCTGCTCCTCCTCCTGTCCCTTCTCCTGCTCTTCCTCTTCATGTTCTTCCTCCTCCTTTACCTCATGATCCCTCTTTCTTATCCCACTCCTAAATCATCCTCTTTACTTCTAAGTTGGTGTATTCTGCCTTTTCCCTGAGAGACATGGTATACTCTTCATCCTCTCTATTTGAAAAAAATAAGTTAATAAGTGATAAAGTCAATCATGTATGTTTTATCTACTCTAATAATCATTACCCTTTCATTCTTTGACAAATACAGTCAATAGTAAGTATAGTTGCCTCCTAGACCTATCATCATGAATATCAGTTAGACCAGTTAGGTATTTATCTTTCTATAATTTCAAGGAAATATTTAAAACCAATTTATCCCCAGACTTGGTTTCTCCTGAGATCTATTTTTTACCTGCAGAAGGAAATCATCTCTCTGAGTCCTGACAAGGCGTTGGTTTTGCATGACAATTATGAAGAGTAATGTTGTCTACTACCAATACTGAGATAAGAGCTTATCTAATACATTATCTCTTCTTTCACACACATGAAAGGCAGGTTAGAGTTTTGATAGCTGAATTGGCGGCATAACACAGATGTCCAAAACAGCAAACAATATCTAATATTGAATTCAGCTTTCTAAACTACTTTTATAAAAATGAAATCTTAAAAATATGTGTGTGAGTTTTCTAAGGAAACAAAACTTTTATTTTATTATCATTATCTTGTTAAGTATCTGCTTTTTGTGTCTGTGTGTGGATATGTGTATGTGAATGCGTATTCCATATGGATACCTGGATGTCAAAGGAAAACCAACTGGAACTGATTTTCTTCTTCCACCAAATGAATTTGAGATATTGCACTCAGGTAGTCAGGCTTGGCAACAACCAATAGTCATTAACCCTTGAGACTCCCACACATCCCCACGAGAAAATTTTACTAAATATTTTCCATAGTATAACATATGGAATATGTCTCTATTATGTTCTATTATACTTTCCAATATCTAACACACAGCTTCTAAGATGCAAACTTATTTAATCTCAATCTCTAAGAAAGTCAATACAGGTTTGTACAATTATGATAACAAAATTTTCAACTCAAATAAAGGTGACTGATGTATCACTACAAAGACACATATTTTATTTTTTCTATGTTAATGAATAGTTCAGAGCTGTAGACTGTATGATGTAATGTTATCTCTGTGAATACATCCAAGATCTCAAGGTTCTGAAATACCCTTCATCACACAGTACCACATTATAGAATCTGAATATTTCTTAATGGCAGAAAAATACTAAATATATATATATATATATATATATATATATATATATATATATATATATATATATATATTAACTTAAAAGTCAATTATTACAATTTCTACTCTTAAAGACTAATTAAAAGTAATCATATAAAATCATTAATGGCAGCATAAGAAAACAAACCCACTTTATTTTAGACATAAAATAATAAAACAATTGCTATCGTAGAAATGAAAAGTTGGCTCTACATATCTTTTTATGAGTAATTGAATAACTTTATTTACTAAGTCCTTATATAGCTTCTTCTGTTTTCTCTAACTTTCCCACTTGATTTAATTGTTTGTTTGTTTGCTTGTTTTATGATTTGATTAGAGGCCAAACCTAGTTATGGCATACTAACATGTGTAGCTCTGTTCAGAGGACAGGGCATGCCTAGAAGGGCTGTCAGTGACCTATAGAGTTCTAAACCATTACTACTTATATTGGAAATTTTATTTTAGCAATCCTTGCTTCCCAATGCGTGGGAAAGGTCAGATTCTCAGAAGGTAATGTGACATCAACTTTATTATATTTTTAATTCCCCTATTTTTCAATAAATTCAATAAAACCATTGTTTTATATTGTTTGAATGTTTTTCAGAATCATAGTTTGGATTTTTGTCAAAAACTTTCATAATGTGTAATATCTAAGATGAAAATTTCTAAGGAGAGTAATTTCTCTCCTGTGTCTCAATAAATACCACATTATTGCTAATAAAACTTTTATTGCTTGATATGACAGAATATTATTTATAATGTTTTATCTTCTACTATATTAACTATTCAATAAGTGTAGTGATCCTTTCTGCATTCTGGAATTGTACATTATCTCAGCATTTGATGTTTAAAAGTCCCTTAGTAAACATTTAAAATACACGTTCAGAAAGTATATATCAGAAAATACTCCTGTAAACTCAGCTTCTCTACATGAATTTTTAGTATGTAGGAACTAGAAATAGTAATAGATAAATCTCAAACATATGACCAAGATCTAGAAAGTTGTGGTTTCAAAAGTGTTGTGAAATAGTAAACAAAACTAAAATCTTTCACTTGTGCTACTTGACCTGGCCAAAACAGTACACTGAGATCATCCCCATAAGACTGATGATAGCAGGATTGCTGATACAATATAGCATAAGAACATTACCTTAAATAACTAGTGGCTTTTGTCAAATATTTATATCTTATTCTAAGAAAGAGAGAGAGAGAGAGAGAGAGAGAGAGAGAGAGAGAGAGAGAGAGAGAGAGAGAGAAGAAGGGAAAGGGACGGGGTGAGAAAGAGAAAAAGAGGGAGAGAAAGAGAGATCTGAGATTTATGTATTTCATTTAATTCACCAAGGAGTTTATAACTAACAAAAAAAGAGTAGAATGAATTAATTGTGAAGATAAAGCATTCTTTATATAGTTGGACTTGACATGAGGTTCTAATTTTTAACTCCTTATCAGCTCTACAAAGTGAATTCTGTAGAACAATGTTTTATTTACACAAATAGGCAAGAAGCAATTCATTTCTCTAGTACTTTACATTCTCCGTCTGCCACAATAAATCTTTCTACTCCACAGGGACTCATTTTTCTCTTGCTCTTCCTCATCCATGTCAAGACACTTTCAAATTCATGCCAACCTGTTTAGAAGCTAGTTTTGTCGTTGACACATTTATTATTTTTGCTGGGGAGAGAGTAAGAAGGATTAATACAGCCCTGTATTTAAGATTAATACAGTCACATGCCAAGAACTGGCTGGAGGTGCAACTCAGCTTTTCAGTAAACACTTATCATGAAGCTTGGACACCATAATATTCACATAAATACTTCCCCAGCAACATAATATCTATGGAAGCTCATGAATTTAAAATTTGCTCAGATTTTCCTCCAAGGGACTGAATTTTTTTTTTGTATTTATTTCCCTGGTGTTCATAGTAATCATATTTCATGGTTGGCAGAATAACCACCATTTTGCTCCATTAGTATATGGGTTTCCATGTGCTCCTGTGGCAACTTGGGAGAGTGTTTTAAATATAATTTACCTATATTATATTATAGATTTTTCATGGGTAGAATTAGATTAGAAAGTTCTCCCTGCTACTTCAACACACTGACGCAAGCTATTAAAAAATAAAATATGAGATTCTAGGACCCCACCAAAAACTCAAAATGTTAAAATGAATGTTAAATGCTAAAGCGAATTTGATTCATACATGATGTATATACCTTTATTTCAATAATGATTAATTAAAGCTATAAATTTAAGTGTTAAAGATTTATTTTACTATATGTAAGGTTTTTTGTTTCTTTATATGTATGTTTATATATATATATATATATATATATATATATATATATATGTATGTGTGTCAGGGGTATACATATACATATGGGAACACGTGGAGATTAGAAGAGAGTTTCTAATAACCTGAAGCTGAAGATACCAGGCAATTGTGAGCCACCTTCATTGGGTCCTGGGAAATGAATTGAGGTCTTCTGCAGGAGTAACATATGCTCCTATTTGCTGAGTCATCTCTTCAGCTTGTATTGCATTTATCATATATAAAATATATATATTATAAGGAGTAGTGATCAAAGGTTTGTGTTGCTATTAAAAATATCAACCATGTGAATTGATAGATGACTTAGTGGTTAAGAGCACTTGTTTGTAGACATGCTGTATTTGGTTCAGTCTCCATATCAAGTGACTTTTAACCAACTATAATTCTAGTTCCAGAGGATCTAAACTTTTCTTCTGGTTTCTGCAAGCACCATGCAAAATGCAAATATAGATATTCACTTGTATATACAAAATGAAAATAATGTCAGTCACCCTGTAAATAAAGTTCCATTTACATTACAGCCTACATTCCTAAAAAAAAAAAATCCCTTCCATTTTTCATGCTATGTTATTTATCAGAGTTCTTATTTGAACATTCCATAACATATTCAAGCATCTTGATATAGTCATACTCACAAATAAGTACAATATTTTTTATATTTATCTGTTCAAAAGGTAAATTTGATTTAAATAACAATAAACAAAAAAGATATCCCTTTTGCTCTGTTACCTTTTCCTGGGTAACACAACTACTCACCTTGGATAGGGCACTAGTAAGAGGTAGAAAAATTATTTGATTCAGGTCTGGGGATATTTACAGGATCTCTAGGCCACCTCTGGACTGTTCAACCACTGAAGACATCTGTTAACTGAATATGTAGCTTCAAGAAATGCTCCTCAAACAACCATGCGGTTCAGAGGACAGTATTCCACAGCTCCCCTACTAAGAAAGACTAGTGTAAACATACAATGAACAAGTACTGCTGGGATGAGGAGAAGGAAAAGCACATTGGTTATGGGGATCTGGAGACCTCCAGAATGTGATGAAGTCAAAAGGAAGGATGATCAGTGTTGGAATGGAAATAACGGAGACGCCTCATCTGTCCCCTATGAGAAGACACTGCATATTTTTGCACTTGAGTAGGTTTTGCTCTCTATCGCTAATATTGTTAGCTTTGTGGTCCAGCTGTCTCATTCATGAAAGGACTTAAGTGACAATAAAACTGACAGTTGCAATCTCCTTTTTCTTTTGAGTTTCGTTTGTCTGAATAACTAGGCTAAATTAACCTGAAAACAGTTATAGGCTGTTTGTAGTCCTGGGAACTAGAGCAGCACTCTGTGATAGCTTGGTCACTTCTCCAATGGTTGCAGAAAGTATGAGTGATTAAACCAAGTAATGGTTTTTTTTTTTTTTTTTTTTTTTTTTTTTTTTTGAGCATAAGTATTTTTTTATTGAAAAAGGAAGTAAAAACATTTTATGATAAAATTAAATATTTACATGGAAAATGTTTCTGACAAAATTGAAAAAGTATATAGAAAAACACATTAAGATTGACAATTTTCATGGAAAAAATCAAAGAGTAAAATGTATATAAAGATATAAAACATTGCTAAATTAATTGAAAAAGGAAGTAGAAACATTTTATGATAGAATTGAAGATTTACATGGGAAATATTTCTAAAATTGTAGAAAAATATAAAATAACATTAAAATTGAAGATTATCATGGAAAATTACAGATAAAATGGTAGGCATAAAAATATTTCTAAGTTGATTGAAAGTGGAATTATAAACTTTTTCTGATAAAATTGAAGATCTACAAGGAAAATATTCCTGATAAAATTCAAGAAATATATAGAAAAACACGTTAAAACTGACTATTTCATGGAAAATTATACAGATAAAATGGTAGGAATAAAAATATTCCTGCCAGGCAGTGGTGGCGCACGCCTTTAATCCCAGCACTTGGGAGGCAGAGGCAGGAGGTTTTCTGAGTTCGAGGCCAGCCTGGTCTACAAAGTGAGTTCTAGGACAGCCAGGGCTACACAGGGAAACCCTGTCTCGAAAAACCAAAAAAAAAAAAAAAAATTCCTAAGTTGATTGAAAGTAGAATTATAAACTTTTTCTGATAAAATTGAAGAAATATATACAAAAAATGTTAAAATTAAAGATTATCATGGAAAACAATACTGATAAAATGGTGGACATAAAAACCATTACTAAATTGAAAGAGGAATCACAAACATTTTCTGATAAAATTGAAGATTTACATGAAAAATATTTCTGTTAGACTATGTTTTGGTTTTAATGATGACTTCTGATCCTGCTTTCAAAGAATGACACCACACCTCTCCAATGCAGTGTCTGCCGTGTGACGGTCCCTTTTGTACAGTGTTTCAGACATACCATGATGTTTAAAGCACATTTAACCCTACAAAAGCCATTCATTTCTTTGACAGAAAAATTTTCCATCTCTTTTTATGTAAATCACATCAGGCTAGTCCGGGCAATTTATTAAGTATGAAGGTTAAAGTTGTAAGTTTGGTCTCTGGGAGTGAAAAATATTTTCTTCATACTGTAAAGTCTGTGAGTTAGATCTACGAAGACAGATCTTGAGTGAATGATAAAATAAATAAATAATGAGATAAGTGTTAATCATGATGACTTCAAATGGCTCTCAACATGATAATATTTTAGAGAGATTTATCTCTGATTATTCATCTATGACCTCTCTTTCTTGGAGAATTGGAAATCCCATCACCCACCCTTCACTAGCCTTGAGCACATGGGCACAGGAGAAAATTTACTGAACAGAACACCAATAGCTTATGCTATAGGATCAAGAAGTGACAAATGGGACCTCATAAAATTACAAAGTTTCTGTAAGGCAAAGGACACTGTCAATTGGGCAAAACACCAGCCAACAAATTGGGAAAAGATCTTTACCAACACTACAACCAACAGAGGGTTAATATCCAATATATACAAAGAACTCAAGAAGTTAGAATCCAGAGAGCCAAATAACCCTATTAAAAAATGGGGTACAGAGCTAAACAAAGAATTTTCACCTGAGGAATATCGAATGGCTGAGAAGCACCTAAAGAAATGTTTAACATCCTTTGTCACTAGGGAAATGCAAATCAAAACAACCCTGAGATTTCACCTCACACCAGTCAGAATGGCTAAGATCAAAAACACAGGAGACAGCAGGTGTTGGTGAGAATGTGGAGAAAGAGGAACACTCCTCCACTGCTGGTGGGATTACAAGCTGGTACAACCACTCTGGAAATCAGTTTGGTGGTTCCTCAGAACACTGCGCATGACACTCCCAGAGGACCCTGTTATACCACTCCTGGGCATATACCCAGAGGACTACCTGTCATGCAAGAAGGACACATGTTCCACTATGTTCATAGCAACCTTATTTATAATAGCCAAAAGCTGGAAAGAACCCAGATGTCCCTCAACAGAGGAATGGTTACAGAAAATGTGGTATATTTACACAATGAAATACTACTACTCAGCAATTAAAAACAATGAATTCATGAAATTATTAGGCAAACGGGTGGAACTGGAAAATATCATCCTAAGTGAGGTAACCCAATCACAAAAGAACACACATTGTATGCAGTCACTTAAAAGTGGATTAGCCCCGGAGCTCAGAATACCCAAAACACAATTCACGTATCAATTGATTCCCAAGAAGAAGGAAGGAGAGACAGACCCCTGGTCCTGGAAAGACTGGATGGAGCAATGTAGTGGAATACCAGGATCAGGATAGAGAAGCGGGAGGGGGTTGACTGAGGAATGGGGGTGGTGGGACGGAAGACTGCTTATGGGACTTTCGGGGAGGGGGGAACTGGGAAAAGGGAAATCATTTGGAATGTAAATAAAGAATATGGAAAATAAAAAAAAAGTAAAATAAAATAAAATTTCTTTCATCCTCTTGCTAATTTTAAAAGGTAAAAAGGTCATTCTTAAGACAAAAAAAAAAAAACCTACTGATTTAAGGTGGAATCATCAAGAAAGATGCAACCCATAGATCTGGAAGTACAGAATCTTTAGCTGTTATGAGTACCAATTTCCAAGGAGAGTTGGACCAATCAGGGAAGTTCTCCAATACTTCTCTGTCATCTTACATTAGTCTGTCCTTCACTGCACTTGTATCCAAGCTCTCGTGCCTAGTGTAACTGGGCTAAATAAGAACCTTCTTTTCTACTTTTCTTGTCAGAGGAAGTTTTCACCTGTCATTGATGATATTCAGGTTTCACCTGTATCAACTCTCTCTCCAGCACTCAACTTCCTGATAGTTATAAATTATTTGCTCTAGCTTATTCTACTGAAATGCAAGGTACATAAGTATAACTAACTCATTCATACTATTCATTTAAATAAAAGCTTTGACCATTTTACTGGAACAGCGATGACAAGAATATTCTGTTTTTTAATCAGTGTAATTTAATTTTAATGTCTTATTCAATGAGATCCTGGATGAATATCAATATATATGCAAAGTAAAAGTAAAATTACTGAGGATCAAGACTCTTAGAAATCTTTCATTTACTTAATTTCATGCATTTGCAAATATTTAAATAATCATTATTCCTCAAAGAAATAGGAAGAAAATCTCCACTCAGTGAACACATATGTAAGAAAAGTGAGAAAAGGGGAACTCAGACACCCTTACATTCTCCGTGCTATGTAAAAATCTTAGGCTTTCTGTTCATTCTCTTACTGGTTTTGGGGACAACCATGATCTTACTCCAATACCACATCTTCTAGAGAACTATTAACAGCTTGCTGTAACTGATTCTTATTTCTTACTGTTTATCTTGACACTGAAAACTCTTTACCCCTCAGGTAAATAGAAGCACTTTTTTTTAATAATGCATCTGCCTTAAGCATGTAATCTGAATCCCCTTCCAGCCTCTGACTAAACTTCAGGAAGGGAAGCCCCCAGACCCTTCCTCACAACTTGACATCAATCTTTCCAATTTAGTTGCTCACCATAACATCTCTAATTGATACTTAATGGTTTTTAAGTTTGGTTCCAGGTACTCTTTCTAGGACTCTGAATTGTCAAATGCCACCATCTTACACTGCCACCATCCTGTCAATGAATGTGATTACTTGTGATCTTTAAATTTCCATTTTAAGGACATATATTTGTTATACTTTTCAGATGATAGAACTCAGGGCTAAAAAGATTATGAACTGAAGGGTTAATAAGTGTTCATATTATACTTTTTACACATTTTGGTGCTTCAAATTTAATTTTATAATTTTTGACTGCCACTAATGTCCTCTATACATTTGTCTCATTTAACAGACATTTACCTTCATAACATACATGCATATTTATTTGTCTTCAGTTCTTTCCTTCATTAGTATAGTATTATATTTCTGTTTAATTATGGCTTTCCAATAATTATAGTTACTGTCAGAAGTTTCAGCATTTCATGATTGTAGGTTTTATTGTAATTCTCCTTTATTATAAAATGAAAATTTCACTGTTTTTCCAATTTTGGTTTCAACTTAATATTTGTGTTAATATGAGCCCATAAAATTATTTAGTTTTATTCCCAAATGACATGCTTGTCTAGAAATCTCTGTCAGTATTCAAGAGATTATTATTCAGTAAAAGTAACTGAGTGGGTGACATACGAAGAGTCACGGCATATATGAAAAATTACAGTGCTTCTCAGTGTTTCTCAAATATATTGTTCTGTCAGTACACAGGAATTTTTAGCTATCTCCTGTCAAGCAAACTGTCTTAAGTTTCAATGCACTACATGAAATAAATATGCACAGAAAAAGGATAACAACACATTATTGTTTTGTCCTAGAAGCATCTTTTTCTAGACCCTTGCAATGCTACAGGCTTTAATTGCTCCCAGGTGTTTAACTCTTAAGACAGGATGGATATAATTCAGGTACATTATTTTTTATAGCTGCTCTCTGGAAAGGACAAAATTAACATTTACTAGAGATACTTAAGAAAATAAATGATAAAAGCATTCAGGGAAACAAATATTTTCCAAGAAAGAATTATTAGATTCTTATAAGGAAGAGATTTGCTGACGCACTCTGATAGAGAATATTATCACATATTGGCCATTGTGCTGTGCTGCAGGCTAGCAAAAATACTTACCTGAGTGCACCTAAAGCAGAAGTGTAGGTCAACTTGCAAGAGAATTCTCCAAAGTGATGGCATCCTATCAGAAAACTTGAGGACTACTTGTGCCTAAAGTTGTATCCTTGAAGCCCATCATAGTGACTTATTGCCTGACACATGTGATTATCTCCACACATAGAACACTTTGGAAAGACAAGATTTAATTGTAGTTCTGTAAACTCATATATTCTACTTAGTAAAACATTTCATTCTGTTCCAAAAAAAATGATACTAAATTAGGTCACAGAGTTAGTAAAATAAGAATAAACAGGCTACTTGAGGAGACATCAGGAGGTTTATCAATCACCTTGAGATGATAGTCTTGTAGACGTCTGTGCGTTGTGTGATGATGATAGTTTAACAGACATTTGTGCATCATGTGATGGGATGGTGAGTAGTTTGCATTTCCTGTGATCCTGAATAAATGAAGAACACCCCAGCTGGTCATCTCCCATTAGAAATGGCCAGGGCACCATTTGTAAGCAGAGAGTTTCAAGCTTAGAAAAGATTCTTTCACACAGAAGCTCTCTTCTTCTGTGTACCTGGTATAAAGAGCATAGCAGCAGTAAAACAAGAGCCTGCATAATCCAGAGAGGTTTTTCCAGCACAGGATTGTGATGATTTAAGATCGTCATATGACAAGCTGCTCATTAATGGTATTCAACACGAAGACAGAGAAATCTGCGGCTGGGCCTGAAGTCCTTTGCTATGAGCCACTGATTTAGAGATCCTGTTGACAAGTTTTATTTTTTTGAGGAGGATTATTATTCACAGGAATTTTTAAACCTCTCAACTAATTATTTTAGTATGAGAAGAAAATACATCATTAAAAAGAAGTCATGTCATGAATTCAGTCAGCTTATTATTTTAATTGTTGATATGTTTTTGCTACAAATATAAAGAAATGGCTTCCGCGACCTCTGTTCCCGCAGACTGCGCTGAAGAGACAGGTACCCCAAGCTCCCTACCCCCAATATAACATCACTTGGGACACGGCCTGTTGGGGCTTCGTCTGTGCCCGAGAACGGGTCAGCACTGTGGTCGTCTGGGTGCCAGATCAGCGGGCCATCGCATCTACAGGGTGAGCGGCACCACTGAGAGTGCCCTCCGCCATCTTTGCTCCAGTGACTGGGAGGTTGGGACAGCCAGGTTCTGAGACAGACAGGCATAATGTCGCTTGGGTCTCGGGCGGCTTGTGTGTATGCAGCTCCCAGGTGCTGGGCTGATCTGCAGTAACCAGCTCGCTAGCTCTGCTGTGGGACTTCTGCCTGGCAGAGGGACGCCCCCTCCCCCCCCAGGAGAGATCACACACCCCTGCACAGGGCAGGAGCCTACCAGCCTCCCTTTGGCTACCTCTGCTCCAGGAATCCACTAGGCTGAGCCTTTAGATGTGCAAGGCCTCCCCAATATAAGATCACTTGGGGCAAGGCACATTAGGGCTCCAAAGTCACTCAGGAGCAGGCAGGCCCCAGAAATCGGTGCCAGGGGAATCCTGGTAATCCAGGGGGGGCAGAAATAGCTTTGCAGGCTCACAGGAGGTCCAACCAACAGCCAGTGGCAGCAGGACCAACTAACACCAGAGGTATCCAGATGGCAAAAGGCAAACGTAGGAATGTTACTAACAGAAATCAAAGTAATGTGGGACCATCCGAACACAACTCTCCAACAGCAGCAAGTCCTGGATACCCCACCACACCCGAAAGACAAGATCTGGATTTAAAATCACTTCTCATGATCCTATTAGAGGATCACAAGAAGGAAACAAATAAATCTCATAAAGAGTTAAAGGAGACCATGAATCAACGGTTAGAAGCCCTTACAAAGGAAACACAAAAATCCCTTAGAGAAATGCAGGAGAACATGGATCAAAAGATGGAGGCGCACAAGGAGACAACACAAAAAATTGCTTAACGAGATGAATCAACGGGTAGATGCACTCACAAAGGAATCACAAAATTTGCATAAAGAAATGCAGAAGAATTTGGGTCAACAGATGGATGCCCATAAGGAAGCAACACAAAAATTGCTTAAAAAAATGAATCAACGGTTAGATGCCCTTACAAAGGAAACACGAGAACTGCTTAAAGAAATGCAGGAGACGATGGATCAACAGATGGAATCCCATGAGGAGGAAACACAAAAATCGCTCAGAGAAATGCAGGAGAACGTGGGTCATCAGGAAGAAATCCTGAAAGAGGTAAGGCAAAAATACCTTAAAGAAATACAGGAAAATACAAACAAACAAGTGAAGGATCTCAGCAAATCCATCCAGGAACTAAAAAAGGAAGTAGAAACAACTAAGAAATCACAAAGGGAGACAACTTTGGAGATAGAAAACCTTGGGAAGAAATCAGGAGTCATAGACGCAAACATCAACAATAGAATACAAGAGATGGAAGAAAGAATCTCAGGTGCTGAAGATTCCATAGAAAGCATCGACTCAACAGTCAAAGAAAATGCAAAATGCAAAAAACGTGTAACCCAAAACATCCAGGAAATCCAGGACACAATGAGAAGACCAAACCTAAGAATTATAGGTATAGATGTGAGTGAAGATTTGCAACTTAAAGGGCCAGTAAACATCTTCAACAAAATAATGGAGGAAAACTTCCCTAACTTAAAGAGAGAGATGCCGATGAACGTACAAGAAGCCTACAGAACTCCAAACAGACTGGACCAGAACAGAAATACCTCCCATCACATAATAATCAAAACACCGAATGTTCTAAACAAAGAAAGAATACTAAAAGCAGTAAGAGAAAAGGGCCAAGTAACATACAAAGGAAGACCTATCTGAATCACATCAGACTTCTCACCAGAGACTATGAAAGCCAGAAGATCCTGGGCAGATCTCATGCAGACACTAAGACAGCACAAATGCCAGCCTAGACTACTATACCCAGCAAAACTCTCAATCACCATAGATGGAGAGACCAAGATATTCCATGATAAAACCAAATTTTCACAATATCTTTCCACAAATCCAGCCCTGCAACGGATAATAGGTGGAAACCTCCAATACAGGAAGAGAAACAACACCCTGGAAAAAATGAGATAATAACCTTCTTGAATCAAACCCAAAAGTAGATAACCACTCAAACATAAAGATAGCGTCAAGAATGGCAGATGGCAATAATCACTATGCCTTAATCTCTCTTAATATCAATGGTCTCAATTCCCCAATTAAAAGACATAGACTAGCAGACTGGATATGTAAACAGGACCCAGCATTTTGCTGCATGCAGGAAACGCACCTCAGTGTCAAAGACAAACACTACCTCAGAGTAAAAGGCTGGAAAACAATTTTACAAGCAAATGGCCCCAAGAAACGAGGTGGAGTAGCCATCCTAATATCGGATAAAATTGATTTTCAACCTAAAGTCATCAAAAAAGACACAGAAGGACACTACATACTGATCAAGGGAAAAATCCACCATCAAGAACTCTCAATTCTGAATATCTATGCTCCAAATGCAAGGGCACCCTCATTCGTAAAAGAAACTTTACTAAAACTCAAAGCACACATCGCACCGCACACAATAATAGTGGGTGACTTCAACACCCCGCTCTCTGAAATGGATCGTTCAGGAAAGCAGAAACTAAACAGGGACACAGTGAATCTAATTGAAGCCTTGGACCAAATGGAACTAACTGATATATATAGAACATTTCATCCTAGAGCTAAAGAATACACCTTCTTCTCAGCTCCTCATGGTACCTTCTCCAAAATTGACCATATAATTGGTCACAAATCAGACCTCAACAGATACAAGAAGATAGAAATAATCCCTCCTATCAGATCACTATGGAGTAAGGGTGGTCTTCAATGGCAACAAAAACAAAAGAAAACCCACATACACATGGAGGCTGAACAATGCTCTACTCAATGATAACTTGGTCAAGGTGGAAATAAAGAAAGAAATCAAAGACTTTTTGAAAGTTAATGAAAATGAAGGCACAACATACCCTAACTTATGGGACACAATGAAAGCAGTGCTAAGAGGAAAATTCATAGCCCTGAGTGCCGCCAAAAAGAAACGGGAGACAGCATACACTAACAGCTTAATGGCACACCTGAAAGCCCTGGAACAAAAAGAAGCAAATACACCAAAGAGGAGTAGAAGGCAGGAAATCATCAAACTCAGGGCTGAAATCAATCAAGTAGAAACAAATAAAACCATACAAAGAATCAACAAAACGAGGAGTTGGTTCTTTGAGAAAATTAACAAGATAGATAAGCCCTTAGCCAGACTAACAAGAGAGCACAGAGATAGTATCCAAATTAATAAAATCAGAAAGGAAAAGGGAGAGATAACAACAGAAACTGAGGAAATTCAAAAAATCATCAGATCCTACTACAAAAACCTGTATTCAACACAACTAGAAAATCTTGAGAAAATGGACAATTTCCTTGACAGATACCAAGTACCAAAATTAAATCAGGATCAAATAGACCATCTAAACCGTCCTATAACCCCTGAAGAAATAGAAGTTGTCATTGGAAGTCTTCCAACCAAAAAAAGCACAGGTCCAGATGGTTTTAGTGCAGAATTCTATCAGACCTTCAAAGAAGACCTAACACCAATACTCTTCAAACTGTTCCACAAAATAGAAACAGAAGGAACACTACCCAACTCGTTCTATGAAGCCACAATTACACTAATACCAAAAGCACACAAAGATCCGACAAAGAAAGAGAATCTCAGGCCAATCTCTCTTATGAATATCGATGCAGAAATACTCAATAAAATTCTTGCCAACCGAATCCAAGAACACATCAAAACGATCATTCACCACGATCAAGTAGGCTTCATCTCAGGGATGCAGGGATGATTCAATATAAGGAAATCCATCAATGTAATCCACTACATAAACAATCTCAAAGAAAAAAACCACATGGTCATCTCATTAGATGCTGAGAAAGCATTTGACAAAATTCAGCATCCTTTCATGCTAAAGGTCTTGGAAAGATCAGGAATTCAAGGCCCATATCTAAACATAGTAAAAGCAATTTACAGCAAACCGGTAGCCAGCATCAATCTAAATGGAGAGAAACTTGAAGCAATCCCACTAAAATCAGGGACTAGACAAGGCTGCCGTCTCTCTCCATATCTTTTCAATATAGTACCTGAAGTTCTAGCTAGAGCAATTAGACAACAAAAAGAGGTCAAAGGGATACAAATTGGAAAGGAAGAAGTCAAACTATCACTATTTGCAGACGATATGATAGTATACATAAGCGACCCAAAGAACTCCACCAGAGAACTCCTACAGCTGATAAACGACTTCAGCAAAGTGGCCGGATATAAAATCAACTCATGCAAGTCAGAAGCCTTCCTATACTCAAAGGATAAGCAGGCTGAGAAAGAAGTAAGAGAAATAATACCCTTCACGATAGCCACAAACCATATTAAGTATCTTGGCGTGACTTTAACCAAACAAGTGAAAGATCTGTATGACAAGAACTTCAAGTCTCTGAAGAAAGAAATTGAAGAAGACCTCAGAAGATGGAAAAATCTGCCATGCTCATGGATTGGCAGGATTAATATAGTAAAAATGAGCATCTTACCAAAAGTAATACACAGATTCAATGCAATCCCCATCAAAATCCCAACTCAATTCTTCATAGAGTTAGAAAGAGCAATTCAAAAATTCATCTGGAATAACAGAAAACCCAGAATAGCTAAAACTATTCTCAAGAGTAAAAGAACCTCTGGGGGAATCAGTATCCCGGACCTCAAGCTGTACTACAGAGCAATAGTGTTAAAAACCGCATGGTATTGGTACAGTGACAGACATGTAGATCAATGGAACAGAACTGAAGACCCAGAAATGAATCCACACTCCTATGGTCACTTGATCTTTGACAAAGGAGCTAAAACCATCCAGTGGAAAAAAGATAGCCTTTTCAACAAATGGTGCTGGCTCAGCTGGAGGTCAACATGCAGAAGAATGCAAATTGACCCATCCTTATCTCCTTGCACTAAGCTCAATTCTAAGTGGATCAAAGATCTCCACATAAAACCAGACACACTGAAACTATTAGAAGGGAAACTAGGGAGAACCTTGAACATATGGGCACAGGGGAGAATTTCCTGAACAGAACTCCAATAGCTTATGCTCTAAGATCAAGAATAGACAAATGGGACCTCATTAAATTACAAAGTTTTTGCAAGGCAAAAGACACTGTCAAAAAGACAAAGCGGCAACCAACTAACTGGGAAATGATCTTTACCAACCCTACATCTGACAGAGGGCTAATATCCAAGATATACAAAGAACTCAAGAAGTTAAACACCAGAGAGGCAAGTAACCCTATTAAAAAATGGGGTACAGAGCTAAACAAAGAGTTCTCACCTGAAGAATATCTAATGGCTGAGAAGCACCTAAAGAGATGTTCATCATCCTTAGTCATTAGGGAAATGCAAATCAAAACAACCCTGAGATTCCATCTCACACCAGTCAGGATGGCTAAGATCAAAAACACAGGAGACAGCAGTTGTTGGCAAGGATGTGGAGAAAGAGGAACACTCCTCCACTGCTGGTGGAATTGCAAGCTGGTACAACCACTCTGGAAAGCAGTCTGGCGGTTCCTCAGAAAACTGGGCATGACACTCCCGGGGGATCAGGCTATACCACTCCTGGGCATATACCCAGAGACTTTACCTGCAGCAATAAGGACACATGCTCCACTATGTTCATAGCAGCCTTATTTATAATAGCCAGAAGCTGGAAAGAACCCAGATGTCCCTCAACGGAGGAATGGATTCAGAAGATGTGGTATATTTACACAATGGAATACTACTCTGCAATTAAAAACAATGAATTCACGAAATTCCTAGGCAAATGGTCAGAACTTGAAAATATCATCCTTAGTGAGGTAACCCAATCACAAAAGAACACACATGGTATGCAGTCACTGATAAGGGGATATTGACCCAGAATCTCGGAATACCCTAGACACAATCCGCATATCAATAGATTTCTAAAAAGATGGAAGGAGAGACCCCTGGTCCTGGAAAGACTGGATGTAGGGGAACGCCAGGACAGAGTAAGGAGAGGGGGTTGAATGGAGAAAAGAGGGAGGGAAGGGGGCTTATGGGACTTTCGGGGAGGGAGGAAACGGGAAAGGGGAAGTGATTTGGAATGTAAATTAAAAAAATAAAATAAAAAAAAAACTGATTGCAGGTACATTCCATTATGCCAAGGTCAGTATTATGTTCTTAGAATACACTAGTGTAACTCTGTGCTTGGGACATTTTCAACCACTTAAAATATCTAGTAATAATACCAGTATCCCCTTCTCTTTCCTGGGGTTACTTCTCAACCCTCTCCCATTACAAAATCAACTGTTTTAGACATCATTCTGCTGCTTCTCACCCTGACAGTCAAAAGCACTCTCCACAAGCCCAGGTCCTTTCTTGGTACAGATTCCAGTAGATGATAAATTCCCAAACGAGACTGTTGATGAGGGTTTTTAGTTTTAAGACACGCTAGCTAGTCCTGCCTCAGCCTTCCTAAAGCTTTAGTTAGAGGTATACATTATGCCCAGTTTTGAATTAAGCTCTTTACTAGTACAGTACTGTCACTCTCTGGTGCTTAGGTTGAAAGAAAAATTAGACTGATACCTTGCTGCTACCTTGGAGTCCAGCTGTGGCCTTCAGCTTCCTCAATGAGGAAGCATGTTTGATCATCCTGGGAGGCCTGTGATCTGAGAGTAAGAATTGGTGTGGTTCTCAAACCTGTCACACATGTAATTCTAGCACTTACAAAACTGCCACAAATTTGAGGCCATCCTGGTGTGTGTTGAAAATTCTAGAGCTCATGACTGCAGAGGAGGTTCAACAATTAAGAGCACTGCCCGTTCTCCCAAAAGACCTGGGTGCAATTCCCAGCACCCTTTAAATGTCAGCACTAGGGAACCTGACAGCTTCACACCAATACACATGCAGGCAAAACACAAATACACAAAGTAGAAATGACTAAGTCATTAAAAAAATATTTCCAGGGCTTTGACATGATCCTGCCTCATAAAATGGAAAAAAAAATCTTCATATTAAGAATGTTTAGGAGAGAAGGTTGCTGTTTTGCTTAAAACAACCATCCATTCAACTACAAACACTCCAGAGTAAAATCAAACCCTAAGTTTCAGAGTCCACTTGACAGTTCAAGGATATTTGACCCAGCTAAGATCACAAGTTGCACTTGTCAGAGTTTGCTTCAGGTCATCTTTTTGACTAGCTTTTATTTATATATATATATATTAATTTACAAAGTAATGGGGCTTTTTTTAATTTTGTTTTGAAACAAGCCCTTCCTTACTCTGAAGCCTAGGTTGGCATTGAATTTGACATCTTCCTTCCTTAGCCTCCCAAGTGTAAGGATTACAGTCATGTGCCACCATGACTAGCTAATGTTTGTTTCTTTTGGGGGGAGAGGGGCAGGAGAGTGGTTTCATGTGTCCCAGTCTGGCCTCTTAAGTCCGTAAGTACTTAAGTAGTTGAGAATGACTTTGAACTAATCCTCTCCCACGTCCTAAATATACTACGCACATGCCTAGTTTACAGCTGCTTTTTGCTTTTGTCCTTTTTTCCTTTCTCCTCTTGACAATGTCTCACTGCGCAGCCTTGGCTATGTAGATCAGGCTGGGCTCTGCCTCTCAAGTGCTAAGATTAAGATTAATGGCATGTGCTATGACTCTCAGCCAAACTAATACCTCTTAAAATATAGATTCTACATATGAGAGGAAATGTGTTTTATCAATTTGAATCTGGCATATTTCACTTAACCTCCTATCTACCTTGCTACAAATGCCTGTTTTCAAACTACACCATTTTGTATATAGGCCACATACTTTTTATCCATTCATCTATTGGTAGATCTTTAAGGTGATTCCATAGTTTAGTATCAAAGTCCAGCTTTGACATCAGGGTAAACTGAGGTGGAGCATAGAGTCGGCAATTGATTGGGGCCACAGAGATGCTCCCTGGTTTGGTCAGCTAAGAAAATTCCTTGGAGGGCTGTAGAGTCAGTGACTTGGATCACTCAGACTTTTTCTGAAAGAAAAAGCCTAGATTCACTGGAACCAGTAGTGCCTGTGACTGGGAAGAGGCCCTACCTGAACTCTCTGTACTTTTTAGAAGAGGCTCTATCTGAAATATTTGAATTTTTTGGAGACCAGGGAGAAGGAAAAAAGAAAAAGCGGGTAAAGAATCACACATACATACATGTACACATACACATTCCATGGATGAAGCAAAATAAGCCCCAACAACTCACACACATACATGCATACACACACACATGCACACACACAAACACACATTCACACACTGGGTGACTGGAGCAAAGCTCCAACCAATTTTACATGTATCCACATAACACATTTGGTGGATGGCTCAATCTGGCTGTTGTGAATTGTGTTGCAGTATGGGTGAACAAAGATCTCTAATAGACTATTGGCTTTGATTCTTTCTAGTATACAGCTGTGAGTGCTAAACTGGAGCTTTTGGTAATTCTTTTGGATTGTTCCTGTATATAATATTTTTCATTTATTCTTTGAAAATTTAATACAGTATACTTTGATCTTAGTCACCCTCTATTCCCTTTAATAACTTCCCTGAAATTCTCCTACACATCTTGTTTTCATGTCCTCTTTTTTTTTGCTTCTGTCCCATTAAATCCAATTAGTACTACCCTTACGCAGATGGGTGTGGGGTCATCCACTGGAACATAGGCACCCTACTAGTAACCACATCCCTAAAGAACAAAGAAAAAAAATATAAAGAAAAGGTGCCACTGATCAGAAAATCCAAGGTGATAATAATTAGAATACATGAATAATTGTGATATGATCATACATATACATAAGCCCTTGCATGGACATACATATATTCCTCCACCAACCATATACACAGAAAAATAATTTCACTAAATTTTGAAAGAGCAATATTGTCCGAAGGAAAAAGTTATTCATTAAAGTCTTCTAAAGGGTGAATGAACGACTTAAAGCTCCCACTAACACTGGAAACTATAAATATGCTGTATTCATCCCACCATGCCAAACTTTCAATGCCTGTTATTCTGGGAAATAATGGATGGTTTTCAATGTTGGTCCTTCAGGATTGTTTGGAGATTTGTTCCTTTTAGTTTTGTGCGTGTATTTGGTGAGCTGGTTTTAGTTTTATTTAGTTTGGTTTTTGTTTGTTTGAGGGGGCACTTTTATTTTTTATTTTAGTGTGGGGCTTTTATCTGTTTTTATAACCCACTTGAAGACAAAACCAGAAGATCGTTATTTGCTTTTGAATACAAGAATACAACATAAAAAAAAAGTAATTTATTAGCAATGTTAATATATCTAAAAATAAAAATACAATGGACCTGACACGAAATAAATATGAACGAGCTCTGACTGGTTTAAGTAAATAACTCCATAAAGAAGCAAGTTGAAATAAGTTTTAGATTCTCCAAATAAAATCGTATCAATAACTAATCTGAGGATACCTTTGGCACTAGCTAGATCTTTCCAAGGAGGTTTGCCTGCGGTGGAAAAATACAACCTGCTTCAGGGTGACATCATTTCATGGTCCAGGTTCCTGAACTGAGTGCAAAGGAAAAAGGAATCTATGCAACATCAGTTTTTTCACAGGCTTGTGGACATGCCTTTGCAATCCAAAGGGAACTCTTCTCTGCTTACCATGCCCTTGTCTGACATTTTGATGCAAAAATGAAGAAAGACTGCTAAGTATGTATATATAGCCATACTCTAAATATTATTAAAAGTAAATGGGTTTTATTTTCTCTAGCAAATAATTTTAATTTTGACTAGGATTTTGTGTTTTTGTGATCCTTTGATACTCATGGTCATTTCCTTTTTTTTTTAAATATTTCCTTATTTCCACAAACATTAAATTTCAGATAATCGTCTAAGGATCTCTGGTTCTTTTTTACTAGAGAGTGCTAGATATTTCTGTGCTCATTGCTCTTGGACTCTCCCATCTTTTTGTTAAGCAATTCATAGGATATTTTAATATTCAACAGTAAGTCAATGTTCAAACTGAAACTCATGTGATTATGATAGTTAAGGTAGGAAGGGAAGGTAAAGCATGTTTTTCAGTCTATTAAATGATTTTGTTGAGGGTTGAGAGTTACAATAACAGGTGCCTATATGGATACACAATTACCATACAGATAGGAATTATGTTGTTCCAGTAAATGTTGATTATAGCTGCTCTTACAAGATACATGGCCTCCATAGCCCAGAGTAATTACCAGGGACATCGTGTGTGTGTGTGTGTGTGTGTGTGTGTGTGTACATGTTTGTGGATGTATGTGAGTATGCATGTTGTGGATGTATGTGAGTATGCATGTTTGTGTAACAACAGTTAAAGAAAAAATGTCATGAATTAGAAAGAGAATAAGGGCAGGGAGGGGGCAAGAGAAGTTGCAAAGGGGAAAGGGGGAGAATGATGTAATTGTATTTTAATGATAAAAATAAATATTAATAGTTAACTGTTTTTTAATTATTATACAAAGGGATGGTTGCACTATGACATTTATATAGATATGCCTTGGCTTTATTTAAAAAAATAAACTTTAATTTTAAAGTAATTATAGCCATAAAAAACTCTTGGCTTTTCTGTTTGCTGCTTTTATCCCTAACAACCCTGACTCTGCTTCATGCCACATATATTCTATTACACATTTTTCCATCCTTATTACTGTTTTAAGACCATTTCTCTAGTGTTTTTTCTAGTTACTAAAAAGTTGTACTTTGCCGGGCAGTGGTGGCACACGCCTTTAATCCCAGAACTTGGGAGGGAGAGGCAGGCAGATTTCTGAGTTTGAGGCCAGACTGGTCTACAGAATGAGCTCCAGGACAGCCAGGGCTACACAGAGAAACCCTGTCTCAAAAAAAAAATTGTACTTAGCATAGTGTTGTCCTGTTTCATCATTTGTTTATAATACCATGATTTTGCTTTTCTTTAATGATGAATAAAGTTTCTTTATATTGTAGGCCACATTATTCTCATGCACTCATCAATTGAGGGCATCTAGAATGTTTTTTTTTTTAACTGAAGAACTGACTGCGTGAATGTACACAAGTATGATATCGAAGTACAAATTTAGTTCCCTTATTATTAAATGTGGTATTCTGTATGCCAAGGGTTTTGTACATCACTTAATCTACCTAGAAATCCCTAGACATAGTATGCTTAACTTTACAAAAATGTCATCTTCAAAACAGTTGAGTTTAACTTGTATAGTTTCATTAGCTATGAGAGTTGAGTACTTATCCACTATTTATTGGGTTTTTCTCTAGAAACAGAACCGATAGAATGTGTGTGTGTGCATATGTATATAATATAATATATATATATATATATATATATTAGATTTACCAAATTAGCTTCCATGATTTGGTCCATGTAGCTGAGAAATGCCTTTCTCATACTGGATAGGCCTTGTATCCAATAATTGCTCAGTCCATTGAGACTGGATTTCATCACAGTGCCAATATGGTAGAAAGTCATGGAGGATCCTGGGAGATCTTTTGATTTTTAATCAATATTGTAAACTCAAAGAAGCTAGCAGTAATATTGATAAATGAATGCCACAACAACTGGATAGATAAACCTTATCAGGAGAAGGGAAGGCTCACAGGACAAAGCAGTGCCCTTCTATATTCTTATATCTGGGCTGCTACGAGGCAGCAACACGCACATTTGGGTGGGACTTGCCACAGAAATAAGCTGGTCCAGAAATCTCCTCACAGAAGTGCCTAACAGGTTGCATTTTAGATGATTATTCCAGCTCCAGTCAAGGAGAAGTCATACTTCCTATTTCTTGCTTCTCACAGCTTATGTATTGCATGTTTTTCTGTGGGTCACTCATTTGGGATTTAAAAGCTATTCCCTGTCTCATTCTCTGGAAATTGCCCAATTTGTTGAGGTTATCAAATAATTTCTCAATCACAATGAAAGTAATAACCAAATGAAATAAAACAAATCAAAAATAAAATCCCCAAACCTACTTTTAGTTGTATTCTTAATAAATTGTAAAACTTACGAAATTTTGGAGTCAGTAAAAAATTAATACCAATCGCTACTGCTGACACAGGAATGTGATTTGAAAATTGAACTCCAGATCATCACTATACATATGCTGGAGTCAGTTAGGATATTTTCAATAACAAATACTGACAGACAAGTTAAGTGGCTGTTCAAGGTATGGAAATCAAAAATCCCTATGTTCTCAAGCTCCTAGGCTCTGTGACAAAACAGTTGGACTTTCAGAGCTAAGCCGTACATCTTTCCCTTTCTCTTTTTCCTTATTTTTAACTTTTATTGTCATAGTTCCTGCCCATTATTGATTGATTTCTCTGGCAGCTCCTAGCTTTTGCTTCTTTCACAAAAAGGAGTCAGTGGTGATAGGAAGAAAAAGAAATCTCATTACTATTATCAGGAAGCATGCTTCTGGAACTATGTCATAAGTCTTTTTACATCTTAAAGGTGAAAATGTGTCACAGGACCACACCTGAACCATCTAGCAATAAACATAATATGACTAATGTAATAAGGTTCAGCAAATCAAAGGCACTGGTTGTGATACTGCATTCTTATAATCACTGTCTTTTTGGAGGGGAAACCATGAAGATTTCAATGAGTTCAAGCCAGTAAGGACCACATAGCTATATACTACCTCAAATAAATCAAAAAGTCAAAAGAAAAAAAATAAAAAGGAGGAAAACAAAACAGGAGAGAAACCAAACAATAGGAAGCAATAATAATAAGCCTAAGTTGATATGGCACCTAGAGAGCCAACAAGGACCTTCACAGGAGACAGCAGGCCATGAATATCCTAGCTATGAAACACTCTGTCACACAGGACACTAGAAAGGAATACAATTCAGAAAGGCAAATATAGGACCTTCTAGTTTCAACATGACTGCAGATCCTAGTTCCATTAGGCCTGGATTATGGTCTGGAATTTTCTGGGCTTGAGGTGTTCATAGTCAAGAAGATGGAGACAAACAAACAAGCAAATAAATAAGCAAATACATAAATAAATAAATAAATCCACCCTGATATCTAGACTAAAACTGTGGATATAGGGCAGTGGATAGAATTAAAGTTTAACAAAACTTTATTAGCGGTGGAAAAGTGTCAGATGTGATAGGAGGATTCAGAGATCACAATTGTTTCCTGAGATGACAAGATTTTCTTTTAATGCCATGGATGATGTGATCTCTGAGGAGGGGGAGTCAGGGACCACCACCAGACATATACAGCATGGCAGAACCCTGTAGAATTCAGGATTATGTAATAGAAGTAAGAGTCATTCTTATGACTTTCTGAGGGTAGAATAAGTATTACACTATAAGCCTGAGCAGCAGCTAGATTATAATCTTATACTTCTGCAGAAGTGAAGCAAACATTAGAAAAATTATTAGACAATAATGATAAGCTAGTAAATCTACAAGCACCCATAGGGCTGGCACCTTCATACTGACCACCTTGTAGTAGTTGCTGAAGAAAACTCCTTTGTACACACTGTGGATAGAGATTTCTCCAGCAGCACAGCTGGCAAACTGGGGCTTGGTTTGAAATCAAGATCCATTTGGCTTTAAGACATATTAAATACTGCTTTGTAGCATTGATAAAGATAGGATCCCTTTCTTACAAACAAAAACTAAAGACACAAAGGGGTTAAGAAGAAAGACAAACCCCATCTTTGTATCCTTAGTTTTTCATTTTTCAGGCATTGTGTGAGTTAAGTTATTTAACCCAAAGGTTTCTCTTATGACAGCACAATGACAGCTTTAACTGGTTCAGAAGATAGTTGGCTTTTGAGAGAGAGTCTTATTACTTAGCAAAAGCTGGTCTTAACTCCCTAATAACTGAGCATAATTGTGAGACACTAGACTTAGCTAAATGGCTATAATTTGCTTGGAGCTAATACATATTCTATAATGTACAGTTATATTCCTACTTTGCATAATAATTTTGTGAAATACGCATGGAGGGAACCATGATTCAAGTAGCACATGTAGCAGAGGATGGCCTTATTTGGCATCAATGGGAGGGGATGCTTTTGACCCTGTGGAGGATCGATGCTCCAGCATAGGGGGATGCTAGGGCAGTGAGGTGGGAGTGGGTAGGTTGGTAGGGGAGTGCTTGCATAGAAGCTAGGGAAAGGGGAGTGTGATATAGGGTTCACAGAGGGAAAATGTTATCCCCCAGGAAGGAGGATAACATTTGAAGTGTAAATAAATAAAATTACCAATAAAATATATTAAAAAGAAAAAGAAGAAAATAGATCATTGTCTCATATAACACATCCTAACCACAGATTCTCCTTCCTCCACTCCTAAATAAAATAACCAATAAAAAAAGACAGAACTTCTGATAATGTAATCTTTGAATCTAAACACAGCCCAGGCTGCAATATGAATAGGTATCCTATTGAGTCCCCAAGCAACAGACATCCTGGGATCTCTCAGTATGTTAAACATTAAAGCAGATGTTGTTGGTCTCACAGCCTGTTTCAAAATCCTTTCTCCACCCATTATCTGTGAATCATTTGTGAGAATATGGAGGTACTATGGATGAAGCCTGCATCCTCAGAAAGGTATAAAAAGAGACTCTTACTTCTACTGTGTGGACTTTGATTCCTAGCTGTGGATCCTCTATTGTGCAGTCTGTCTCTCTCTGATGCTGGCACCTAAACTCTCTTTGGAAACCCCAGCACAGTGTTACTTCACTGTTTTTCAGATGAATCCATTCATAACTTTTATATTAACTCAACTAACATGCAATAATCTGTATCAGAGTCCCTCTTCAATATACATTTGAAACTTTAAGCTTATTATCTAAATTCTTTAACTTTTAAACAATATCAGAACTTACAGAACCACTATGTCATATTTAAACAGTGACAAATGTTTCAGTCTGCTCCTGCTGAAATCCACGGTCCATGCTACAACCTGGAAAACATGTGGCTTCCATGGTTTGTCAAAATGTGATTTATATACATAAGTTGCAGTTTCTCATGTATTAGAATTTCATGAACTATATTAATCAACCTTGTAGCTTAAAGTCAGGAATTTCATGTGTAACAAGACCATGGAAGGCTATGTAGATGTTGCCCTATTGCAATGAGCAGATAGCAGCTGGCTACAATCCATTAAGTCTCCTTTCGAAAATCATCCAAAAATAATGATAGTTTTTCAATCTTGTGCGAGTGAAAAGAACAGATTTGACCTATCACTTTGAGTGGCATTCAGAATTTTTCAGTGGATTCTGGAATGAAATTTCTGTCTCATTTAATGAAGGAACTTCAGTGTCATATTAAACCTCATATTTTATCAGATAGTTACAGACTAAGCAAAAAGGTAAGCATATAGTAACGTAAAGCCATCCATCAATACAGAAAGCTCTGCCTAAAATGCTATTCTGTTTTTCTTTTTTTTTCTGTTTTTGTTTTTTTTATTTACATTCAAAATCATTTCCCCTTTCCCGTTTCCTCCCTCCCCAAAAGTCCCATAAGCCCCCTTCCCTCCCTCTTTTCTTCATTCAACCCCCTCTCGCTTCTCTGTCCTGGCGTTCCCTACATCCAGTCTTTCCAGGACCAGGGGTCTCTCCTTCCATCTTCTTGGAAATCTATTGATATGTGAATTGTGTCTAGGGCATTCCGAGATTCTGGGCTAATATCCCCTTATCAGTGACTGCATACCATGTGTGTTCTTTTGTGATTGGGTTACCTCACTAAGGATGATATTTTCAAGTTCTGACCATTTGCCTAGGAATTTCGTGAATTCATTGTTTTTAATTGCAGAGTAGTATTCCATTGTGTAAATATACCACATCTTCTGAATCCATTCCTCTGTTGAGGGACATATGGGTTATTTCCAGCTTCTGGCTATTATAAATAAGGCTGCTATGAACATAGTAGAACATGTGTCCTTATTGCATGCAGGTAAAGTCTCTGGGTATATGCCCAGGAGTGGTATCTATGTGAATTTTTGAAGCAGATTCCCTGTGCTAGTTTTACTCTCCACAGTTAAGACTGGCATCAGGTACAGAAGATAAAAAGAAAAAGAAATGAAGCATAGTTAGAGAAAAGATAATCTCAGCTACAAGTAGAGTGAATAATTGTTCAGGGTGGCATTTTGGACATGAATGTGTGAATTGTCTGTGGGAAATGTAAATTAGCTATACTATTTTGTCAAACTGGAAGTCTTAACTTCTGTTTACAAAAAGGTACATGTCAAAGATTGAACCAGAAAATGAACTAAAACAAAATATTACAAGGAACAGTATGTGAATAAGGTTGATATTCAAAAAATATATATTGGATAAAAGAGATTCAAATTTGGAAATTGTTTATAATCTCTAAATATGGACCAAGTTTCTCTCCATTTAGTTTGATGTTCACTACTGGTTTGCTCTATATTGCTTTTACTATGCTTAGGTATGGGCCTTGAATTCCTGATCTTTCCAAGACACTTTACATGAAAGAATGCTGAATTTTGTCAAATGCTTTTTCAGCATCTAATGAAATGACTCCGTGATTATTTTCTTCGACTTTGTTTATGTAGAGAGATAGGGACTAGCCCACAATATAAGAGACTTATAAATATTTTAACAATAACTTATACAATGGAAAGCTTGTCCTCTGAATTCATAGAGGCTGGTGACAATTAAAATAAATTCTTCCTCTCTGGTACTTAAT
The DNA here is from genome assembly GCA_036184795.1 of Tokudaia tokunoshimensis. Lineage (NCBI taxonomy): Eukaryota > Metazoa > Chordata > Mammalia > Rodentia > Muridae > Tokudaia > Tokudaia tokunoshimensis. Next base: position 28,636,995 of record BTHU01000011.1, on the reverse strand, counting down.
ATGCTGTATATATGTGAAAAGATGTGACTAATGCACTAGGTGTGTGAGAACTCTGGAGTAAGGTGAGCACATGTTAAGCTACAGTAACAGCAGAGATCTTGACTAAATATTTTAAGTATGATAAACATATAATCTCTAATAATTTCTACAAACCCTACAAAATAAGCATTATTTTCTATCCCACTCATATATCAGGGGATGCAATAAGATTAGCATTATGTAGATTTAGAGCCTATGAATTCAATGACTAAACACTATGGATAATATCATCACTTATTTTAGATAAACTATTCAATCCCTAAAGTTTGTGAGCTATGAGAAAAACAAAATCAATGTAAAGATAAAAGCAGAAATTGATGCATATATATTGAGTGCAAGTTATTTTAAATTATGAAGCGAATATCATATTAAAAAGAATCTTTGTCACAGAATAAAATGAAAAATAGTAGGTATGAACAGACAAAATAAATTATATGATAAATCTTTATGCATACTGGTAACAAGTTAGATTTGTATTTATTAAAACATGTTAAATTGTTAGCAGAATAAGAAAGGATAAAGGTCTTTGCCATATTCCTAAGTCTAGCCAAACTAATATCTTATAAAGTGTATATATATCAGCAAGCTATCAATTTTTCATTATTTATTCATTTTAGCTCCTGATCAAAGCCCCCTGCCTCTCTCCTCCAAGCCCCACTCTCCCATCCCTTTCCCCATCACACCCTCCTCTTATCCTTAAAGAAGGGAGACACCCCCCCCTTTGCTACCAATTTGTGCCCTTGCACAAGTCACATCAGAGCTAAGCATAGCCTCTCCCACTGAGGACAGACAAGAGAGCTCAGCTAGTACAAAAGGATACAAAGTCAGGCAACAGAATCCAAGTCAGAGACAACCCCACTCCAGTTTTTAGGGGACTTTCATGAAGACAAGTGGCACATCTGCTACATTTGTGGGGGGGACAGCAGATCCAGACCACGCATGATCTCTGATTGGTGGTACACTCTCATTGAGTACCTATGGGACCAGGTTATTTGGCTCTGTAGGTCTTCGTGTGGTGTCCTTGTCTCTTCTGGCTCCCTCAATCCTTCCGCAAGACTTCCTTAGCTCTACCTAATGTTGACTATGAGTCTCTGCATCTGTTTCTATTAGCTCTTAGATAAAGCCTCTCAGATAACCATTATGCTAAGCTCCTATCTATAAGCATAGCAGACAATGCTTATAGACATTCACAATGTCAGGGGTTGGTTCTCTTACATGGGGTGTGTCTCAACTTGGGTCAGTCACTGATTGTCCATTCCGTCAATCTTTCTTCTATCTTTATACTTTCACATCTTATAGGCAAGACCCGGATATAACACTCATGAGAATATACCCAAAAGATATCCCAATATACCATGAGGAAATTTGTTCTACTATGTTTATAGCCCTTTATTTGTAACAGCCAGAAACTGAAGATGTCCCAGATATGCCCCAAGCAAAAAATTGATAAAGAGAATGTGGTACATTTATACAATAGAATACTAATCTGCTATTAAAAACAAAGACATCATGAAATTTACAGGAAAATTGATGGAACTAGAAAATCATTCTTAGTGAGGTAAACTAGATCCCAAAGGACTTGCATGATATGTACTCACTTATGAGTAGATATTAGCCATAAAGTGTGGCATAATCATGATATAATCCATCAACCCAAAGAAGCTAAGTAAAAGGAAGGGCCAAAGAAGGATGCTTGAATGTCACTCAGAAGGGGAAGCAAAATAGACTTTGGATGTTGAAGAAGGGAGGGAATTGTATGGGAGAGGAGATGGGGAGGGGTACTGGGGTGGAGTTCATATGTGGCGAGAGTGGGGAAATGGGTGAGAGGGCTGGGAGAGAGAAGAGATATTGGTCAGGGAAATTTCTGGGATTAGCAATTGCTTGGGGGCAGAGAGGCTTCTGGGAGGATTTGGGGGTGATCCTAGCTGAAATTACCAGCAGCATGGTATATGGAGCCTGAAGTGGCCACCTCCTGAAACCAGGGATAGGAAAGGAATACCAACCCACCCACAAACACTATCATTTTTTTTTAATAGAGCAGTAGTATCTAGTATAATTCAGCTTAGCTAAAAAAAAAAAAAGGTGTTTTAGAACAAATTATACTACATACTTTGTATTTAAAGGAACTACTGTGGGCCCTAGGGTACGTCTACAGTTCTTTTTTGAGTAACATGATAATTATATACAATATGGTTTTAAACTGTGTCTCAGGCTTCTTAATTTAATAAAATAATGATGAAAATTGGTCTCATGATCAACAAACTCATTGACCTTCATCTTCCCCATATCTCTTCCTCTCACTCTTCCTGCCTCTACCATTTGTGTTTCATACATTTCTTTTTTTTTAATTTTATTTTATTTTCTAAGTTTTTTTCTATTTACATTCAAAATCATTTCCCCTTTCCTGTTTCCTCCCTCCCTGAAAGTTCCATAAGCCCCCTTCCCTCCCTCTGTTCCCCATTCAACCCCCTCTTGCTTCTCTGTCCTGGTATTCCCCTACATCCAGTCTTTCCAGGACCAGGGGTCTCTCCTTCCATCTTCTTGGAAATCATACATTTAAATACCCTTCCCCCACTCCTAAGTAAAGAACTTTCTACCTTAGATGTGGTTGGCCAGGCTATATACTTTTTTCTACTTTTCCTTCCTTCTGCCTCCTTTCTCTTCCCTCTGTTGCACTCATTCTATAACAGGGCTCACACTTCAGCTTGAATATATGGGAAAGTGCAGAGCAGAGACACCAACAAGCAATGAATTCAATATGGGAAAACTAACCAAGAACATAAAATGGTGGGCTAGGACCCTAGAACTAAACTTGGATCCTCTGTGGGGCAAAGAGAAGGACACAGGATCACCTGGAAAACATGACCCTACAGCCGCACACTCCACTCACTGGGAAAAATTGATGCTTGTTCTTTTGCCCCTCAAGAACCAAACACATTCAAAGCACATTGTTCTTCAGAGCAACCCACTCTGTAGTCATGCTGTTCTGAAGAATGCTGTGCTTTGGGTCCTGAGGAACTTATTTTCCAGGTCCCTTCACACATGGTTCTCAATACTTCTGTGCTTTCTCTCGTGGCCGTGCATATGGATATCCACTTTCCATATAGCCTGAATATTCTCATCTTTGTCGATCTTTTTCACCTAATTCTGCTGCAGAATCTGCAGTTTGTACAACTTCTTGAAGATGATCTTTAAGAACTCAATCCAAAAGCTCAAGATAAACATGTCACAATTCACAGATCACAGGAAGCTCAAAAAGAAGGTAGATCAAAGTGGGGGGTGATTTGGTTCCTCTGAGAAAGGGAACAAAATAATCACAGGAACAACTATGTAGAAAGTGTGGAGCAGAGACTAAAGGAAAGGCCACCCAGAGACTGTCCTACCTGGGGATTCATCCTATAAACAGTCATCAAACCCTGAAACTACTATGGATGAGAAGTTCGTACCGAAAGGAGCCTATTATGGTTGTCTTTTGGAGGTGCCCTGCCAGAGCCTTACAGATATGGAGGCAAATACTAGCAGCCAACCACTGGACTGAGTGCGGGGTTCAAAATGGAGGAGTTGGAGGGTAGACTGGAAGAACTGGGGAGAGGGGTGTTTACAGACCCATAGGAAGAACGACAATGTTGGCCAACCAGACACCCCAGGGCTCGCAGGGACTAAGCCATCAACCAAGGGGTATATGTGGTTCCAGCCAAAAGATTAGCAGAGGAATACCTTGTTGGGTGTCAGTGGGAGGAAAGGTCCTTGGTCCTATGAAGGCTCAATAGAGGCCCCAGTGTGGGGAAATCGAGTGGGGGTCATGAGAGTGGGATGGGTGGAGGAGTATATTCTTGGAGGCAGGGGATAGGAGGATGGGTTGGAGGTTTTCTAGGAGGGGGGAAACCGGGAAGGGGTATAATATTTGAAATGTAAATGAATAATATATTCCATAAAAAATTAATAATAATAAAAAAGAGAACTCAATGTGGCAGGTGACTGTCTCATTGGACACCTTTCCCAAGAGAATGTCCAGGGTGAGAACTACATTCGCTTGTGTGTACCCCGATGTGACCTTCTGATTCAGCAACTTGGCAAACTGTTCTACTTCTTTCTCCTGATCTTTCACATCCTGGGATTCCTCTGGACTTGGTACCACTTTCTTGTTCCCCATCACAATGCTGTGAGGAACTGACTATGCAAGGTCCAAGTTAGCTTTCATCAGAATTGCTCTCCACTCTAGCTTGAGCCTGGCTTTCAAGGTCTCTAGACCCTTAGGCTTATTAATCCAAGCAAATATATGCTTCATTAATGTATTTACCATAATTTCATTCCTCTGTTTTTCTTCTTTCCTGGAGTTTTTCAATTCTCTTCTGGAAAAGTCACACACACACACACACACACACACACACACACACACACACACACTGTTACAGCTTTTGATCATTAATACAGCAGTCTAACATGTTTATAAAACCTGCTTCTCCACTTTCTGTTCTTTCCTAAATACCTCTTGCAAGCAGATTTGTTGTTAACAACTTCCAAGAGTTCTCCTACAATGTCAAAGTTATCCAATGGGTCAGAAGTCCTTTTCTACTTAGCTATGCATTCAAAGAGTGATGCCTATGTTTATTAAAACCCTGAACTGTGTGCTTACTGTGTCTATAGCTGCCAGTTATTACTGCTTGTAGACTCTGTTTGCAGACAAAGGTAAAAGTGTTGCATAAATTTTCTCCACACATGCACTTATGAACCCTAGTGAATTACTCCGAAGAGAATTGCATGCACCAATTGTGGCAGAGTGTTTAAGAAGAGGTTTATTTCTGTCACTAATCACTCTTGAAAACCATGGCATTAAAAAGAAGTCGACATCAAGGAGAAACTGCGGCTATCTTTTTAAGTAACATTTTATATAAAAATAACTGGATGATTATATTAATTTGTCAATATTAATCAGAAGTGAGAAAACTTTAAATAGTTAATGTGCAATATAATGACCTGTTTTAAATATAATTTTAATTTTCTTAGTTTTATATTGTATGCTAAGTACATGTAACCCTCAGCCATTCTCCACTACAATATATTTATCTACATTTCTCCTTCCTATTCATCCCCTTTGTTTCTCCAGTCAATTATAATATCCTTTCATTTATTAAGTGCGTCTTTGATTTTTTTTTATGATACAAAATCTAGAAGCAACAAATTAGAGAAAACATATGGTAGGGCTTTATGAGGAGGACTGGCTTAACTCTAAGTGAACTAAGTGAATACAATTTTGTCATTTATTTATATTTTCTCAGAAACAACATGACATAATTCTTTGTAGGAGAAGAGAATTCCATTGTTTATGTATGTCCTATTTTTGTTAACAATTTTTATGTTCTTAGACTACCCACTTAGCTATTAAACATTGGGTAATAATCAAGATTTTTGTACAAGTATCTCTGTAATAAATAAAATTGAAGTCCTTTTGATAAGTACACAGGGTTGTTAACCTAGGACAGTTACTAAGTTTATGAGAAATATCCATGTTATGTCCACAGAGGTTAGACCACATTACATTCTACAATGTACAAGAGGTTACTTTCAACCACATCTGTAGGAGCATGCTTTATTGTTGTGTTAAGTAAATTCTGATTAGATTAAAATTAAGTCATAGTGTATGTTGCTTTGAATTTCTCTCATGAGGAGTGAGATTGACCATACTTGAATGTTTGATGGACATTTGTGGGACCTTAATGAGACATGTGGCCACGCCCCAGGTTCTAGCCTGACTCCGCCTAGGCAGTCACCTGCCTGCAGCCACACTGTCCCCACCTCCTGGTCACCTGACTGCCCAACTCACTATAAATAACACCCCTCAGCGTGTTCTCTCTGCCTGTTCTCTCCCGGCCCTCTCTTTGTCTGTCTCTCTGTCTTCTCCCCTTTCCACATGGTCATGACTTTTCTTATCTATTTCCTCTTCTTTCTTTATCTTTCTATCTCTTTTCTCTTTCTATTTTCTTAATAATAAAACATCAAAGCTATGGGCCGCCTCTTATTAAACTCGCCACACGGAGCTAGCTGGTACGCGCAGTCTGAGACTCTGGGATTCAGCTAAGCAGACAATCTGAACACAGGTAACACGCAGAGAGATCCGGGATCTCTCTGAGCCCCCGCGCACCATGTGCGGGACCTGCCGGCGGTGTGGCCACCCGCTCCCGGTTAGGCCGAGGCACGTGTGCATCTTGCCTGCTTCCCCCAAACCCCCCTGCGGAACTGTGTCCGCCTGTGTCCTTTGCATATGTACGCTACCTTGGCCCTAGAGTGAGGCCCACACGCTGCCTGCCCAGCCTGGCGTGTGCCCCTGTGCCGGCCCGCGCCAGGCCCCTGCTTTCTTTTTCTTTTTTTTTTCCCACAGACATTTGTATTTACTCATTTGTTGTCTGTTCATTCCATTAGCACATTTATCAGTTTATTAATTTTTTAACTCTTTGGTATTCTCAACACTACTCTTCTTTCAGATATAAAACTGGTAAAGGTTTACACCCATTCTGTATGTTGTATCTTCATGGTATTAATATTTTCCTTTTTCCCTTGCTGTCAATAAGCTTTTTAATTTAACAAGGTCATGATTGATAACTGGTGATTCTGAACGTTTTTTCTGTATTGTTTAGATCATTTGTGTTTTCTGAAAAATGTCAATTATGAACATTCAATTTGATGATTTTTTTTATTTTATGTTGCAGATTTTAATGCTTTATCAGATAACAGTTTACAGATACTGCAATGGAAACTTATTTGGAAGGTCATTTGTGTATGATGATGTTTTGCTAAGGAAAACATGTGAAGGAACATTTCATTGAAGAGGACACAGGTAAAAGACTAAGGCAGACTTGTAAAGAAACATTTTGCTGAAGCAGACACAACTGAAAGAATGTTCTTCTAAAGCAAGCATGTGATGAAGGATTCTTTGTTAACAACACACATATATTGGTCTTCCTTTTACTGTGTACTTGAGTTGGATTTGTTGGGACTCCATAGAGAGAAAAATACAAAAAAATCTTCTGAAGATATGCTGCATCTGAAGACGTAGGCTGATTAGTAGAGTGCTGTCAGCTGGAACAAATACACATGCTAGAAACAAGTTCTATGGAGGACACATAAATGCAGGTGCTGAAACAAAACCTATGGAGGACACGTGATGTTTGGAGGGAATATAAAAAGGACTCAATGGTTGGTTGATACTGTTGTTCTTCCTATGGGGTTACAAACTTCTTCACCTCCTTCAGTCCTTACCCTAATTCCTCCATTGGGGTCCCTTTGCTCAGTCTGATGGTTGGCTGTGAGCATCCACATCTGTATTTGTCAGGCTCTCACAGAGCCTCTCAGGGGACAGCTATACCAAGCTCCTGTCAGCAAGCGCTTCTTGGCATCAGCAATAGTGTCTGTAGGGCAGTCACTGGATGGCCTTTCATTCAGTCTGTGCTTCACTCTTTGTTCTACATTTTCTTTAGACGGGAGCATTAATATTTTTGAGATGGGTGGGTGGCCCCATCACCAACCAAAGAATACACCTGGAGGGACTCATAGCTCCAGCCGCATATGTATCAGAGTATGGCCTTATTGGCATCAGTGGGAGGGGAGGTCCTTGGTTCTGTAGAGGCTTGATGCCCCAGTGTAGGGGGATGCTACTGTGGTGAGTCAGGAGTGTGTGGGTTGAGGAAGCACCATCATAGAAGCAGTAGGGAGCTGGGATGAGATAGGAAGTTTGAGGAGGGGAAACTGGGAGGGAGGGCCAACATTTGAAATGTAAATATATAAAATAAACAATAAAAAAAAGGACTCAATCGACAACAACAGAGGTTTAACTTGGCTTGCTTATGCAATAATTGTTGGTCTCCAATAATTGTTGGAAAAGATCCAAGATCTTTTCCTGGTGTGCTGGCCCTGGTCCCTCCTGTTGACTTGTGATGGTTTGACTATGCTAGGTCGCCACTGCTGTTGATTTTTTTTTTTTTTTTGTATCCTGACTCTACCTAATAGGATTGCTGTAATACCTGTGAAGTGTTTATGAGTGGATTGTCCTCTCGCAGTTGACCTGTTAATTAAACTGCTGATTTTCAGACAACACAGATGGGAGTTGCTTCAAAGAACCATTTCTTTGTTTTTAAGAATATAAAATATTTATTGCTGTATAAATATTAGAATGCCTGAGAAAACATATTGTGTTTTAAGTGGGAGCACTTAATATGGACTTGAATATATCTGCAATGTATGTTTTTGCTTTCTTTTCTTTTTTATTGGTTGTTTTATTATTTACATCTCAAATGTTATTCCCCTTCCCAGTTTTCCTTCCACAAGCCTTCTATCCCCTCTTCCCTCCCCCTGCCTCTATGAGGGTGCTCTCCCACCCACCCACCACCCACTCCTGCCTCAACGCCCTAGCATTCCTCTATCCTGGGTCATCAAGCCTCCACAGGACCAAGGGGCTACCCTCCCAATGATGCCAGATAAGGCCATCCTCTTCTACATATTAAGCTGGAGCCATGGGTTCCAGCCCCCATTCCCGTGTACTCTTTGGTTGGTATTTTAGTTCCTGGGAGCTTTTGTGGAGGGGAGGGGTCTGGTTGGTTGATATCAATCAACCAGGCCCCTGAAAGAACCATTATTAAACAGGTTCACTTCCCCGTATCTGTATCCTTTCTTTTCCACTACTTCTGGTGGGTGGTGGGCAAAAAGGGATGTTAAAGCATTTAAGAATCATCATTAAAAATAGTTTTTGAAAATCTAAGGTTACAAGAAGATTGTTTTATTTTACTTGTATTCAAATAAACACATACATAGGAATTTAAAACAAAAGATATTTCAATTCATAAAGCAATTTTTACAAAAAGCAATCTGTATTTATTGAAGAATGTAGGTAATATATGTAGATTTCTTATAGACTGTTCTCTGAAATACAGGTTTTCCACAGAAAAGTCTGGATGTATGAAATTATCACATATATACTTTTGTAACATAACATTGTACTACATTTTTCTATAGATGGAAGAACCTGAAAGAATGAGACCTAGTACATAAACTGACCATTGCCTACTTTATTGAATAGTGCCACATCTAGATGCTGTCACTTTGAAGACAAGTACAAAGATCAATCTTAAACTGTTATTTCTCAACAAATTTCCATTCAAAACATCCTCTCTTTCATTTAGTTCAGCCACAAGTCCGACAGACACTGTAAACTTCATGTCCAATTTCCTACCAGCAAAGTGACAAAATGTAATAGGAAATGAAGATTAAAGTACACAGGCGTATATTCTTAACAAGTGTGGTACCTGTTGGGCCATTTCATTACTTTCTATCAGTGAACTTGAACTTATTAATCGATGCCATGGCTATTTCAATCTTCATAACCTTGCATGATTCATTGTAATGGGTTTTAGAGATGTGCATTTGTGGTAGCTCCCATGAGTTGCTCTAAACGTTTAAGATTATATAAATATGCTAATATCTCTTCTATTGAAACCTGAAAAGGCAGCCCATATAGGGAAAAAGGGATATAGCCCCTGTTCTCATTTTATGAGTCCCACATGAAGAGAAGCCACACAACTGTTACAACTGTGCAGAGGTCCCAGATCCATTCCATGCATCTTTCTGCTTGGCAGCTCCATCTCTGTGAGCCCCTGTAGACCCAGGTTAGTTGATTCAGTAGGTTTTCTTATGGTGTACTGGTTTGATCTTCTTCTTCAATTTCCCCCCTCTCCCCTAGGATTCAAAGCCCCTCTTAATGTTTGCTTGTCTGTGGGTATCTGCATTAGTTTCCATCAGTTACTGATGAAGCCTCTCAGATGACAGTTAAACGAGGATCCTGTCTGTAAGGATAGCACAATATTATTAATAATGTCAGGGATGGGCTCTTTCTCATAGAATTGGTCTCAAGCTAGGCCAGTCATTGGTTAGGCCTTCCATCAAAGGTGCTCTATCTTTTACTACTGCACATCTTACAGACAGGAGAAATTGTGAGTCAGAGATTTGTGGCTGGGTTGATATCCAAAACCATCCATTGGCAGACTTGCCTGGTTACAGGAAAAGACCAGTTCATTGCTAGAAGTTTTAGTTGGAGTCAGTCTTATAGATTCCTAGAAGTTTCCTTTGTCTTTGGTTTCTAGCTAGTCCCAGAGATGTACCCCCTCTCCAATACAGTTGTCTTGGCTAATACTTCCTCCCTCATTCTTCCCTAATTCATCCCTTCCCTTTCCATTATTGTCCCCCTCCCCCACCCAGTATTCCCCTTCCATCTACCCAGATATCTAATCTAGTTCTCCTTCTCAGTGAGATTCAAGCATCCCTCTTTGAGCCTACTTTTTTACTTAACATTTTGGGGTCTATGTTTTATAGCACAATTGTACTTTATAAGTAATACCACTTATAAGCAAGAACATAACCATGTTGGTCTTTCTAGAGCTGGGTTACTTCACTCAGGATAATCTTTTCTAGTTCAATAAACTTTCCTGCGAATTTTATAATGTAAAATAATGCCACTTTTTCTCTACCCATTCTTTTGGTTGAGGGAAATCTAGATTGTTTCTAGTTTCTGGCTATTATAAATAAAAGCACTATGAATAAATTTGGGCAAGTGTTCATGTGGTATGGTGGAACTTTGGGGGTATATGTGTTTTAATGACAGAAAAAGAGAGAGAGAGAGAGAGAGAGAGAGAGAGAGAGAGAGAGAGAGAGAGAGAGAGAGAGAGAGAACACAAAACAAAATCAAAATCAAGATTTGATATTATTGACTTTATTTCCTAAGGAGGTTTATTCTAATAAGGAAGTCTATCTATGTTTGTATCTTTAAATAGTATCCATATTTTTTTTTCCTTTCTCAGTATCAGAGCTTATCTTAAGATCTTTGACACATTTGGAGTTACTTTTTTCCATTTGGTAAGAAAGATCTAGTTCAATTCTTTTACATGTAGACATATAGCTTTTGCCAGCAATATTTCTTAAATTATTCATTTTATCCAGTGTTCATTTTGGCATCTTTGTCAAAAATGTGATGGTTATGCCTATGTGATTACCTATATGAATATTCTGTTCCAGTGACTGATGTACTCCTTTGGATTCAGTATCATGTTGTTTCTCTTAATATGCATTTGTGTTATATTTTAAAATGATGAGGGGTAATTCCTGTAGATAGCTATATTTATTTATTTACTTTGGGTTAGCCCAGATATATTGGACATTTTGAAAATAAAAATGAATGTTATGACTCTCTTTCCATTTTGTAAAAAATTTCACTGAAATTTTGGTGAAAATGCAGAAAACATGTAGACTGTTTTATGCGAGATAGTCTTTTCCATAGCAGTAGTTCTTCAAATCCGCAGACATGGGAAGTTATTCCAAAGCCTAGGGTCTTCTTCAGTATTCTTCTTCAGTGTCATAATGATTTCATTATAAAGTGATTTTGCTTCCTTTACAAAAGTTTAATCTAAGGAATTGGTTACTTTTCCTTTTAATCTAAGGAACTGACTTAATCCCTGCAGAATACTAATTTTCTTGTCTTTTAGCAGCCATTAAATGCTTGTAGGTCATCAGATAAGGGTGGGGCCTCATGAGATTTCCTTCCTCCCCATTGACACATCAAGTCCAGATGATACATGTCCAGGTCTTCCTTAGATGACCATTTTGTTGAGATTTTATGAATTAAGCTTCCCTATCGAATATAGAAGGCACAGTTTCAAAGTAGGCATACTCCCTATCTTCCTGACCCTCATCAACTATGTTCCCTGAGTCTTAGGTGAAAGGGTTATATTGTAAATGCAACAGTTGAATCTGGATGACTGATAATTTTTGGTTTCTCACTTTGACAAGTTGCAGATTTCTGTTAGAGTCCATACGTTGCAGAAAGCTTTCATGTAGTTGTGATAGCAATTATGTTGTTGTAGAATAGATGCCGGAATATGATCTCCTCTGGTGTCCATTTTTCCATTAGCACAGATAGTGGTATAGTTTTATAGTATGATCAAGAATTTCCTTCTGTCAGGTGACCTTAAATACAAATACATGACTTTTGTTCATCCTCAGGGTATAAAATCCATATTGAATTTTTCAGGGCATCTGGTTTTCCTGGCCATTGTTGTTTGTACATGTTACATCTGGGAGAACTATTATTTTCTACCATGATGGCTTGGCTTGCATAGCTCTTTATAGTGCTTTGAAATCTAGTTCTTGCAAAATAAGCTTCCAGGTCATATCAAGGTAAATCCTAATCAATGAAATTTCTGTGTGATGCCTGCTAACAGGCTTGAAACTATCTTATGGAATCATATCCTTAAAATTAATATTTAAGTGATGGAGATATAGCATAATGATAAAGCATTTGCCCAAAATGTGCAGAACCCATAGTTCAGTTCTTAGCAAGGAAAGAATTAACTGAATAAAACCGATGACTTTTCCCTACATTCATAAATTCAAAAGAAAATTAAACCAACTTACAAATACAATTTCCTTATTAAGACATCCTTAAGCTTTAAAAAATTCATTCATATAGTATTTATTCTGATATATACACTTATATGGCTTCTTTTTCATGGACAATTAATTAGCTAGCTAAATGTATTGGCTTCTGTTTAAAATTCTGTACAACTCACGATGCAGGTGAATTGCCTTTGTAATATGAATACTGAAATGCTCAGGTATTTTATGCTTAAATTATTCACTTTTCTAAATACCAGTGACTTCCTTCTATAGCATATTTCCACGGAGGAAATAGTTTTCAAATAGATATTTGGTCAGTATCAATTATTTGCTGAACATTGAGAATTCTGTTAGAGGAACCACAAATAAAATTATCAAGACAAATATGTTTAATGGTTATTCTGCAGATGTTCCATTATAAAATTTTCCTCATGCTATTACTCATCTGAAACCCATTACCATTCATACAGACATGGCCATCAAGTATACTAATGTCCATAATTGTCTAATTCTATTGGTCTTGAAAAGCAGAAGTTGGAAACAGCTTTAGGTGAAACAAAGCAGCTTGACAATAGCCCTGATGGAGTGTAATAAGATTTAAAACAATAAAACAATGGAAACTCTTCACAATGGGTCTTCTGAATATGAGCTCAGTGATATCAATGAAGTTAGGTATAACATCAGTAATAGATTATAGGAGAGAAACTAGCACTTAAACCAAAAATAAATTCACTGTGAAGATAGACATCACTAGATGAAACAGATCATTTATCTTGCTGTTTTTTTTTGTTTGCAGAACAAAGAGAATATTAAAACATTTTGTAGCACAACACCATATCTGATCACCAGGCTTTGATTTCTTCTAGTAGCTCTGCTCTTCTCCTTCTAGTGTTCTGACCTTGCTCTTCCAAATTTAACATTTTCACTTTCAGAGATTGCTTTAGACCTAGACTTTGTGCAAGATCATATTTCTACCAAGTAGCACAGATCATGGATAGATGTTTTTTCTCTGTCTGCATACTATGATCAATGTATTTATTACATGTATTCTGAACATCAAGTATTCCATTTGAATGTCATTTGCATAAATAGTAATTTCTGTTGTTTTTCTGAACATGCAATAATCTTCTTAACTTAAATTTTATATAAAATTATTTACTAGCATTTTCATGTTAATTTCATAAGCACTTGATTAAAAATGTACATTTTATTTAAACTATGTTTACATATGCAAGTATGATATGTGTGTACAGGGAGCTTATACATGGAGTTCAGAATACAATGGCAAGATCTCCTTAAGTTACATGTGGTTATTTTTGATATACCCAACATCTGAGCTGTGATTCATATACTCAGATCCTCTGTGAGTAGTATAGGCTCTTAACCTTGAGGTCATTTATTTAGCCCTCACGATGTATGCTTTCATACAAAATTTTCCTTCTCCTTCTCTTTTTCTCATTATTTTCTTTAGTCCCATTATTTTCTTTTTTTGATTCTCTATGTGAAACACCACTTCCATGTTTGACAATTTGGATACCTCCTCATCTTCAAACTGGGCTGAGATATAATTCCTCTAGACAAAGCTATAATTATTTGACCATAGCAGAAAAGGATACTAGCAAACTTATGGAAGTCTGATTTGATTACATGCCATTTGCAATTCATTTTTTAACAGCTTGTTTTCTGTGTGCATGTGCAAGTGTTGGGCTGAGAATGCAAAGGGTTGAATATAGAATTCATAAGAGTGTTTAGAACGGTATGCCACCTCCTTCTTTTATATACATAGGTTACAGTGTGCAAACTCACTCTTTAGGTTTGATGGCAAGGGTGATGAACACTCTTGCTAGCCAGTTGTTTGTAATTTCAATGTTAAACATCTTTTAATGTTATTAGCAATGCTGCAATTTCTTTAAAAAATTATAACTATCTAATTAAACTTATCCTTTTAGTTTTCTATTGCTCAAGTATAACTGTTTTATTATAAAAATTCTAGGCACATCTTGACTATTGGTTTTAGTCATTGAAACTTGGTAATGGAGAGTGACTATCTCAGGATGCATTTTTAGTTCATCTTTGAAAATAACTAACCTCAAATGATGTTACATGTGATATTGGGAATCTCTTTTAATTTTAATGTTTGAAAATAAAGTCTTTAATATTTTGCATCATGAAGACAATATCCTTCTAGAACTTTTTTTTTTTAATTTCAGCAATACTCATTTAAGTGCCAAATGTCTCTTGTTTTACAGAGGGAGCTTAATGTGCTGTCACCAAGGCCAAGAGGAAATAGAAACATTTTTGAAAAGCAAAATTAAAATAGAACAATTTTATATGCACCTCTCTAAAAATCACTTCTAAAATAATTTCATCTCATTGAAAGATATATAGTTATAATTGGTAGAAACACATGCTAATGAAATATTAATATGTTCAGTGGGTTCATTTTAATGGCATGGTGGAAACCAGGACTATGTTCACTAGTACTTCTTTTCAAAGTGCAGGTTCAAAGGCCACCAAATGTAAGGAATTAAAAAGATTTTTCTTACTGCCCCTCAGAGGGCAGCACTCATCTTATTTATAACCCTCAGGATCTTAAAACCCTTAAACCTCTTTTATAGAGACCTCTCTAGAATGCTACTTAAGTCAATTAGATGCAAAGGGTCAAATGGTTAAAAGTTCAAGTGTGAATTTTCTTAAAAGATAGAGCACTGAGAAGTGTGTAATGGGCTTTGCTCTTAGCAGCTACACTGTAACAAACTGTAGATGGTAAGGGTGGCAGAGGAAAGTGGCCTTCTCATTTCCCAGGTACAGATTGCTTTGCTTGTAAATATAACCAAACTGCAATAACTTATGTGAGTGTAGAGACATTGATATGGTGGGATATTCTCATTTTTTATCATTCTGTATGTCACAGGTATCTGATATAGAAGTTTAAGATAAGCCTCTGGAGGTTCAAAAATGAACTAGTGTCAAGGACCCAAAAGGGAATATTGAATATAAGTTTTAGATTTTACATGGATTAATTATAAGCATGTATAATGCTACTTGGCCCCCAAATCCCTGGGTCACAGTTCATGACACTTAAGTCCATGACACTCAGAATCCATTGTTTGCAACTGTCTTATACATAGAGAAGCCATAGTTTTATTAGGTAAACACTAAAATTTATTTATAAATTTCAAAATGTGTACTTCACTTATTTTCTTACATTTTTCTTTCTGTCCCTTACAAACCCTTTCATGAACATCCACTCACATGTTCCTTCTCTATCTCACAATATGTTGGGGCTTACTGTGCAAAGCATACTTTCTTCTTGAATCTCTTTAGACTTGGGACTCAGTTGTTTGGCAAGGTCAGAGAAGTGTGTAAAGTCAATGTTCAGAGTGAACAAGTCTGAAGAAAAGGTATTTCAATCAGGAGGAGAAAAGAGGTTTGAGTCATTCTTAGCCATTCTTCAAAATCATTCACTTTGTATGAAATTCTGATAATAACCATTAGAGTTAAATCTACTGATAATCTTCTTTCACCAATAAGGAATAATTAAGAAAATTACTCTAGAAGACATCCTAAAACCATCAATACTGCAAGGTAATCAGGCCATAAATCCAATATGATAAAAATTGCCAAATATTTATATTTCATAAATGTTTAACTCTCTTGTGGTATTATTCTCCTTTATTATAAGGTTTAAAATATTGTACTTTTATTTCATATTCACCATTTATGGGTGTCATAGGCTATGCTCAGTTCTAGGAAATTATAGTGTGAAATGGGAAATGACAAATAAGTGGTTGTGTTGCAAAACATTATATAATTCAAATTATTTAACACAGAAACTTCTTTCATTAAAAAACAGGATTTAACATCTAAGTTTAAAAATGAATTATCAATGAGTTTTGAGTGGAAATAGCCAATAAACAAATTATAAATGATTTGTAAAAGTTCAAAAGTGTCCCTGATTTCAAAAAAAATAAAAAATAAAAATAATAAAATAAAAAATAGGAAGTGCTTGGAATTTTGATCACTAATGATATCACAGAGACAGAAGGGAATTAATTAGCAGTTTCCTGTGTCTAGGTGTCAGAATACATAACGATTGCAGTTCCTTAAAATATCAGGAGTAAACAAAATATAAAAAATGCACAGTGTGAAATTCAGAGATGGCTGGTGTCTCTTGTTCCTGTGAGGTGTGTTTCGATTAAGATTACTATTGCTGTGACAAAACACCCTGGACAGACAAAGTTGGGAAGGAAAGGGTTTATTCAGCTCATGTTTCTATAACACTGTTCGTCATTAAAGGACATCAGGACTGGAACTTAACAAACCAGGAACCTTTAGGTGGAGCTGATCAGATGTCACAGAGGGATATTGTTTACTGGCTTGCTTCCCATGGCTTGTTTAGTCTGCTTCCTTGTAGAACATAGGACCACCAACCATGGGAAAACACTACCCACAATTGGCTGAGCCTTCCTCCATCAATCTCTAATTAAAAAAATATCTTACCGCTGGATTTTGTTAGGGCATTTCATCAACTGGGGATCGTTCCTCTCAGAAGACTTTAGCTTGTATGAAGTTGACCTAAATTATTTTTTTGTTATTAGTTTTCTTTTTTTTTTTTTAATCCTTAACTGTGTCACTTTTATTTGTTCATTGGCACAAAAATTGTTACATTGAATGTTTTTCACATTCCACAATGCAGGAAAACTTATTTTTTTCTAAGTTTTTTTTTTTTATTTACATTCAAAATCATTTCCCCTTCCCCGTTTCCTCCCTCCCCGAAAGTCCCATAAGCCCCCTTCCCTCCCTCTTTTCCCCATTCAACCCCCTCTCGCTTCTCTGTCCTGGCGTTCCCCTACATCCAGTCTTTCCAGGACCAGGGGTTTCTCCTTCCATCTTCTTGGAAATCTATTGCTATGCGAATTGTGTATAGGGTATTCCGAGATTCTGGGTTAATATCCCCTTATCAGTGACTGCATACCATGTGTGTCCTGTTATACCACTCCTGGGCATATACCCAGAGGCTTTACTTGCATGCAATAAGGACACATGTTCCACTATGTTCATAACAGCCTTATTTATTTTATTTTTTTTTAATTATTTATTTTATTTTATTATTTTTTTTAATTTACATTCCAAATTTACATTACAGCCTTATTTATAATAGCCAGAAGCTGGAAAGAACCCAGATGTCCCTCAACGGAGGAATGGATTCAGAAGATGTGGTATATTTACACAATGGAATACTACTCTGCAATTAAAAACAATGAATTCACGAAATTCCTAGACAAATGGTCAGAAGTTGAAAATATCATCCTTAGTGAGGTAACCCAATCACAAAAGGACCTAAAATTTTTAAAAGGGAGCAGTTCATTTACTGTCTATTGACACCAAAATGTGTCCAGAGGCATCGAGACACAGTGTACTTAAGAAATCTACTGGTATAATTCATAGATCCTACTTGATGCCAGAGGGAACAACAAGAGGCTACAGACATGTTGACAGACATGTTGAAATCTTTGATTTCCATCAATAATTTTTTTTAAGGTTTCAAAATTTTGTTTCAGTCACTGTCAAATACTGAGAACCCCACCTCCATACTCCACTTCCCAAGGCTGCAGATATTATCAAAAACACAAAAACAAATACAGGAAAATCAAAAGAAAATATTTAGATGACAAAAAGATGACATAAGATAGTTCAAGACAGGTATTGTGCAAATACATAGAGCTTAAGAGTTTGAAAATATCCTAGAAATCGTGTGTTTTGCTCTTGAACTTATTCCTACGGCCATTACACTTGTAACATATTCTGCCTCTTGTAGTCTCAGGTTGCTTGGAAGGCTTGGGGTTAAGATTTTTGATGCCCTTTCCCAATCCTCCAATAAATATCTGGGGTGAATATTTCTTTTTTTTCTTCTTTTTTTTCTTCTTCTTTTTTTAATTTTCTAAGTTTTTTTTTTATTTACATTCAAAATCATTTCCCCTTTCCCTTTTCCTCCCTCCCTGAAAGTCCCATAAGCCCCCTTCCCTCCCTCTTTTCCCCATTCAACCCCCTCTCACTTCTCTGTCCTGGCATTCCCCTACATCCAGTCTTTCCAGGACCAGGGGTCTCTCCTTCCATCTTCTTGGGTGAATATTTCTGATGCGAACATTTTACAAGTTATTTCGAAATGTGAAAGATCCAGTAGTTTTATTCCTAAGTATTTATTAGAGATACTATGGAATTCATACATTACCCAGTTGTGCTGCACATTAGCAAAAATTTAGATGTTTCACAGGCATTTGGCTGGATAATTTAAAATATACCTATAATGTATACAGATATAAGTATATATTGATATACATACACACATAGAGATAGACAGAGACAGAGATAGAGACAGGAACAGAGATAGAGATAGAAATATAGAGATAGAGATAAATTATATATATATATAATATATAATATATAATTAACATATATATACATATATATATATATATATATATATATATATATATATATGTTAAGCTGAGGTCTCCTTACTCCAATCTGGCTCAGAATTTTCTGATCTTTCTGACTTTATTTTCAAAATTCTAGGATTATAGGCATCCACCAATGAAAGGAATTTGAGTCAGTACAGAACACACACAGACACCAAAATCTCAGCATAAAATATATTATCCCAGAATGACAAACAGGGGTGGTGAAGAGGTTGCTCCAGCCTGGACAAAGGCAGCACTAGGAGCTTTCTGTAGACGTGGTTTCAAAGAGAAAAAGGGGAGTCTATGCTGGATGAGTTGCTACATCCTGATTTAACATGTTAACCAGGGTAGCCAAATAATGAAATTTGATTGCTGGACCTTGGTGTTTCAATGTAGGAATGAGTGAGAAACCAAATAAAGGGGGCGGGGGAGTTAGGTTTCGGAATACAGTCTAAAAACTTAGCATAGGAGAAGAAGGGAACATGGTAAAGCCTTCTGCTGCTGTATTTGCCGTGCTTGGGACTGTGAGGGAGCCCTTTGAGTGCCATGTTTTATTTAGGAGAAATTGTTAAATCATTAAACATTTTCAAAGTATATTTAATGAACAAGATAGAAAATTTTCTTATTTTAATATACAATTTTGTATTACTGCAGGATAAACAGACTTGCTTTATGTATGTACACTTACTGCAAACTATAAATCATATATATATATAAATCATATATATATAAATCATATATATATAAATCATATATATATATATATGATTTAGAGTATTATACTTTGACTGTGCCAAATTACCTGTCCCCCATTTTGGATACAGGAAGAGAAAATCACTTGAGGTGCAGACAAAAATGACTTACACTCTTGTGTAGTAGTACAGATTCAGTTACAATATAGACTTCTTCAATCCTTCAAGAAAAAAAAAATGAACTCTTATGCTCTTGTCAGACAGGAGAATGTTGGTGGCAATCACTGAACAGGACGGAAGTGGTAGTTGCTTCACACAATGCTTATCCCACACAAGTATGTGTGCTGCAAACGTTGGTTCACCTGTGGTTAATTCCACACCTAAAAATTGACCTGATTCTGAATGCTCAGCTTGAACTTCCATGTTGTATGAAGGTTCAAACCAAATTTCTTTGCAAACCTTTGAGAGTCCTGAGCCAGGCAACTCCAAATGACCACCTCCAGGTGACCCCTGCCCTTCAACATGGGCTTCATTAAATTGGAGCTTCTGCCACTGCCATTCCTGCTGCACTGCAGTCTGAGACAGCAGTCATCACCAATAGCATTCTGAGAACTATGGAGTCATCTATCATTGCATTTTTAATTTAATTGTTTTATTTATGCACTTTACATCAAAATATCACCTCCTATATCACCTCCTCCTCTCCTTCCAGTGCCCCCTCACACAGAAATGTATTTTGACTTGAGTCAGTGCTTTTTAGGATACTTTAAGCAGAAAGTGGACAAAATGGGGTTTACGTTAGTATAGTGCTAGGAAACCTTCTTCTGCAAGGACAGCTAAGGAAAGAGGTTAATCCCTTTATAATTAACAATTATAAATCCTTTAACTGAATCATGCCAGACTTTCTTATGCAGTTCTTTATTTTTTTGCAGTCCTTAATCTTCAATGAATTTCCTTTTTGCCATTATTTGATTTTTCTCCTATTTTTTCACTCTTGTTTTATAAAGGATGATACCTGATTCATTTCTGTTTTATCATATTCTAAGGAAACACTGCATGCGCAGATGTAGGAATTCTCTCCTCCATTCTCTGTATCAGGATGGAATACAGATGATGCAAAACAAAATAAGAAGCAATTGATTATATTGTGTCTTTAGACATGAAAATATAGGGCCACAATTTTTTTCCTTTCCTGTAATTTTAGACTTTTAGGAAAGAGCAGTAATATTACATTTTATGACTATGATTATAATTGGTAACCGGTTATGGGAATATTTTATAGAAACTCACAATTTAGTGCTAAGGACTTTGAGGAACTGGGGTTGTGCTCCCAGTTGACATGGAATAAAATCCACTCAACATTAAGCTGAGAGATATGAGACACACAAGCTGATGTGATTGTTCTTCAGAGGGTTTTTATTTTCTTTTGTAAATGTGAATAATACATGAGAGCTATTGTGTTTTAAACATTCAATACTTTAGCAAATACATCCCAGATCAAAGGTCAGTGGTCTACATTTTAGTTCAATGATTGGTGTTTTCAAATTACCATGGGGCATTGCTTCACAATGCAATCCTTGTGTTATCATGGAATAATCCAAATGTAGCAATGAAAAGTAAAGAAGAATTAGGCAACAGGATAGATATGGCCAAGGAAACGTTTCAAATTCTCAATTGATATTTATAGGACACAATACTAACTCCATCAAGACACTTCTCTTGATTTATAGATGATAGTCCTGAAATTTTGCATGTTTTCACTAAGCTAGGACAGTAAGGATAAATGTTTGAAAAGTACTATTATATTTTAATATGCATTGACTCAGCATTTTTATTACAAATACCGGATAATTAGTATTTTATATATATATATATATAAAATATATATATTTTATTTATATATATAAAATATATATAAAACTATATATATAATAACTATATATATATAGTTATTATAATTAGTTTATTTACTTTTAAATTTGACTTGAAATATAAATTGGTATATACTTCCCTATGGAGATGTTCAAATTTTATATTATAAAAGTTTGGATAAGACAGAAAACACACAATTCAGAGATAGAAACTATTTTATATCTTTAATGACTTTTGTATATCAATAACTTCACTCTTAAATTTAGAAAAATAAAAATAAAAATAAAAGGGCATAACATAACTCCAAACATATTTTAAATGTTTTAATCCAGTTTTGGAGATGTTCAAACAATACTTTCAATGGTGTATTTTTCCCTTCTCTTTCTCCTCCTAGGTCCCCAAACTCTACACTTATCCCAAAGCCTGCTATATGCACACCCATCCCAAGTCCTGTCCGACACCTCCATTCCCACCCAACTTAACATGACAAAAAATATTTCTTAATGTTTGAGTTTGAAAGAAAGCTCAAAAGGAAGCAAAAGTTGACGTAAATTCATGCCCAGGCAGGTATGGTTGGCTGATGATATTAGTTAATCTTCTACCACCATCTGGTGGTTATATCTGGTATGAAATAATAACAAGCTGTCATTACCTTAACTACATTTCAGATTCTATACAAGTTTAAATAGATTATTTAACGTGGCTATTACAAATGGAAAACATTCATAAGTAACGATGATTTCTTGTTTTTACTTTAAGAAAATTAGTCAAAGGATTTAGGTTTTTGCTCAATCTACAATATATTAAGTAATTATATTCTAATTATCCAAACATATTAACACAATAAACTATTCTTAATGATTCAGAGTATATGTGGGTGAATCCATATACCTTGACAAGTTTCTAATTAAAGCAAAAATTTGTACACTTACAAGTAAATCAATTAGCCTTGTTTGGTTTCATTTTTTAAAATTAATGCAATTGGTTAATAACTAAATATGTATTATATCTGATGAATTTTGGTTTCAAGAAAGCACTGCCTCAAAATATTTATTAACTGTTTGTGGTATGATATAGTTTATGGCAACTAAATAATTAACATTAGCTTGAGCACATGAGAGCATGAGTTTAGCATTTCATAATCCCATGTTTTTTAATACTGAGAAAACATATTCTAGTAAGGATTATGAAATTATCAGTTGGCAAACTCATAAATAATCATGTTTTTCCTAATTTTAATGTCCTACTGTCTTTGTTATATTCGTTGGCCTCCCATGATACATATCGACTCATGAAAACAGTGAGGTGTGAATAATAAGGGGAAGGTCAGTGACAGAAGGGTCATCAGTTTTGCTCTTGCTACGCTCTAGCATGTTTTAAACCTGTACAAGTATGACATGGTGGACTGCAGAGACATTCTTCATGGGGACATTGATAACACTGAGAGTTTGTGAATGTATAACGAGTGGAACTTAATTTAAAAGTAAATATGTGATGCATGTGATGGGCTTCTGTAAGTTTTGCCATATTGCTTCAGGTGATAATCTCTCTGCAGTGTGTGAGCACTGAACCTGAGCATGAGACCTGCCAGTGGATGAGACAGCACCGAGGTAATTGCTGGAAAAGGGGTTTAAGAATATTGGATATTAGAAATTACAGCATGGTTATTATACATACAAACTATTGTCTTCTGTTAGAAACATAAAAGTTTAATCATGAAAAGCAAAGGTTTCCAGTTTTTTACCTTTCCTACATTCACGTGTGTATATATACGTACATGTACATATACATATGTATGTGTGTATATATGTACATGTACATATATATGTAGAATATATATTTCCTACATTAATATATATTACACACACACACACACACACACACACACACACATATATATATATATATATATGTTCGTACAGCAAATGCTTTACCAGCTGAACCATCTCCATACCCAAAATTTTCAAGAATTTCTGAAACAACCCTACATGTCAATTTTTCAGTATTAGTGATTACAGTGTTAAAATGTTGATCAATTCTAAAGAACAATGTTGACATTCTATATTCCATATACCAAATATATACCCAATATTAAATTCTTCATGTGAAAGATAAGCAAATACAGCTAGCTTATAAGTAGACAAAATTGTTTTCATCTTAACAAGCCATGAAATTAAATATAACAAGGATATTTTGAATTAAACATCTTTCTCAGTAATATTATATTTCTTTATTTTATTTATACACATTTTCATATACATATACATTTATTTTCAAGTGTGCCAAGTTGTAATGGCTATTCTTAATTGTTAACCAAATTACATCTATAAATAAAACCCAAAACTAGAGGGCAAATCTTTGAGGGATTTCTGCTTTAATTGTAGTGGGAAGATCTACATCTCATCTGGATCTTTGGGGTAGGAAGACATACTTTAAATCCGGAATTAATTTAGATTTAATCTGAGCCACACCTTCTGCTGGACGCCTACACAGCAGGACATGGAAGAAGGAAAGTTTTGCTTTTCTTCGGCTTGCTTTCATCTTGATAGCCAAGCCCATTCCTTCACCAGTATTTGGGTCTACTTCCAGCTTAAACGGAAGACCAGGAGAGACATGCAACATCATAGACTGAACAACTACTGGATTCCTAGACATTACATTGTTACTCAGCAATTGTTGGATTATCTGTAGCATGTAAGTCATATTACTAAGTCAGAAATAAATCTCATAGATAGATAGATAGATAGTTAGATAGATAGATAGATAGATAGATAGATAGATAGATAGATAGATAGATAGATAGATAGATAGAAGATAGATAGAGTAACACTAGCTGGTTTTGTGTGTCAACTTGACACAGGCTGGAGTTATCACAGAGAAATGAGCTTCAGTTGGGGAAGTGCCTCCATGAGATCCAGCTGTGGGGCATTTTTTCAATTAGTGATCAACAGGGGAGGGCACCTTGTGGGTGGTGCCTTCCCTGGGCTGGTATTCTTGGGTTCTAGAAGAGAGCAGGCTGAGCAAGCCAGTAAGAAACATCCCTCCATGGCCTCTGCATCAGCTCCTGTTTCCTGACCTGCTTGAGTTCCAGTCCTGACTTCCTTTAGTGATGAACAACAGCATGGAAGTGTAAGCTGAATAAACCCTTTCCTCCTCAACTTGCTTCTTGGTCTTGATGTTTGTGCAGGAGTAGAAACCCTGACTAAGACGGATGGATGGATGGATGGATGGATGGATGGATGGATGGATGGATGGATGGATGGATGGATGGATGGATGCATGGATGCATGGATGGATGCATGGATAGATGCATGGATGGATGCATGGATGGATGGATGCATGGATGCATAGGTAGACATAAAGATAGACAGACAGACAGACAAAAGAACCCTGAGTAGTTTATACAACAGTTTCACTGGTGAAAATGAGATAAGCTTAAATCACACTGAATTTCATTACTGGAGCATTATTCTAACACATCACTGTTACTAGATAATCTCTGTCTACAAATCTTGTATACATTCTTTACTTTGTATTTAGGTGAATGGATATTTTGCCTGCATGTATGTCTGTGTAACACAGGCTTGCTGTGTCTGAACAGGCCAGAGGAGGGTGTAAGATGCCCTAGAACTAGAGTTATAGGCACTTTTGGGCCTCTAAATTGGTATTGATAAATGAAAATATGTCCCTTAGATATTGTCATTTTGTTTTTTCTAAAGCTCTTGTATTTAATATGAAATTTTTATCATCTCACCTGTATTTGCATAATTTAAAATTCTTATTGACTTTTTAGAGCCTTTTAATGCCTGTAATTCATGTAATTATTTATCTTTTGAATATTTCTTATATTCTGTTACATATTTTTAATTGTGCTTACTATGTGCACCTTCTGGTTGGTTTTCCATTTATTGTTTCTATAATTTATGACATAATTTGCTCCCTTTTAATGCTATAAAATTGATTTGTCTTTATTTTGAAAACATGACTATTTTCAATTTTACACTGGTTGTTCTGGTGGCTGATTACTCAGACTAAATTATTAAACTCCTAATTTGGAATCCATTAAATTTGGCATTGTTAAGCCTTTTCCCACTACATTCATGCAGTAATATTTTTACTTTATCTTTTAAAGTTTGCAGTGCATGTGCATGTATCAGATGTGACATATCTGACATTGATGTTGCAGCTATTGTCCACTGCAAGACTGTGTTCTCTAAACTCCTGGGCCACTTCTTCATCCCTAAATAACATTTACTGTACAAACCCAGAATCATTCAAAGATCCTTCTATTCCATTTTCCCTTTAACCCGTAAAGTGTTTTTAAAACTCAGCTAATTGCCATTCTGCCACTCCTTTTATTCCTAACATTTTACAATTCTTCCTGATAGAATTTTTTTTGCTGCTTACACTAAGTTTCCTTAAAACACATTTATTTAATTTTTCTTGAAGGACAGGGGCACACTAATGTACCGTAAATATCAGGAATATGCAGAAAGTTGATCACAAGTGTCAAAATATTAGGAGAGTCATCTACACTCAGGTAGCTAGAGGGTCATTCTGAGAGCAATATTAGTAGAAGATAGTGACACTCACTCAATAAGTGATGGTATAGTCAGCAGGACTTAAGAGATTATACAATGTTAGCAATTTGACAGAAATACATGCTGCAGTTCAATTGTATAAAAGTCCCATGAATTTTCCATAAGAAAACAAACAATTTAGAAAATACATGCTTATTAAGACAAGAAATACAAATCATTTTCTATTCATTTTCCTTAGAATCCTTTGCATGTTTTTCTGATAGTATTTCATGCTATTGTACTGGTGGATATTGTACGGTCACACAATTATCACAGCAAACTGTAGAAGGAAGAGTTGATTTAGACTATGGTTTTCGAGGGTTAAGGCTTTTGGTAGCTGAGCTGGGACAGCCAACAGAAGAAGACATGAGGGCTTCCAGATCAGATGAGAGTCGTATATTGATCCCCAAGTAGAAAGCAGAGGAAGAAACCTAGAAATAGTGTGAGTGTTGGCAACTCAATAACATTCTTCCTTCAGGAAGGCTACAACTCTCAAACTATTACCAGCTAGGGACTCAGTGTTTAAATGCCTGAGACTATGATGAATTTATTATTTTAAACATCACAAATATAGGACCTTCCATTAATTGCTTGTTGAAAAAGGAGCTGCTGTTTTCTATATTGCATTTCATTTATCCATATAAGAAAAATTTTTATTTAAATATTGGAAGCACAATTGCTGTGATAATTATTTCGTGAATCTTGTGCCAATGAAGAACAAATACATTAGCTGCAATTATGTTTTCTAATGCTAAGAAATTCACCAAATAATAGTTAAGTAGATAATGTCATTTAAATCTTATAACCCATAGCTCACTCTGGTGGAATCTAGGTTTCACGCTGAGTAATGTATCCAGAGAAAGGCATATGAAGTGTCCAGACACTACCTTCTTTAGCTACTCCAGTAAACAGTGACACACACAACCTTGGGAATGCCTAAGAGCACATTTTGAAGGTCTGTTCGTAGCCGTGGATCACAGACCATTCTTTAAACAGCTCAGCCTGCAGAACAATCACGAAATGTTTGGGTCTCTTAATTAATATCGATCTGAGAATTGAATTAGATTCTCTCTGATAAAGAAACTGAATTGCCAATCACTGTATATCTAGGGCTGAATGCAGTGAAGTCAACACTCCTGCTTAGTTATTTTCAACTTTATATTCAAAGATAAACCAACTTGATTTATGAATCCTAAAGGAAAGGAGAAAAATTGCTTTCTATAAAAACTGCAAACAATAAGATGGCCAGAAAGCAGTGAAACCAGTGTCAGACATATCCACAATCTGCCTGAGAGTCTGCAAGGTTATGTTTGGCATTGTTTTCTCGCTTTGACTTCTCAAGGCTTGACAGAGCTTCTCTGTAAAATTGTGTTTCAAGCAGACAAGCAGAAGATCTTTAACATAATTCAAACTCTTTTTTTAAATTTTCTATATTTTTTTATTTACATTCCAATTGATTTCCCCTTTCCCATTTCCTCCTTCCCCGAAAGTCCCATAAGTCCTCTTCCCTCCCCTTGTTCCCCATTCAACCCCCTCTCACTTCTCTGTCCTGGCGTTCCCCTACATCCAGTCTTTCCAGAACCCGGGGCCTCTCCTTCCGTCTTCTTGGAAATCTATTGATATGTGAATTGCATCTTGGGTATTCTGAGATTCTGGGTTAATATCCCCTTATCAGTGACTGCATACCATGTGTGTTCTTAAGGACACATGCTTCACTATGTTCATAGCAGCCTTATTTATAATAGCCAGAAGCTGGAAAGAACCCAGATGTCCCTCAACGGAAGAATGGATTCAGAAGATGTGGTATATTTACACAATGGAATACTACTCTGCAATTAAAAACAATGAATTCACGAAGTTCTTAGGCAAATGGAAAATATCATCCTTAGTGAGGTAAACTCTTTTCACATATGCAAATATATTGGTCACAGGTCAACTGTCAGCAGGTACAAGAGGTACTTGGATTGTATCTAGTACTTCTACATACTGAAGCAATGGACATTATTGTTATCACAAGGAAACTTTTCTGAAGTAAATAAAAATCTTTTCATGAAATGCTGCATAGAAGCTTGTGTGTCTAAAATTAAAGATTTCTAAGGATATATGTTAAAACAAAGGCATTCTTAACTGTAACATCTTTGTGGAAACCTAATAAAGAACTAGTCATAACAATTACTGCAAAGCTAAATGCTTTTGTTGTAGATATAGATCGGTGGCATGAGGCAACACTAAACATTTAGAAATAGATGGTAAAAATACAGAAAATGTTAACTGAGGATTGTTTTAAATTCTGAAAAAAAAAGGCTAATTACTTTTTTTTCTGCTTTTACTTCTTCCCCAGATTTGTGTGATAAACATCTGCTAAATATAAAATTGGAGAATATTTTATAAAGTTTGTATGAGTTATCCAGACCCTCAACTCCATATGAAGACTCTTGTTCTACAATTGACAAAGCCTATGCCCAGAAACCTAGGTAAAACTCTGCCTTCAGGCTACCAGGATTTCATCAGACCCTGGGTAGTCTTCTCCTGAAAGTAACCTATCCCCTGTACTCCCTAGTTATCGTATCCTGGCTCACAACTACAAAGGAAGACCTCTGCTTTCCCAGAGGTCACTACAGTACCCAGTACCCCAGACAAAACCCCTCCCACAGACCACCAACACTTCCTCAGAGCCTGAGCAAACTTACCCTACAGTCACCACTCTCCTTATTTTCTTATCCTGACTGACAACTCCACAATATACTAAAGTTAAGGCAAGCTACAGCAAGCTCTGAATATTCCAACACAGCTGAAGCACGAAAACGACTATAAAAGTGATAGAGGTTCTGAAAAAGGAAAACAATAAATCCCCTGATGAAATCCAGGAATACAAAGAATTGGAGGAAATGAATAAATCATACACACCTATACACATGTGCGCGCGCGCGCACACACACACACACACACACACACAAAGGACAGGAAAATGCAAACAATGAAAGGAAATTATAAGGCCTCTAAAGAAAGCCAAGAAAAAAAAATAAATGAATGCATGAAAGAAATAACTAAACCTACCCAAAACCTGAAAATTGAAATAAGCAATAAAACAGAAGCTGAGGGAATTATGGCAATGGAAAATCTAGGTACTGCAAACAGGAACTGCATGCGTAATTATCACCAACAGAATATAGGAGATGGAAGAGAGAATCTAAGGTTTAGAATATGCAGTGGAAGAAATGGATACAAAAATGTTCAAAGAAACTGTCCACCTAACATTTCCTGACACAAATTATCTGGGACACCATGAAAAAAGCAACCTAAGAATAATAGGAAAAGAAGAAGGAGAAGGAGCATGCCAGCTCAAAGGCCAAGAAAATATTTTTAATTAAATCATAGAAGAAAATTTTCCTTATGCAAAGGAGGACTTGTCAATAAAAGTACAAGAAGCTTACAGAACACCAAATAGATTGGACCAGAAAAAAGGTACCCTCACCACATAATAATCAAAACAGCTAAAATACAGAGCAAATAAAGAATATTAAAAGCTGCAAATAAAAAGTTCAATTACAATACATAGTCAGCCCTCTTAGAATTATATCTGACTTCTCAACAAAGGTATTAAAAGTCAAAACAGCCTGAACAGATGTCCTGCAAACACTAAGAGACTACAGATGCCATCCAAGACTACTATACACAGCAAAACTCTCAATCATCATAGATGGAGAAAACAAGATATTCAATGAAAAGCCAAATTTAAACAATATCCATGTGCAGATCCAGCCCTATATAAGATATTAGAAGAAAATATCCAACCCAAGGAGGTTAACTATACTTATGAAAAACTAGGAAAAAAATAATCTCACACAAGCAAAATCAAAAGAAGGGAAGCTCATAGGCACACACAGGCACACCATGCTCACACACACTACCACTACCACCACCCCCAACAGATAATAGGAATTTGAAATTGCTTCCCTTAAGGAAACATTTGGTCATTGATATCACTCAATACCAGTGATCTTAATTTCTCCAAAATAGTTTATTATTCGGCCATAACAAAAAATTGCATCATAAAATTTGCAAGCAAATTGATGGAACATGCAAAATAATATTAACCTGAGTGAGGTAACCAAGACCCAGAAACACATTGTATGCATTCACTTATAAGTGGATATTAGCTGTAGAGTAAAAGATAATCATGCATCAATCCACAGACTCCGAGTGGGTAAGTAATACTAAGATCACAAGGACAGACATATGGATTTATCTGGATAGGGGAAATAAGACTAGATTCTTGTGGGTAGAGTATGGGCAGGTGGGAATGAAAACTAGAGCAGTTTCCTAGCTGGGAAGTTCTTTTCAGTGGAGGCCTGTGAACTAATTCACATGCCAGACCTGTACCAAGTCTCTATCAGACCTGAACCCTCACAGTAACTATAGCTTCTCCCAATCATGGCACAGTTCCAGAGAAATGCCAGAAAGCCTGCTAGAAATAGCTAGAGGTCCTAATTTGAGTCTACTTGTGGAAAGCCTACAACTGTGCAGAGAGGGACCAACCGAACGGGAGCAGAGGCAGGATCCAGCAGGCAGCTAGACTGAGCTAAGGGGGCGGAGCACGGACACATGCTGTACTGAGGAGCCTGCAGGCTTTCCAGTGCTGCAGTAGGATGGAAAAGCCCCAAACCTCTCAACTCGCAAAATATTAAATTTACAAACGGTAAAAGAGAAAAGAAACTCGGTATAAATAATGATTCAAAAATAGTGTAAATTGGCAAAATGAAGTCCTTGAAAAGAGAATTAAACAAATTTAAAGAAATAAAGCACATGAAAAATGAGGGGCACAATAACACCCTAACCCTAACCCTAACCCTAACTGTCAAATATTATATAATGCCATTTTAAAGGATATAAGGATAGAGCCAAAGAGAAAGTGATAAATGACCTAGTTAGAAATGACACGTTATTAATTATGATTACCATCCCATTAGTAATCTTCATTTTAGTCCTAAGAGTGAAGATGACTTCTTATGTCTTCTCAAAGGAAAGAATATTAGAGAGACAAGAAAAAGAGAATAACAAAAATTTTGGACAAACCTTAAAAGAAAAATTAGAAAACTTTATAAATAAAAATTAGTATCAGGAAGATACTAAGATGATAGAGATACAAAAAAGGAAGAAAATTAAATAAAGGAGAAAAACCTTAGAAGAAAATTAGAAAAGTTTGTAAATAAAAACACAGGAGATAAACCTTAGAAGAAAATTAGAAAAGTTTGTAAGCAAAAATAAAGGAGATAAACCTTAGAAGAAAATTAGAAAAGTTTGTAAGCAAAAATAAAGAAGATATTAAGATGATAAATACAAAAATAAAGGAAAAGATGAAATTGGGAGACAAGCCATAGAACTAAATTAGAAAAAAATATACATAAAACTGAGGAAGATACTGATAGAGGAGAGAAGTCTAGAACCTACAGCACCCTCTTCTAACAAGACTGTAAAAAAGCAGTCTATATCTGCTTAAACATGTACAATGATGTTTACACTCTGCACTGGCCATGCCAGTGGGAAGTCACAAAGTCCTCTGAGGGGACGGTGGGAATGATTATAGGAAAGACAGAAAACAAGACTCTGAGACAAAAGTTAGAAATCAGGAGGGCGGTCCAGTGAGTACGGCAGAAGAGCAGAGTTTAATTCTCATAGACTTTATATACTTTACAGTATCGTGGGCAACAAGCTAGCAGAAACAATGGCTGATGTACATTGGATATCTGTACCTATCTGGAGGCCTCCCTGTTCCTTCCTCCAAGATTAACAGAACATTCATCTATTCACCTTGAGTTTCAAGTGACATGCATCTTATCTTTACACGTTTCAACAAGCCAGAAAATCTGCCAGCAGACCCTGGCCAGTTTTAACTCTGCCTGACAGGCAGGCTTTCACAGAAGCATACAAAAAATGGCTCCTGGCATCACTCTTGCTAACATAGTTAGAAAGAGGGATGAAAGAATCCACAAGATTATCAACAATTTGGACGGCAACCCATAGTGACATAAGATTTAAAAAGATTTAAGGAAGCAATAATAACCTATGGCTTGCAATCACCATACATCAAATGCATCCTTAATAACTGGACCATGTAAAATCTTATAATTCCAAAAGATTGTAGAGATTTGATGACAGCCCTCTTGGAGCATGACCCTCAATTACAGCGGCTAACGTGATCGAAAGATCAGGCTTCAGTTATGAAGCAGTGAAATAAGACAAGCGGTATTGATATTGTCAAGGATCAGTTACGAGGTTAATATCCAGATTCTGAATTGAGAGATTGAGAGTACAGATTACCATTAAAGATGTTGTCCTAGAACAATGTCATACAATAGCCTTAAATACGTACGACCATGTAGAACCGGAAAGAGTTGATTCATTTACAAAGGTAACCCAGGGTTCAAATGACTCATTCACTGCCTTTTTAAAAAGATTACCTACAGTTCTGAGTACAGCAATATCAGATACAACTGCCAGAAAAATATTAATAGAGTTCTTAGTTTTTGAAAATGCTAATGCTGAATCCAAAAAGACTGTTAGACCTTTAAGGGCCAGATCCATGCCTCTTTATGAATGGATTAAAACTGTGAATAAAGAACATAATCTCAAAATTCATTTGTGGCTGGAAAAACAATTACAGGAGATATAAAAATGCAAGATGCTCATTGCTATGATTATGAAAGATCTAAAGGTCTGTAGATAAAAGTTCCTAATGATAAATTCTTCTATAATAATAACAATTCAGGGAAACTGTTTCCCAGAAAATGAAGAAGATGTGAAGGGAACAAATTTAAGGCTCATGAATGTAAGTTATCCAAAGATATTCAAGGAAATTCCTTAATGTCAGAAAATTGACTAAAAAGCTTACTCAAGGCCTGACCAAAACAAACAAACAAACAAAAAACATGAGCCATTTATTTTCTGTCCACCAGGAAAAGACAATTCTTAAGAACAAATAGAAAAATCAAAGCCTAATAGTAACAACAGAGCTTCTCAAAATTTAAATAAAATATTAACAGAAATAGAGCTGCTCTTATGGATAAAACAAAAGATACTAAATATACCAAAAGTGAACCAAACCAAGCAACCAACCAAACAAACAAACCCAGATATTTTGGCAAACTACTATTAATGATAGAGAACTAAAATTAAAATTACACTTAGACAGAATTGAGATTGAAGAAGATTGAAGAATTAGTGGACACTGGAATTGATGTGACTGGAAGATTCCTGGAATCTAGTGTGGCCATTTCAACACATCTCTTAGCAATTGGCACATTGTCTCAGGTAAAACAAAGTCCAAAATAGATTAAATGCCTAGGACCAGGATATCAAATAGGAAAATTATGGCTATATGTGGTATAATAGGACAATAAATCTATGTGGAAGAGATCTTTTGCAACACTGGGAAACACCAATCCATGACACCATTAATGATTCCCTATTGTGCTTGCAGACAGGAGCCTAGAATGGCTGTCCTCAGAGAGGCTCCACACAGCAGCTGCCTGAGACAGATGCAGACAGCCAATAGTGAATGGATCTGGGGACTCTTGTGGTTGAGAAGGTGATAGAAGCTCCACAGGAAGACCAAAAGTCAAGTAACCTGGACCCTTGGGACTCTCTGAAACTGAACCACTAACCAAAGAACATCCATGGGCTGAACGTAAGCATCCCCAGACATATGTAGCAGATGTATGGTGTAGTCTTCATGTGAGTCCAGAAGAACTGCAGTGGGGACTATTCAAAAAGTTGTTGCCTGTATATGGGATATGTTCTTCTGGCTGGGCTGCTTGTCTGGCTTCAGTGAGTGAGGATGTGCCTAAACCTGCAGAAACTTGATATACCAGGGTTGGGGGGTATCCAAGGGGACCCCACCCACTCAACCCACTCAAAGGAGAAGGGGAAGGGAATGGGGGAAGCGCTGTGGGAGGTGGTGACTAGGAGGGCGACAGTGAGCAAGATGAATAAGTAAATGAGTAAATAAGTAAAAAATAAATAATAAAAATGTGAGTTTGTTTGTTTATTTGCTTTGTTTTTTTTTTTTTTTCCTATCTAGTTCTGGGCATGGAACCTGCCCTTCAGAGTGATTTATATACCCAGTGATACTCCATTGGAGTAAACTAAATTTTCCTTTGTTAGTGATTATCAGTTGGAAATTTCTTCTAGGTTATAGATGGAGACTTGTATTCACTTCTCTCACCATCGGCACCTCATCTGACTTATAACTATGCAGGACCTGTGCATGCTGCCACTGTTTCTAGGAATCAAAATGTCCATCAGTCCTATTATATCTAGAAGGCCTTGTTTTCTTGGTGTTGGCCAAACTCACAGGCTCATAATATCTATCTGTCTCTTCTTCTACAAAGTTCATTGAGCCCCGAGGGGAGAGATTTAATGGAGCTATCCCCATAAGGTAGTATTACAAGAGTTTTCACTTTGTACATTGTTCATTTGTGATATCTGTATTTTTTCTAAACTAGTGCAGGGCAAAGTTTCTCTGATGATGGCTGAGCATGACACTGACCTATATATACAGCAGAATGTCATGTCATTAGTAGTTGTTTTATTGCTATGCTATTTAGGAAAACAATATTATTTGGGTCCTAGGCCCATGATTATCTAGTCTCAAGGTACCTTCCTGGACTATGAACACCAGTCAATAGAAGTGAAGATGCTAGGTGAAGAAACAGCTTGTGTTCTCTGTATTCTATCAGATATGCAAGTGCTGTCTTCTGCAATAGGTCCTAACCACCAGTTTTTAGAGAACCCATTCCTGGTACTGGAGGTTTAATTTGGTAGCAAAATATGTCAAATTGGGGCTTTGTTTTCACAATTGGTAATTCTTTTTAAGTGTCTTCCATATATATATTTTTCAGAAGCTTCTTATATGATAATAAAATGCCACCCACAGAATTAATGTAGTTTACATGGCCATGGATTTTCCAGGTTGACTCTGCTTGGTCACTTTAGACTGAGGTTTGTTCTATGCTTTCTTATTCCATATTGTTGATTAATATTTTGAGAGAAATTGCAATTGATGTCACCATTATTTGGTATTTATTAATTTGATTTATATATGTTATACTTTGAATAATAATATTAAAGCAAAGTAACCCTAATGAAAATAAATCACATCAATTAAATACAATATTGTTTACAATAAATACACCCTTTTTTATGAAAAACCTTCATGATTAAAGTGGATAACATAATTTTTCATTTTTCCTACTTACTTAACTTCCCAATGATATTATACTATTTTAAAAACATCTAACCTCCAATCATTTTTGTAGTGAAATATTTTTAAAATCCAAAGATAATCGTCCTACTCTCTGAATTTAAATTTTTAACAAGTGAGAATTTCCATCTATGTCATGTGACCTTGATGGCAGCTGATGAGAAGGCCTTGAGTATGTTGTTTTATGTTTAAGTTAATCTGTGAAGCATAACAACAATAAAACCTTATATGTCCTTTCTTAGGGACACTGATGTCTTTCATTATTATTATTATTATTATTATTATCATCATCATCATCATCATTGTATACGTATACGTGTTTCTATTTGGGTACACAACCATATAAATACAACCTATTAGGTGTCCATTTTCTTGTTTGTTTATACATGATTTCAGATGATTTGCAATGGATAACCACTGAGGATGTTTATCTTTAGGAGTGGCAGATGGTCCCTCTCGCACAAGTCATTAGTTACCCATAGATAGTCATTTGCCACTGTATCCAGTTAGTGCTTCACATATGTGCGTGGACACTCAATGAGTCACCCAGAAGTGAGGAACAAATCAATAGCCATCATGAAGAAAAATGAATCTCTTGCAGCAGCTCATAACTGCCAATGACTTGTCACTGAGATGTTGAGCTTTGGCAGACTGTAATATATGACGGAAGATTTTTCCAAAAGTTATATATCATCTATCTATCTACTTATCTATTTGTCTATCTATCTATCTATCTATCTATCTATCTATCTATCTATCTATCTATCTATCTATCTATTCACTTTAAGAGGGTGGAGGCTCCCCCGAGTATCTCTCCAAACTTCTACATTTAGTTTTTACAGTGTTAGGCATATTCTTTCCCACTGTGGCAAGAGAAGATAGCCCCTTTAGGGGAACAGATTCCACAGACAGGCAACAGCTTGGGGGGGGCCTCTGCTTCAGTTCTTTTTGGATCACATGAAGACTAAGATTCACATCTACTACATATGTGCAGAGGGCCTAATTGAAACATATATATGTTCTTTTGTTGGTGGTTCAGTTTCTGAGAACCCCCGAGGGTCCAGGTTATTTGATTCTAATGATCATCCTATAAAGTTTCTATACCCCTTGGAATCATCAGTCCTTCCACCAACTCTTCTATAAGAGTTCCTAAGCTCTGTCCAAAGTTTGGTTGTGGGTCTCTGCATCTGTTTCATTCTGCTGCTGGCTGGAACCTCTCAGAGGACAGATTCAAGATTCCTATCTGTAAACATAACACAATATAATTAATAGTGTCAACAATAACTACTTGCTCATGGAATAGGTCACAAGTTGGGCCTGTTATTGGTTTGACATTCCCTCAGTCTCGGCTTTATCCCTGTCCCTGCATTTGTTGTAGACAAGTTAAATTTTGCATAGAAATTTTTATGGGTGAGTTGGTCTCCTTATCCCTCCACTGGTGGTCCTGCTTGGCAACAGCAAGTGGCCCTTCCAGGACCCAAATCCCCACTGCTATATGTCTCAGCTAGGGTGGCCTACATTGACTCCTGGGAACCTTCCCCATTCTAGATCTTTGGCATGTCCTTGAGATGCTCTCTATTCCCTGACAGCTACAGATTCTCATTCATTTTCTTGGCCATTTCCCCAATTTTCTTTCTCTCCCCATATCTGATCCTGAAGTCCACCCCCAAGCCTTTCTCCATCCCCTCTCCCACCCAGATGCCTCCCACCATCTGCCTCAAATGACTATTTTATTCCCCAATGTAAGTGATACTCAAGCATCTTTGATTAGATAGCATGCTTCTCTATAGACCATTCTTTTTTTTTTTTTTTTGGTTTTTCGAGACAGGGTTTCTCTGTGTAGCCCTGGCTGTCCTGGAACTCACTTTGTAGACCAGGCTGGCCTCGAACTCAGAAATCCTCCTGCCTCTGCCTCCCAAGTGCTGGGATTAAAGGCGTGCGCCACCACCACCCGGCTCTATAGACCATTCTTACAGAAGCATTTTTCAATTGTAGCTTCTTCTTCGTGAATAGCTCTAGAATTGTGTCAAGTAAAGAAAGAACATCAACATAAAACCTAACTAACACAGATATTAAAATAATTTAAAAATAGTTGAAACTTTAGGGAATCATTATAACTATTATTACTCTGAAGATTAAGGTATGTCTAAGTAATAAATTTAATACACT
Organism: Tokudaia tokunoshimensis; assembly: GCA_036184795.1. NCBI lineage: Eukaryota > Metazoa > Chordata > Mammalia > Rodentia > Muridae > Tokudaia > Tokudaia tokunoshimensis. The sequence goes on along the minus strand of BTHU01000011.1, from coordinate 28,599,482 downwards.
AAAAATATATATCAACAGTTAATTTTTGTGTTACTTGACACTATTGCTGTTATATACACAAACATGATATCTGATTATATATATTTTCATAGAAAAATGAGCTCAGCAAGGAAAAAGTATATCAAAAATTTTACCTAATTTTTTCTATCTCCTTTTTGTTCAGCAAAATACAAAGTTTCAGGTATTCAATGATAACACAAAATCCATGGCAAGTTAAATCTTCTTGTTTCAGTGTGTTTTACCTCACATTGCACAAAACTGCAAAGACACGACACTTTTCATTTACCAGTTCACAACTTTAAATTGCTTGGAACACATTAGACTGAGAAATTGTGTTGGGATTTGTTCTTACTACCTTGGGAAGAATCAAATCCTTGTAATAAATTGGAGTTAATAGTGGTCACCATGTAGTGCAGTTCAAAACCGTTAAGCTTTTGTTATATGACTCTTGGGTATAGTATATTTTTATATATTGAATTGGCAGTCTTATTATTTTATGACTGGTTTACCTTATAAGTTTTAAGTTATGACTTTTCAAAACCTATGAACAGAACTTAGAGTTACATAACATCAAATGCATCCTCAGGAAAAGTCTCATATTTATAAATTAATCAGCAAAATGAATGAAAAGGGAAATAATTGGACAGTGCTTAAATAAATAATTGTAAAATATGTATAATTGCCTGAATTTTTATTGGTAACTGGAATTCTTGGAGTAGGTCATTTTGTTTCTTTGATTCTTCTTTTTGTCTCCTTTACTTGTCAACTGAGATGTTGATTTATCTGAACCTCTACAAACAGAAACAGCTTTAGATATGGAAAATTGGTAATCAGCTCTGATGTTATTTTCCTTACATGTACCAAAAAAATTTCTTATCCCTCACTAAATTGAAGGCTATTGAACATTTCTTATATAGCAAAATTTACCTCCAAAATATTTGGTCCAGTAAGCTTTCCTTAAATATAAGCATACCTACTGAATTCTAAAATAGGTGTACATTGATTTTAAAGTATTTTTAAGATTTCTTTATGATTTATTTGTCATTTATAAAACATCATCACTTCTGTTTCCAAATTAGCTAACAAGATATATGAATAAAGAAACTCAGGGGACAGCAGATGCTGGAGAGGATGTGGAGATAGAGGAACACTCCTCCATTGCTGGTGAAATTGAAAGCTGGTGAAACCACTCTGGAAATCAGTTTGTTGGTTCCTCAGAAAACTGGACATTGTACTACTGTACCTGAGGAACCAGCTATATCACTCCTATGGCTCTATCTACCCAGAAGATGCTGCAACATGTAATAAGGACACATGATCCACTATGTTTACAGCAGACTTGTTTATAATAGCCAGAAGCTGGGAAGAACCCAGATGTCCCTCAGCAGAGGAGTGGATACAGAAAGTGTAGTACATTTACACCATGGAGTACTACTTAGCTATTAAAAATAATGAATTCACAAAATTCTTAGACAAATGGACAGAACAAGAAAATATCCAGAGTGAGGTAACCAAATCACAAAAGAACAAACATGGTATACATTTGCTGATAAGTGGATATTAGCCCAAAAGCTCAGAATACCCAAGATAAAATTCACACACCACATGAAGTTCTAAAAGAAGGAAGAACAGGGCTGGAGAGATGGCTCAGTGGTTAAGAGCACTGACTGCTCTTCCAGAGTTCCTGAGTTCAATTCCCAGCAACCACATGGTGGTTCACATCCATCTGTAAAGGGATCCGGTGTCCTCTTCTGGTGTGTCTCTGAAGACAGTTACAGTGTACTCATATAAATAAAAATAAATCTTTAAAAAAAAGAGGATGGATACTTTGGAACTTATAGAAGGTGGATAAAAGTACCCATGATTCACAGCAAATCATTGAACTGAGCATAGGGTCCATAATGGAGGAGCTAGGAAAAGGACCCAAGGAGATGAAGAGGTTTGCAGCCCCATAGGAGGAAATATAATATGTACCAACCAGTACCCCAGAGCTCCCAGGGCCTAAACCATAAACTAAAGAGTACAGTGGTGGGACTTATGGCTCCAGCTACATATGTAGCAGAGGATGGCCTTTTTAAGACATCAATGAGAGAAGAAGCCATTGGTCCTGTGAAAGTTGATGCCCCAGTGCAGAGAAATGCCAGGTCAGAAAACTGGGAGGGGTGATTGGTAAGCAGGGGGTGGGATGGGATAGAGGATTTTCAGAGGGGTAACAAGGAAATGGGATAACATTTGAAATGTAAATAAAGCAAACATCTAGTAAAAATAAATATAGTAAATGTTTAATAAACATGCTCTGGAAAATGTTTTCTGTTGATCTCAGAAATATAGTTGACTAAGAAAGATACTGTATCTTCTCCATTTGGTGGGATCTTTGTCCTATGCAATTTCACAGACAGTTCCTGAAAATCACATCTCTTAATAAATAATACAGAATCTAAAAGTTCTTTGTCATGCTATCCTCAGTGTGTTCAATGCATTCTAAATTATCCTAATGCATAACATATTATAAGCTTCATGTAAGTTTACCATGTTTTTGTTACTGGAGATTATCATAATAATTGAGACTAAACTTATCTTTTGAAATATTTTATTAATTTTGTTCTTCCTCTCTGTCTCTGTCTCTGTCTCTGTCTCTGTCTCTCTGTCTCTCTGTCTCTCTCTCTCTCTCTGTGTGTGTGTGTGTGTGTGTGTGTGTTTGTGAGCATAAACGTAGAGAGACAGACAGATAGTTAAATAAATGATAGTTGAAACAGAATTACTACCACCACTACACACTTATCTCCTTCCTATCAGTATTCAGTCATAAAGTCCTAGAAACAAATCTTTTTCCTATATTTCTAAGTTAGTCTGGTTTTGTGATACTTTAACTTTAACTTGGGCTATCTGCTTGACTATCAATTTATAGTTGCCAAAGAATATGATAACTTCATCAATAAGTAAATAATTGAAGATAATGTCATGATTGCCTGAGGTCATTAGCATCTAATTGTTATTGATTAGTTTAAAATATACATTAAAATATGCTTTATGTATATCTTGGTTCTTCAAATCCTGACATTATAATTTCATCAAAGAAGCGGTCACATTTTAATATTAGGTTGATTTCTCTAGTGTTCAAAAGCTTAGACTTTTTGAAGCTACAGTTTTACTAAGGGCTATGAGGAAGTATTAAACATAACCAACTTAAAGTAAGAGAGCTCTTTTATTTAACAATTTCATAAGAAAGACATACAGGTTTAAGATATGAAACTATGTTAATTAGAGCTTGTGACCAATAATGCTAATTTGATATTCTAATTACATTCCCCAAGTATCTGATATAAACATTATCAGAGAATAATTTATTTTGACTCACTGATAAAAGACATGGTCCATTTTATACTTGTAGGGAGACATAGAGGAAATAACATTAGTTGGAAGTTTATATTGCCTACTCAGTCAGTGAGAAACCAAAGAAAGATAAATGCTAGGTTGTTTGTTTTTTGTTTGTTTGGTTGGTTGGTTGGTTGGTTTTTTTTTTTTTTTTTTGCTTCCTCTCTTTTTTTCTCTGTTTTACATTCTCAGGGATTCTAGTCCATGAGAAATTGATACTTATAAATTGGGTGAGTTTTCAATTAAGCCTCTCTAGAAATATTCTCCTTTTCCTGTTATGTCTCCTGGGAAGTTCTAAGTCAAGGAGTCAATGAATAATAACATTCATTTGTCTTGTCAGAAGATTAGATGTGGAGAACTCTGGAACCAGAGATTAAAGCCTACACTAATGTCCTACCTAAAAAGCAGCAGCAGCTATAAGATCAAGTGTTCAAAGATCCTAAGCTATAGTAAATCTTTCTTATTCTATCTGTAACATGAGAATAAATATTTTTGTTTCTTATTTCCTCTTACTCAGCTGTTTTCAGAATGATTATGAAAGGACAAAAGAATTAATGATTTTTGCTAATTACAATGTTCATATCCAAGCCCATGCTACCCTAGAACATTTAAAATTTAATTAACACAAAAGTAAATGCAAAGTATTAGTATTATTTAAAGAGAGAGAAAAGCAAACCAAAACAAAAACAAAAAGAAAAATAAAGAAGGGTATCCAGTGTGTTTAAGAATAAAATAAATAATACTAATGACATCTCATTATGGAGTGTTGATGCTGTCTACCCAAACTAATTTTTTTTTTGGTCTGTGGAAAGCCACCATGACCAAGGCAACTTATGAAAGAAAACACTTAACTGGGGGGTTCACTCTATAGTAGGATGTAGAGTCCTTTAGTTATTTTCCCAATATATACCTACATTTTTGCTATTGCTGAGTGTTAAGGATGATCTATTCCTAGCTCCCTGAGTAACTGACACATTGATTTTCATAGAGGCTTATATTTTTAGATGGTGAGTTCATGACCATTAGGGCAGGAAGTTTAGCAGCATATCCATAGACATGGTAATGGAGAAGGAACATGTTGAGATAAAAAACAAAAGCAAAACAAACAAACAAACAAAAAAAACTAGTCACAAATATTTGTGATAGCCAGAAGCTGGAAACAACCTAGATGTCTCACAACAGAAGAAAGGATACAAAAAATGTGGTAGTACTCAGCTATTAAGAATAAGGACAGCCTGGTGGTGGTGGCACATGCCTTTAATCCCAGCACTTGGGAGGCAGAGGCAGGTGAATTTCTGAGTTTGAGGCCAGTCTGGTCTACAGAGTGAGTTCCAGGACAGCTAGGGCTACACAGAGAAACCCTGTCTCGAAAAAAACAAAACAAAACAAACAAACAAACAACAACAACAAAAGAATGAGGACATCCTGAGTTTTGCAGGCAAATGAATGGAACTAGAAAATATCCCGAGTTAGATAACTCAGACTAAAAGGTATGTACTCAATAATAAGTGGATATTAGACAAAAAATAGTATAGAATACCCAAGATACAGTCCATAAAACTCAAAAAGGTCAACAAGCTGAAGAACCCAAGTGAGGATGTCGCAGTCCCACTTGGGAGGGAGAAGAAATCAACCACAATGGGGGAAAGAGGGAGGGATTTGGGAGGGAAAGGGGAGAGGGGAGGTAGGGGAAAAGGGAACACTATCTGGTATTTTGTAGGAGAAAAGGACTGAAGCCCTGAGGGCTAGCTGAAAGAATGGAAACAGGCAACCTCAGGAAGTAGGAGGTTGGGGTGACCTTCCAGAATGTTCTAGAGACCTGAGTGGTGAGAGACCCTCAGGACTCAAAGGAAGGGACCCTAGATGAAATTCCATATAGTGGGGAGAGGGAACTTGTAGAGCCTACCTCCAGCAGAAAGACAAGGGCATCAAGTGAGGAAGGGGTTGCCATCCCACAGTCAAAATTCTGACCCATTATTGTTCCTATCTGAATGAACTGCAGGAATGGAAATGGAGAAGAGTCTGAGGAAAAGAAGGTCCAGCAACAGGCCCAAAGTGGGATTCAGCTCAAGCTGAGGCCCAAAGGCCTGACATTATTACTGAGGCTATGAAATGCTCTTAAAAAGGGACCTATCATGTTTGCTCTCCAAAAGACCAACCAAGCAGCTGAAAGAGTCAGATGCAGATATTTACAACCAACCAATGGGAAGAATCTGATGAACCCTGTGTTTGAATTAGGCTGGAAGAAACTGAGGAGGAAGGCGTCGCTATAGGAAAACCAGCAATCTCAACTAACCTGGACCTCGAGATCTCTCAAACACTGAAACTCCAACCAGGCAGCGTACACCAGCTATGAGTCCCCCAACACATATATAGCAGAGGACTGCTGGTTCTGGGTTCAATCAGAGAATTTGCACCTAACCCTCAAGAGAGTGGAGGCCACAGGGAATTTAGATTCTGGGGAGGGGGGCATCCTCCTGGAGAAAGGGGGGCAGAGAGGAGGTATGGAATGTTGAACAATGGGAGGGTGGACAGGAGGGGAATAAAATCTGGAGTGTAAAAGAAAAGAAAAGAAAAGAAAAAATAATAAAAACAAGCAAACAAAAAAACCACTAGTCAAAGACAAAATAGAAAGTTGTGTGGTATTTTGAAATCTCAACCCGCTCCTTCCACAACCCCCTCCTAAGAATATAAGGCCACCCCTCCTCCAAAGATGCTGAACCTCCTAATTATTCTCAAACAGTTCTACCAATAAGGAATCAGGCATTCAAGTATACCAGCCTATGGGTGTCATTCTTCTTCAAATTATTACACTGACTTAAGTTATGTCTTTGAAATTTATTGGTATTAATTAAAATTCTATCACACCACCAGGCTCTATGCAAGTCAATGCAGCACTTTCTCTGGAAGCTAGAAATAGATCATCCTTAATATCCAGCAATGCCAAAACTTTGGGTATATATTAGGAATATACCCAAAGGACTCTACATTCTGCTATAGAGGCAGTTGCTCATCAATATTCCTTGATGCTCTATTTATTATATCCACAAACTGGAAACTCTCTAAATGTTTATCAATATATATAAGGATTAAAAGTGCAAGAATTTTAAATAATGAAATATTGTTCAACTGTTAAAATACCGAAGTAATAAAATTCACTGGTTGGTAGATAGATATAAACCTTTCTGTGTGAGGTAACCAAAACCCAGAAATACTAATATGGTATATATTCACTTATATGTGGATGTTAGTTGTTATAGCTTCAATAAGCAAGCTACAATTCATATAATAATAGAGATTCGGTATAGAGTAAGGAAATAGGGAGGAGAGACAGATCTCCAAAGGAAGGGAAATAGAAAAGTTATGGATAAATGAAGGGGATAAGAACTGGATGATCAAATTCAGACAAAGAAGAATTAAGGAGGGATACAAGGAAGAACACCTCAAAATAATAAGATATCCAAAAGTCTGTGTGATAACCCAATTCTGTCAAAGACTATACTAAAATACATACACGCATAAAGGCAATCTAAATAAAACTCCTAAATAATGGATTAAACAGGGCCCCTACTTGACATCTTTTGTCACAAAATGAAGCTTCCAGTGTAGGAAATAGGCTAACTATAAACAAGCCAAGGGGAGTCCATGAAAATTGCAAATTATCTTGGCTGTTGCCAAGGTTATTGGCTTCCTTTCATAAACTAAAAGCAAGACCATAGCTCTTGCTGAAGACAATTGAAGTTCCATTGGATACTGAGATATTAAGCTTGTGCCTACCTAGAGCCTTCAATCCTACTGACTAGTATTAATGGTACTAGAATGTACTCTACATTTTATCAAAGGAGGAAAATAAATACCAACTGATCTATAAACCCTTTGAACTTGCCTGAAAGATGAGCTATGGTAATAGTGACAGAAAGCTTACAGTAGTAACTAAGCAATACCTGATTATATTTAAAGCCAATTCCATGAGAAGGAACCCATACCCATCACTACTTAGTTGGTCAGGAACCTGAGACTAGAAAAGCTGTGGGTCAAGGGGAAAACCAAGTACTAATGTTCTGCTAAAGAAATGCAGCTATAAAATTACTCTTAATGAAATTCTGCTATACTCACCGATCAATTTTTGTCTGGTCATCATCAGAGTAGGGTCCTCCTGCAGTAGAAGAGGACAAATACAGAGTTCCACAATTAGACCATGTGGAGAGAATGAAAGATCTGGGAACAGTCAGTAATAAATAAGATGCCTCCATCAAATTTCTCTTCTCAGTGCAGAAGGAACTCTAAGGAAGAGGATCGCAAAGAGTCAAAGGGGATGGAGAATACCAAGGGAACAAAACCTTTTAAACCCAGCAGACTGACAAATATATAAACTAATGGAGATGCTGGAAGCATGCACAGAGCTAGCATGAGTGTGTAGCTGATAGAATAACAGCACTGAGAGGAGATGTGAGCATAAGCCCAGCCTGTATCTCTAACCCAGCAGCTATGTCAGTAAAAAACTTTCTCTCAATCAGTATCACTGGGCATAAAAATCACTCTGAATGGCAGCATCATGCCCAGCAGTAGAAGACCAACACAAAACTAGCACAATGGCCTTAAGGTTTTGTCAGGATAATTTTTGTTTTGACACTACAAGTCCTTTGTGTATACATAATGGCTTCAAAAATTAGTGTTTATTAGGGAATTCCTATATGTACGACCATATGTATCTCTGAGTCTGCACATGTATTTCATGATATTTCTTCCGCTTGTTTTTCCTACTGAAGTTTGTATGTTTTTGTTTTATCTTGCTATATTTTATTATTATTCCATAGTTGCTGCTGGATATTTGGTCACACTGTGAACCCAGAGGTTGTATTATTTTCTGGGAAAAACTGCTTCTCATTGCAGTATGGTTCAGCCCTAGCACACACTTTTAATACAGGAGGTTTCTGTTTAATGTAGACAGGATTAAAGCCAACCACAGGTCAAGAGGCAGAACAAGCAACAAGTTGATAACAAGTAAACATAGGGAGTAATAACATGAAGAGGGCAGATGCACAGAAAGTAAATGGGAAAGTCATTCAGTTTGAAGGGGTTTTTGAGATGGAATAGAGAAGGAGAACTTCCTTTCATCTGGATGTCAGCTGAGAAGAAAGGTTGTAGGGTTGTAGGTCCTGCATTTGCTCAGCCACAGGGCAAGGCCCTTTGGGGTGGCAAAATGCAGGGAGTTGGTCAGTAATAACCCCATGCCACCGTTGGGGTAGTTGTGTGTTGTAGAAAAATACCGCTTTGGGCGTAGGGAAGCACAATCTGAGGCATGGGACTGCTGGAGCTGGTTCTGAGATCCACAGGCCTGCGACTAGCCAGGGCTGTCTGGTTCTCATGCTCTTCAACAATCCAGCGCCACTGCTGATGAAGAGCTAAACTAACTGAGCTAGGGGCCGGAAGGCTGTGTCTAGCCTGGGACAGGGGGGTGAAGCAGTATGTGTGGGGAGAGAGAGCTCTGGCTATTCCCACAGTGAGAGTCCTTGGCGTGATGGAGACAAATTTGGTGTTGATACTGGGAGTGTAGAGAGGCCTTCTACAGGAGACTAGCAGTAGACTCTGTAGGCAAAAGCCTTTTCTATGGCTCCCTTTGGTGAATCTCAATGAAAAGAGTCTGTGGCTCCAAACCATTAACTGCCATGATGGGAAAAAGATGTGTAAAACCATACCCCACTTCTCAGGGTGGGTCTGAGATTAAGTATCTTTTACAGGGAGGAATGTCTGGGAAAGGAGGCTAACCCTCCAGGCCAGTAGGTACCTCATTAGCATGGAGATCAGTCTTGAACCTACAAGACAACAGGTCACCTCTCTTTTCCTATTGCCTTGGTTTGAGATGTTAGGGATGCCTCATCTACTTGTGGAAAGCCTTGGGACATTGCCCTTATGTGACTGATGGCCACAAATCTATGGGAGGGTGGGAGGGGATTCTGCCTCATGCCTGGGGCTAGGTGCCCAGGAGCAGGTGAAGTTCCCACCATTCCTTCAGGATCTCTAGGGCTTCAAAGCCTTTAGCTCAACCAAGGACCAGCCTACCTCATAATTATGGTTGACTGCCCCAAAGAAAGTCAGCTAGTTGCTTTCTCTGCCTCTCTGAGATAGCAGGCTTTTATCTCAGCATCTAGCTCTTCAGTCTTTATTGATAAAATTGAATGATTGAGATTTTGTTTAGAAAGCAAAAAGCAAAAAGAAAAACATGTAGATGCCTGTTGTTTTTTTTTTTTTAATGAGAGTCAGAAAGGGTGTGGATTGTGATGGGAGGTAAGGTAAGGTGATTTTTCAAATGATTGTGGAACAGGAAATAAAAATGAGAATATATTGTTTGAAAAATATATCTTCAATGAGGAAAAGAAAACAACATGAGATAAATAATGTTCATTCAATTGAGACTATAGAAATTATGAAGTAGGATGTTTTAAGTGAGGTACTACAAGGAATGAAAGATTCCACCTAAAATAAAATGACTACTTTATTCCATGGTGCAATAAATAAAAGAATAAATAATTCAAATAAATAAAAAGCAAATCCTAACTCCATCATGTGTCTATTTCCCTTACTGTTTCAATTTCTTTTTGTAAAATAGATTAGATTGGTGGGAATATAATATATAGAACAATGTATTCATACACTCTGAAGATCAGAGTGATTATGCTAATCATATAGTGTTGTGAATTTCATCATGTTATTTTCATGCACATATTATACACTTTGATACTGGGATAATATGACTAAGCTTTCAAAAATATAGTCTAACATAAAACCTGGGTACATGCTGACCATGGTTACTTATGACATTTGCAAAATATTTCCTCTCCATCACAGTCTTTCTCAGTTTTTAATACTGTAGATATTGTAGTACCATTGCAACCAATATTATCAGGTAGGAATAACATATGACAGTCACCTTGAAGAAGGCAAACAAAAGGAAGATATTGTTCCTTAGAAATAGTAACCATTAAATACTTGGGTTTAGTGTACTTATTTTAGAGGCAAACTTTGTGTAGCTATGACATTTCTTAAAATCATTTACAGGTAATAATATTTTATTTGAAGCCAGGTATATCTGTGTTTCTAGGACATGGTCTTTCATATGCAGAATAAACATTGGCTTTGTTATAGGTAAGTCTCGATTTTGAATGGACAGCTACAAGGTGCCATAAGTTATTCACTAATTTGCTGTGATTAAGACATACACATGAAGGTCACATGGGCCAAGAACTCAAGATTTTTTGTGCCATTTTTCAGTTTTGGGTATAGAGGCCTGTATCCTCCTTTCCTAATATGCTTAAAATTTTTAGGGCTACTTTCTTTACTCTTATGACCTTTTATAAAGGTTGACACTGTATATTTAAATTAAAATATAGTGCAGAAATATGTTTATGAATGGACCCCAAAAAGAGTAATCATGCAGCTTCCAATTTCTGATGAACTCTTACCACAAATATTTCATATGCATATATTATGCAGCCTAGAAGATTTATATATTGCCAAATCATAAGAAATTTAAAGAACTGTGATCAAATAATAATAAAAATTATATATTAGTGAGTATTCAATAATATCTTTGACTTAGCAAATTAAAATTTAAGAGAAATGTGTTCTTTTCCAAGTAAAAACTAATAATGATAGCAACATTATGTAACAAAAATACAGCATTAGTAGTAGAATAAGCAATTGTGAAATTTTAATTAGTTTTAATTTTATGATTTTTGTGCACACTTAACAAAATATGTGTCTAGGTCTTTTAAGTTAAATGGCTTATATAAAACCAACTTTAATAGTTTTTCTATTTTTAACAAGTTTTATTGTAATTATGACCAAGGTTTATATCTTTCATGATTAACTAAAATGCCTTACTTCATTTCCACACTAATTTTTTGTACATGTATTTAAGTACTCCATGTTTTCTTTATCTCCATAGTCCTTCATGTCTAGCCTTGTTCTTTTAATAGACTGTATGCTTAAGAAATGTCAGTCAAATTGAATTTTAAATGTCCATTTAGAACTCCCTATTTCTTGGTAGAATAATATTCATATGACCTATGAAGGATAGAAAGATGAGGAATGAGTCATTTAGATTTCATTTTCCAGAGCACATGGCCTTTTTTAATATGCCAACATAATGGATACTCTTGTACAGAGAAGCCAGGAAATTTTTCTCTTAGGCCCATTCCATATTTATCATCTCTGTTGTCACTGGGTACACAAGGTCTATGCACTTTGTAAGAGGATTTCTGTCTAGAGAGCTATATTTTATTTTTCTGCTAGGATGATCAGTATAAAAATGACAAAGTGTTTGCAGCTTGTGTTTAAAAGTAGTTCCTGAAACTAGAACATATCTTTCTCAGGCTTGGTAGAATCACCAATGTGGTAGACTGATGCTTATTCTAGTTGTATAGAGATGAAAGCCCTGAAGAGTCACTTGTTTTAAAATTAATGAACAAAGCAAAGGAGGGGATATTTGTTGTCTTTATGAGTCAAAAGGACGCATGAATCAGCTAATGTGCAATTGTCACATAGTTGCACTGCATCGTACTCTGATGTTATTACTCACTTTCAGCAACTTTGCCAATGTAGTTGATGATAAACATCACTATTGAAAGCTTTACTGTAAGTAGACAGGATATTTCAAAGGTGCTGTTAAGTTTATGTTTGCTCAGAAAATTTGAACTGAATCCTTTTACAGATAGCTCCACTCAAGCTAGAGGTACAAGTTTAGATATTTTGCAATATTTCAAAAGAGTAGAGCCATACGATTTTGATGTCTCTGTATATATTATTTTATATATTATGGAATGAATAATTGAAGAGTAAATTACTGCTTTTGGTAGGCTATTCCAGACTGAATAACATTAATCTCCACTGGATGTTATTGAATGCACGTATATAAAGAGAGAAGGTTTAAAAAAAAAACTTTTGGGAAAATTTGAAGTACTTTATGTTTATATGTATTGTTTTACACTCTTCTCATATATATATGATATATGATATATGTGTGTGTTTAATGAAGACAGTTCATTGAAATCTGTCATATGCATTGAAGATACTGACATTTAAACATCTCTGCACATTCTACTTTCTTATCTCTTCCACAAGGCCTTTATATTGTTCAGATTCATCCCGGGTTATGGCAAATTTAAAAATGATTATGTATATATGTATGTATGTATATACACATACATACATATGAAAACACAAACATATTGGAGAACATGGATGAAATATGTTTATCTTTTACATTTTATTTGCCTTAATTTGCTTAATGTGATAACCTCCGTTTATTTCCAGTTTCCCTCAAAGACAAGGTTTTATGCCTCTTTATGGCTGAATGAAACTCCATTGTTTATATATGCCAACTATTCAATTCAATTCAATTCAATTTTAATTCATGTGTTGATGAACACCTGGCATAATTTGATTATGTGATTATTGTGATTTTTTCAATAAATGCTAATGTTCAGGTTTGTCTGTTGTAAGTGGATATATTTCTTTGGGATACATTGTTAGAAATAGTATATCAACATCATGCTTAGGAAACCTTGACACTGATTTCCATAAGGACTTGACAACTTCCCATTCCCAGCAGGCTATATTGCAGCATTCCACATATCCATATTCTAACAAAAATTTGTTTTTATTTGTTGCACTAATGCTAGCCATTATTGACTATGCTGAAATAAAGTCTCAGTGTAGTATTGATTTGCATTTCTCTGAGGTATAAGGTTGTTGGAGATTTTGGTATGTTTATGACATCATTGTTTTGATACAACACCTAAGAAGATTACAGTAACATTCTTCATAGAGATATAATAATGATCCTAAGTATTTTATAAAAACATAAATAACTGTGAATGGACAAAGCAATCATGAACAATACATACCATGATGGAAGCATCACAACATTTATTTAATTTATTTTTACTTAATTTAAGTTGTATAATATGACATTAAAAATATGTATTCTGAAGTAAATTCTCTTGATATCAAAACACTTGGAAGATAAAAATAAATCATCAAAGTTGTATTTCTAGCTTTCTTGTGACAATGTAGATTAAGGAGAAAATTAAAATATCTTTGTGTTTATTTTTTATATTTTTGTAAATTTGTAAATGCTTCACTTCTGTGAGACTCCCTTTTAAAATCTCTGTTGGATATATATGTCATTGCTGCAATACTAAATCAGTCATTACTGAAATTCATGAACTTGACTGATATTTAGTGTAAGAAATATTAAAAGGCTTTATTTGATGACAATGTGCAGAAATTAATTTTGTTTGCTATAAGGTCTTTCATATATGTATGTACACATCAGAAAATTTGTTTGCATGGATTATTTCTGAGTATTATCATGTAGCAGTTTGCTAATTTAGATTGTCTTAATTTTAATTTTTCCTTCATGCTTCTTTTAATGTGTATTGGTGTTTTGTCTGAATATGTGTACCATGTGCATGTGTTATCACAGAAGTCAAGAAAAAATGTAAGATTGTCTCATGATTCTGTTCTGAAAAGGAGATATTATTTCTTACTTGCATTATTCTTAGAAAATATTTTTGAGTTTTACTTTTAGATTCTATCTCATACCTGTCAGGATGTCTATGATCAATAATACATATGAGAATTCATGCTGGCGAGGATGTAGAGCCAGGGGAACACTCCTCGATTGCTGGTGGGAGTATAGACTTGGACATCTACTACTGAGATCACCATGGCACTTCCTCAAAGATTGAAATTGATTTACGTCAAGATCCAGCTATACCTTTCTTGGGCATATACCCAAATGGCTCTTCTTCCTACCACAGAGACACTAGCTCAGCTGTGTTCATGTCTACTCTATTCATAATAATGAGAAACTGGAAACAGCTTAGAAGTTCTTCAACAGAATATTAGATAAGAAAAAATGTAGTACATTTTCATAATGGAATAATATTCTGTTCTTTAAAAAATGAAATCATGATATTTGTAGGCAAATGGATGGAACAAGCAAAAATCATCTTGAGTGAGATAAACCAGACCCCAAAATGTAAATATGTGATATGTATTTGCTTATATGTGGATCTTAGTCAATAAATAAATGATAATTAAGCTATAATCTATAAACCCAAAGAGGTATGGCAGAGAGAATGGGACTAGGAGGGACATCTAGATCTAACTGGGAAGGGAATAAAGAACAGATTTTAAGGGTGGACTGTAGCCAGGGTCAGAAATAAGAAAATGGGGGAACCAAATGGGAAAGAGGAGGGGGAATGACAGAGGGAAGGAATGAGAGGAGAGATAGCTAGAACTGAGTGTATTTGGAGTCTCTAAATACTGAAGGAGCCAGAATCCCTACTGGTTATATCTTGTCATCAAGTCAGTCACAAAACCTTTAATCTACAATCTGTCCTGCCTGCAAAATATGCTAAGGCAATGGTACCATACTTTTGTGGAATAAACAATCAATATCTGATTTGACTCACTCTGTGAAATAGAACACAGACCTTATACTGCTTGGATGACCAAGAACCAGAATGTAAATAAGCCAGAGACCTAGAGTAAAACAAAAATACCATTGACAAAACAAAGCAAAGAAAAGAAAAACAAACCAACAAGAAAAAGTAGTAGAATGACTCCCAATGCTATTCTGTCACACTCATAGACTGCTGCTAAATTCGGCCATCATCAGAGAGGCTTTTTCCTGATGCAGATGGTAACAGAGGCAGAGACAGAGATAGCTTTGAATGAACAGCCTTTTTTTACATTTATTATATTCACAGCAATTTTGCATGCATTTTGGATGTTGCTACACGTAGATACTGTATCTCCAGTAATTTTATCTGTAGAAAAGATATTTAATCCATATATTTTAAACAATTATGGAACTCTGTCTGTAAATATGATGCACTCTTGGAAGAATTAATTTTGGTAATTGTCTTTTTAATTATGAAAACAAAAAGAAATAATTCATTTCCACTGAAAGAATTAGAACATATAGCAACACTCACCCCAATGTTATTTGATCAACATAAAGCATTAAAAGTAAAATGCCAGTTTATTCAACCTTATTTATTCATATGGGTATGATATATATGTTGAAATTCATGGTGATTTTTTTTTCATTTGATCTGAGCTAGAAGCTCTTGTGAAAAGAAAACCTTAATTGAGAATACGCATAAGGTTGGTCATTAGCCTAACCCATGTGGGATTTTCTTGATTGATGATGGGTGTGAGAGAACTCACCACATCTTACACAGTGACACTGTGAGCAGGTAGTTTTGAGAGACATTCTTAGAAGCGGGAATAAAATTTCAAGGGGGAAATAGGGAGACAAAGTGTGGAGCAGAGCCTGGAGGAAAGGCCATCCAGAGACTGCCCCACCTGGGGATTCATCCCATATTCAGACACCAAACCCAGACACTATTGTAGATGCCAACAAGCACTTGCTGACAGGAGCCTGATATAGCTGTCTCCTGAGAGACTCTGCCAGTACCAGACAAATACATAGGTAGGTGCTCACAGCCAACCATTGAACTGAGCAC
This sequence comes from Tokudaia tokunoshimensis, assembly GCA_036184795.1. NCBI lineage: Eukaryota > Metazoa > Chordata > Mammalia > Rodentia > Muridae > Tokudaia > Tokudaia tokunoshimensis. The sequence goes on along the minus strand of BTHU01000011.1, from coordinate 28,583,565 downwards.
AGAGTCCCCAGTGGAGGAGTTAGAGAAAGGACTAAAGGAACTAAAGGGGTTTGCAACCCCATACAAAGAACATTATCAACCAACCAGACACCTCAGAGTTCCTAGGAATGAAACCACCAACCAAGGAGTATACATGGAGGGACTCATGGCTCCAGCCACATGTATAGCAGAGGATGGCCTTGTTGGGCATCAATGAGAGGAGAGCCCCTTGGTCCTGTGAAGGCTGGATGCTACAGAAGGCAACTCTTACAGAAGAAAGGATTTAATTGTGAATGCTTACTGTTTCAGAAGATAGTACATTCTTAATTTGGTGGCAAGCCTGGTGATGCTGAGACAGACATAGTGTTGAATAAATACCTAAGGGAACTACATCTTGAACTATCTGCAGGGACAGAGGAAGGAAAAGAATGAAAGAGGGATATGGAGAGAGACAGAGAGAAACAGTGAGACACAGAGAGATACTGCATCTGCTATGGCACTTTGACATGTTACCATCCTTCCTCTGGTGACCTACTTACTCCAATATGACAGGAAATGAGGTATTTCCATCAAATCTCTCTTGAGAAAACTCAGCGAACCACAAGAATGTGAAATTACAAGGAATAGGGAAAACAGAAGGAATGTAGAACACCAGGAGTACAAAGTTATCTATGACAGCCAAACAAAGCTCATATGAATTCATAGAGACAGAAGCAGCATGCACAGAGCTTGCAGAAGTCTGTATCAGGTCCTGCCTATAAACAATAGCTATCAGTTAAGGCTTTTATGGATGGCTGATGTGTACACAAGTGATTCTTGAGTCTTCTCTTGGAGAAATTTTTTTTTTCTGTTGGGTTTTCTTGTCCAACCTCAATAAAGTTTTCATTTCAACTTTTATTATGTTTTGGTGTTATATCCTAGAATCTTTTTTATCTAATGAAATGCTCAAAGGGAGTGAATCTGGATAGGAGAGGAGGTGAGGCGAGAAACTGAGAGTAATAGAGGTAGAGAAAATTTTATTCAGATTATATTGTATGAAGAAAGAATCTGCTTAATAAAAGAAGGAGAAATTAAAAACAAACAAAACAAAACAGGAGGCAAGCATGTCTGTCCTCGCAGAGGCTATTCCAGCTGCTGATTAAGACAGATGTAGATACTCACAGCCAACCACTGGACGGAGGTCCAGGACCTCCGTGAAAGATTTAAGGGAAGGATTGAAGGAGCTGAAGCAGATGGCACATAGGAAGACAAACAACGTCAACTAACATGGACCCCTGGGAGCTTCCAGAGACTAAACCACCAACCAAAGAGCAGACATGGGCTGGTCAGTGCCCCCTGGCACATATATCTTGTCTGGTCTCATTGGGAGAAGATGCATTTAATCCTGTAGAGACTTGATGCCCCAGAGAATGAGGATGCCTGGGGGTGGGAATGGAGGAAGGGAAGGAGCATGGGATGAAGAACTCTGGGAGAGGGGACTGGGAGGTGGGGCAACATCTGGAATGTAAATAAATAAAATAATTATAAGAAAAAGAAAAAAGAAAACAATATTTAACACTTCCACAATTTTTAAAAAAGAAATATTTTGAGTTTTAATACTCTTATCTAATGTAAATAATGTTTCAATTTATTTATATGTGTAGTTGTGAATATGTTAATATACATATATTCATATATGTGTGTTTGATATATTCATATATGTATGTATATGTATAGTTTTATATGATATATGCTTATGTCTATACATTCATGTATAAATGTATAGGTTTGCACATACATAGACATACAGATATGTAGCTATGTATGTGCCTATATGTAGATATGTGTATGTGTGTGTATGAGAGAGAGTTTGAGTGTGTGATAATATACACTTCATTCTGAATTCACAGAAGAGAAAATTGATTCTCAAGGATTTCAAGTAGCGTGTGCTTGGTTACATATGGGTAGATGATAAAGTGTAAATCAAGTTTCCATTCTAACAAGCCCCAAGGATATGAATCATTCAACATAGGAATGCCTTTGTACCTTTTTATGGATGTAGTTGAAAATTTGCTTTGTGAATAGAACTACTTGAAGTTAAAATGTCTTCATAATGCACACAGGCACTATGACTTTTTAAAATAGTTTGGATTGTGTATTTTGATCAGCGATGACTGTTTAATGAGTAGCTGTTTCTCCTGTGTCCCTTCTCAAAATATAAGATGCTTTCAATAAGAATATGTTTTTCAAAAATATTGAACCTGTAATTATATTTATCCAGTGGCACCCATTATGATCCCAAGTTTAGTCTTAAAATCACACTTAATACTTAAAATGGCTACATGTGGGTCTGCTGTGGATTTGCAAGTTAATTAGTTTGCTCTCTAGGTTAAAGGGTTATTCAATTTTCAATCTACATTAAGGCTAACCCAACCTAGGGTTATAAAAATGAAATATATAATCTAGTTAGTTTTCTCCAGAATATTTATTCAGATGGAAGATAAAAATAAAAGAATCATGAGCTCAGGTTTTGAGTACTCTGGATCAATTTGTGACAGCATGATTCTGTACCATGTGCTTAAGAACTTTATAAAAGTTCTCAGAACTTTAACAAAGTGCTCAAAACTTTAAAAAAGCTTTCTCTGTGCTTTTATGTTTTTAAATAAGTAGAGGGATCTATAAAAATATAATACAGCTGGAGTATCTTATTGTTAACAAAAGTAATTACAAGCCTGTAATATTTACATTATAGTCACAGAGTAAATGAACTCGCAGAGGATGTTTAAAGTAACAAACTCCCTTTCAGGTGAGGCTAGTGATTGCTTTTCTCCTTCAGTAGAGTTCATAGCAACACCCAGCAAGATGAATGCTATGAAGTCAGGTGCCATGTTGATTTCTCCATGTTCCATTACTTAAAAGAGACTGCAGAATGCTTGGCCCTATGTGGAAGTCCTGAATTGTACTACCTACCTCAATATTCAGATCACCATGGAAAGATTATGAAAACTAAAGGGAGTTAAAGGCTACAGGGAAACCCTGTGTTCCCGACTCGACAGCAGCACAGGTACACATATGCACTCTCAGTAGTTTTTAGAGCATGAATAAGACTTGTTCAATATTAAACCTTATCATCAATAGACTGTGTGATGGTCAGGATATTACATGAGTAAAAGAGGAGTTATTGAGCATAGCTAGGAGAGAAATATTTATTTCTCTTCCAGGAGAGAGGCTTTGAGAGGGTACACATGCTTCAGTAGATGACCATACACACTCAAGACCATACAGACATCATTGAAAGGAGACAGTGAAGGGAGAGGAAGTCACAAGGTCACACACACAGAGAGAGAGAGAGAGAGAGAGAGAGAGAGAGAGAGAGAGAGAGAGACAGAGACAGAGAGACAGAGAGACAGAGACAGAGACAGAGAGACAGAGTCAGAGACAGACACACAGAGAAAGAGAAAGTAGAAAAAAAGAAAGTTGAGAAGCAGGATTCTTGAAAAGTGGTGGAGAGAAATGATATGGGAAGAATTGGAATGGAGACAATGTCTTTTTTCTTTACTTTTTAACTCTATTGCTATTGGATATTTTATGTATTTACATTTTAAATGTTATCCCCTTTCCTGTTTTCCCCTCTGGAACCTCCCTATCCCATCTTCCCTCCCACTGCTTCTATGAAGGTGCTCCCCTCCCACCTGTCTACTCCCACCTCACAACCCAGGCATGCCCCTACACTGGGGAATCAAGCCTTCACATGACCAAGGTCCCCTCCTCCCATTGATGCCTGACAATGCCATCCTCTGCTATATATGCAGCTGGAGCCATGGGTCCCTCCATGTGTATTCTCTAGTTGGTGGTTTAGTTGCTGGGAGCTCTGGGGGGTCTGGATGGTGGACATTGTTGTTCTTCTTATGGGGTTGCAAACCTCTTCAGTTCCTTCAGTTCTTTCTCTAAGTCCTCCATTGGGGACCACATCGGGGACCCCCATGCTCAGTCCAAGAGTTAGCTTTTAGCATTCGCCTCTGTATTTGTCAGGCTCTGGCAGAGCCTTTCAGGAGACAGCTATATCAGGGTCCTATCAGTAAGCAGTTCTTGGCAATCTCAACAGTGTCTGGGTTTGGTGATTGTATAATGGATGGATCCCCAAGTGGTACAATCTCTGGAAGGCCTTTCCTTCAATCTCTGCTCCATGTTTTGTCTCCATATTTCCTTTAGACAGGAGCCATTCTGGGTTAAGAATCTGGAGACGAGTGTGTAGCCCCACTTGCCAACTGGTGACCTTGCTTAACCTCTGGATATGGCCTCTACAGTATCTCCCTTCCCTTTGTTCTGAGTTTCAGCTAATCTCATCCCTGTTGGACTCTGGGTGCCTCTTGTTTTCCAGTCATCTGTTACTTGCTGGTAGCTATCCCCAATTTCCCCCATTCCCCATTGCTACACACCTCTCTTCTGAAAAAGAAAGTAAAAGATTCATGATGATGACTTAAAATAGGAAAAATAGCTCCAGCACTTGTGTATGATAAAGTCAGTGGGGTAGAATTAAAATGGCTGCATTATATTAGATGCAAATTTTCTGTTAGAAAAATATTTTCATTTAAACTGTGTTCCAGATCATATAAAATTAAAAATAAAGTTTTGAGTACTGTGCAGATAATGAAAGATCTCAGTTTTATGAGTGTTTAAATTTTTAATTAGTATATCTATATCTATCTGTCTCTGTCTCTATCGCTATCTCTATCTCTATCTTTATCTCTATCTCTATCTCCATGTAGATATCTTTTCACCACCTCTGTGCTTGGTGCCTGCAGAAGAGGACATGAGATCCTTAAGGACTAGACTCACAGGGATTTGTAAACACCCCTGTGTGCTAGAAAATGAAGAGGGTAAGAACAGTAAGTTCTTTTGACCACCAAACTATTTCTGCAGATTAGTAATAGTAATGGTTTTATGCAACACACTATTGTACTTCGTAACTTCCTAGAGAAATGAAGGTTCTCTTTTCTTTGGCTAGTAACACTATTGAAGATATGTAAAGCCATGGGTCACATACATAAGCCCATGAAAATTCTCAGCCTTTTATTTACTCCTGATTTCAGTTACCCAATTTTATAATAATTTTATAAATATGATACTTATTATATTTAATGTCTGAAAGGCTTATGTGGGTGGGTAAATAGCCTCAGCACGAACAACCCATGACTCATAAATATCAAGAAAGTTCTTCATTCACATATCTGACTTCTATATAATGGTTGATGAAACTGAAACTGGGTTTATGAGTGAAGGATATTCATGATATTTGTCACTCATGCATTATCAGTTGTTGATCTTAGAGCTTGAGCCATTGGTTTTCTGTTCAGGAAATTTCAAGGCCCTTTCCCACTTTCTCTTCTGTTAGGTTCAATGTAACTGGTTTTATGTTGAGTTCTTTGATCCTCTTGGACTTGAGTTTTGTGCAGGGTGATAAATATGGATCTATTTTCTTTATTCTACATACAGACTCTTTTTAAATGTAAGTCATCACTGTGCTTCTCTTCTATGCCATCCTCATCACCACATACCTTTTCCAAAGACTGAACTAATACAGTGCACAGCAGTTTCCATACAACATCTGCCCTTGACGTTATTATGGACTTAAATCATTTCCCTGAGGGGTTACATGACCATATCCTGTGATCCATCCTTAAAAGCCAAGCAGATCACACTGTTGAGCATAGGATTTTAAAGGATGCTATTTCATTAAAACAAAAATGTCATAGTGAATTCCACTTGAGGACTTAAAAGATAGTTTTAAGACTTTTGAAATGGTTTTTCCATTTTTATTTTGTATATGAGGTTTTGTGTTTTTGTTTTTTGGGGTTTTTGTTTTTTGTTTTTTTGTTCGTTTGTTCATTTGGTTTTTTTTTTTTTTTTTTTTTTTTTTTTTTTTTTTTGCCTATGTGCATGAATATGTACTATCTATGTGCTTGGAATACCTGGAAGCCAGAAGAGGTTACTTGATTATATGTCACTGCAGGTGTGAAGCATTCTGAGTCTTGTGGTGGACTCAAGGACATTAATTTGGTCCTTTGCTGGACCAATGGGCATACAACCACGGATCCATCTCTGCAGTTCCCGATTTTATTATGAGAGAATTAGCTATGCAATATATATGAGCTGAGTTTGTCTTTCTTTGTTGGTTTTCTTTTATCTCTGTATTTGTGTGTCCTGCACATATGTGAGTTGAGTGATGTTTATGTAAAAGCCAGAGTAAGTCATCTTCTGGCTCTCCACTATATTCTCATCCTATTGCTTTGAGACAGGGTTTCACGATAAACAGAAAGCCTTTCATCATTTTAGGAAGATTGGAGGAGGAGCATGCTCTCAAGATCTGCCCATCTCAGACCCCATGGTTGAGTTAACAGGATCATGAAACATAGTTAAACATTTTATATGAGACTTGGGAATTAAAACTCAGGTTCTCATCCATGCAGAGGACATGTTCCTAGGGATAGAGTTTGTGCTTTACACTTAGGGAAAATACATTTTTGCTTCAGGTTCAACATTATCAACCCAGATAACCATAATCAAGAACCAAGGTCATTGAATTTATTTGGTGAGGAAAACCACAATTACAATGATTTTAGAAAGGAGCAGTGTTTTAAAGTAATCTAACAGAAAGCATTTTATTTAATATTGTACCTCATGAAAATTGTATAAAATTTCAAATATAAGGAATTTTCTATTTTTTATCTTTTGAAATAACCTAAAAAACTATGTCTAATTTAATATAAAATTCTTATTCTGGAATTATCAAACCATAAACAAATCATAGCCTAAAAAATAAAAAAATTGTAAGTAAAAATCCAATTCTGCAACAACTGTATTGATAGCCTCTATGCTTTCTTTTTTTTTTTTTTTTTTTTGGTTTTTCGAGACAGGGTTTCTCTGTATAGCCCTGGCTGTCCTGGAACTCACTTTGTAGACCAGGCTGGCCTCGAACTCAGAAATCCGCCTGCCTCTGCCTCCCAAGTGCTGGGATTAAAGGAGTGCGCCACCACTGCCCGGCACCTCTATCCTTTCTTAACCTGAGCTTCATTGAGATAAAGACAGTATGTATTCAAACTGCTTTCATTAATCACAATGCCCTATAGCCCATGTTCAAATTCAAAGGAAATACCCTGGAGAAGATTGGGAGGAAATATCAATTAATGTGTATTGTCAGATTGTTATTGCTTGATATGGCACAGTTTTCACAGTCAGGACTATTGAAATGTTAATAGTTTAAACCCCTAGAATTTAAATGTCTTAAAAACCTACAAAAATATACTATACTGCTGTGTTTATTACAGGAAAACATTTATTAGACTCCCTTTTATTTCATTTTAAGTAGAAATTATGACATGGTAAATAGGCATTCTCTTGAGTTGATATTAAAGATTATAGCTGATGAAACTGGTATAAGTCTATATAGACAAGTTCAGATAACTTTTGTAAAATGAGTAGTTTTAAATATTTCAGAAGCACCTCTTTTAAAACTCAACATATCTCTGGACAAAGTTTGAAGCATTTTCTAGAATTACCAAAGTAAAACTAATTTACTTATTGCAATAGAAAAAGAAGATGTGATGTAATTATTTTTTTTAGGTTTTAATAAACCAGAGTCTCAGGTGTTTAGACATACCACATTTATGATTAAAGCATTGTATTAGCCACACACAGGTCAGCACATAGTAAGTGGAGCTTCCTCATTTTGATTATATTTTGTGAGAACAAATTGATTCTCATTATGGTAATGTCAGTGGTGAAAACTTGTTGGATAGCTCATCATTTTGCCTGCATCATCCTGCAAGTAGAACATGGCATATTAGCTTTTGGAAATAATTTATTGTATATGACATGCAATTGTATTATCCTAAAATAAAACTACATATAAATTATGCTTATCTCTAGACATATTTGTATTTTAATGTATCGAAATGTATTTGGCTACACTATACACTAGTTGAGCCTTGAATGTTATTATGTTTGATTTTATATACATTTGATATAAAGAGTAATTTGTAAAAGAAACACATAATAAATGTCATGCTGTCATTTAAGTGAATAAAAATCATTGATACATTTTGGAAGTTTATAACTACTGTCTCCCCATGGTGCTAGTCTAAAATGACATGAACAACCACCATATTACTCTTAAAAGTATGGTTCTAAATGTCGAGGATCAAATATTTGTCTCCATGTTAATTGTCTATGTACTAAAATATGTGAACTATTTAGGATATGATGAAATAAATTGTTTAACTATGCAAGAATAAAACATTATATTGAAATGTAAATATTTCCAGACAGGAGCCCAGCATGACTGCCCTCTGAGAGACCCAACAAGCAGCTGAAAGAGTCAGAAACAGATACTAGAACCCAACCAATGGACAGAAGCTGGGACCCCTTTGGTTGAACTGGGGAAAAAGCTGGAAGAAGCTGAGGAGGAGGACCAGCAGTCTCAATTGACCTGGACCTCCGAGATCTCTCAGGCAATGAGCCAGCATCCAGGCAGCATACACCAGCTGATATGAGGCCCCAACACATAGACAGCAGAGGACTACCTGGTGAGAGAAGATACACCTAACTCTGGAGAGACTTGAGGCTCCAGGGAGTGGGGAGGTTGCGGGTGGGCATCTTATTGGTGATGATAGGAGGAGCAGGAGGAGAATGTATGGGGAGGGTAGTGGTGGTATGGAACAGACCAAGAAGGGGATGAAGTCTGGACTGCGAAAACAGATTAAAGGAGAGAGAGGGAGAGAGAGAGAGAGAGAGAGAGAGAGAGAGAGAGAGAGAGAGAGAGAGAGAGAGAGAGAGAGAGAGAGAACTGTAAACATTTCTTCAATTTCTTAGTTTACAAAGCACAGGAACAGATAATTGAAGGGGAGAAAGAGGAAAGAGAGAGAAGAGAGAGAGAACAAAGAGAGAGACAGAGACAGAGACAGAGACAGGCAGAGAGACAAAGACAGAGACAGACAGAGAGAGACAGAGACAGAGAACTACATGCATCTAAGGAATGCTGAATTTTGGACAATTAAGTCTTCTTCGGTGAAGAACATACCAGGTTGGTTTCAATACCAAATGCTCAATCATGAAAACATACGTAAGAGCAACAGTGTACAATTAGATCAGGTCGTATTTAAAAAAATTCATGTATAGACATACTCATAAAATGCAAGAAAAAACAATTGATTTGAAAAAGAAAAAGAGGCCAGGGATCTCAAAACTAGCAGGAAGAGAGTTTGGAAGTGTTTGGAGGGAAGAAAGGGATGCAGGAAGAAATATTACGCTATAATCTGAAAAAGTGGATTAATTTTAAAAAGAATTACATAATAACATGTCTTGCAGCAGTGACTTAGTCAGAAATAACTGGAAGTTTGTATAGTAAACTCACACAAGTTAATCCTTCAGAGCTAAAACAAAACAGAACTGCTCTACATTTAAAAATATTATTCAGAATTATTCTTGCTGTAATAATAGAAAATAATTGAAAATGTATGCAACTGGAGATAATTTTAAAGTCAGTCTGAAAGAGATAAATGTGACATATATTATCTTGTTTGTAGTTCCTAGATTTTTGTAGATACATAAAAGTATGTGTTTATATATGACTGGAAAGTAGAAGTTACAATATATAGCAAACTAAGGTGTCTAATAGGAGAAGTTAAAGACAAGGAATGAGGGCTTATGGGAAGAAATGCAATCAACAGACAATGTACATTTCAATTATAATGAGTCTGTGAAACATACTGTTACTTAAATGAAGAAAAGTTCCGTGGATCTGAAAAAGAACATGGAGGAGTCTACGGGAACACTTAGGAAGAGGAAAGAGAAGGAAGAGATGTTTTTGTATTTTAATCTCAAAACTAAAAAAAGTAACCCATACAATAGAAATGGAAATATATCCTGCATTTTATGAATGCAGTGACATGTCCAGTCTAACAAAATTATTAATTCAGCATTCAGAGGGAGTAAACATGAGAATAAAATTTCAAAGTCTATCACGGCAACCATATTATAAATGTCATTATTATTATTTCTGGGCATTTCTTTATGTAAGAGTTAATTACATAAATTCATGTAAGTATGATGACTTAATGACTCACCCAAAATTTGTGGATAAAGTTGGCATACGAAATGTTTTGTAACAAATCCCCTTTGGATAAATTATAGCAGGTAATCTCTCAAGACTTGACCACAAGGGACTTGATATTCTATGATAACGCAAAGGAACATAATGTATCAGCTGTGGAGCAATGTGATTCTTAAATGTCACTTCTTTACAGGTAGTGTGGCTTTTAATAGATGTGTTTAACAGGTATTAAATAGCTCTCTATACATTTGCCCAGTGTGATGTGGTTGGCACCAACCCCACACAGTTATCCTACATAGCAAAACTGCTCACACTAAAAATTCTTCCATTTGTCTGATCAAAATCCTAGACTAACATAATCTGGTTATATTTGCAGCTTAATAAAGAAAATACAAACAAAATATCATACCTGAGTTAACTGTTCCTTACTGTTACCGTATTTGTTGTTACTCTGCCTCAGGATAATACACATGCATACTGATATTCCTCTGTGTGACATGAACCTCAGGTTCATCTTTAAAGACCTTTAAACTTAAAAAGAAATCTTGAATTTACATATAAAATTGCATTCATTCAAATTTTGAAGAATATTTACATTTGCCATATCTACCTATTAGCTATCTGTTCTTTGATGTTCAAAAGTTATTTAAGAGCTTTTTAAACTAAGCTAGTTTTAAATTTATTGATTTAGGTAGTTGACATTCCAACTGCAGATTCTCCCCCTTTCTCTCATTCTAGTCCTTCACTCCAACCCTCCCCCCATCCACTCCTCCTTTTCTCTTTAGAAAAGGGGAGGCATCCTATGGATATCAACCAGCCTAGGCATATCATGTTGCCATAAAAACTACTCGAAGTTGTAGTCTCAACACTACGGGGGCTGAGGTAGGAGCTCCTGGAGTTCGTGGGTCTTCTGGGTATCTTGTTTAAATGGGTGACTATTGTGAAAGAAGCAAATAGGATTGAGAATGGCAAGTTTCTACTGATATTTGGGCTTATATTTGTAGACTTGCACCCATTGCCTTGTAGTAATATGTGGAAACAGTTTAGCTAAGAAGTCTTTTTGTTGTTTTAAAACTTTGCCTCTCTGTGTGTGGAAAACAGCAGATTCTAGAACAGAGGCAGATGGTAGACACAATTCCAAGCACCTAGCACATAAATCAGGAGCTTTTTAAAACCCAATATTAACTTAAGCATGACTTGAAGTTACAAAATATAAGTTATGTCATCTTCACCATAAAATATGTTGTTAATAGAATAATCCTGTTTATGTTTGTAAAGCCTATAATAGATAAATTATAATAACTATAGAAATAATGGATTTCCTTTCAATGTGGTAAATATTGTGTGGGAGGTAATGAGATTCTGATTTAGAGGAATGATTATTTCCACAAATTACTCTTATTTCTTCAGAACAGAGAAATTACTAAATATGTCATCGAGAGCCACTCATGCCTGACATTATACAATTCAGCCACTAGAGGACAGTGATGCTCTTTGCAGAGAGTACAAGGGCCTTTCTCTTTAATGTGTTTCTGGTCAGTTTTGAAATATATATCGCTAGAAAAATATGGTGATATTTGGGAATAAATATCCAGAATCCTTTTTAAAAAGCACATATAATAGAAATAGGATGTACACAGTATGTAAATCTTGATAACAATTAACTCTGCACTCTAATGTATAAATATACTAATACAGGTAATTAATGTCTTTTTATATTGTATGCTACTTTATTTATATGCACATATTGAATAGATCATTTGTAAATATTCTATGTTAAATAATTGAATGAAAAATACATAAAATCTATGTAAAACTTACACTATTTGAAAGTCTTATCTGTTGCAATTTCTAATAAACAGGAGAAAATAAACAGAAACCATTTTTCTCATTAACAAAGTCAAATGTGATAGAACATTTTTCTTGTAAAACAGCTTTCTAGATCAATTGTCCTTAAGGGTTTCAATTTCCCATTTTCCATAACATGTTCCTGTCATAACATAAATACCACACAAATTAGCACTTTGCTTCATTTAAAAAATTGAAGGCAAATAAAAATATATAAAAGCTCCTAAGAAAATGTTTCAGAGCAAAAAAGATATTATTTCATCATGTCTTTCATCCTGTTTCCTAACATAAATTAAATCTTATTGCTTTCCTAATTTGTCTCCAAGTGTCTTCAGGGAAATTCCTAAATCCAGCCAAAAAATTACCTTTCTTTATAGTTGCCAAAAGTCAAAGTGTGTGTGTGTGTGTGTGTGTGTGTGTGTGTGTGTGTGTGTGTGTGTGTGCACATGGGTATATGTGTATCTGTGTGTTTATGTGTGTATGTGAGTGTGTGTGAATGTATGTTTGTATTTGCAAGTGCCATATATGTGTTTGTGGGCAAGTGTGTATGTGTTTGTATGTGTTTGTGTGTGTGTATGTATATGTGTTGTTTCATGAATCATGTTAGATAACAGAAGAATCAGAAAATGTGAAAAACAGTCTTTCTGCGTATACTAATAGCTATGCACTAAAATGTTTATTAAAACCAAACCATTCACTGTGAAATGTCTTACTAAGAAAGTTGCTCCTTTAAAGCAGAATTCCTTCTAGAACTCCCAGGAAGACTATATAGGTCATGACAAGTTAGAAGTCTGATCTGAATCTAAACTAAGTAATTGCACTGTAAGTCTCCAATTCCCTTTTCTCCTCTTTTCTTTTCTAAGTAACAGTTTTCAATTAAAAACAATTCAAAACATGCATGCATTATTAAACACACAGAGAGCCTCGGACTCTCACACTCTTCAAGCCTTGCTAACTAAAAGGATATGACACTGTGGCCGTATCTCTAGGAATCCACTTCTGCCCTACTAAACACCACAGTTTAACATTCAGGAAACTGCTGCTACCTCCATCGAACAAGATCCTGCTTCTTTCACAAACCAGGGAAGAACCTCTGCCCTACACACTGATTCGCTTCATTGAAAATACAAGCATTCCTAGCAAGTAAGGACGTGCTTATCTCCAATTTCCAGGATAGTTAAATTGTTTGTGAACTCACCTCATATGCCAAGCTATTGAAATTGGTGTGACAGTTTTGGTTAATATTTTAGGAACTAGAATAGGTAACTTTCTCAGTTTGGTGCTAGGTTAATTTTATATGCTGAAAGAATTCTAAAAGATAACAGCCTGAGCACAGACAGGAACAGTGAGGAGATGGATAACATAATTTGAATCAAAAAGATATATGGTGATACGTTTCCCTTCAAATTACCTGACAAGTCCAAAGACATGAGTTATATATTAAGGAAGGAGTGTCGTCCAGGACAGGCTGTGCTTGCCATCCTGGGACTCTCATAGATAAATGGACAGCTTTCTATACTGTGGATGTTAGATATTATATTCAAGATAAAGCGTTTGACTGACAGATCAGTATTCAAGAAGTACCTGACATATCAATATCGTCATGCAAATTAGGAAAGGCATCCGGAAGTCATTATTTGACATTAGTGAAAGTGTGGGCCTGTAGAACTAAAATCAAGAATGTTCAAGAGCTGAGGATTTCCATAAAAATACCAACGTGTCAGATAAGTTATGTACTTAAAGCAAGATAAAATAAAATGGATAACTATTAATAAAAGGCAGAACAATTTCTTTCCTCATATAGTTTATGAAAGTGTCTTAATTTTTTAAAAATAATTTATTCATAAGATAAAGTATATTGTCATGAGATTATATTCAAAGAATATATCTAAAAAACAAATATTTAGTAATTATGATGATGTTCCTCTCTAGTGAATACTAGTATTAGTTTCTTTTAACATTTTTCTCTGCCTTTGGTATTACACATTTCAGTTTCCTAATATTTTAATAATCATATACCTATTTACACAACATAGTAATCTATATCCTCAAGGTTCTTAATGGATTCAAATTTATTTCAACTTTACAGAAGCAAGAATTGTTAAGATTTATTTGTTTAATTATACTGATCTCTTCCACTGCCCACATCTTCCCATTTCCTATGTTTCAAATAATATTTGTTGACTTTATTTATTAAAACTTTTGGTACTTCCATAAGTTTTCTTGATACTTTGAAATGAATTGACTACATAAACATTTATCCCCATCAAATCTAACAGTCTGCTATGAATGCTTATTATGGTTCTGCAATCTATTCTATGTCATAGGACAGTTCTCAGAGCCTGGTAACTAGAAATTGTTGGTTCTTCTGGAATAATTCCTTATAAAGGAGCTGATGTCCACATAAATACAGATTACACATGTATTCCAGAAACCATTAACCTTTCAACCTAGCCCAGCTTCTTCTGAGTACAATCATTTATTTGGTGTGATCAAGTTAACACGAACTGAATCATTACTATTTTGTAGGCTTTGAGAAAAGATCCAACTATGAATGTCTTTGAGTTTTGCAGTGTTTGATCTTTTCACCTGTAATTATTTTCTTGTGGTTCAAGAGAACAATGCTTAATGTTTTTATTTGGCATTCTTATTTTTTCTTTTTAATTATTTTTGCACATGAGGTTATATTGTCTTCTACTTGCCTTGTAACATAGACACTAATTTCCCCAGTTGTTATGGAGCCATTTCAATTTTCTAAACAATTTAGCACCAAACGACAGCAACTCAAAATGTTCAGATAGAATTCCATCATTGCTTCCTTTGTTTTCTCCAGTATTTTACATGTAGAAATATGATTTCCTTTGCATGTCTATATTTAAATGAGGGCTGTACAATTATGTCATGCATATGCTATGTCCACATAACAAATACTGACTCTGGACTGATAACTATTCCTTGATCACAAAGAAAGTTTATTTTAGATATAATTTCAAATATTTCGATAAGGACTGACTGTTGTCTTTCCATCTCAAATCACTCTCCAAAAACCAATCTGAAGAAATTCTTATGCTGTTCCAGAGTGGTTATAGGATGAAATGATGAACCAAACAAACTCATTTAATTACTGAAATATATTAGGAGCCTTGAGTAAAATCGCAACCAGCACACACAAGGATATCTCTACCTCAAGCATTGTCAAATCACCTTTAGATGATTAGGTTATTTGTACTTTTAAAAAAATGCATCCAGAGGTGAGTAGACATTTCAGTAAAGAGAAAAACAGCAAAGAAATTCATGATGAGATTTTTAACAATATCTGCCACCCACACTTGCTAAACATACCAGGATAAATTCCTATACACAAATCAAAATGACTTAGTGAGATACCATGAACACAATGGATGTAGACAAATGAATCAGTCACTCACACATTGCTGGTGGATACGTATTAAGGTTTAAAACTCCAGAGAGGCAAGTAACCCTATTAAAAAATGGGGTGCAGAGCTAAACAAAGAGTTCTCACCTGAAGAATATCTAATGGCTGAGAAGCACCTAAAGAGATGTTCATCATCCTTAGTCATTAGGGAAATGCAGATCAAAACAGCCCTGAGATTCCATCTCACACCAGTCAGAATGGCTAAGATCAAAAACACAAGAGACAGCAGTTGTTGGCGAGGATGTGGAGAAAGAGGAACACTCCTCCACTGCTGGTGGAATTGCAAGCTGGTACAACCACTCTGGAAAGCAGTCTGACGATTCCTCAGAAAACTGGGCATGGCACTCCCGGAGGATCCAGCTATATCACTCCTGGGCATATACCCAGAGTCTTTACCTGCATGCAATAAGGACACGTGCTCCACTATGTTCATAGCAGCCTTATTTATAATAGCCAGAAGCTGGAAAGAACCCAGATGTCCCTCAACAGAGGAATAGATACAGAAGATGTGATATATTTACACAAGGGAATACTACTCTGCAATTAAAAACAATGAATTCAGGAAATTCCTAGAAAAATGGTCAGAACTGGAAAATATCATCTTTAGTGAGGTAACCCAATCACAAAAGAACACACATGGTATGCAGTCACTGATAAGGGGATATTAACCCAGAATCTCGGAATACCCTAGACACAATTCGCATATCAATAGATTTCCAAGAAGATGGAAGGAGAGACCCCTGGTCCTGGAAAGACTGGATGTAGGGGAATGTCAGGACAGAGAAGCGAGAGAGGGTTGAATGGGGAAAAGAGGGAGGGAAGGGGGCTTATGGGACTTTCGGGGAGGGAGGAAACGGGAAAGGGGAAATGATTTTGAATGTAAATAAAAAATAACAGAAAATAAAATTAAAAAAAAATAAAATCTACAAAAGCTTGTGTATGAGCACTCTGGACGGCAATCCAGAAATCTTCAATAGTGGGCCCTTTGAGAAGATTGTGGGACAATGAGAGCTTTAATTTTTATCAAGGAATTAGTTGACTGATAGAATCATTGTAATGGGCTACCAGAAGATGTTGGGGATTTTGAGTGACAGTATCTAGATTGAGACTGTGGTTCACACATTGAAGGATGAATTTACCTTAAAGACTGTGTTTCATCTTCCTGACAACCAAGAGAAGAGGTACTTTGCTCAGACATGTGCTCCTTGTCATGAGAGTGCTCCTTAAATCGGGACTAATGAAGACAAGCAACCAAAGATTCTACACACTGAAGTACAGAACTAAAAATACTTTTTTTTTACTTTAGTAGATTTTCTTAAACATCTTTATTTTAACAATAGAAAGTATGTAAACCAATGTAGCTATACTAACAATGATTCTTTTTTTTTAATTTCTATATTTTTTTATATACATTCCGAATGTTTTCCCCTTTCCCGTTTCCTCCCTCCCTGAAAGTCCCATAAGCCCTCTTCCCTCCCCAGTTCCCCATTCAACCCCCTCTTGCTTCTCTGTCCTGGCATTCCCTTACATACAGTCTTTCCAGGACCGGGATCTCTCCTTACATCTTCTTGGAAATCTATTGATATGTGAATTGTGTCTTGGGTATTCAGAGATTCTAGGTTAATATCCCCTTATCAGTGACTGCATACCATGTGT
Organism: Tokudaia tokunoshimensis; assembly: GCA_036184795.1. Taxonomy (NCBI): domain Eukaryota; kingdom Metazoa; phylum Chordata; class Mammalia; order Rodentia; family Muridae; genus Tokudaia; species Tokudaia tokunoshimensis. The sequence continues at coordinate 28,566,556 of BTHU01000011.1, read as the reverse complement.
GTTTTTTTGTGATTGGGTTACCTCACTAAGGATGATATTTTGAAGTTCTGAGCATTTGCCTAGGAATTTCGTGAATTCATTGTTTTTAATTACAAAGTAGTATTCCATTGTGTAAATATATCACATCTTCTGAATCCATTCCTCCGTTGAGGGACATCTGGGTTCTTTTCAGCTTCTGGCTATTATAAATAAGGCTGCTATGAACATAGTGGAACATGTGTCCTTATTGCATGCAGGGGAAGAATCTGGATATATGCCCAAGAGTGGAATAGCCGGATCCTCTGGGAGTGTCATGCCCAGTTTGCTGAAGAACCGCCAGACTGCTTTCCAGAGTGATTGTACCAACTTACAATCCCACCAGCAGTGTAGGAGTGTTCCTCTTTCTTCACATTCTTGCCAACAACTTCTGTCTCCTGTGTTTTTGATCTTAGCCATTCTGACTGGTGTGCAGTGGAATCTCAGGGTTGTTTTGATTTGCACTTCCCTAATTACTAAAGATGTTGAACATTTCTTTAGGTGTTTCTCACCCATTAGATATTCTTCAGGTGAGAACTCTTTGTTTAGCTCTATACCACATATTTTAATAGGGTTATTTGGTGCTATGGAGTAAGTAGGCTTCATCCCATGGATGCAGGAATGGTTCAATATAAGGAAGTCCATCAATGAAATTCACTACATAAACAACCTCAAAGGAAAAAAAAAAACACATGGTCATTTCATTAGATGCTGAGAAAGCATTTGACAAAATTCAGCATCCTTTCATGTTAAAGGTCTTGGAAAGATCAGAAATTCGAGGCCCATATCTAAACATAGTAAAAGCAATTTACAGCAAACCAGTAGCCAACATCAAACTAAATGGAGAGAAACTTGAAGCAATCCCACTAAAATCAGGGACTAGACAAGACTGCCCTCTCTCTCCATATCTTTTCAATATAGTACATGAAGTTCTAGCTAGAGCAATTAGAGAGCAAAAGGAGGTCAAAGGGATACAAATTGGAAAGGAAGAAGTCAAACTATCACTATTTGCAGACGATATGATAGTATACTTAAGTGACCCAAAGAACTCTACCAGAGAACTCCTACAGGGGATAAACAACTTCACGAAGTGGTCGGATATAAAATCAACTCAAGCAAATCAGTAGCCTTCCTATACTCAAAGGATAAGCAGGCTGAAAGAAATAAGAGAAATGATACCCTTCACGATAGCCACAAACAATATAAAGTATCTTGGTGTGACTCTAACCAAACAAGTGAAATATCTGTATGACAAGAACTTCAAGTCTCTGAAGAAAGAAATTGAAGAAGACCTCAGAAGATGGAAAAACTTCCATGCTCATGAATTGGCAGGATTAATATAGTAAAAATGACCATCTTGTCAAAAGCAATATACAGATTCAATGCAATCCCCATCAAAATCCCAACTCAATTCTTCATAGAGTTAGAAAGAGCAATTCAAAATTCTTCTGGAATAGCAGAAAACCCAGGATAGCTAAAACTATTCTCAAGAGTAAAAGAATTTCTGGAGGAATTAGTATCCCGGTCCTCAAGCTGTGCTACAGAGCAATAATGTTAAAAACTTCATGGTATTTGTACAGTGACAGGCATGTAGATCAATGGAACAGAATTGAAGACCCAGAAATGAGCAGAAACATCTATGGTCACTTGATCTTTGACAAAGGAGCTAAAAGCATCTAGTGGAATAAAAGATAGTCTTTTCAACAAATGGTGCTGGTTCAACTGGAGGTCAACCTGCAGAAGAATGCAAATTGACCCATTCTTATCTCCTTGCAGTGAGCTCAATTCCAAGTGGATCAAGGACTTCCACATAAAACCAGACACATTGAAACTAATAGAACAGAAACTAGGGAAGAACCTTGAATATATGGGCACAGGGGACAATTTCCTGAGCAGAACACCAATAGCTTATGTTCTAAAGTCAAGAATTGACAAATGGGACCTCATAAAATTACAAAGTTTCTGTAAGGCCAACGACACTGTCAAAAGGACAAAGCGGCAACCAACAAACTGGGAAAAGATCTTTACCAACCCTACATCCGACAGAGGGCTAATATCCAATATATACAAAGAACTAACAATGATTCTTGTGAGGAGATTTCAGCTTACACAGTGATGTGCATTTTGTGAATTTATAAGACCTGTACTAGGGTCACCAGGACTGACATAAATGCTAGAGTATATATTGATAGGTAACCCAATACTAGGAAAATGGATAGAGATCTACTCCTGGAGTTTATTTTAAAATCAATTGATAAACACCAGCTTCAGTGAATCCAGCTGACAAAAAAAATAGGGTGGTCATTAATAGAGACAAAATATAGATTTTAACCTCTGGCCTCTTATGAACATACACGTATCCCAGGACACTAGAGGTCAAGGAGATAAGAGGACCAGAAGCGCAAGATAATTCTGAACTCTACAGCAAGCTGGAATCCAGCCTAGGCTAGAAAGTCTGTCAAAAAAAAAATTACACTGGTTCACTCAGGATAATAACCATTAATGCTCACTTGAACAGCTCAGATACAGCCTAGTTTATAGTCATTTTCTCAACAATGCCAATCATTTTAATTTAGGACAGGTGTAAAAAAATTGGTTTTAAAATCATGGCTAAAAACTCTGAAAGAATTCAAATAAAAAGTGCACATACTGCTTAATTCCTATTTGTATGTGTGTTTTCCTGGTTTACCCTTTGTACAGGACAATCACTTGGTATGTTATTCTCTGGGAAAATCTATTTATTCCACAGTCAGAATTTTTTAAGTTGCCTGTAATAATAATAAAAAATTACAGGCCATGAACCTGAAAGAGAAAACAAAAGACTATATGGGAGTGCTTGGATAGAGAAGAGGAAAGAAAGAAATTGTGTAGTTATATTATAATCTCAAAATGTCAAACATTTTTTATAGTGTCCATCACATGGAGATGTTTCAGATGACTGTCTTATATATTTCATTATTAACATAACAGAAAGAACATTGATGTCCTCTTTTTATTCTCTGTTACAATGAAAAAACACAAACAAGCCAACCTGGTGTAGGAAATGCTATATTTACCTTACACATCGAGGTTCACCACTGAGGAAAGCCAGGGCAAGCATTCAATCAGGAGCTAGGGACAAACAATTATGATTATGTGATTATGAAGGAATGCTGCCTACTGGCATCTTTTCACGGCTCATATTTAGCTACTGTTTTTATGCCTCCCAGTACCACTGCTCTTTTTCCACAGTGGACTGGCAATTGTCATATTAATCAAGAAAATGGCCCATGCCTAAATCTAAATCTACATCATCTGTGAACTGTTGGAGCATGTGAAATGGCCAGTCCTGCAAAATCTTTTTTTTTTTAATTTAATTTTATTTTATTTTTTTAATTTACATTCCAAATCACTTCCCCTTTCCCGTTTCCTCCCTCCCCGAAAGTCCCATAAGCCCCCTTCCCTCCCTCTTTTCTCTGTTCAACCCCCTCTCATTACTCTGTCCTGGCGTTCCCCTACATCCAGTCTTTCCAGGACCAGGGGTCTCTCCTTCCATCTTTTTAGAAATCTATTGATATGCTGATTGTGTCTAGGGTATTCTGAGATTCTGGGTCAATATCCCCTTATCAGTGACTTCATACCATGTGTGATCTTTTGTGATTGGGTTACCTCACTAAGGATGATATTTTCAAGATCTGACCATTTGCCTAGGAATTTCGTGAATTCATTGTTTTTAATTGCAGAGTAGTATTCCATTGTGTAAATATACCACATCTTCTGAATCCATTCCTCCGTTGAGGGACATCTGGGTTCTTTCCAGCTTCTGGCTATTATAAATAAGGCTGCTATGAATATAGTGGAGCATGTGTCCTTATTGCATGCAGGTAAAGTCTCTGGGTATATGCCCAGGAGTGGTATAGCCGGATCCTCCGGAAGTGTCATGCCCAGTTTTCTGAGGAGCCGCCAGACTGCTTTCCAGAGTGGTTGTACCAGCCTGCAATTCCACCAGCAGTGGAGGAGTGTTCCTCTTTCTCCACATCCTCGCCAACAACTGCTGTCTCCTGTGTTTTTGATCTTAGCCATCCTGACTGGTGTGAGATGGAATCTCAGGGTTGTTTTGATTTGCATTTCCCTAATGACTAAGGATGATGAACATCTCTTTAGGTGCTTCTCAGCCATTAGATATTCTTCAGGTGAGAACTCTTTGTGTAGCTCTGTACCCCATTTTTTAATAGGGTTACTTGCCTCTCTGGAGTTTAACTTCTTGAGTTCTTTGTATATCTTGGATATTAGCCCTCTGTCGGATGTAAGGTTGGTAAAGATCATGTCCCAGTTAGTTGGTTGCCGCTTTGTCTTTTTGACGGTGTCTTTTGCCTTGCAAAAACTTTGTAATTTAATGAGGTCCCATTTGTCTATTCTTGATCTTAGAGTATAAGCTATTGGAGTTCTGTTCAGGAAATTCTCCCCTGTGCCCATATGTTCAAGGTTCTTCCCTAGTTTCCCTTCTATTAGTTTCAGTGTGTCTGGTTTTATGTGGAGATCTTTGATCCACTTAGAATTGAGCTTAGTGCAAGGAGATAAGGATGGGTCAATTTGCATTCTTCTGCATGTTGACCTCCAGCTGAGCCAGCACCATTTGTTGAAAAGGCTATCTTTTTTCCACTGGATGGTTTTAGCTCCTTTGTCAAAGATCAAGTGACCATAGGAGTGTGGATTCATTTCTGGGTCTTCAATTCTGTTCCATTGATCTACATGTCTGTTACTGTACCAATACCATGCAGTTTTTAACACTATTGCTCTGTAGTACAGCTTGAGGTCCGGGATACTGATTCCCCCAGAGGTTCTTTTACTCGAGAATAGTTTTAGCTATTCTGGGTTTTCTGTTATTCCAGATGAATTTTTGAATTGCTCTTTCTAACTCTATGAAGAATTGAGTTGGGATTTTGATGGGGATTGCATTGAATCTGTGTATTACTTTTGGTAAGATGCTCATTTTTACTATATTAATCCTGCCAATCCATGAGCATGGCAGATTTTTCCATCTTCTGAGGTCTTCTTCAATTTCTTTCTTCAGAGACTTGAAGTTCTTGTCATACAGATCTTTCACTTGTTTGGTTAGCGTCACGCCAAGATACTTAATTTCTTTATATATTTAAGAAGCATTCGAGGAAATTTTCCTCCAATGCCAGTCATTCGGGATACCTTCAGAAGATGTAGCAAATAAAGTTCATTATCTATATGAATAATTAACCAATTATCAATGCAATAATTACTAATGCTTTATTAGTAGTATTGAGAGAGTGCTTCATATATCCCTGGCTGGACTTCAGTTCCTTACATAACTGAAAATAACCTTGAACTCCTTATCCTCTTGCCTCTCTTCCAAAGGGTGAGGAAAAGAGAAATACATCATTTTTTCCCCTGTTCATGAGGTAGTAGGGACAGATATTAGAACTTTGTGCATTCTAGGCAGGTACTTTTTCAACTAAACTACATTCCTAATTTGTACCATTATTCTCAAGGAAGTCCAGAATAATCAAAAGATAGGAACATTGTTGTTTGGAACACATCTAACCCTTTCCACGATATCAGCAGCTGTAATGTCTAATTTTTAAGCGTATACCTGTGATTATACAAGGTTTGTTCCATCATTATCCAATCATTATTGTACTTTCAAAAGCAATGCCTCTATCATATATTATTTCTATAAAGTCCAAAACTCTCTTCAAGACTTTCCTTAGATCTCTGTACTTACTTAAGTGGGGATTGAACTTCACTAGCCCTGTGCCTTTATAGCACAAGAAACAGAATGTGCTATCTTACCTCATAAATGGGTTCTCATTAGCCCCTCATATTTGCCTCATTATAACATTCATTTACTAAAATGTTCACTTGGGTCTGCTATATCTTGCATGTGACTAACATATTTTTCTGAAATCATCTTTCTTTAGCATTAAAGGTTAGTGGTACCTCATCTTCCTAGAATACCAGTAAGTTAAAGTTTTACTGCCCTTCCCATCCTCTGAACTGTTCTTTTCTGTTTATTTATGAACATAATTTTATATGTACACAAGGTTAAACCAAAACACAATGTGTGTGTGTGTGTGTTTGTGTGTGTGTGTGTGTGTGCTCATGTAACAAAGATTAATGAAAATAAGGCCATTAATTTGAAAGGGAGAAAGTAGGGAATATATATATATATATATATATATATATATATATATATATATATATATATATGGTCAGGTTTGGAAAAGGAAAATACTAAGAGTGAATAATAATATCAAAATATAAAATGAATAATTTGCAAAGTTCAGAGACTTTAGTTTTCCTTTTGTCAGAAGTCTTCTAGTTTCCTGAAACCATCCCTTACTGAGTGTCGGCAGTCAGATATGGTGAGAACATTAGAGAACAGAGCTTTTATGCAGTAACCACGTGTATGAAAAAGACAGTTGGAGAATCATCTGATGCAGGGATTACATGAAAGGCCAGGCCTGGTGAGCTTGGTGAGGTGATCTCAGAGAATGAGTCAGGAGACCTCCTCCCAAGTGTTCCCAGGTCTGCTCAATGACTTGGGCAAAACACCAGTCCTCCTTTAGGCTCAAACTTTTCCTGTTCTAAATGTGGCTGCTAATACACTTGTATCCTCTCTATACATGATCATGACAGATTATTAGGTGGAAATTTGATCAAAACATCTGCCAGATGTGTATGTACAATTTGAGGATGTAGGCACTTGTGTTTCACTGTATCCGCTTCTCCCAGTGAGTGAGTGAGTGAGTGTGTGTGTGTGTGTGTGTGTGTGTGTGTGTGTGTGTGTATGTGTGTGTGGGGGGGTGGGGGGGTGTGTGCATCTGTGTGTCTCTGTGCGTGGGAGCATGTTTATATATGCCTTCCTATCCATTTTGTTATGTTTGGAGGTCAGATGTAGAATTTATTGATTCCTTAATTGCTTCTTTTAACTTATATTTTATGATAGGGTATCCAACGGATCCAGGAACTCACTGATTTGAAAAGACTGACTGTCCACAAGCTCTTGGGGATCAGATCTTGTCCCTGTCACCAGCACTTAACAGTGAGGTGTGTACTGCTGCTTTGGATTCCTCATGGGTTCTCAGGATCTAACTTAATTCCTTCACTCGCACATCAAGGACTTTACCCTCTGAGACATCTTCTCAGCCTCCTTATCTTCATTCTAATAGATTCTACATAAAAGGTGGTCATTGTTTAGAAGTTCATAGAGATAATATGTACACAGAAGGGAACATCAACCACAGGTTGAAAGTTAGGATCATTGTCCACTTTCTGCCTGTAGATGGCAGCAATGTACCGAGACTTACACAACTTTCTCCCAGCCTGTGAAAAAGTTATATATATAGTGAATTTCATGTTTTCTTAATAGTAAAAGAAAATTATTTAAAAGAAACTATAGCACCAACAGAATATGAACAAAAATACTTTTAGCAAACCTTCTGTCAGTCTCAGGCTTTTATTCAGTGAACTAAAGGGCTCTTCAGTTCACCCAGCATGAGAGTCTTTGTCATTTTAACTGCAGGCCACAATAGATACCATAAAAATAAAACTCTTTTAAAGATAATAGCAATTCAAAACAATACCAAGAAAATGCCCCATCTTTTAGTCATGGCTATTAAAAGTGGATTAATACATGCATGCAGTTTTCTTTAATTTGTTTAAAAAATTAAAAAAGGCTGGAAAGCACTTGCACACAGAAACCTTTTATACGGAAAGAATAGAGCAAAGTAAAGAAAGGAGATTTCCAGATTTAGACACTGAAGACAAAGCAAATCAAGAGCCACCGGCCCATGGGAGACAAGAAGAGCTGCAAGAGGAGATTGAATTGAAGGAATATAATAAATCTAAACAATGCCTCAGACTCACTATCAGAGCACAAAACATTTTGGGCAGCTATTGAATTTTCTGTCTATGAAATTCCTTATCACACGTTGAATCATATTAGTTCATATTTTTCTCTTTCTAATTTAAAAGTTCATTATGAATGCTGTGAAAAAAAATCACACTCATGTTGAGAAGGCACTCGTGTGACAGAAATATACTTTCATTTTAAACCATGAGAGAGAAATGACATGAAAACTATCCTATGTTATAGAACCTGTAAAATCTGGAAATATTATTATGTGTTGTGTTGTCAGTGCTGTAACATTAAATGAGAAGATTTGGAGTGATGCATAGATGCATTTTAACAGTTATTTGAAAGAGAAACTGAAGAAAGAAGCAAGGATACGAGGGAGAGGAAAGCAGAAGAAAAGGCACATGAGCCATGAGAGAGAGAGAGAGAGAGAGAGAGAGAGAGAGAGAGAGAGAGAGAGAGAGAGAGAGAGAGAGAGAGAGACAGAGAGAGAGACAGAGAGAGACACAGAGAGAGAGAGACAGAGAGAGACACACACAGAGAGAGAGAGACAGAGAGAGACACACACAGAGAGAGAGACAGAGAGAGACACACACACAGAGAGAGAGACAGAGAGAGACACAGAGAGAGAGAGAGACAGAGAGAAACACAGAGAGCGAGACAGAAACAGAACAAGACAGAGACGGAGAAGGACATAGAGAGTAAAAACGGATGAAGCTCATGAAAAGAAAATCATTGTCATTGTTTTCAAAGTTCATAGTAAATTTCCAAGGCAGACTACAGATGTGGGTTTATTCATATCAGGGGTGGGTCTTTTAGGACTGGCTTACTTAGCTCTTTGACTCTAAAATCCCCAAGTTCTGAAAATACTCCAGGACCTACTATCTAGTTACATTAGGTATCTTTTGTTTCTACTCAATAATAATGATAATAATAATAATACCTTATTATTTAATGACTTTCCTTTGTTATCTTTGAAAACTAAGTTCTGTTCTGTTAGAAATAAATTAAAATAAAAAAACAAAAAGGCATCCCTTTCTTTTTTTCCATAGTTCCTAATTTGGAGCTTATTTTCAGTTGTATCACTCCACAAGTTATAATAACACTTTGTCTTTCTAAATGAATTTATGTTTACCAAGCTGCAGTACAAACTGAGAGACTATGTTCAGACAACCTTTGCTTTTCCTCTTAGCCTATGCTCAAAGTCACATGGTAACAAAAATGATTTTAAAATCACACACATCTCTAGTATACATGTTTATAACTTTTTGTTTCTTTTTATTGTTTATTTTATTTATTTACATTTCAAATGTTGTCCCTCTTCCTGGTCTCCCCTTTACAAACTCCCATCCCATCCTCCTCTCCTTTGCCTCTAAGAGGGGTGCTCCCCAACCCACCCACTCCCGCCTCACCCTTCTAGCATCGCTCAACAAGTTTATAATTTTATTCAATCGTAAAGAACAAAATTGATGTTGTTGTGTTTTAACACGCTTCTGCATAAATCAAATAAAACTAACTGGTTTGAGGAACTCTGTAGAAAATCTAAAAAGGTGTAATATATAATATAGATTTTTTCCTTTGTGCCTAGGCCATCCATGTATGCTTTTAAGGTTTACATTTTTCTAGTCAATCTGGGCATTGCCATGGCCCAAATATTTGTATTTCCTCTGGTAGGGAGCTTTGGGGAAGTACCAAACATTTTAAGAAAACACTGCTGAAAAGCAAAACGTTACTTTCTTTAATATGAGAAGCATTCACTTGTATTAGAAGATAAAGTAAAACATAACATTATGTCATTTGTATTAAAAAGTCTTCATAAAGCAACTTCTGTAAAAATGTGATGATACTGTAATATTCCTGGTAGGGTGTAGCTACATGAGAAATTAATTTTAGGGAGATATTTCATTAAGAACATTTGTTGCTATTTCTAGGTCATTACTTTAAACTAGATAATAACATTATTTTTGAAAGGACAATGTGAGTGGAACTTCCAAGTTACCCTTGTCACTCTAGAAGCAAATACAGATTGATATTGAATAACTAATGAAATATGAAGTTATTTTGAGACAGCAATTAAAGTTAGTTGCATGATCCTCTAAGTGTTTTTTGCTGGTAAAAAGCTCATTTAAATCACAAAATATACTATGGTCAAAGTCTTAATCACCAGACTTGCTATAGAGAACATATCTGATAGAGCTTGCTTTTAAGGCAGCAATGTCCAAATAATCCAACCTCAAAAATTTAGTGCTTTCTCTTATCATCTTATTAAATGAGAAAGCAAGATCCCCATTTAATTGATAGGAAGCTGTGTAAAAATTAGGTCCTATAGTATACATAACCAAATGTCCTTGGACTAGATCTTGTGTATGGTTCAGACTGTAAACAGGAGATTAGACAAATATTTAAATGTCTTTTTTTTCCCAATTAAAGAAATGATGAAATCATCATAGAGCCAAATGTTTAGGAGTAGTGTGAAGGTTTTAGTGTAGAAGCTAATCTAGCACACACCTTGTCTACTACTGAACATCACAGGGAGCTGTTGCAGAGTTAGCCAAACAGAAACAGTGAATTATACAGTTTCTTTCAAAGGCCACGGTGGTTGAAATTAAAGTGACAAAAATCAGCTGTATGATATGCGGTGTACTTTCTCAAGAGCATGAAGTAGAAGATGATATTCCCCATAAAAAAAAGTCATCATTGTGGGATGAGATATCAAAATTGCTAATTAGAAGCATATAAAAGTTTGTCTCATATGTGCTGCCTTTGAGAATGTAGATATAGCCTGTGGATATTTTGAAAATATCAAATACTTTCTAAGAGAACCCAGAATTATTTTGATCCTGAAATTAAGATCCAGTTTTGCAGGAGACAGCAGTTGTTGGTGAGGATGTGGAGAAAGTGGAACACTCCTCCACTGCTGGTGGGATTGCAAGCTGGTACAACCACTCTGGAAAGCAGTCTGGTGGTTCCTCAGAAAATGGGGCGTGACACTCCCAGAGGATCCGGCTATGCCACTCCTGGGCATATACCCAGAGGCTTTACCTGCATGCAATAAGGACACATGCTCCACTATGTTCATAGCAGCCTTATTTATAATAGCCAGAAGCTGGAAAGAACCCAGATGTCCCTCAACGGAGGAATGGATTCAGAAGGTGTGGTATATTTACACAATGGAATACTACTCTGCAATTAAAAACAAGGAATTCACGAAATTCCTAGGCAAATGGTCAGAACTTGAAAATATCATCCTTAGTGAGGTAACCCAATCACAAAAGAACACACATGGTATGCAGTCACTGATAAGGGGATATTAACCCAGAATCTCGTAATACCCTAGACACAATACGCCTATCAATAGATTTCCAAGAAGATGGAAGGAGAGACCCCTGGTCCTGGAAAAGCTGGATGTAGGGGAACGCCAGGACAGAGAAGAGAGAGGGGGTTGAATGGGGAACAGAGGGAGGGAAGGGGGCTTATGGGACTTTCGGGGAGGGAGGAAACAGGAAAGGGGAAATGATTTTGAATGTAAATTAAAAAAAAAACTTAGAAAAGAAAAAAAAGAAAGAAAAGATACAGATTTGCATTCTCATTCCTTGCTATACGCATAAACATTGTAATGTCACGTGGAAATATGCTTACATAAAATACTTGTATGATCCAATCTGTTAAAATATAATAATATATGCTCACTTTTTCTACACAAAGTAACTATGTATGAATTATTTCATTGACCACAAACCAAGTAATAGATATATCAAATTTAATAGTAAATAGTAGATTAATTAAATAGAATCCCCAAATCAAGCACTTATCTACCTGTACTGGGGTAGAAATTTTATAGATGGTTTCATTGTAATTCTTGTGTCTAGAACCCTCCCTATAATTACAAGCCAATTAAATCTAGTTCATCATCAATCGAGTTCATCATCAAATTTCATCAACAACTCAGGAGTTTTATTCTTATAATGACCACATAGGGCAAAGGTTGAGCTTATTCATCTTGCTGATGACAACAATTAATTGTCTCCAGCCTGGTATTTTCAGTTAGTTTGAACTGTAATATTAGTTATTAACTTATTTTCTTAGCATTCATCTTAATTTTTGATTATAAAATATAACATTTTAGCTGGGTTTTTTTTTCTGCAAATAGATATTTACTAAAACGTATTCCTCATCACCTAGGTGTTGTTCTTGGTTATAAATATGCATTCAAATTCCACCTAATGAGCCAAATCAAGTGATAAAGGAAACACCAAAGCAGTGTGAAGGCTGTCACTTTATAGGACATAAATGGTCATTCAAAAACAAGGAGCTAGGATTCAGAGAGTGAAATAGAATGGTACTCGCAGACAATTTTCTTAAACTTGGGGTGAATTCTCACATTGTAATTTATATATTTTGCCTAAGATGAATTATAAAGATTAAATGCAAATTATACTACTCTGATTACAATGTCAAAGACACATGAGACAATGTGTTTTTCCAGGCCATAAAGTCAATGGCTTTCTCTAGACAGAAATTTTGAATTTGATAATAGGAAGCATTAGTGAAAAGACTAGTTTAGACATTTACTGTGCATGTGAAGAATTATACCTACAATAACATTTAATCATTAGGACTTTTCCAAAAAAGAAAATTTAATTTTTTCCTAAAATATAAAGATATTAATACTTGGGGCTTAAATAACATGAAATATAAATATAAATGTGGAATTAAATAACATGAAATTTAAGTATAAATTTAGTAATAAATTTCTATAGATTTTTGAAAACTCAGCTATTTTACTGACACTGCAATTTGCTTTATAGAATTTTATTTATTTGCTTATTTATTTTTAAGGCATGATCCAAGTTTTTGGAAACATAAGATTTGATTAGGCTAAATTAGTAGTAAATCATTAGATTAGACAGCTAAATTAGAAGTAAATCATTTGCCACACAAATATAAGAAACTGAGTTTTGGTTCCAACAGTTCACATAAAAACTGACCAGTGATACACATGCAACCCCAGTGCTGGGAAAGAGGAGAAAGACACATCAATGGAGCTAGTGTACCAAGCAGTCTAAAATTGATGAGCTTTACGCTCAGTGAGAGACACTGCCACAAAAATAAGATGATCAGCAATAGAGAAAAAGATCAGAACTTGGCCTATACCATATTTACACAGACCCCGCATATACACCAACACACACACACACACACACACACACACATATACATACACATGCAAAACACTACACCCACACCCCAACATGTCCATTCATAGCAAAGTTAAAGTTTAAGTGGCCTTTATTTACAATGAACCAGCTTGCTGCTACTCTACAAAAATAGGATGTGAATCTCAGTGACCAGTTGTGAGAAAAGGGAGTTAAAACAGGAGAAAAGAGAATATAAAAGTATTTAGAAACCAATTACTAAAGTAGACTGACTTTTTCACACAAAAACTCTTTCAGTTTCTTATGTCACAGAGAATAGGAAAGATACTGGCTTGTGAGACACATATGATATTATAGCAATTAGTTTGACAGAAACTGGAGAAATCAGTTGCCAGAGATTTATAAAGATGTGTACAAACCAGTTAATAAAAAAAATGAAAGTGTTTATGTTTAAAGTGTTATGCTAGGCTAGAGGGATGTCTCAGCAATCAAGAACATAAGAGGAACAGAGTTTGGATCTTCATTTCCAGGGTCCTATTCCTTCTTCTGGACTTCGTGGCCGCAGCATACATGAGGACAAATACAGACACGGGTACTTAGATATATAAATACTTGAATATCTAAATATCAAAATCTTTAAAGTGAAAAGATCACTTTCAGTTTGAGTCAGCTTTAACTCAGTTCTTACTTCAACTTTCATAGTTGGTCTGTCATTTTCTAACTCCTGATATGTGCCAAACAACAAGAACTTGTTCCTGAGTGTAAGTGTGGCCAGTTGTGTACTAACTCTATAAATTCTTAGTCAAAGCATTTTTTCTGTTTGTATCTGAATTACAAACTTTGGTTTGTCTCAAAGTCTCAAATACTCATCTGTATTCCATCCTAAGATTGTCTTCTGTTCTGGCCCTGGTGTGTACAGAAAAAGGAAAGGCTGTATATTTCAGGCATTTTTTGCTCCTCACAGGGAGATTAAAAGTTAGTAAATCTCTTAATATTTGATACACCTCAATGATTTTTGTCTCCTTCTGCAACTTCTACATGATTTAAATTCTATTATGTTGATTCCACTGAATCAGTTACAGAATTTCAAAAATTTGATCACTGTATTCTAAGGCTATTTCTTCAGCAGATCCATAAGAGACAAGACCATAACTTCCATTGGACTTCAAGAAGCATATGGGATAGATACCAAATAAACAAACCTACCAAAAACATATTAATGATTCTGATTACAATATTTTTGAAGAAAGGCCAAGGCATTGAGTAGAAAAGAATGCCAGAGCCTGACCAATACATAAGGAGTCACACAGCCAACCATCAGACTGATTGTCCCCAATGGAGGAGTTAGGGAAGGATTGAAGGAGCTGAAGAATCATAGGAAGAACCCCCAAAGTTTTCAGAGACTAAACCATCAACAAAAGCACATGGAGGGACCCCTGGCTCCAGCTGCATATGAAGGAGAGGATTGCATTATCTGGCTTCAATGGCAGGGAGTTCCTTTTCTTCTGTGGAGACTTGATACCCCAGTGTAGGGGAATGCTAGGGCACTGAGGTAGGAGTGGGTGGGTGGGAGGGTAAGTGAGCACCCTCATAGAAGCAGGGGGTACAGAGGATTTGTGGAGGGAAAACTGGGAAGGGAGATAACATTTGAAATGTAAACAGATAGAATAACCAATTAATAAAAAGAAAAAAAAGAAAGCCTTATTTGCAAGAGGAGAGAGACTAGGCAAAAATCACCAAGTCTCACTGTAACTTGTTTTGTTGTGTCTGTAGTCTCATGGAGTCTGGATTCTTTCTAAAGGGAATTAGTAAGGAGTGGATCTGTGGACTACAAGTGGTAGGGGAGAGAAATGGGAGAGGAGAAAGAGGAAACTGTATTTGGGATGTTTTGTACAGGGTGAAGAATCTGTGTTTCAATAGAAAGGATAGATAGTAAACTCAACTATATTAAGTGATAGGTGGCATTTTTTGAGGGGCTGAGGCGACCGAGCAGCACAATTCTAGAGTACGCAGTGAGAAAAGATGTTTAATGTAATTTTGCCACATGTTCTGCAATCTACTGAATATCCATTGGAGATCCTTAACGTCAGAGAGGGTTAGAGTTATAGAGTTCTAGCATTGTTAATGGTTATATTTCAAAGGGATAGTTATGAAGTCATATATATATATATGTATATATGTATACATATATATGCATGTATATATATACATATATATACATATATATATGTATATATATATACATTATTACTTGGTTCCGAAGCAGGTACCTATGTATCAACTTGTACCAAACTCATTGAAATTTTAAAACATTTTTTTATCTAAGTCAAGTATAGTGTTTGGCAGGCATATCTCTACAAGTTTGAGGTTAGCCTGATCTACAGATTTATTTCCAGGACAACCAAAGCTACAAAGAGACACACTGTCCCAGGGAATAAAAAGAAGTGATCTGAAAACATTAAAGTTTTAGTTTTATCTCAAGATGAAACATATGCTTTTATAAAGTTGATAAAAAGTATTAAGGTCAGTGGACCTTGAATGAACGACTCGGTAGAGCCACTTTTGAAATAAAGTTCAGTGGGTCAAATAACTGAATGTTAAATTTTTAAGTTAATACATATTACATATAAGAGAATATCTTGTTTGACACTCATAGAACTATCTGAAGAAAACTCAAGTAAAACATTGAATTATTATTTCTTAGTTGGATATAACCTTTAGAGTGAATGATCTCATAAAGCAATATTAGGATTTCTCTTTACCAACTCAAAATATATACTTCATAATAAATTATCTTGCAGTAGCATTATATATCATCTATAAAATTCTATGTTGTTCTAATAAAATAATGATTCTCATTTTTTCTCATGCAATAACCAACTTTATTCAGAGCATCAGACAAATTATATTCTGAGGATTAAGAAGTGTAACATGAGAAAGGGCAAACCTCATGTGACAAAATATATTTTTCCATAGAGACGTGTATATAAATAAAAGCTGAAGTTATCTTCATCCTATCTGCTACCACTGGGATGCGCAAAAAACTCATTCAAAGAACAGTTCTGTGCATTGAAGAAACTGAGGTCACAAGACTCTTGTTAGGTTTTTGGTGTCTCATTTTATATAACCTACACATGGAAATTATATGTGAGACCATATTAGATGAAGCTAGTTGGCTTCAGCTCTAGTTATGAAGATTCACTGTTCAGCTGCTTGGAAAAGTGTCCTTTCTTAAAATTTAGCTTTTTTTTTTTACGTTTATCCAGTAAACATTCTGATACAAATTGTCTGTCTACCAGGAAGCTTATTTCTTCATACACTTTAGACTAAAACAACCATTGTTTTACTATATTGTTGAAGTTCCCCAACAGTAACACTTTGACTCTAGCTGCAGGATTTCTTAGGTTGCAGATATCTCAGCTCTCCATGTTCTTCACAGCACAAACAAAATCGGCATCTTTGGACACTGATGGTTAATTATCAGTGTCCATTGAATAGGATTAGAATGATCATGGAAACTCATCTCTCTGTATGTGCAGAAAATTCTTTCCAGCAAGGATTAACTGATCAGAGATGGCTCACTCTGAATATAGACAGCATCATCTCATGGTACCCTGACTGGATATAAAGGAAGAGTCCAAGAATGGACTGATGGAGGGAACTGAGCACAAGTATTCAGCTCTTGGTGTCTGGATGTAACCAAAATGCAACAGTTTCCCACTCCTCTCACCATGCCCTGCCTCCAGGTTGGCCCATATCCTGCATTTATAATCTTTTAAACTGACAATAGATTCTATCTCATTGTGAGCAGTTCTCCCTCCCTCCACTCCTCCAAGTTTTCTTCCCCCTACTCGATACACCCCTCTCTGTTTCCTTTTCAGAAAAGAGCAAGCCAACAAGAGACTATATCCCAACAGGACAAATCAAGACACAATAACTCAAGGCAAAAGCCATCATATTGAAGCTGGACAAGGCAACCAAATAGAACAAGAAGAGTCCCAAGATTTGGTGAAAAGAATCAGAGATACACTTGCTCCCCCTATTAGGACTCTCACAGAAACAAACACCAAGCTAATAACCATAACATATGCAGACTGGACCTGATGCAGACCCTTGAATGGTCTGTGCTTAAAATGCCTTGCTAGGCACTGTGGCATAGCTATTAGAAAAATAAATAATTCACGTGCTAATCAACTCATGTTTAAACAGCAACTCAACTCCTTTTCCAACTCTTTCAGATTTTCTTGACATGACAGTTGCAACTATGTTTTCAGATGTATGTCTATGAGAATATAAGATCTGAATTTCTCAGTAATTGCAGAATGGAATTTACTGAAAAGCCTAAGGATGAGGCCATTTGCCCTCACAAGTCATTATAAGTATAAATAAGCATATAAAAATAAAATCACTGAACAAATGAGTAATTTCTCTGACATAACATTTTTATTAAAATACGTAATCTTAACTTTGCACAATACATTATTGAAAGAAAAATGGACTTTCCTAGATTTGATTTCAATTACATTTTTTATTCTTTTAAAAATTAGTTAAAATAAGATTATTTATGTCAAATACTTAATGTAGTTATACAAATATTATATAACATAATATACAAATAAAATACAAAATGAATATGTAAACCAGTGTTGCAACAGGAAATGATGAGGATTGTGTTATACATTTTTCCAACATATGAAATATAACTTTCATTCTTTCTGTCATACTTCAGATTAAGGTTTATCAGAATCTATTGAGGTTCTTGGAGGTAAAAAATTAATGCAGGTAAATTATAATTTTAGGCATGTTGACTATTTCATGTTAATATATTCCTGCTTTTGTCATTTCTGTTTCTTTTTGTTTAGCATGTAGCTATAAATATATAATAGAAGCATTTCAATGCTCATAAAGAAATACACTAACCGGGCAGTGATGGGACATGCCTTTAATCCCAGCACTTGGGACGTAGAGGCAGGCAGATTTTTGAGTTCGAGGCCAGCCTGGTCTACAGAGTGAGTTCCAGGACAGTGAAGGCTACACAGAGAAACCTTGTCTCAAACAAACAAACAACATCAACAACAACAACAAAAAGAAATACACTGATAACGATTATGAAGAAATCAAAGTACAAAATGAGTTTGAAATATTTAGCAGCCTATAAAAAATGTTTATTCTGCCATAAAATATTCCACATACCCAGTTCCTACTTCTTTCACATTAAAACATCACTTCTGAGCATGGTGGCAAAAAACTTTAATCAGATCAAAATCAAGGTCTGCCTGGTTTGTATTCCAAGTTTCAAATCATCCAGTCTTTATTTAATGAGTCTCTGTCTGTCTCTGTCTCTGTCTCTGTCTCTCTCTCTCTCTCTTTCTCAACAAATTACTCCCCTTAAAATTATCTTTGAAGCATAAATTGGATGAAACTAGGTGTTCTTGGTCATCATCATTACTGAAAATGTAATATAAGGTTGGAGAAAAGACCAAATGTCACCGCTACTCCAGTGTAAGATACACTGTGATCCTGTGGGCCTGTTGTGACAGCAGAGGATGAAGATATTCCTCATGCAACACATTTCACATCATACTGTGTTATTATTTTACATAAACTCTTGTGTATTAAATTACTTTGCAACACAAAAATAATCTACTTAAGAAAAAAAACATATTGTTGTTCTCCTATATTTGAAATGAAACAAGACAATTTGAGAAAGGTGGTATGTGTCCTCAAATAATTTTAGTTACGCCTCACTTATTATAAAGTAATGTATACTAGTTATTGATTTATTTGATATTTGCTGTGAGGTATGGTATACAGTGTTCTGATTTTTAGCATGTTTTTTTTCTTAAATAACTGAGAATTTGGAATAATGTCCAAGAATCAGACAATGGAATCAGTTCACTTATATTTTTAATGACATACAGAGTCTTCTGTTACATCAGTTAACTGTCCATAACTCATAAGTCTGAGGATCTCTCAGCAGACTGAATTTATTTCTATTCATTTAAGAATCCCATCTTTAAGCCTTTGGAAAATTATAGCACAATATTATGCTTGTACTTTACAATTCATACTTGTCTTTTGGACATATATTAAATAAAATATTTTATATGTTTTTGATATAATTTAACTTAGCTCTTGAAAATTGAGATGGCTAAGTCTTTGAATATTTAGAAAACACCCTTAAATATGCAATAGTATAGTAGCGATAACAGTTTATTGCGACCATTTAATTAAGAATAACAGCTTTTTCAAACTCTAGAATACAAACCAAACATAAATGCATGGGATTTGATAACTAGAGAATTGTCTTTGAAAGGAAGGATGACATGAAAGCTAACGCATGCACATGGAAACTAATTAGATTTTTTAGCTAATGAATCCCCATTTAAATAAATGTGATTCAATAAATAATGGATCCCCATGGAAATGAATAGAATTGGATGACTAACACACCCCACTGAAATGGATGTGACTCGATAGTTATCACATCCTCATAAATGTGTTAGATTGAATCCCATTCATTTTAATTGCAATAAATTAAAATAGCTTTTGTTCGTGGCCTTTTGGCTAAGATCAAATGCTTTGTCCTCTATTTGAGGACTATATTCCAATGAAGCAATCAGCTTAGATGGGCTGATTGCAAAGGCCTCTAACTACCCGTTCTATGTACAGAGTCTGCTTATGCCAATAGGAAGGAGTCTACTAAACCCAATGTATTTCAGTGGAGACATTTTTGTAATTTAGAATCAATTAATTCAATGGAAATGTTACAGTTATTATCAAGAAGAGGATCTAAATGTTATATTGAGATGCCACTAACTTAAAGAAAAGGCTCAAATAAATGTTTTCAAACCCAACATCAGTATTTAATGTGTGTCCTCTGCATGCCATCAAATCAAACTGATGCTCTAAGGAAAGGGAAACAGCGATGTATACATTTTACTCATAAATATATAAGTACCATGAAATTCTGAAAGTAACTTATGAAAAGTAAAAAACAAAACAAAACAAAAAGAACTTTTTAAAAGGAGATATGTGATTTCACAAATAATAATAATTTTCTCTCATGGTAAGGCAGTCCTATAGTTTCAGCATTTAAGAGGCTGAGGCAGGAGGATCAGTGAAAGGTCTCCTGGTTTTGGTAGCGAGACTGAGACTATGTACTAAAACCGAGATGATGACAGTGGAGATGTTAGTAATTTACTCTGAATAAAATTCTTTGTGAAAAATATATATAATATTTTCTGGTTTTGTTATTTTTTTCTTCACATGTTCCATCTGTCTCTGAATCTTATGCGGGTATCTGCTGCCATTATTTGAATATTCCAAATTTCCACAACATGAGTCACAGGGCAGCTCTGACAGAAAGCTGTGTTAGTATGCAGTTTTCACATATATCAATTGTATGAGAATAATGGATGCAATCAGGCAAGTAACCACAGGTGCACCCACCCAGCTCCACCAGGATGTTTCAAACCCGAGAGTGAGAGATGTCTCTGGGCAAACTCATTGGGCATCACAAAGCAAAAACCCATGATAAGCAAATGAGACATGTAGGGAGAGGGTGGGAGGGAAAGTAGGAAAGGGAGTGGGCTTCCTTCTTCAGAAGGCATTGTGAAGGGATGTGTATGGAAATGTTAAAGAACAGCTTCATTTATCTTTTTCACTTTTCTGTTCTTCAAAAACATATCTGGCATCAATGGGAGGAGAGACCTTTGATCCTGTGGAGGCTCGATGACCCCCAAACTAGGGGAATGCTAGACAGGATGGGGTGGGATGGTGGGAAAGCACCCTCATAGAGGAAAAAGGGAGGAGGGATGGAATACAGGGTTTGCGGAGGGGAATCCAGGAAGGGTGACAACATTTGAAATGTAAATAAATAAAATAACCAATAAAATAAAAGAAAAATATGTTTGACTTCTTATTTTAACTTTATAACATTTTATCTTTCCTGTGCAACATTCATGGCCCTGCAATGCCACTCTATTCATAAAAAAATTGTAGATTGCACATTTAGGTTACAAATTTAGTAACAGAACTACAAAACAAACATTCTATATGGATTGAATGACAGTATTTTTCTCTCTAATAAAGTAAGATTACTGCATAAACATACTTTTTCAAAATTAATATAATGAAGTTTATTATACCTACACCACAGATATTCAGCAGTCAAACTTATCCAGAACTTGTGAAAATATTACACTACTCATTTTGTAGGCTACTCACCCTATAGTGATGATCAGCACATAATGTTGGGATTGTGGTAGTATCAGGACATGTGAGTAAAGAGAAAGTCAAAAGAAACTTTAAATTCTTCCTTTCAAGACAGCACAGTGTGAGAGGTAGGAACACTCTAAGTCCATCCCCAGCTTCAGCCTGGTCATTTAACATCTCTGTGAATTTAGCTGTGAACAAAACTAATCTGGTCATAGGAAACATTGGAGAAACTAGACTCACACCAATTCATCCTCAAAATGGCATGAGCCAGAGTCAACGAATTAATGCTAAGAACAGAAATGTAAAAGGTTCATGTAAGCATCTCTTAGAAATGTTCTTTAGGCAAAATAAAACACAATGTACCTAGTTTAAAAATGCAGAATTGTTTAAAATAAGTAATTTGTAACTAAAAGTAAACTGCATGTGTCAAATCTTCAAAACAGTACCAGTTAAGGCAAATTTGTATTTGTCTATTAAAGTAAGATACCAAGAAATATATTCTTAACTTTGTTCCCACTATTTGTACATACTTAACAAACGTGTCTGAATCCTAAATTATCCTGAATTAAAATATTTGATCTATTTATCAATTGGTATCCTGCATAGAAAATGGACTGTATCAGTAATAATATGAAAGATATGTAAGGAGAAGACATATTTTGCTCAAAAGGTTGTTCAGCATTCCGACAGACATTCCTCTATGATTTTGTATTTGTAATTTCATCTTGACAAAGTTCTACCCTCTCAATAATTCTGGAGATTAAACTAAATTTTCATTTTTGTTTATAATGAGTTTGTTAATATTGTTTATATTTGTTTGATATTGAGTGGTGGCTGACACAAAACAAAGTGGTTACGGTTTGCTGTTTGTGGCTACTGAATGGTATGAAGAATATTTAGACCAATGATATCCATGTGGTGCTGTCATTTTGGAAGTGATGGACACTGGGAGAGAGGAAAGTTAAATGGGAACACATCAGTTGGTACTTTGGTTTTGATAACATCATTTAGCTTAAAGTGGAAAATTGTTATTTCACACTAGAGGGGATTTCTGATTTTAATTTGGCCTTCCCAAAAAGGTGAGAAGCTTCATTAAAGATATCCCTCTGTTCATTAATTAATTGATAAGCAGTTGTAATAAAGTGCTTTGAGGATTGGTTGTCATTAGGAATTTCTCTAGGGGCAACATTTCAGGAAGAACAAACTATCAACTAAGGAATATTCTCAGCCAGTGTTTAATATGCACGATGAGCAAAGCCAGAGGAAATTTATATATCTCTGAAGCTAAGGGAAATACATTTTAAACTCAAGATAATTTTGATATTTAAAGCACCACTCCTCCTGAATTTTATAAATGCTTTAACAGTTCACTAGAGATATTGGCAACTGTTCTAACAGGGGCACTTATATTAAATATACTTAATTTTCTTTATAATTTTAGTAATATAAGTTATGTAATTATTTTACATAATAATTGATAACATTTTCTATCCTTTCCTAGGTTTTGTCCTTTTTGGATATGGATCGTCAGTTCCAGCTTCATGAGTAACCTGTTTGTATAGTAGAGCATATTTCACCCACTCTTTTCTTCTCACTTAACCCCTAACATTTTCAATGCTATGCCACAAGGTGTAGTATACTATTTTCTCAAAATCTATTCACAATCTCCAGGGAAATTTGTCCTTCTCCAACAGAACATGTTTTCACAATGGTAGGTTTTAAGCTTAAATCAAGTCTCTCTCTCTCTCTCTCTCTCTCTCTCTCTCTCTCTCTCTCACACACACACACACACACACGCACACACAAACACTCACACACACATGTGCACACACATACACATGGAAATACATTATTTCACATACACAGAGAGACAGTTAGAAAGAAGAGAGAGACAGAGAGAAAGAAAGAAAGGAGAGAGGGGGAGGGGGAAGGGATGGAGAAAGAGACCAGAGAGAGAGAAAGAGAGAGAGGAGAGAGGAGAGAGAGAAAGAGAGAGAGAGAGAGAGAGAGAGAGAGAGAGAGAGAGAGAGAGAGAGAGAGAGAGAGAGAGAGAGAATTGTATGAGTTGATTCTGCAACAGAAGAGTAAAATATACCACAGTTACTCCCCTCAACATTTGTCCAAACAGAATTACACAATTTCAATTCTCTTGAATATGTTTGAAGGTATTCAGTAAATGTGTTAATATTCAGTAGTTAAATCAATTAAATCTAAATAAGAAAAATCAGTGTCTCAAGGCTAGAGTGTTGAGTGGCTCGACATAAAAGATTTAATCAAAGATGAACTGTACATTAGGGTGATCACAGAGAAAAGACTTCCTTTTCTTACAGTTCTAAACTGCTATACCCCAGATCTTTCAGGCATAATTTTTTTATTATTATTAATTTATTTTCTAATATGCTGCATGTCAATCACAGTTTCCCTGCCTCAAAATTCACACCCCCATTTCCTCCATCCCCATCATTTCTCCTCAGTTTCCTTATATAAGAAGACAGGTCTCCAAGGCAGATCAAATAAACATGGCATACCATGTTGCCATAAGATTAAGCACTTCCTCTCATATTAAGGCTGGACAAGGCAACTCAGTGAGAGGTTAAGGGTCCCCAAAGCAGGCAAATGCATCAGAAAGAGTACCTGCTCCCCTTGATGGAGTCCTCCAAAACATCAAGCTACACAACTATAGCATATAAGCAGAGGTCCTACATTAGACTCATGGAGGCTTCCTGGTTGTCAGTTCCTTCTCAGTGAGTCCATATGAGTCCAAGTTTGGTGATTCTGTTTTCGTGTGGTGTCCATGACAGCTCTGACTTCTACAATCCTTCTTCATCACTCTTTGGCAGGATTTCCTGACCTCTCCTGAATGTTTGGCTCTGGAGCAATGCATTTATTTCAATCAATCGCTATATGAAGCATCTGATGACAATTGCGCTAGGCACTAAACTACGAGTATAGTACAATGTCATTAGGAAGCAGTACTTTAGACATCATTTCATTGGAAAAAATATTTGCCAGTCATGTTTTGTTCTATCCTGGGTTTCTGGGTCCTCTGGCATATGCTTTCTGGTCCTTGAAGAAGTGTCAGGGGACGAGGGCCTCCCTTTCATTTCATGAGTCTCAAGCTGGACCAGTCATTGCCTAACTACTCCTACAATTTCTGTGTCACATTTACCCCCACCCCTGGTACTTCGAGCTAGTACGACAAATCTTACTCATTTAACCCCCCACCATGACTGGTAAGACAAATCATGGGTCGAAGATTTGTGGCTGGGTTGGTGTCACAAAGTGTCCATTAGTTCTTTTACCTTGTTATAGGAGAAGGGTGTTTCAGGCACTGTTTCCCCCATCATTATGGGTCTTAAAAAGGGATACCTCAATAGATTACTGGGATTTTCCATTACACTAATTTTATACCTTACACCCAAATTGCCAGTAAATACCAGTAGTGTTTCTGTCCATCTTCTCTTCATTAGATTCTTCCTGTACCCATCCCTACCTGCCCATATTCCATCTACTCTCTATCTCACAATATCTATTCTATTTTCCTTTCCCAAAGGGATCCATACATCCCCCTATTGAACTTTCTTTTTTTTTTCTTTTCTAAGTTTTTTTATTTACATTCCAAATCATTTCCCCTTTCCCATTTCCTCCCTCCCCGAAAATCCCATAAGACCCCTTCCCTCCCTCTTTTCCCCATTCAACCCCCTTTCCCTTCTCTGCTGGCATTCCCCTACATTCAGTCTTTCCAGGACCAGGGGTCTCTCCTTCCATCTTCTTGGAAATCTATTGATATGCAAATTGTGTCTAGGGTATTCCGAGATTCTGGGTTAATATCCCCTTATCAGTGACTGTATACCATGTGTGTTCTTTTGTGATTGGGTTACCTCACTAAGGATGATATTTTCAAGTTCTGACCATTTGCCTAGGAATTTCGTGAATTCCTTGTTTTTAATTGCAGAGTAGTTTTCCATTGTGTAAATATACCTATTGAGCTTTCTTGATCTGTCCTCTATGACTATCCCTCACTTTGTTAGTAAATATGCGCTTATAAATGAGTATATACCATATCTGTCTTTTTTGGTCTGGGATAATTTACTCAGGTCATATGACAAAGAGTGGTATAGCTGGGTCATATTGCCGACTTAATCTTTAGCTTTGGCAATATTCTCAATCCCAGTTTCCAAAGTGACTGCACAAGTGTGCAATTCCACTGATAGTGAATGAGGGTATCCCCAAGAGTGCAAGTAGTGGTGCTCATATCTTGACAGTTTCCCCAGATCTTGATAATTGGACTTTAGATCCACTTCAAAAGGGAGCCATGCCTTACACAGGAAATCTGCATTTTACCCAAGCACCCATGAAAATCTTGTGTGCCCATAACCGCAGCATGAAGGATGTTGAGATATTTGGGACCATGGGTCTTACCCCTCCAGCCAGTCCAGCAACATTGACAAGCTTCTGGTTCAGTGAGAGGTCCTGTTTCAACACATATTGCAGAGAAAATTTGGGAAGACATCTCAGGTTGATCTCTGGCCTACACGTGCACATGCACATATACACACATCCACAGAAAAAATGTATATCATTTATCTTATGTTACTAATTTGTCATCGTTGGATGGATGAACTTGCCTCTAGAGAACAATACATTCATATTATGTTCAGGTAGCAAAATGCATTGAATAAATATTATCACTTCCTCAACACATTGTGTGCACCTGCGTACTACAATGTTTTTTTTGATGGAACTACATATTTTCTATTTTTAATATTCTGTAACTATGCAGTTACTGAGATACTAAATTAGATGTTTTGCTGTTGTTGGGAACAACTAAAATCTTCCTCTGTGCACTATCATTAAAAATTTCCTTACTGCAGAAAATACATATTTCACTAACTCTAGGAAAACTTTTCAAAAATCCAGGTTTGTATTTCACATTTGTAACAGTTTCATATTTTGTCTTATGATAGCAGAAATACAGACATATAGAAAGAGAACCATGAAGAAATAATTGAGAGGAAGAACAAAAGATGTGAGTCCTTTTAAACATACTTCACAACTTGAATGGAAGTTACTAATTCTGAGATTATAGCATTCCTCAAGCCTTTAAAATTATGAAACATTTCAAAGGTTAAACAATGATATTAAATGGCTCTAGGAGTTCATAAATTAATCACTATAGATTTTCTTGAACAAAGGCACTTTAAAATAAAGCAAAATGATTTGGAATGGTATTGATTTATTCAGTTAAAAGTGCCGATATATATCCTCATTTCATTTTTCCTTCAGAAATATAATCTAGAAAGTGTTAGTCCTACTTATTGTAATTTTTGATCCTAAATTAGAGTATTTAAGTATATCTTAATTGATTTTTTTCAACTGAGCAAGAGTCACTAAAAAGAGGTATGAAAGGAAATGTGTCTATGCTAATGCATTTAAGATAGTAGGTTGATCTAGAGAAAATATGTCTTGTTGAAAAAACTGAAAACATCAGTAGGCAGAAAAGTAAAAATTAAAAATTATTTTATAAATTATCCTTGGGCTATGAAGCATGAAACTACAAATAAATAAATGCTTTGTTTTGTCAAGCATTTTGTATACTTATGAAAATTCTCAGAATATTTTTCTATCATGGAGTAAGTCTCTGGCTTTCAAGATTTTTGAACAAACTGTACTGAGGCAAAGTGCAAGAGGTAGATGGTGGTCCTAAGTACATGACTAAGTAGAATAAGCCAAATGTAGTTTTGCTGTTTCTGTTATGTTTTTGCATTGGAGTCAAAAAAGTGTATACCATGTCCAAAGCATCAAATCAAGAGAAAAGTGAAAGAACAACTGGTAATTAAATCAAAATGGGGGGAATGAGCAGCAGTTTGCTCTATATTATGTTCTTAATGACTTGAATAAATAGAACTGTGGTTCTTGCAGGCCACCATTAACTAACACGCAAAAGTACTTGCACAGGGATAATTTGGAGGTAGATGGTTTTCTATCTCTAAGTCAGTGTCTAGTGCCTAAATAAAATCTAGGAAAATAAGTCAGGCAGTGGTGGTGCATGTCTTTAATCCCAGCACTTGGGAGGCAGAGGCAGGCAGATTTCTGAGTTCGAGGCCAGCCTGGTCTAGAGGGAGTTCCAGGAAAAGCCATGGCTACACAGAGAAACCCTGTCTTGAAAAACCAGGAAAAAAATCTAGGGAAATACAGTTATTTCTATATTTAAGGAAATACAGACAAGAGTTCTACTTTTCCAGCTATTGTTAACCTGGACAGATGTATGTGGCAAATTTTCTCTTCAGAACTTAAGAAGTTATACTCCAGAGAACCAGACAGCCCTATTAAAAATGGGGTACACAGCTAAACAAAGAATTCTCAACTGAAGAAATCTGAATGGCTAAAAAGCACCTAAAGAAATGTTCAATGTCATTATTCATCAGAAAAATGCAAATCAAAACAACTCTGAGAATCCACCTCACAACAGTCAGAATAACTAAGATCAAAAACACAGGTAACAGAAGATGCTGGTAAGGATGTGGAGAAAGAGGAACATGCCTCCATATTTGGTGGAATTGCAAGCTGGTACAACCACTCTGGAAAGCAGGTGGTTTCTCAGAAAATTAGACATCGTAATACCTAAGGACTCAGCTATACCACTCCAGGGCATATACCCAGAAGATGCTCCAACAAATAACAAGGACGCATGCTCCATTATGGTCATAGCAGCCTTATTTATAATAGCCAAAGGGTGGAAAGAACCCGGATGTCCCTCAACAGAGAAATGGATACAGAAAATGTGTTACATTTACACAATGGAGTACTACTCAGCTATTGAAAGCAATGAGTTCATGGAATTTTTAGGCAAATGGATGGAACTAGAAAATATAATGCTGAGTGAGGTAACTCAGTCACAAAAGAACATACATAGTATGCACTCACTGATAAGTTTATATTAGACCAAAAGCTCAGAATACCCAAGATACAATTCACAGACCACATGAAGCTCAAGAAGAAGGAACACCAAAGGGTGGATGCTTTAGTGCTTCTTAGAAGGGGAACAAAATATTCAAGGGAGGGAATATGGAGACAAAGTATAGAGCAGAGACTGAAGGAAAGACCATCCAGAGACTGCCTCACTTGGGGATCCATCCCATATACAGACACCAAACCCAGACACTGTTGTAGATGACAAGAAGTGCTTGCTAATAGGACCTGAGAGGCTCTTCTAGAGCCTGACAAATAGGAGGCAGATGCTTGTAGCCAACCATTGGACTGAGCACAGGGTCCGCAATGGAGGAGTTAGAGAAAGGATTGAAGGAGTTGAAGGGGTTTGCAACTAATAGGAAGAACAACAATATCAGCCAACCCGACACCCCAGAGCTCCCAGGATCTAAACCACCAAACAAAGAGTACACATGGAGGGACCCATGGATCCATCAGCATATGAGGAAGAGTATGACCTTGGACATCAATGGGCAGAGAGTCCCTTGGTCTTGTGAAGGCTCAATGCCCCAGTGTAGGGGAATGCCACGGTGGGGAGGCAGGAGTGGGTGGATTATCAGGTGAGCACCCTCATAGAAGTAGGAGGAGGGAGCACAGGATAGGAGGTTTCCATAGTGGGAACTGGGAAAGGGGATAACATCTGAAATGTAAATAAATAAAATATTCAATAAAGAAAAGATGCCTTTTCTTACAGATAGGACCAAATCAATTTTAGGAGTGAAATCATTGTTCTGCTTTTCTTCTATTCCCATTAGGTTCTTAGGGGGAAATAGTTTTGTTTGAGTCCTAGATGCTTGAAATCTGGCTTAACATCAATTAAAATTTGAGTTTTATTTTATCCCAATGAAATAAGTGTGTTTTGGTCTGCTGACTTCTGGACATCACATGATTGTTGCATATATCAACTCACAATAACCATGATTACATACAGAAGACATGTCCAAGAGCAAGGCAGTCCAAATTCCAGGAGATTTGGGAAGCAACTCCTGAGACATCACACTGAGCAGAGCAGCAACTATCATTTAATGGCTTCTGAGGGAGAGACAGTCATTCTTTGAGGGAGATAAAATTCATGCCCTGGTGGATGGTCCCATGCTTATGTGCATAAATACAGCACCAATTTGACTCAGGAGTTACTAATAGTAACAACCAGAAAGAAGACTGGAATTTGGGAATATCATTGATTGAAGGACTCACACCGTAGTTGAATGAAGTAGTGATAGATGAATATGTTCAAAATTTCTTATATGCGATTTTAAGGAATAAATAAATTTATTTACAAGAAATGTTTTTAATTTTTATGGAATGTTGTAAGTACTGATCTACTTAAAGATTACCATATCTAATTTTCGTGCAGTACAACTAGATTTAGTCACCCAGTCTCATCTTTTTGAGAAGTGTCTGGTTGTTGAAGTATAAGGCAAATATCAGTGTGTCTACACAGAGGCAGTGGCTGTCTGAAAAACTTCTACCTGCACATAAATAGACAGCAATATAAATACTATACATGAAAATCTGGAACAGATGCATGACCAGTTGTCATTGATAAAAAATGGAGAAACTACAAGCATTATTAATGGGGTTAACATAGGAGACATTAGGTTCTAAGAATGTGATGTAGCTCCAGGTGTTCTCAGAGAAAACTCTTTTATAGTATATTGGACTGAAAGTGCTATTTATTATAGTGTATAAAGTTTTTATTTTGATACCATTTTATATTATTTATTTTTTGAAATTATAATGTAAGTATATAATTACTTCACATTCTTTCCTTTCTCTAACCCTTCTGAATGTCCACATTCACTCTTAAATTCATGGCCTTTTTTTCCTTATTTTAGATATATATATATATATGTATATATATATATACATATATATATATATATTCCTTATATATATATTATATATTTAGTTTTATATATATATATATTCCTAAACATGTAAATACCACTGGTTTAGTTAGAAGGCTTTCATATCATAACTCTTGATTGTGAATTCATTTTGAAAACAACTGAGCATCATCTCAATAAAAATGTACTTACTTCCTTGCTTCCATTGCTTATAGAGTTTCATGTGTTCTGATGTCAGAAACCATTTCTTTTCCCAGCAACAGAGAACAGTGGGGGGAATGGTATGGTTATGTGTGTCATTCTAGGCCCTCTACTTTATGTCAATAGAAAAGAAATGCAGATATGATACACCATGTCTCACAGCACATGCTACAAGGTCAGGTACAAAATTCTTTAAAAGATTATACTATTATTTATCCTGCAAAGTGTGTCCACCTACAGATCCCTTGTGCACTGTCCAATGTATTTACATGCACATTATTTAGGCGTATAAATCTCTCATTTTCCGCACCTCCCTCTGCAGCTCTTGCCTTCCTTTTCTTTTGCTGTTTAGGTTAAAAATACTATGAAAATTAGGCATGACTATACATCATGTTTTATTACAATATCATTTACCTTCATTTGAAAAACTATTGGCCACAAATTTTCAAATGTTATGTGCCTGCATTTTGATGTACCACAATGTATAGAACCCTCAGTAGAATGTACATAATTCAGAATTATATAACTTTATCCTTATTAATACTGGAAAAGACTTACTTTAAAAATTAAGGTAAAATAAAATTATTATGCACTATTTTTACTTTGCTAATATTAAATCGCATTGTGATCTAGAACAACCTTAACTTTGTTTCCTGATAGGTTACACAAATGAATCAATTTTCATCTCTTTGGTAGTATGGTAGTGCACAATGCCATTTTTCAGAACATACATATATCAGACTGACAAAATTTGCATCAACTAGTTGGCAGAATAAAATAAAGTCATTTTTATAGGACATACCCAGCGGATCAATGTTTCCTGCTTCAAAAGAGATCATATTAGCTTTCTCTGGCATTTATATGGGAACAAGGGATCATTGTTCTATGACAGTGTTTCATTGCATCGACATTTCCAAGCAGAATGCTTATCCTTTGTGCTTCTATGAGTAGGTAAACAAACAAAATGTGTTATGACTGGAGTAAGAGAGAATGTATTCTTTTGGGAAAAAAAATGTGCGTTTTAATTGAGTGTAATTTGTCAAACACTTTAGCTGTTTCTATTTCATTAATGAGGTAGTATTAAGAAAGTATGGGAACTCTTTCAGAAAGCAAGAATACATGTATTGACTAAATGACGGAACTGGTTCATTAAATAGCACCTTAACAGCCAAAAAGAGAAAAATGCAACTTCAGAAAGTGCCAAACCTGCAGCCACAGAACCTCTCTGAAACTAAAATAATCAATATAACCATTCCATTGCCCATTTTGTGAAGAGATTTTATGACTATTTAATGTACTTTCCTGGCCTTGTTTTTAATTATTTTTTTCAAGACCACCTAAGTGATAGAAATTTAGGATTGTATTTAGAGTTCACACAGAAAGTGAGCTAGGGAAGCCTAGTATTTGCAGAAATTTAATAACTATCAGAAACACTATTGTTAGAAATTACTAGGGCTTGAGACAATGATGAAATTGAGTACCATCCAATTTTTTCATTGTTATAGGTGTGCAAGTATCATATGATTAGAGTATTTTTATAGATAGTTAGGACACAGAAAGTTGTAACAAAAAGAAAATATTATGTTTGGCACAGGAACACCACGAGAATATGTGTCTTGTGTCTCTAATAGGGCACATAACTTATTCACTCAAGAATTTGTTAGAAACCTATTCTGTTGCCCAAAATGCTAGCAATGTATATTCTTAGGGTGTTTGGGGGATAAAATACCATGACCAAAGAAACGTGAGGATGAAAGTGCTCATTTCATCTAACATTCTTCAGGTCATACTCCATCACTGAGTGAAGTCAGGGCAGGAGCTAAAGCAGACATCAGACATCACTGGAGAGGCTGTTTAGAAGATTGCTTCTCAGCAGGCTTTCCTATTGAACCCAGGTTAAGACCCTAATGCTGGCCCCAACCCTAGTGAACTGAGGCCTCCCACATCAATCAGTAATTGAAGCAAGAGTTGTAATCTTATTGGCTGTGAATATGATGTAACCAAGTGGCCCATGATCTTAAAACCGATATTCCTGAAGTGAAGGACTGTGACTAGAAATAGTTAGCTGAATAGAAATCATGTAAGTCCTAACTTCCCTGGTATCAGGGTATTTTAACACAGCAGCAGAAGTGCACTTAGAACAGTATCATCACAGAAAGATAGTGTGCTTGTAGTTATATTTCTGTCAGAAAATAAAGGAGATGTTGTTTATCATGAGCACAATCTCTGAAGACCATGTATTCCCTGTTTATAGTCATCTACTACAGGGCAAAGAAATTTCTGAGACTCTGAAATATAACTTTTGGTGGTTAATTTTATTTTAATTTTATTAATTAAAATTAATAAATTATAAGATTAAAAATTTATAAATTAAAATTAATAACTTACTTTATTCAAATGATATAAATTTTCTTTTTATTTTTTGTCTTCCATTTATTTATTTATTTATTTATTTATTTATACTCCAGATTTATTCCTCCTCCCCCAGTCTACTCTCCTACTGTTCCATATTCCATACCTCTTCACCACCTCTCTGTCTCAACGAGGATGTCCCCCTACACCCAATCAGAACTCTAAACTCCCTGGGGTCTCCAGGGTCTTGAGGGTTAGGCTCATCTTCTCTGACTAAACCCTGACCTGGCAGTCTTCTGCTGTATATGTGTTGG
The DNA here is from genome assembly GCA_036184795.1 of Tokudaia tokunoshimensis. Lineage (NCBI taxonomy): Eukaryota > Metazoa > Chordata > Mammalia > Rodentia > Muridae > Tokudaia > Tokudaia tokunoshimensis. Next base: position 28,533,591 of record BTHU01000011.1, on the reverse strand, counting down.
GGTCCTCATATGAGCTGGTGTATGCTGCCTGGTTGGTGATCCAGGGTCTAAGAGATCTCAGGTGTCCAAGTTACTTGAGACTACTGGTCTTCACATAGGGTCACCCTCCTCCTCAGCTTCTTCCAACTTACCCCTAATTCAACCACAGGGGTCATCAGCTTCTGTCCATTGGTTGGGTACAAATATCTGCATCTGACTCTTTCAGCTGCTTGTTGGGTCTTCCAGAGTGCTATCAAGATAGGTCCCTTTTGTGAGTGCTCCATAGTCTCGGTAATAGTGTCGGGCCTTGGGGATTCCCCTTGAGCTGGATCCCACGTTGGACCTGTTACTGGACTTTCTTTTCCTCAGTCTGCTCTCCATTTCCATCCCTGCAGTTCTTTCAGAAAGAAACAATTATGTGTAAGAGCTTTTACTGTGGGATTGCAACCCTCTCCCTCACTTGATGCCTAGTCTTCCTGATGGAGATGGGTTCTATAAGTTCCCTCTCCCTACTCGGGCATTTCATCTAAGACCCCTCCCTTCGAGTCCTGAGTGAGTCTCTCACCTCCCAGGTCTTTGGTGCATTCTGGAGAGTCCCCCCAGCCTCCTAACTCCTGAGGTTGCTTGTTTCCATTCCTTCTGCTTGCTCTCAGGGATTCAGTCCTTGCACTGTTCACTTGGCCAGTGCTAACAAAGTCAACGACTCAAGTGATGAATTCTACATCCAGGGAATCAGAATGCCCAGTGAATTGGAAGACGAACATGGGGAAGTAAATTAATATTGAGTCCCTGGTTTTTTATTTTGAGCAAAGCTTCCAGTTATTATTTTTAGATGAAATTTCTTATTGTAATTAATAAAAATATATTCACTTTGTGTTAGTTGACTTTTTCATATCTATATTACATATTTCTGTCTCTGTCTATCTATCTATCTATCTATCTATCTATCTATCTATCTATCTATCTATCTATCATCTATCTATCTATCTATCTATCTATCTATCTATCTATCTATCTATCTATCTATCTATCTATCTATTCATCCATCCACCCACCCATCCATCCATCCATCCATCCATCCATCCATCCATCCATCCATCCATCCATCCATCCATCCTTCCATCCACCTACCTACCTACCTACCTACCTACCTACCTACCTACCTACCTACCTACCTATTTACCTACCTACCAACCTACCTATCTGCTGGTTGGTTTTCAGCTTGACACAAATTTAGACCTATATTGGAAGTAGGAATCTTAATTCAGAAAATGCTTTCATAATACAAAGCTGATGTCTAGAATGCATTCATTTTGCAGACTTAAACGATTATTCCTCTTGAAAAGTATCTTCATATTTATCTCTGGAAAAGACCAATTTACTTTTTTTCTGTGAGTCTGATTAGTTACTTCATATGAATATAATAATGTAGTATTTGTACTTTGAAAATTTTTTATCTTTTCTTAAGACTGCAATATAATTAAATAATTTCTATTTCCCCCTTTTCCCCTCCAAACCCTACTATATAATAACTCTTTGCTTTCCCTTCCATATTCAGGGCTTCTTTTCTTATTGTGATTACATGTACATACATATATGTTTTTACATATTTATCATATATTCCTAATATAACTGATTAATTTGTATTATATTTCTTCTATGAATATTTTTCAGGGCTGTCCATTTCATATTAGATTAGCAATTGATGTGCTCTTCTCTGTGGAAAGAGACTATTTTTCTCAGTCTCTGCATTCCTTAGTTACCTATAGTTGTTTGTATAGGATTGACAACCTGTGATCTTTTGGCATTCAAATTAAGCACGTCTATTGTTGGCCTCCTGCAGCTCACATTTAGAAAGTGATGTTGGCGAAACCACAATGTTTATAGCTTCTGGGATTAATAGGATATAGCTACATAGCAAACTCCCTGATGTTCTATTTCTTCAGTCTTTCCAAATGACTTTTGCAGTGATACCTAAGTTTTAGATGTGTAAGTTGTTGAAATTTAGTTCAATGATATTAATTGAAAATGCATGTATTTTTAAAACAATTTATAATCTAGAGTCAAGATCATGAAAATAAAAAGACACAGTTGCTATTTTCAGCTGAATAGGGTAAGAATTGCTGTCTCATCATTGCAAACTTTTATTTCATGCACAAGTTTTAAAATGTAAATAAAGTAAAATGATACAAACAAAAATCTAGCTTTATGTACAGAGAAAGTTTATCATTTAACTTAAATTGTTTAGGGAATTTTTACAATGGCAACTTTGAGTGACACTGATTATGAATCAATGGGAAGAAATTTAACTGAATATTCATAAAGTTATTGCATAGAGTAAAAGTTTATAGAATCATTCCCAACACTCTTACAAAATGTTTTACTTGCCTGCCCTAACTATCACCAACCATTTAAAATCTAGTAAAAACTCCAAAACAGAAATTTTGGATTTGGATGGAAGGGAGATGGGAAGAAGAAGATGGTAGTTGGATATGGGAAACCATAACCAGAATATATTATAGATTAAAAATCTATGTTCAATAACAACAAGAACAATAATAATATAACTAACATGTCCTTTAAGGTTTCCATTCTTGCTTTTTGGGACCCAAACTCAGCATTTGCAAATGAATCTATGGTAAACACGAGACAGAATCCACGTGTATCACCGGCTGCTCTTGAGTAAGGGCCCTCATGTGTTTCCAAAAAATTTGAGAATTAGCTTTGTGTGTGGCACACACGTTTGTTTTTGTTTTCTTTTGTTTTAATTTTTTTCTATTCCTGTTTGTGTATCATTTTTTTTTATTTTCTAGGTTTTTTTTATTTACATTCCAAATCATTTCCCCTTTCCCTTTTCCTCTCTCCCCAAAAGTCCCATAAGCCCCCTTCCCTCCTACTTTTCCCCATTCAACCCCCTCTCATTTCTCTGTCCTGGCATTCCCCTACATCCAGTCTTTCCAGGACCAGGGGTCTCTCCTTCCATCTCCTTAGAAATCTATTGATATGCGAATTGTGTCTAGGGTATTCCAAGATTCTGGGTTAATATCCCCTTATCAGTGACTGCATACCTTGTGTGTTCTTTTGTGATTGGGTTACCTCACTAAGGATGATATATTCAAGTTCTGACCATTTGCCTAGGGATTTCGTGAATTCATTGTTTATTTATTTATTTATTTATTTATTTTTATTATTTATTTTATTTTATTTTTTTAATTTACATTCCAAATCACTTCCCCTTTCCCGTTTCCTCCCTCCCAGAAAGTCCCATAAGCCCCCTTCCCTCCCTTTTTTCTCCATTCAACCCCCTCTCCTTACTCTGTCCTGGCGTTCCCCTACATCCAGTCTTTCCAGGACCAGGGGTCTCTCCTTCCATCTTCTTAGAAATCTATTGATATGCGGATTGAGTCTAGGGTATTCCGAGATTCTGGGTCAATATCCCCTTATCAGTGACTGCATACCATGTGTGTTCTTTTGTGATTGGGTTACCTCACTAAGGATGATATTTTCAAGATCTGACCATTTGCCTAGGAATTTCGTGAATTCATTGTTTTTAATTGCAGAGTAGTATTTCATTGTGTAGATATACCACATCTTCTGAATCCATTCCTCCGTTGAGGGACACCTGGGTTCTTTCCAGCTTCTGGCTATTATAAATAAGGCTGCTATGAACATAGTGGAGCATGTGTCCTTATTGCATGCAGGTAAAGCCTCTGGGTATATGCCCAGGAGTGGTATAGCCGAGAGTGTCATGCCCAGTTTTCTGAGGAACCGCCAGACTGCTTTCCAGTGTTGTTGTACCAGCCTGCAATTCCACCAGCAGTGGAGGAGTGTTCTTCTTTCTCCACATCCTCGCCAACAACTGCTGTCTCCTGTGTTTTTGATCTTAGCCATCCTGACTGGTGTGAGATGGAATCTCAGGGTTGTTTTGATTTGCATTTCCCTAATGACTAAGGATGATGAACATCTCTTTAGGTGCTTCTCAGCCATTAGATATTCTTCAGGTGAGAACTCTTTGTTTAGCTCTGTACCCCATTTTTAATAGGGTTACTTGCCTCTCTGGAGTTTAACTTCTTGAGTTCTTTGTATATATTGGATATTAGCACTCTGTCGGATGTAAGGTTGGTAAAGATCATTTCCCAGTTAGTTGGTTGCCGCTTTGTCTTTTTGACAGTGTCTTTTGCCTTGCAAAAACTTTGTAATTTAATGAGGTCCCATTTGTCTATTCTTGATCTTAGAGCATAAGCTATTGGAGTTCTGTTCAATACCAAAAGCACACAAAGATCCAACAAAGAAAGAGAATCTCACGCCAATCTCTCTTATGAATATCGATGCAAAAATACTCAATAAAATTCTTGCCAACCAAATCCAAGAACACATCAAAACGATCATTCACCTCGATCAAGTAGGCTTCATCCCAGGGATGCAGGGATGGTTCAATATAAGGAAATCCATCAATGTAATCCACTACATAAACAATCTCAAAGAAAAAAACCACATGGTCATCTCATTAGATGCTGAGAAAGCATTTGACAAAATTCAGCATCCTTTCATGCTAAAGGTCTTGGAAAGATCAGGAATTCAAGGCCCATATCTAAACATAGTAAAAGCAATTTACAGCAAACCGGTAGCCAGCATCAATCTAAATGGAGAGAAACTTGAAGCAATCCCACTAAAATCAGGGACTAGACAAGGCTGCCCTCTCTCTCCATATCTTTTCAATATAGTACTTGAAGTTCTAGCTAGAGCAATTAGACAACAAAAAGAGGTCAAAGGGATACAAATTGGAAAGGAAGAAGTCAAACTATCACTATTTGCAGATGATATGATAGTATACATAAGCGACCCAAAGAACTCCGCCAGAGAACTCCTACAGCTGATAAACGACTTCAGCAAAGTGGCCGGATATAAAATCAACTCAAGCAAGTCAGAAGCCTTCCTATACTCAAAGGATAAGCAGGCTGAGAAAGAAGTAAGAGAAATAATACCCTTCACGATAGCCACAAACCATATTAAGTATCTTGGCGTGACGCTAACCAAACAAGTGAAAGATCTGTATGACAAGAACTTCAAGTCTCTGAAGAAAGAAATTGAAGAAGACCTCAGAAGATGGAAAAATCTGCCATGCTCATGGATTGGCAGGATTAATATAGTAAAAATGAGCATCTTACCAAAAGTAATACACAGATTCAATGCAATCCCCATCCAAATCCCAACTCAATTCTTCATAGAGTTAGAAAGAGCAATTCAAAAATTCATCTGGAATAACAGAAAACCCAGAATAGCTAAAACTATTCTCAAGAGTAAAAGAACCTCTGGGGGAATCAGTATCCGGGACCTCAAGCTGTACTACAGAGCAATAGTGTTAAAAACCGCATGGTATTGGTACAGTAACAGACATGTAGATCAATGGAACAGAATTGAAGACCCAGAAATGAATTCACACTCCTATGGTCACTTGATCTTTGACAAAGGAGCTAAAACCATCCAGTGGAAAAATGATAGCCTTTTCAACAAATGGTGCTGGCTCAGCTGGAGGTCAACATGCAGAAGAATGCAAATTGACTCATTCTTATCTCCTTCCACTAAGCTTAATTCTAAGTGGATCAAAGATCTCCACATAAAACCAGACACACTGAAACTAATAGAAGGGAAACTAGGGAAGAACCTTGAACATATGGGCACAGGGGAGAATTTCCGGAATTCATTGTTTTTAATTGCAGAGTAGTATTCCATTGTGTAGATATATCACATCTTCTGAATCCATTCCTCCGTTGAGGGACATCTGCGTTCTTTCCAGCTTCTCGCTATTATAAATAAGGCTGCTATGAACATAGCGGAGCATGTGTCCTTATTGTATGCAGGTAAAGCCTCTGGGTATATGCCCAGGAGTGGTATAGCCAGATCCTCCGGGAGTGTCATGCCCAGTTTCTGAGGAACTGCCAGACTGCTTTCCAGAGTGGTTGCTAATCATTCCATTCGTTTGCATCTCAAATGATATCCCACCTCCTGGGTTATCCACTCAGCCATCCCCACATCCCCACATCTTCCATTCTCCACTCCCTTTGTCCTATATGGGAGTGTTCTTCCTCCCACCCACACTCTCCCACCACACACTCCAGCATTCCCCTACTCTGGGGCATCAAACCTCCCAGGGACTAAGAGCCTCCCCTCTCTTTTCTGTGGACAAGGGTGTCCTCTTCTACTTATGTATTGGAGCTAAAGATCCCTTTAGGTCCACTCCTTGGTTGGTGGTCTGGTCTGGGAAAACTAGGTGGTCAGGCCAGCCAATGCTGTTCTTCCACTGTGGTTGTGATACCCCTCGGCTCTTCTAGTCCTCCCCCACCAGGTTTCCTGAGTTCAGTTCAAGCATCTGTCTCAGCATTGGTTAAGTTGCTGGCTTGACCTAAGCTCCCCTTGACCACAGCAACAGTGTTGGATTTGGTGTCTGCAGACATGATGTATCCCCCCGGTGGGGCTATTCCCCAGTTGGCCCTTCCTTCAGTCTCTGTTTATTGTTCCTGTTTTTCCTTTGGACAGGAACATTTTTGGGTTAAAAAAAAAAACTTTGAGATGGGTGAGTGGCTTGTTTCTTCTCTATTCTAGGTAGTCTCCATAGGTTCTCTCTCCCCCTTCTGTGTGCTAAAATCAATCCTATTGAGTCCTTAGAGCCTCATGTTTCTCTGGTGTCAGGGAACCTCCAGAGGTTATCACCAATTCCTCATCCCACCTGCTCCTTATTTTTATTCGATTTCCTGACATCTTTCATGTCTCCTCCAGATTCTGGTATTGCCAACCTTATTTCCTCCTCCTTTCTCCCTCGCTTATCCCTCTCTCCTTCCATTTCCCACAATCATTCTGTCCCCCCCTCGATGCAGGACTGAAGCATCCACCTCCTGATCGTCATTTCTTCTATGTTCCATATGGTCTGTCAGTTGTATCATATGCTCTATGAACTTTTGGGTTAGTATTCATTTATTAGTGAGAACATACCATGTGTGTTCTTCTGAGTCTGGGTTACTTCACTTGGGATGATATTTTCTAGTTCCATTCATTTTCCTGGGAATTTCATGAACTCATTGTTTTAATCACTGTGTAGTAATCCATTGTGTATTTGTACCACGTTTCTTGTATCCATTTCTTCTGTTGAGGGACACCTGGGTTGTTTCCAGATTCTGGCTATTATAAGTAATCCTGGGATTTGAGAGTCAGAAACAAGAGTTTCATAAGATCTATGTTGGTCAGGTGTACATAGAAGTTTCCAGGCAGCCATGGCTAGAGAGTATGACCATTTATAAAGCAGATAAAGCTAAAACCAAAAGAAAAAACAAAAAGACATGTGATGGGTCACTTATTTCTATTGAGTTTTGTAGGGAAATATATATACATATATATATATATATTCCGATACACATTTCTATATTCAATTACAACCAAATTTTGAATTATTTTTATTTCTACAACCAAATTATTTGAGTATTTTTAACAGCCTGTTTTTTTTTAATTCTGTATGATACTTTTATTGTGGTTTCAAGTCCCAATACATTTGATTTTTTAAGTGTTTATTTTATTTTTATTCCTCTCTCCTTCAGCTCCTCCAAGGAAAACCTCCTTATAGTATTGAGTTTAAAGTTATGTCTTTAAACAATTTCTTCAATATAAAAAGGGACATTAGTTTGCTAAATTTTGAACTTGCACGGGTACTATTCTCACCTTTTTCAAAGGTTGTGGTTTTGTCAAACATACAAGGCTTATCACAGCCTTTACTTCCATTTTCATCATGTTTTGATAAATGCCTTTATTTTTATTTTTATTCCCATGATTACAGGTTATGTAAAGAAAGTAGCAGACATGCAGACCTTATTCTGAGCAGCAGCATTCTCCTGCCTAATCCTGCTCAGTTTTTTCAAAGACTTTTTGAAAGTTAATGAAAATGAAGGCACAACATACCCTAATATGGCACATATGGGCACAGGGGACAATTTCCTGAACAGATCTCCAATAGCTTATGCTCTAAGATCAAGAATAGACAAATGGGACCTCATTAAATTACAAAGTTTTTGCAAGGCAAAAGACACTGTCAAAAAGACAAATCGGCAACCAACTAACTTGGAAATGATCTTTACCAACCTTACATCCGACAGAGGGCTAATATCCAATATATACAAAGAACTCAAGAAGTTAAACTCCAGAGAGGCAAGTAACCCTATTAAAAAATGGGGTACAGAGCTAAACAAAGAGTTCTCACCTGAAGAATATCTAATGGCTGAGAAGCACCTAAAGAGATGTTCATCATCCTTAGTCATTAGGGAAATGCAAATCAAAACAACCCTGAGATTCCATCTCACACCAGTCAGGATGGCTAAGATCAAAAACACAGGAGACAGCAGTTGTTGGCGAGGATGTGGAGAAAGAGGAACACTCCTCCACTGCTGGTGGAATTGCAGGCTGGTACAACCACTCTGGAAAGCAGTCTGGCGGTTCCTCAGAAAACTGGGCATGACACTCCCGGAGGATCCGGCTATATCACTCCTGGGCATATACCAAGAGGCTTTACCTGCATGCAATAAGGACACATGCTCCACTATGTTCATAGCAGCCTTATTTATAGTAGCCAGAAGCTGGAAAGAACCTAGATGTCCCTCAACGGAGGAATGGATTCAGAAGATGTGGTATATCTACACAATGGAATACTACTCTGCAATGAAAAATAATGAATTCACGAAATTCCTAGGCAAATGGTCAGATCTTGAAAATATCATCATTAGTGAGGTAACCCAATCACAAAAGAACACACATGGTATGCAGTCACTGATAAGGGGATATTGACCCAGAATCTCGGAATACCCTAGACACAATCCGCATATCAATAGATTTCTAAGAAGATGGAAGGAGAGACCCCTGGTCCTGGAAAGACTGGATGTAGGGGAACGCCAGGACAGAGTAAGGAGAGGGGGTTGAATGGAGAAAAGAGGGAGGGAAGGGGGCTTATGGGACTTTCGGGGAGGGAGGAAACGGGAAAGGGGAAGTGATTTGGAATGTAAATTAAAAAAATAAAATAAAATAAAAAAAAACTGAATACAGAATACAGGGATATCTTAGAGCTTTTAGGGGACATGCCATTCCTCTATGAAGAGTAGATAAATTCATTGGACTTGTGTTCTTGCCAAATCTTCTTGTTTCTACAGATGATTGATAAAACTCAAATTTTGTATGCCTGACTTCTGTCACTTTATATTTTGATTACTGCTATCAGGTTTGAATACTATAAAAGTAAAATTTGGATAAAAATTACCCTAAGGTATATCTGGGATACAAATGACAGAAGGCTTTATACTTCAAAATGTTGGATGAAATGGATGGTAACAGACCTGTTTAATGTCTGACTTCCTTGCCCATAATTCTGTAGATGAAGGATATGCATTTTTATGATGTGAATGTGTTGTTATTTTTTCTGTTGCTGTTCACTTTGTTTAAAAATAAAGGACAGCCTTATCCTTCTAAATGATAGTGATTGCCTTAGGAAATATGAAACCAAAGTTTAATAAGGAAAGCCATAACGTTTTTGAATGATTGGTCTTCTACCTTGGATTATATTTGGATTATATTATATTTAAATCTATCTTCAGTTTTCACTCATAATCCCAAAATACTTAACGTAAGTTTTAGGTAAAATATTGGTGAACACTTCATATATCATTAGCTGGCTCTAATTTTGAAGACATACAAAATCATAGCACATACCTAGATTTTGATTTGTAACTCAAAATGGATACAAAGTCTGGAAGAGTTCAATATGGGTACCATTAATTATCAGTTTTTTAATTAGGCAAGAAGTTTTCATTTTCAAGTTGTCATTAAGCAATCACTTTTACTGTATATCTTTGCAAATACTTCAGTATTTAGTGTCATGGGTAGTGCTGCCTTTGAAGATCTATGGCCTTGGGTACAGGTCTTACATTTCTCATGCTCTGAAAATGCAGTACAAAATATAAGTATCTACCAAATGAAATATAGTCTCTAAATTTGTGTTTAAAAACTGGTATTTATTATATTATTATTTGATTGTTGTTCTATCATGCCAAGCTCATGGAGTTTTCAAAGAAAAGACAAGTCTAAAACATCCTTCTTTTATATTTGAGTGAATGATAATTGTCTGTTCTGTTTGCATTCAGCTTTAGCATAGAAGTTATAATTGTAGATAATCTATACCATTTACAGATGATAGAAACAAAGCGCAAAATAGATCACATTTTACAGTGTTAAGTGGTATTTGTAATAAACTACCATGACTCAATCAAAACTCCCAATTTCTGAGATGCATTAAGCATATTGCTAATTCATCTAAATCTTACATCTCTAATCCATTTAGAAACAAATAAAAGAGTAAAAGGCCCTTATATTTAGGTCTAGTAAATGGTATCTAATCAATATTGTATAATAAAATGTAAGGGACATTATATTACACTTATTTGTATTTGTGATTTCAACCTATTTAAATATAATAACACATTTTATCTTATCCTATAGTATCATATCTTTTTTCAGTCTTAATTATGTATTCATATATTGTATTCTTTAGTAAAGAATACATATATTGCATTCTTTATTAAAATTTATAAATTTTGATATTCCCTTATCAAAATTTATAAAATTATCTGTGTTTATTGCTTTTAACATTTAAATAACATGAAAAAATAGCAAAAACTAGTTAGTAAAAGGGAAAAAATAACTTAGATGATCATTTTTGTGCCTTTTGCCTCAAAACACCTTCATTTGTGTAACAATTTTATAGGTCTACGACAAAACAATGTATTTGCTTAGAGTAACCAATACCAAATGCACATTGTATTACTTGAGATATATTGAGTATGATATCCAGTAGTAAAATTTACATAAACTGCACTCAAATAGTTCTCTTCAGGTAAATGATTGTTATAACTTCTGCTATCACCATATACATTCAGAAACAGGAACCATATTATATAACCCATTTAAACAGTGACAAGGAATTTTATGACTTCTCATAGGCATACATTATTTCATTGTAACTGTCAATAATGAGGATATTTATAGGTCAATGAATTATAAAATGTTATTTGCCTTGCCCAGTTTCTATAAATTAATGCCTTAAGACAGAAAGGCAGAAAGTGATATGCAAACAGGATATCCATAGATGTGCACTTGAGACAAATAGCTTGGAGATCCAGAATGTAGTTCTTGGATTTAGTACAGGGTCTTTCTTTTCCTAGAGAGAGATGGTGGCAGTGTGATGAAAACATCCATCTCTATTTCAGAAATTTCAGAAATAGTCTTTTTCTTAAAGAAATCAATGTGAAAAACTTAAAAATTATTTCAATGTACCACTCAAATATAGTTTAAACATGTTGTTCCAGTTGTTAAATGGCAATTCTCATGTCAATATGCATGTTATGACTTCATGTACACATGTAGCAGTATGTCAGACACCTTTAATCATGTTATTACCTTTTTCCTGATGGTGTATAATATCCTATCCAAGAACTAATTTTGTGAACTGTTTAATATTGCAAGCTTGTACTTTTGTGTTCCATTTCATGTTAAATATATTTATCTCTCACTGTGTGTTCTCACATTACACTAAATTACGTGCTTTACTTTTAAGGATTATTTCTAATGATTCTTCCTAATCAATGATACCATGCTGACAACACTATATTATTTTACATTTTATGCCTGATATTTTGTAATTTACTAATAAAGGCAGACTTGTCATAACATATAACTATTTTTCTCATCTGATTCATATTATAAAAATAAATATATCAAGTTCACACCAATAGCACCAGGTAATGATTTTAGACGTCCAGGGAATATTTCTTTCAGAAACTCTATGATTTAATAATAAATGTCATTCATATTCAAGCATAAAGTTCTATAACATATGAAAAAGAAACCAAGTCTACGGTTCAAATTCCCAAGTTACAGAAAGAAAGATTTGTAGAAATTGTCTAATTAGCTACTCTCTTTGGTCAGTTTCTTTTGGTCAGTGTGAGTGTGGGTCGCCATGAGGAGGCAGGTCTGTGTGGAGAGCAGGAAATACAAGATGGAAGACAAAGCTACTTAGCTGGCTCTGCCCTTGCTTCTCCACATATATTCATCAGAAAGTTCTTTCACAGGCATTTCAGAATAAGAATTTTCCAGACGGATAAAACTAACTTTGTACACAGCTAGTAAAAGAAAAACCTTGTCTCCAGGTAAAACACCACACAATTCCAATCTTCTTAAATCTTATTACCTATATCAGGTCATATGGCAGTAGGCAGATATTTGCTAAGTCTGTGTTTAATTTGCATTAACTAATACAAAGCTGGCTAATTAGCAAAGTCAGTTTAGATGTGCAATTCCAAATACATCATATAAAAACATCATATTCCCTCCCCTCTCTCTCAATTATCCATTACAAATATCACATGGAGTTAAAGTATCTATTTCTGGTTTCAATTTTACTTCCTCTGAATTTCTGTTATAATTTACTAGAAGTACAAACCACTTTTACATTTTAAAACTATATGAACATTTTTGTTCACCTTTTAAAATTTTGCATATAACTAAGAAAGATAGATATTGAAACAGAATTTTACTTTTGTGAGTGCTTGATAAGAATGTGGTTTTCAACAATCTTGTGAAATTCTCCTGCAGTTAGGAAGAATTTTAACAAAAGCCACATTGCACATGTCTCAGTGTTTCATTGCTATATCATGCAAAGCCCAAAACCCTGTTCCTGTGCTATCAGTTAATAAAACATTTCCTGAACTATTTAACTTCCGTACAAATTCAAACCATTTTTATGTTTTTATCATTTTTCTGTCAACAGTCAAATTCCAAAGGGAAACACTATTTACGTGTGTGTTTGCTTTTATTAAAAGCTGTTTGATTTTAAAAGGTGTTGCATGGGCAATGCTGTGTTTGTTCAACTCTATCCGATATATGTTATTACGGGCTTACTCTGAGTAAACTGCCATCTTGTTTGCTTAGAAAAAAAAAGAGAGTTAATTGAATGGAAACAGCATAGAAAGAATAACAACAGTCCCTTTCTTTATTTGAAATATGTCAACACTGAGATATGAATTTGAAAGTACCGTATGTAAAATTTAGTAAAGTTTAAAATAGTATGGGAGATAACTTTTGTTTAAAATGTCGTAATTTACATGCAAGAAATCTATTAATTTTTTGGTTAAGTATATGTGATTCTTCAGAAGGTTATTGACTTAACATTCATAGAGGCATTTAAATCACTGCATTATTTTAGGTATTTAATGTGTTTTGTTTTCATTTATTAATTGTATTCATGTGTAACTGATATCATTGTCATCACAAGAGACTATATTTCAGAAAATCTATATTTTCCAACACTTTGTTCAGAAAAATATCTTAATGCTATTAACATTTAAAATTATTTCAAATCAATTTATCAATTATCAGTAAAAATTTAGAACAAGCAACAAAATTTTCAAAATTGAGTAACAGTTGAAAACATGTTGATGAAAATAATTTGCAATGTATGTATAAAGTTTAAAGATACTCATTTTCAACATTCCTACAATATCTCAATTTATACAGTACCCTAAAAAATTGTTTTCAGTCACATTTTTGAAGAAAACTTCAGTTTTAAAATCATTTATTAGGGCTGGAGAGATGGCTCAGCGGTTAAGAGCACTGACTGCTCTTCTGAAGGTCCTGAGTTCAAATCCCAGCACCCACATGGTGATTCACAGCCATCTGTAATGAGATCTGACTCCCTCTTCTGGAGTGTCTGAAGACAGCTACAGTGTACTTGCATATAATAATAAATAAATCTAAAAAAAAAAAAAAAAGCCGGGCGGTGGTGGCGCACGCCTTTAATCCCAGCACTTGGGAGGCAGAGGCAGGAGGATTTCTGAGTTCGAGGCCAGCCTGGTCTACAAAGTGAGTTCCAGGACAGAGAAATCCTGTCTTGAAAAACCAAAAAAAAAAAAAAATCATTTATTATAGTGTAGAGCGAAACATTTTTTAAAACAAACATTTGAAGAAATAATAATTAATATTATAAAATAAATATTGACCTTTAATTACGTTCTTTAAATTTACTTAAGGCTAAAGTCAACCAAGTAAAGTGTGCTAAACTGGATAGTGCAAGCAAGAGCTTCTTCATGTACATCTATTCAGTTTTATGACACTATGCTCCCATTTTTTCTTATTGTTCTTTACAGTGACTTTTAAAATAATGGATCTTTTTTAGGCTAGTGTTTGAGTCTGTTAATGAAGAATAGAATTCAAAGTTTCTTTTCCTGAATATCCCCACCTTGAACTGATTTAGGTTTCTCTGACACGTTTATTTGGACGTTGCTAATCAGACAAACTTAAAAGTTTTCCCAAGGGATAAAATTTAAAATATATTGGTTGAACTTTTCAAACAACAACCTGTTTGTGTTATTTCTTGTCCATAGTTTTCTTAAGATCTAGGCAAACTGTCAGAAGTCTGTGAAACTTGAAGCCTCTACCTTTCCTTACCCCACGGTGAAGTCAGGACCTTAGGGTTATTGGTCCAATGTTCCATAAATCTGAATGTTTTGTGTGCTATCTAATCAACAAATGCGTCACTCTTCTGGAGAATTCTCTAGTCTGTGTCATAATAGCTGTACTTTACCCCAATATGCATTTCTACTGAAAAACAAATTGCCCGTTTAATGGAAGGCTCAATGACAGGTATGTCCTTAAGGTTTACAGTAATGAGGAGGAATTTCCAGAGTGTCTTTAAATACATTCTTCTCAATGGAGGCATATTCTTAGGTTCTTGATTAACTTTCTCATGATAACTTTAGAATTTCATAACAACGTAAGATTGGAAACAAAATGAAATCATCTAAAATGCATTGTGCACAAATTCCTGTATTCAAACCCTCCAGGTGATACTTTTCTAATATCACTTAAATGAATACATTTTTAAAACATTGTGAAAATTTTTGGCCTAAAATTATGTTTACCGAGGAGCGTGGCACATGCTACTACTATTTTTCATTTCTTAATGGCATTTGTCGAATCTTGTTCGGAGGAAAAGTTGTTAGGATCACTGCTGTCCCAGATGAGACTGTCCCCAGGTCTTTGAATGTAAACCACTGTAGAGTTGAAAATATTATTAGGGGAATCAAAATGGCTAGGTTGTCGTCCAGCAAGAGACTAAAAATATAGTATTTAATATTCATTTAAATGTGAAAATCTGCACAGCAATCAGGTCAGTAAATGAATTGGGTAATTACCATTTTCTTTACTCCATAGATGAGGAAGCTGAGATGCCATGAGAGGAATGAACATTTCCAGAGTTGGCCGGAAAGAACCTTGGGAGGAATATGAATATACAGTGGGAAAGAACAATCTCTGTGGTTCAATGCAACATACTTGCCAAGGTGAAATTTAAATATAAAAATTATTTGAATTAGTGAACCTTAGCTATAGGTTAAATAATAACCTTTTATTTTTATAATCTCATGTTAAGCAGCCTATAGACGTGAATATTTATACTTTATTAAGGAGGAATCTGAGGAATAGGGAAATTTACAATTTGTTTAAAGTCTGTTTATCATAAAGACTTGGAGCATACCTTGTAAAATATTTTTGTTGTTATATAAGTATGTTCTATTGCCATAAAATGGAATGATGAGTGGGGCATTGATTAACTATAGGCAGAGGCACGTGTCTGAGGTAATCTATTCACATAGTTATTGAATAATAATGGTTACATAATTATATATCATGTGGATTTTGAGGGAGCTGAGGGTAAGATATAAATAAAAATATCTGGGAAATTGCATTTTTCTACATAGGTTTTGAAGACTAATTTCTGTTGTGAATTCTATTACATAAGTATATAGTATGGAGTATATAAGATAATAAAAAGCATGTAAACAAAATTGAAGTTGTACTTTTAGTATGTACTTATGATATCACTAATGATTAAGATGTAGTCTTAGTGATTTCCTCTTTCAGGTGCACAGAGTAGTAAACAATCCATACTGGGTGATAGGATATGGTTAATTTCATAGGATGGTCATTATATCAACTACTGAAATATTTTTGGAAAAATTCTATAGGCTGTTTAGATAAGTTTGATTGTAACCCCTAAGGAGATTCCAGTTAATGCTACTATTATAAACTATACAGGAATATGAACAAAAAGTATTCTGTTGGAAAGATATCTCTTCCCAAAACTTGTGTGTTTAAAGGATTATTACTATTCACAATTTTGTATAACTTTTATGTAGGACAGGAAACATCACATTTATATTGCATTATGTGAAACAAAACAGAATTATTTTTTCATTTCTAAGAATTTCATTAAGTCAGTTAATGTTTGTTTACAATGGTTTATGAATTAATTAGTAACTTGTAAATACTATTCAATATAGGAAAGCTGAACATATGTGGTCTCACATGTCTGTGAGACATTATCATCTGATGATATTGCATTTAATAAGTTTACAGTTAAAATGATATTTATTAATGCAGAATTTCTGTACAATAAAAATGACTATACTATTTTAAAAAATATTTTCCAATTACTGACAAATGCCACGACCACATTATAAATAAATAAATCTAAACAAACATCTAGATTAGGAAAATGGAGCAAGCTTCAATCATGCAGAGGACAAATACATCAGGCTACATTGTCACATGTCAGAACCAGATTAATTAGTGTGCAGCAGACATCGTAAACACCTGACATGATTAAGTTTAAACGTGTTCAAGCCCAACAGTGACTGGGATTGAAAGATAACTGTGTATAGGTAAAATAATTTAATGTTTAGAATTCATATGTATTCATTATTTTCTTATTCTTGAAAGGATTGACAGATTATACCCTGTTTGCCATACTTATAAAATGAGAAAATTACTTAAAAATAAAAGGTATTATTTATGAATGACTAACATAACCCAAATAAGCATACTTATTTTGCTTGTATATTCATAATCAAATATATCTGAATACCATTCAGATGTAATACAAACAAAGTCTTTCTTATATTAAAAAATGCAGCATATAGGAATATCAACAATGCCAGAAACATTCTACCACATGAGCACACATGAAGGTCTTGATATCTAGGTTGCATGAGAATTCTACAAATCTACCCCCCTTTTCCTATTGAACTTTTTGGAGAGATGCTCTAAAACCTTTTTGTGTTTATGGTGGGATTAAGATTCATTTTAAAGAGCTCTTTTGAAAAGAGTAGTAGAATATTTAAGATTATGAAAGTCTTCATTGGAATTGTGCTTAGTCTCATTTATTTTAACAAGATTTGTAATGCATTCTGGCCTTTGATCTCTTAGTTTGAAACACTGCTTGTTGTTCCATTATTCTGCCTTCCATTTGCAGATAACAATGCATCAGACCCTTTCCCTCGCTGCAGAAACAATGCCCTTTATTTAAGAAGGGACGTGGCTTTGACAGATAAAGAAGGCATTTGATAAATTGAAACAGGTTCTGAATTATTTTGTTGGGAATGTGTGCTACATCTGTCTGCTGATTTCCTACTGAATTTGAGCTTAAAGTTCTTGTCTGCTGGTGATTTATTGAGCTGGAGAAAAGGTTAAGAAAATTTCATGGCTCTACTCATACCATTGGTAAGTGAATCAAATAGCATTTGTTAATGTTTATGATACTTAAAAGGAAAAATTACTCCTAAACATTCACTCACAGTAGATGCTGTATTGACAAGTTAAACAAAAGCAAATAGCAAACAGTATTATTATCCCACCCATTAGTGAATTCTATAATGGAAAGAAAAAAAAAGTGGAGCAGTAATGTAAAACCATTATCCCAAATCAGTAATTTTAGGATTTCAAATCAGACCTTATGTTAATAATTTACACTTGGGCCAGTACAGGTACAGCAAACCATTAGTTAAATGCAAAATGCATTAGGGGTGGCTGCTTCAGTGAACTTATATACATGAGTCAGGCTGGAAAAAAAAAAGAAAAAAAAGAGTTAAGCAAAAATAATAATAATAATAATATTTAAAATTTTCTCCTGAAGATAAATTGTAGCCAAATAAATAAACATTTCCTAGTGAATATTGTCATTTAAATTTATTTAGCATTCTGCAAATTGTGTACCTTAATAACAATCTAAATCACAATAATCTGTTTTTTCTTTTACAGAGTAAGAACAAACTCTCAGATGACATTAGATGTGCACAGTATGGTATGGCCAAAGACAATAAAAAACTTTGAATAAACAAATGCCACTTTCCTATTTTATGAGGAGGAATGTTGATATCAGTTCATTTCATTAAGAACTCCAAATTTGGAGAGATTATTAGAATGAGACACTCCACCCTGAATACCGTATAGAACAATGGTCATTCAAATGTGCATATATGCATATAACTGATGACCTCTGTGAGGTATCCAATAAAATATATAATAGATTATTAATTATCCTTGAGTACCCGCTTTCCATTTTAAGGTAACAATGTCATTTTACTGAACTCCCTGTGTGTCTGTTAATATTTATTTTTATTTTTATAGTTGAATACTGAAAGACCCAGTCTGCCTTAATATTCACTACAAAATAGAAAATGCTACACTTTTCAGAAGCAGTTGTTATGCTTTAATTATGTTTGTGATGGCCAAAGACAAAAGTGCTTAGTTGGTTTTTATGATTCAAGTGATCAGACACTTTCTCTCCTCAACTGTTGCCAACTCTTCAACTAACTCTCTGACACATCTAAATCTATTGAATCCTGCTTTTGACATCACATTTTCTAAGTCTTCTTATGTTTGTTTATTTGCTTGTTAGTTTGGCAAGTTCTCATTCTGTAGCCTGTCTTGCCTAGAAGTGTATATGCAGCTGTGGTGGTTTTAATCTTCCGAAGGTCCTTCTGGTGTAGCCTCTAGATGACTGAATTTCCAAGCATAAGTCAATGTGCTTGTCTTCATATGTGGGCTTTTGCTTCAAGGTTTTAAAGCACTGAAGATGACAAAGTTTTTGGTCATAAAAATACTTTTGAAGGAAAAGTAGACTTTCTTGAGGAGTCATTGTCTCTGCTTGCTAGATACAGGGTGGTAACTTTACCCATCGAATGCTTAAAATCAGTAGTACTGTTAAACATATCCAAATATCATCCAAAGTGACAATTTGTGTCCATGGAAACATCAAACTTCTAATGCAACAACTTCTTAGTCTGATAACAGTTATTCTCCTCTCTCTCTCTCTCTCTCTCTCTCTCTCTCTCTCTCTCTCTCATTCTTTCTCATACACACACACACACACACACACACACACACACACACACACACACATGAGACAGTTAACAAACACGAGACAGACATACACACATAGAGATAGATAGATAGATAGATAGATAGATAGATAGATAGATAGATAGATAGATAGATAGATAGGTAGATAGATACATAGATAGAGTGAGTGAGTGAGTGAGATAGAATGTGTTTGACTATCCTGAAATGTATATTTGAAGAGTATATGAACACACTTAAGTGCAAGTGTATGGATAAATGAAAATCAAATGTTTTATGAGGAAGAATTCCTCCTAAGCCTAAAGTTTGTTTATTAGCATAGGCTGAGTAGTCAAAAACCAGTAGAATTACTTCCATATTCCTAGTCTTAAGAATCCAAGACACATTTCACATATCAAATGATGCCCATGAAGGAGGAAGAACAAAGTATGGATCCTTGGGTCCTTTGTAGAAAGGGGAAAATGTACCCACAGAAGGAGATACAGAGACAAAAGGTAGAGCAGAGTCTGAGGAAAAAACCATCCAGAGACTTCCCCACCCAGGGATGCATCCTGTAAACAGTTACAAACCCAGAAACTATTGTGGATGCCCACAAGTGCTGGCTGACTGGTACCAGATATAGTTATCACCTGGGAGGCTCTCCTAGTGCATAACAAATGCAGAGGGGGACACTCTCTGCCAGTCATTGAACTGAGCACAGGGTCCCCAATGGGGGAGCTGGAGAAAGGACCCAAGGAGCTGAAGGGGTTTGCAGTGCCACAGGAGGAACAATAATATGAGTCACCCAGTACTCCCAGAGCTTCCAGGGACAAAACCATCAACCAAAGAGTACACATGGAAGGACCCATGGCTCTAGACACATAGACAGCAGAGGATGGTCTTGTTAGACACCAAAGGGAGGAGAGGCCCTTGGTCCTGGAAAGAATTGATCCTGAGGAATACCAGGACAAGGAAACAGGGGTGGGTTGATTGGGGAAGGGGAGATGGCTTATGGGATTTTTGGGGGAGGGGGAAACCAGGAAAGGGGACAACATTTGAAATGTAAATAAAGAATATATCTAATAAAAAAAAAAGAGTCCAAGCAGAATCCCATTCTTGGCATGGTTTTGCATGGGTTCTGAAGACTGAACTGGGGTTTTCATGCTTCCAGAGCCTGCAGTGACTGTATGTCTTTTTCCTCTGCTAACATTCATTCTTTGCAATATATCCTCGAATCCCTTCCTCACTTCATATTCCAAATGGAAACTCTTATCTTTGGGTTTGCAATGGCTCATATTTTTTACAAATTTCTCATATTTTATTTATTCACTTTTTCATTGTAGAAAAAAATTATATAACCTCCCCCCCAAAAAAAAATTAACCTCCTCATTTAGTTTTTTTATTAGTTTCCAGATCTTAAAACTTATGAACCAAATGCATAAAATAATTTCAATATTTTTGCAATGCAGTTTGACTATGTATTAATGACATTATCCAAAAATTCTTTTTTTTTTAATACTTCTAATTAGCAGCTGGAGAAAGGCGGAGAGGAGGTGTGGGGGAGCCTGAGAGCAAGCCCAGAGCCTGGTGGAGACTTCATTGTTGCCTGAGGCAGAAACACTCACAATGGTGTCTGCTTCTTGAGCAACTTCCTGGCTTTGTGGGCATGGGGAAATCCCTGTGACAGAAACAGGACAGCCCAAGAGAGGGACACTCAGCATGAGTTGTGTGGAGGCACTTAGTGGTCCAATTTTAAATAGGTGGGGTTGAGTGTTAAGTTGAAAAGGGGTGGGGTTTTTATAGTTAATCTTCATTGACAACTTCACTGGATTTAGACTCACCTAAGAGATATCTATGGGCATACATGTCAGGACATTTCAAGAGAGGTTTAGCTGAGCAGGGAAAACCCACCCTGAAATGTGGGTAGCAATATGGCATAGGCTAGACTTTCCAGAATGAATTAAAAAGGAAAGGAATGAAGCTTGATTGGCAGCAGCCTCCCCTTTTCTGCTTGCTGGTACATGAGGATGTAAGGAATCCACTCCAAGTACCAGCCAGTGACAGCAGGACCAACCAACACCAGAGATAACCAGATGGCAAAAGACAAACATAGGAACGTTACTAACAAAAAATTCTTAAAGCTGAGAACATTGCTACTTTCAGAAAGCAAATATTATATATTTATAAATTGTCAATATTAAAAATTATAAACTCAAATACTTTAATGGATTGATGTAAAACTGAAATAAAATTCCACTAACTTCTTTCATATGATATTTGTGAAGCTTGCATGTTTCTGCTATTGAGGAAATACTAACTGCTCCTGCGTATATGTATGTATCTATGTCTGTGTGTGCTTGTGTGTATGTGTGTGTGTGTGTGCTTTTGTGTTAGTATATGCTTGTGTATGTAGGGTGTACATAAATGTGATTTTGTTCATGTGAGTGTGTGCACGTGTATTCATGTGTGTGTGTGTGTGTGTGAGTGTGTGTGTGACTGTATATGAGTGTGCTATTGAACATGAGTATGGGATTATATGTACGCATGTGTGAATGTATGCTCCTGTGAGTGTGCATGTGTGTGTGAATGTTTGTGTAAGAGAAATTGACTTTGTCAATTTGGAAATGGCCTTTCTAGTTTTAGAGAGTAATTTTAGTAAGTCATTTTAATGAGGCAATAATAGTGTGCCTAAACATCAAGTCTATTCTAGATTCCATCTAGATTTCTGGCTGTCAGTAAGCTTTGTTTTTACATTGAATTTGTCATGATACAGATATCTTTTATACCTCATTTTGTAAATACTATATGAAAACACAAACTCCAAAAGAAAAAAAAGGAAAAGTGAAACATGAACTCTTAAGAGAAAATAATGATTTCAAATAGATTTGTTTTCACAATAATGTGGAAAGGAAGTTGTAATTACATACTGATGCATATAGAATAGTATCAACCACATTGGAAGTTATTAGGGCCCCCTAGCTTTAATTGTTTAATTTTCTACACTCTAGATAACTATTTTAAGAAAATGTATATATTTGCAGAAATGTGTGCCTTTTCTCATTCTAATCTCTTCAAACTACATTAGAAATGCTGTATCCTGCACACTTTAGCCCTCCTCCCAATTCTCCTCTCAGACCGGCTTCTAATCCTCCACTAAGTCAACCTCCTTTCTAGATTCCATCCCTGCACTCTTCTTTGTTCTCCTATTCCTCTTTCCAGCTCTCCTCTCATCCCCACTTACAGACCATCTCCATCCCTTTGGAACTTGTGGTATGGAAACAGCACCTGAGTAGTTCTTCCCAACTCTTGCTTTCAGTCTGTCATCATTTCTTTAAGAGTCTGCTTTGACCCATAGAGCAGGTCTCTACCAGGAACCCAGAGCCACCAAAGAAATGAAAAATAAGTTTTTAATAAAGAAAGAAAAAAACCCCTTCTTGTAGTAATTCTCTATTAGAATTCTTGTCATTGATGGTTTCTGAATGTTCAAGAAGATAAAAAAATAATTCTAGTTAACACACTAGTTTTTTTTTTTTAAATAACGTTTAAATTATTATTTGGCAAGTTCATGTGTTTATAAAATGCAGTGTGATCATATCCAACCTGTATACACCTTTCATCTCTCTCTAAGTTCACCATTTGGTTTTGGTCATGCATTGAGTTCAAGTATTGCTGGTTGTATGTGCATAGTAAAGTATCAACCACATTGGAAATATACCAATAGCCATACCAAATGAAGAAAGTGATTCTCCTTTCCTCAGTGACAACCAAATGAAAATGCTCCTTATGAGGGATAGAGGCTATGAGTCTATTTTTCCCAGATAGAAGTTTGGCTACCTTGATATTTCGTACAAAGTAGTTGTGGTGTATGAGCAAAATGACTATGCTGTGTCCAAAACACTTAAGTTTAATAGATTTCCTCTACATCCTGCAACTCATTCATTGCTTTCTTTACTCCAATCAGATATTTTAATTGAACCCTCTGTCCAAATATATTTATCATTTTAAGTTATTGTAGGTGGAAAATAATTATCATTACTAGTATAATAAATTATGTAGCATCATTATAATTTTTTTCCTAAATGTGTTAGTTACACAGATGGGTAGTAAGGTTGGTGCTTTTAAACCTCAGATGAAGAATACTGATATAAAGCAGTTTTCAAAATGTAATAAGTACATTTAAATTCCATTTTATTTTATGTTATATAATGTTGCCTAGTTTTTCCTCTGTTGAATTTTTTAAAAATGTAGAACCTCCTCTTCTAAAAATGCAAAAATACCTAATAAGGCTATCTTTAAATTTTTTTGAAAATCTTTGTTTTAATTTTTTTATTAGATATTTGAGGATTTTGAACTATGCAATTTGGTCACAGTGAGGTCTCCATCAACTCCTCCAAGACCCAATTCTCTTCATTTTTCCAATTAATTTTCTGTCATTTATTTATTTATTTATTTATTTACAATGGAAGCACAATTTTTATTGGCGGTAACTCTTAGATATATGACTTTCTACTTCAGTAAGTTTAGCCTACTAGGGGCCCACCCATCCAGCATCTTAACTTTCCTTCTCCTAGCATTTGTCAACTCCCAAAAGATCTTCAGTTAGATATGGGTCTTCATATCTGCTCCCCTTTCCATATTGGAATTTGGTCTGGCTTGTGCCTGCTTATAACTCAGCCTCCATGGGCATTTTATTTTTTTTAAATTAATTTATTTTATAATAGCAAGTAAAATGAACTAATTGATTTATTAATGCAGCTGGAATATTAAAAGAACATAGTAGTTAAAAAGCCACTCAAAATATTTCTTGAAGAATCTGTGAATTTACTCTTCTGTTCTCTTCTCATTTTCTCCCCTTAATTGCCAACACACACACACACACACAAACATGCACACACACACACACACACTCACTCACACTCCTTACACTTACTTTTGTCTTTTCTGTACTGTATTGGAATCATTTTTAGATAAAGGATATAAACCTACATGCTGATTTACACTCTTATGTTTTCCTTCCGAAACACAGCACCAGAATATTCTTTGTGGTAGTTTGAAGAAGTGTCCTGGTTATGACTTCATTCCTGTCAGTTTCTTTATTCTGTAGATGTAGGCAGGATTTTTCATTTAGAAAAATTTTCAGGTTGTAGAAATGGCACTGACCTGTGGAGAGAACATTTTATTTTTCATTCTTTAAATATGCATTGTTGGCATATTAAAACATTATGCATGCAGGCAGATTTTGCATATTAAAACACTATATGCATTAAACTACAGTCTATACATGAGAAAAATCTACAAATGTGTCAGTTGAGCATTTTATCTACTTCAAAGTTAAACAAACACTCATCAACGAAACAAGTTTCCTATTGAGGTTTAGTCACTTATCTAGTGAGTCAGTAGGAACAGAAATGTTTGTGCTTGGAAATAAAACTCAACAAGTACAAGACCAATCTTTTGCAACTCACCCTGACTTGAAAACTACTTAGAGTTTTCATTTTCTCGCATTATTTTTGAAGGTTATATGCAAAACATCTTCCATTATTAACTAAGACATTGGATGAAACAGATTTTGGAGAGTTGGAAGATTCTGAAAAATAAAATGCTTGTTCTTGCTCTCCCCCTCTTCCACTCACTCTCCCACTTACCCTCTCTCTCTCTACTTTTCTTGCTTGCTCTCTGGCTCTCTTGTTCTCTGCCTCTCTCCCCTCCTAACTCTATCTTTCCTTTCTTTCTCTCTCCTTTCTTTCTTTCCTTCTTTCTTTCTTTCTTTCTTTCTTTCTTTCTTTCTTTCTTTCTTTCTTTCTTTCTTTCTGTCTGTCTGT
The DNA here is from genome assembly GCA_036184795.1 of Tokudaia tokunoshimensis. Lineage (NCBI taxonomy): Eukaryota > Metazoa > Chordata > Mammalia > Rodentia > Muridae > Tokudaia > Tokudaia tokunoshimensis. Next base: position 28,508,533 of record BTHU01000011.1, on the reverse strand, counting down.
CTGTCTGTCTGTCTTTTGTCTTTCTTTCATTTGTTCTTTCTTTCTTTTTTCCTTCCTTCTTTCTTTTCTTTCCATTTCCAGTTGAAGGACTACTTAAGGTTTCTCTAGACTTATGGTTCTTTTCAAAGATTTTTGTAATAACAGTAGGCAATGATGTGAATATTTGTAGATGTGAATCAATATAGTTTTTCTCTTTGGAGAGGGGTTAAGTGAATGGAAAGGGTGACTTCTTTAAAACAAAAGTTAAATAACTCAGAAGAATGAACCAACATTGTCACTTGACAGCATCTGCAAGCACATATTTTCTAGATTCCCCCTTTCCAAAAACTTACTAGCTAAAAGACTAAAATGCTTCAGAGTCACAGAAAGGATAAAATGATCAATCAGATCTGCAAGTTTTAGGAAGCAGGTCTCAGTCAATAACGGGTCATGTGACACTCAGGTTATTTAGCAGGTCTACAATAAGGTGATGGTTTTTACGATATTTGCCAGTCAATTTAGAAAACTAAATGTGGTAAATCAGATAGCACAGAATTAATATTGTTATTATTATTTAACAAATGAACAGAAATCAACAACAATAGCAACAACATACACACAATCTGGTCACACTTTGGAATGTTTGCTTTGCTTGTTCAATTATATTTCAATGTGCAGAACTCCAAATATATAGATCTGAAAACGTCAGAGACAATAACCCAAATTATATTCTGTATACAATTTTTAAAAGCCTAAACAATGAGATATTAAGTAAAGATATTTCAGTCTGAGTGTACTCTTATACATGTATAGCAAAAAAGGCAATTTTAGAGGAGGCTTCTAGTTAAGTGTTTTAGTTGGCAAGAATAAATCACTTGGGTTGTATTTAAAGAGGATTGATCCTTCAAAATTTAACACATTATTAGATGTATTCAGAACTGTATTCCAGAAAAGCAAATTGGAAATTTTACATACATTCACCAGGTCACACACTTGAAGGACACTTTTGAGATCCCTTCTTAAAGCTTGGTATTGAGGTAAATGTTCAAATTTTATAACCATTTTCTGAAGGTTAACCATATTAAAGAGACATTTTTAAATTCCCATATCATATGAATTAAAACAAAATAACTTTATCATGTCCATTAATTAGAGCTTAGTGGTGAGATGTACTTATTTCTCTTTTATTTAAACAAAAACAATCCTTTTCTGTCACAACTGAAGTACAAGTATTTTTAAGTGATTACCAACTTCATGCCCTATATTAGGAAAATATTCCTTTATCTAGTATCATGGTTTTTATATTGTTGAACATATCTCTCTGATAGCAAAAATTTTGAAGGTCTGGAAAAATTCCTCTAAGATTAAGAGTGTTTCTGCTTTAGTAGAAGACTTGAGTTAGGTTATATCTACCAGGATGGATCCCAACCGCCAGTTTCTTAAGCTACAGGAGATCCAATGACATCTTCTGCCTGTCTGAACAGTGACAGAAAGGTGCATGCACAGACACAATCACAGACACAAGAGATACACACACAAAGACTGACATACACACACACACATTCATGTACACACATAAATACTAAATGACACACAGCTAAGTAAATAACATGTTTTAAAAACATTTTGTAAGAATTAGATGCATACTTGATTCTATAAAAGTAAGAAAATTTGTTATCCTTTTGAAAAAGTACATTAGTTGATAAGTTACACACAAATATATTCAGATTATTTACATGCTAAAATACAAGAGGCAAATTTGAATCCTAAAACATATGGCTTATAATTGAGTCTCGAGATAATTACTTCAACTATAAAAACTGAACAAATAACCCTTGTGAGTCATCTCAAACTATCTAGTCTCTTCGAAAACATATAATAACATAAAATGTACTTTGTTCTTTCATAACAAAAATATCCACGGCTTGTTTGTTTGTACTGTCTCTGTATTCCGTCTAAATTATCTGTTGTATGACTTAAGACTTTGTGACGGCTAGAGTATTTTTATGCATCAAAAGATCTGTCATTGTTAACTTCCTATAAGTTAAATAAAATCTAACAGAAACAACAATTATAAACAGCTCTTCGCAGAGGACATAATGTTCTTGTCAGGAGCAGTCTTTTTACTGCTCACACTTTCTGAATCATCAGCGTCCTTGAGATATCTGTATATATTTCCAATTTTTCACATCCAGCTTTCTTGAGATTTATCCAACAAGCAGGTAGGGTAGAAATTACAAGCAGTGAGTTTCTATGAGAGCTAATGAAACTGAGTTTAGAATATTTTCCTCTTCTGTGTCTAGTGCTTTTAAAAAAAAGCCTGTATTTTGTCTGCAGAGAGACATGTTTGCAGTTGAATGTTGCCTACTATGGCATAACCCCAAGGAATGACTTATGTAAAGAGCAACCCAGAATTTGTATTCTCAGTATATGCATTAGAAACACCAACCACTGTTGAGAGGCCATAGAGAATTTCCTTGCCCAGTAGAACAGTGCCCGGGACATAGTAGATCCTAAAAAACAATCACTTGAATGTTAAATCAATGGATATAATAATAAATTAGAATTCATTAAACTTAAAAAAAATCAATATATTAAACACCACAAGCTCAAAGACTGGGTGTGAAGACTGGGTAAAAATATTTGCACAGTATTAGTAATGAATAAATCCTCTCTAAAAATCAATACAAAATATATGTACAAATTAGTAACCAAAAGGGGGAAAGTAAAAACAGTACCTAATAGGTACACAACAAGATTTCTAACATCAGTAGGGAAGGAAGAATTGTATTTTCCAGCTTAGAAATTTGAAAAATTGTGAAAACAGAAAATGTGTTAATACACAGGAAGGCCAACAGAGTCAAATAACCTGGACTCTTGGGGACTTGCAGAGTCATAAATCCGAGCATACACTGTCTGGGCTTAGGCATCCTGCCCATGTATAGCAGAGGTACAGCTTGGTCTTCATGCAGTTCCCCTGACATCTGGAGTGGGGCTGTCCCTAAAGCTGCTCTCTCTCTGTAGAACCTGTTCACCTGCCTTGTCCGGTCCCAGTGGGAGAGGATGCACCTAGCATTGCAGACTTGATGCATCAAGGTTTAAGGATATGGGGGAGGGTGGCACTCCCTCTTAGTATATGGGGGAATGGGTGGAGGAATTATGCAGTAGGGGATGAGAGGTGTGATGGGTATGTAAAGTGAATGAATACATTAATTAATTAGTGGGGAAAAAAGAAAATGTAGTAATAGTGGTAATTGACTATGGTTAAAGGGAAATATAAAATATAAAATATTTACAAAGCCAAACATGATATTACCGTTGAAATAAAGTAACTATATTCTGAAGAATTAGAATAGAAATGTAGAGTAAATAGATCTTAAAATATCCAAAATCAATATGAAAATTCTATTTACAAGTTTTCCTATGCAGGATGAAAGTAGACAGTATATAAAGAAGTAACACGATCCCCTATATTCTTCGTGTCTATTCTCTAACTTCACACATGGGAGTTTGATGCATCAAGAATGATTCCAGAAAAGGCTGTGGGGAAGAAATTGAGTCACAGAGCCAAACACCCACCAGTAAATGTGAACAGTTCTTATAGATGCTCTAAAGAACTCATGTATTGCCGGGCAGTGGTGGCACACGCCTTTAATCCCAGCATTTAGGAGGCAGAGGCAGGAGGATTTCTGAGTTCGAGGCCAGCCTGGTCTACAGAGTAAGTTCCAGGACAGCCAGGGCTATACAGAGAAAAACCCTGTCTCGAAAAACCAAAAAAAAAAAAAAAAAAAAAAAAAAAAAACCCAAAAAACCCCCCAAAAAACAACAAAAAAACCCCAAAATCAAAACAAACAAACAAACAAACAAACCTCATGTATGATTCTACCATGTGAGAACACTCAGATGGGATTGTTCAGATGGAGCAAACCTTCATCACAAATCTTGTCAGTCATGTCCTTGATTTTGGGCTTTCTAGATTTTAGATGGTAAGTTTAGTTACAAAGTATTTAATTTCTTTTTTATAATAGGAAAAATAGAGTGAATGCTAGTATAAGGAAATGGTTACACTCAAAGACAAAGGTATTAAAATAAATAATGCTTCCCACTCTGTGCATATTTCTGTAGTTGCAGATGTGGAGTAATTTTTTTTTCTGTGTAAGGAAATATTTTGTGTAAAGAAAATGTGATGCAGCAATCTGCAATTAAGGATTTGGAGTCACTGCACTCTAAGTCTTGTGTGTGTAAGGTGAGTTTTCTCAATATATTGTGATAGAATGTGGCAAGCAGATGCTCTCTGAAAAAGAAAATTCTGTTTCTGTTTATGGAAGTCATGATTACTTGGTTTTGCCTGCTTGAGGCTTGGTTTCCAGAGCAGGTCAATATAAGATCTGATAGTACACAAATGATTCATCTGAATGCAAGTTCACTCAAATTTAAAAACCCAAGTCTGTCTTTCATAACTGATTTTCACAGAGCAATTTTCTAAACTATTTTATGACCTACGTCACTGAATTATAGAGCAGTCACAAACACACAAGTGCCTCTCTACGGTGAAAAACTGGCTAAAACACTTTAATTCCCTATTTTGTTTCAGTTTGTCTAAGTATTTACTCACTAAGGCAGAAAAACATCAACAACAACAACATTTATACTCCTCTGCAGGTGAATGCTGGTTATCCTAGTCAGTCTCTGGTATTTACTGGGGCCTGTTATTGGTCCAGGAATAAGCATGTTCTATGAAGAGTGCACATAACACCAAAGAGAAGTTGGTTTGTGAATTATTTTTCTGTTAAATAAAAAAAAATAGCCAATTTATTTTTAATCTACTTTGGTGATCATTTTGTACCAAGTGTTAAGTGAGACTCTGGGAAAACAAGAGTTAAATAGCAGAAGAAAGGATAGAAATACTGTGAACTTCAGCTGGCATAAGAGAGACAGACAAAACAACACCCGAAGCCTGCCTTATCTCCGAGATTCCAATTATTGTGAGATATTAAATTTCTTTAATATTTAAACCAATTTGACTTAGTGTTTTCTGTGACTTGCAGAGGAGGACAATAACTGATACATTATCTCCTATATTGAACCGTAAAAATAAATGGGAAAAAAGTTCTAATGCATCCAGCAACATCCTCTGAAGGCCGGTCCTTCCTTCTATTGCCAGCAAGTTTCTTTTAACATTGGAGACAGAATCAGACTACAGTTCATAAAGTTCCTGTCTTTTTGTCAGACTTAACTTTCCACAGGTGCATTTTGTTTCATAAACATCACATTAAAAAATTCAGTTAGTTTATATTTTATACTCTAGTGACTTACATGCTACTCAGAAGAGTAAATATGTGTATTTCAAGTGAAGGAAATTATTTGTTTCACTTGAGACACATAAGGATAATATATTTTCATTTAAGTATTAACTAATTGATCCTTCATTAAGGAAATGATTACATTATACTCATACATCTAATAGAAAATAAACTGATACTTAAACCATATGTTCAAAGTTATAAAAATTTTTGCATGCTTACTTTTTCATCTGCCAAGCTTTCTGAAAATGTATGAGATTGTGCTCTTAAATTCTTGCAAAATCCCACACTAAACTACATTACATATGTATGAATTTCTATACAATCAAAAAAACAATTAAAAATCATATCCCAAGGGAAGGACTATCTCTATTAACTCCTTCCCATCCATAAAAGTTATGATTAAAATAAAGAATACAACCAAAGATTCAGAAATGTCTGGGATGGAGGGCATGCATGCTGAGCCCAAGTAATTCACACTGCTTTAAAAGTGTTTGTATGAATACTTGAGATATTTGATGGTGATAAAATATTTACCCTTTAAGGTTTTAATGCCAGTCATGGAACTGAATAAGAGAGTTCATGTTAAGAAAAAAAAGAATAAAAGAAAAAATGATGGCATATGCATCCAAAATAAATTATTGAAAATATTATGCTAATGACAACAGGTCCAAAAAATGCATGTTCACTCAAACACGAATGCTTAATCCCCCTGAATTTTTGAAATCTCTGAACTCCTTTGGGAGTGAAATAACTTCCGGGCTCAATTTGTACTGGTAGCTTAATCATTAAAGATGAAAAAAAAATTGCCTATGCATCTAATTTTTATATGCTTTGTTTTACTAAGAATCCCATTAAAATAAACTTTGCTTTCAGTTGCTGTAATTGGATTCAGTACTTCACAGTTGAAAAATGTTGACTTGAAATTTTAATCTCTTTTACTTCTAAGATGACACTTCTAGAGCACAAGAGATGTATATGGACTTGCAACGACAGGGTTATTTGTCTAAAATGTGTAAGGTAGTCTATTTAGTTTATCAGCTCTGTGTGTCTGTATGTTAACATAAGTTCACACTTTTTTTTGCTGTTGTTCTTGGTAGTGGTTATCGATCTTTGTCCTTACTGTAGAGGGAATATGGCAGCCTGCTGTGTCATGTGAAAAAGAACTTTATTTGTTAATATTTTCTCTTTTTAAATATTCTATACATAAAATATACTTTAATGTTATTCTTTCTTCCTCTTGGGTCTAGTTTTAGTATTAAGTTAATGTTGTGACTCATGAAATAACTTTTTATTTTTAGGTTATACATATCTCTTTACTATCTTGTGTTATTGTGTTATTTATCAAATTCAGGCACTGGAGTAGTCTCTTCAAACTTTACATAGTATGGAGGCTGTACAATTTTTTCTCTCCTGTACTCATGGTAGATCAGGTGTACTGAGAGCTGGGGATAAAGGGTTGGGCCAAATCTGGAAAGGGAATGGAAATCCATGGAGAAGGATAGAGGCATCTCTAGAAAGTGCCAGAGACCTGGGTTAGGAGAAGCTCCACAGGGGATCTATCAGGGTGACTACAACTGTGACTCCTAGCAATTAGAGATATGGAACATGAACTGGCCACCCCCAGTAGAGAGATAAGGACACCAACTCACTCTCAAAACCATTGACCCCAAATTAGTCCTGCTTACAAGAAATGCAGGAACAAAAATGGAGCAGACCCTGAGGAAATGGGTATCCAAAAACTTGCCCAAACTGAGATCTATCCTGTGCGCAAGAATCATTCCCTGACACTATTCATGATACTCTTATGCTTGCAGAAAAAAAAAAAAGAAATTTAACTGTACTCTGAGAGGTTTCAGCCAGCAGATGATTGAAACAAATGTATAGATGCAGAGCCAAACATTACATGGAACTCAAGAAATCCTCTGGAAGAGTTCCAGGAAGAACTTAGTAAACTAGAAGGGATAGGGAACTCCAAAGAAAATAAACAGAGTTAACTAAACTGGACCCTTGGGGGCTCCCAGAGACTGAACCACCAATCAAAGAGCATATAAAGGCTGAAACCTAGGTCTCCTGCATATATATTGGAGATGTGCAGCTTGAAATTCACGTGGGTTTCCAGCAACTAGGGACATGGGCCCTGAGTCTGCTGCCCGCCAGTGGATCTTGTTCCCTTAAGTGGGTTGCCTTATCTGGCCTCAGTGGGGGAGGATACATCCAGTCCTGAAGTGACTTGAGGTGCCAGGATTGGTTGGTATCCAGTAGGGGCATACTCTTTCTCAAAGATGAAGGGAAAAGGAGAGAAAGGAAGGTTGTGTGTGAGGGGTGTACTGGCAGGAGGGGAGATTGTAATTGGATTGTAAAGTGAATAAAAAATGAATAAATAAATAAATGGGAATAAAAGAAAGCATATCTTTTACTACAAACTTTCCTAGACTTATAAAAAAATAATCATTTTATTTATTTATATCCCAAATGTTGTCCCCCTTACTGATCCCCTCTCCCAGAGTTCTTAACCACATTTCTCCTCCCCTTCACCTCTGAGATGATGCTTTCCTGGGCCTTCTCCTTCCCTTGTGCATCAAGTCTCTACAGGACTAGACAAACCTCTTTCACCGAGGTCAGACAAGGCAATCCTCTGCTGTACATGGGTCAGGGCCCATGGACAAGCTCATGTATGCTCTTTCGATGGGAGCTTCCAGGTGTTTGACTTATTTGACACTGTTGGTCTTCCTATAGGGTTGCCATCCATTTAAGCTTCATTAATCCTTCCCCTTCTTGTTCCATAGGTCTCTCAAACTGTAGTCCAAAGTTTGACTGTATGTATTTTAGGCAGAGTAAGCATTTGAGAGGAAACGTCAATGTGAAATTCAGAAATATTAAAATACAGATTTGCAAGTTGAAATAAAACTAATGTCAAAGTTGGGCTTTTAGGCATGTAGAAGCAAAACAAGTAAGAAAGAGAAGGGTAACACAAATGAGAGAGAATGATCCATTTTCCAAATATGCTAGAAAGAATCTTTGACTCTGGTGGGAGTGTGGAGCTCCAGGATGTTTCCCACCCTCTTCCTGAGTCAGCCCTGCAAGGATCCACTGAAACTCTAACAGCAGCAAGGGGGGCCCTTGGAAGTCCAGCACCAAGCCAGTCTCCCCCACAGAGATGCTAGTTTCTGGGAGTCCCAGGTCAGGACCTCTGGCAGACCCCCTCTGATGGTGGCAAGATGCCCCAGGGAAGTGCATGCTGCACTCTTATTCTGCTTGGTCTATCTACCTCCAAGGGAACTTTGAACACTATGCAAAATACTGCCATAGAGACCTTTGAAATCCTCTCTTAACAAAAGGTTGTGGACCACCCGCTGTATGTGGACCCACAATCTTCTAATGTAACTAGAAGACCACCTCACTCTCCTTGCATCTGACAACCAGAAGTATCAAAGTTTCCTTAAGTTGCTGATGAGTGAGGAAGACAGGGAAGCACTACACACAGAGCTTCCTGCGAGAGGCAAGGGCATGAAATAACTTTTGACGGGTTTCTTAGGACTCACAGTTTAAGAATAACTAGCATTCATTCTTTCACTGTGGCCGAACTCACAGTGAAAGTCTCTGAGCCGAAGCATGACATCACTAAGATGGTTTTGAATATTTATCCACTTTTCACTGTAATTAAAACTTCATATTAATTCATAATTTGTTCTTAATATTTTATGCCAATTATCCATATCATCCATACTACATTAGTAGAAATACAACTGTCCAAAGTGTTGTTTTTTTATCTCTTTTTCTCTTTTATTTTTTACTTTTTGTGTTTTGTTTGTTTTCTTCTCTTTCTTTTCTTTTCTTTTCCTTTCTTTTTTTTCTGACATAGTCTCTTGCTTTATACTTCATGATAGGCTTGGAGTCACACTTTACCCTGGATTCAGTTTGAGCTGGCAACATGCTTCTACTTAACCCTCCCTCGTGTGCTGGGAAAACCAGTGGGCAGCATCATTTCTCCGTGTGATTTCTTATGAGGCTTTTATTTTAATTTTAATTTTTCTACTTTTTTTGTGTCTTCTGTTTATTGTTCGGTTTTGTTGCTCTGTTTATTGAAACAGAGTCTCACTATATGGTCAAACATAGGCTGTATTTTATGAGCCCATTGGCTCTAGCTCCCAAGAGCTCAGGCTCTAGCATGAGCCATTATGTCTTGTTTTCATTTTTTTTGTATCTATGATTTGACTTTAAGAAGATACCATGTTTATTAAATATTCTACAAAGCAACAGTATGTTAAAAAGTAGCAGGAATAGCCCTATGGCTCAACTTTTAATGTGTGTCGCTTCATTTTTTAAAATAAGTTTACTTGAAAATTCATTGTTTTTTAGTAAGACCATGTGAAAATTTGCAGGTGTTTGTAACTTTTGAGACACTTACATACATGTTAAATTAGTTCTGAAATGTTTCTCATGACTCATTATTTGCATGCGAATGTGTTTGTGTGCGAGTATGTGTGTGTATGTGTGTGTGTGTATGTGAGTGTGTGTGTGTGTGTGTGTGTGGTATATTCCTAAATGTATAAATAAAATCTGCTCAGAATGAATAATTTTACTTGTATATATGTTTTAAGTATTGACTGTATAGTATTAGATAACCACTTAGTGTACTAATTCCTGGGAAAGACACATTTCTCCTGCTTTCAGCAATTCTAAGCTGTATGTAGCTGTTTGTTTAGGGTTTAGGCTTTCTGAGATTTCTACTTCAGATGCTAGCTGACTATTGATATCATTGTTCAGATCTTGCTTAAACTTCCATATGGACAAGACTTCATGGGTGAACCTTCTCTTATACTTCTAAAAGACAAAGTCTAACAGACCTCCTCCCTTTCAAACCTTCTCCTCCCTAAACTGTTATGACCTCTGAGCTTTAGATGCAGAAGTTTTATTGTAAATATATCAGTTAGGACTGAACACCTTTCAGGCACTTCTTCCCTGGATTCTGAACAATTGTGATTTTTGTAATGTGTCCATTTTGTATAAACCAAATTTCTTTATGTGGGTTGAGACCTCTACCTATGTAGATCTAAAGATAAATATTTAGAAGATAACTAGGATTTATGTTGTCTTAGTAACTCATTACCCATAGGTTCTCTTCCAGGTCCATGTCTTAACTGACTCTGAAAACCTGAATATTTGGCTAGGTTTCTAGTATTAGGCATGATTTTACTTTTGTTGAGAGGTCCTTCAACTAATTAGAGAGCTTTTGTTTATTGCTAATCTGTGTGTCATTATTGAATCATTAAGGATATTTTCCCATGCTGGTTGATTGTTTTTTTTTATTTCACAGAAATTAAAACAAATTAGGACTATTGGTTCTTTCTCTCTCTCTCTCTCTCTCTCTCTCTCTCTCTCTCTCTCTCTCTCTCTCTCTCTCTCTCTCTCTCTCTCTCTCTCTCAGAAATTTACCAGGCACCTTCTTGTACCATGAAAGCCAGTCCTCAGGGAGGATGCTTTCAGGTCAGATCCAGTTCAGGTCATCCACATCCTGTATCCAAAGTGCATAATATCTTCATCAGCTGAGACCTACTATGCATATCTAGGAGACAGCCACAGTCAATAGCCATAGCAGTAACTTATAATATTTGGGATGTGTCTTGGGAAAACCTCACTAAGAATTCAAAGGGTGGATTTTCATGTCTGATGTTGGGATTTTTGTTAGATAGTCAATGACATTTGAGGAGGAGTATTTTCAGCCCAAATGAAAATTTTCATTATGCATATATATGTGCATATAGAGAGGTGATAGATAATGGTGATTCCTTGTGAATTTTTGAAAAACCTTTATTGTTTTCCAATCTATATTTATTTCTGCCTTCCCTCTATAATTAATGACCCTCATTGTTCCCATTCCCCTATTCAAATCACCTGTGCCCTGATATTCTCCTTAATAGTTTCTCCAGGCCAACCCCCTCCATCATAGTCACTTTTACTTTCCTGGTTACTGCAGGTTATGTATTCTTGCCTGCAGATTTGGAGCTAGTAACCACAAATTGAAGAAAAAGAGTAACCTCTCTCTTTCTGGGTTGCACTCTTGTCTAGTTCCATCCTGAAAATTTCATTTCATTTTCCTTACATGTGAATAGTATTCCATCAGCTATCCCTCAGTCTGTTGAAGGACACTAAGTGGTTGCTATTTCCTAGGTATTTTGAATAGAACACCAATGAAAATGACTGAGTCAGTCTCTGTGGAGTAGAATGTAGAGTACTTTCAGTATATGTGAAGGAGTGTTGTAGCTTAGTCATAGAGTAAAATTCTGCCAGCTTTTTGAGGATGTAACACACTAATTATTAGAGCAGCAGGACTCGTTTGTGATTCCATCCATGAATATGGTTAATTGAATGTGAATAAAGCTGAGCAAATATCTGTGGGGTAAATACAGATACCAAGTCTTTTGTACATATATCAAGGAGTGGTGTAGGTGGGTCACATGGTTGATCTACTTAAACTATTTGAGAATTCTTCACAGTGACTTCATTAGTGGCCGCAAGGGTTTGGAAGCACAAGTGTAAATGAACGTTCTCTTTCACACACTTTTACCAGCCATTGACAGTCATTTTTAGAATGATAGCCATTCATACTGGGGTAAGATGGATTCTCAAAACAGTTTCAATTTACATTCCTTAATTTCTAAGGTTGTTGAATACTTGAAAAAATAAATTTTGAGCTTATAATATGACTAGATCATTTACCGTATTTCTTGACTCTCTTCAAACACCCCATGTACACACTCTCCAGTCTTCCTTTCTGTCAAATTCATAAACTCTTTTTCTCTACTTATTTTTTGTTTTACACACACACACATACACATACATACACATACACACGCACACACATACACATACATACACACACACACACACAACATACATGTAAGTTTCTAAATACCTCCTTAATCAATACAGTGTTTCTTGTATGGATATGTTTTCTGGAGGGAGTATTTGATATTTAATCACCAATTGGTATCCTCTTTCCTGGAGATTATTTCTCCAGTTCTCAACATTTCTAGCTACCTGGAGTTCTTTGTCTAGGGAAGGTAAGTCCATATTGCTAGTTGCCTGAATAAGCACCTTTAAAGTTATTTCTAAGCCAGTTTATTTCTTCTTTTCAAATTCAGATCTATAGCCTTGGTTTACAGAATAAGTTTTCCTAGAGCTAGGAGTAACTTGGACCAAGTACTCTGCCCTTCTTTATATGGTCCATGTTAAGGCTGCAGATCATTTTCAAATCTGAGCCAACAACCCCTGTTTGCTTTAATGATGTTTTTGCAGATATATTAATGGGATTTTTTGTTAGATAGTATTGGCTGGCATCAAACTTACTACAATCGTCCTTTCTTAGGCTCTCAAGTGTTAGAATTTCAAATATATGTAACCATGCCTAGCTTGCATATAGGGTTTGATAGTCTGTTTTGTTTGCTGGTTGGCAGGATGGTTGTTGGCTGCTTACTATTAGGTTAATATCAAGTGTGAAGACTATATTTTATTCCCATTTTTTTATCTCTCCCATCAATTCCCTGATGATGTATATCCTCTCTTATTCTTCATACGTTCCTCTGGTTAGTTTGAATAAGTATTATGCCGTGCACTGTATGGCACATGTGCATAAGCTGAAAAGATATGCTTACTAGAACTATTTGACTTCTATTTACTTTTAGACCAATTTCTTTTTTTTTTTTTTTTTTTTTTTGTTTTTTGGTTTTTGGTTTTTCGAGACAGGGTTTCTCTGTGTAGCCCTGGCTGTCCTGGAACTCGCTCTGTAGACCAGGCTGGCCTCGAACTCAGAAATCCTCCTGCCTCTGCCTCCCAAGTGCTGGGATTAAAGGCGTGCGCCACCACTGCCCGGCTTAGACCAATTTCTTTTACCTGAACTTCATTTCTATAGATTAAACACAGTCTCTCATGGAGGCCTGAACTTCTTCCTTTTCTAAAATTGTATTAAATTTTTTATAATTTATTCTATTCACATTAGATATATCATTTATTTTATTTTATTTTTTTGGATATTTTCTTTATTTACATTTCAAGTGTTATCCCATTTCCCGGTTTCTCCCCTCCCAGAAACCCCCTATTCCATCCTCCCTCCCCCTGCTTCTATGAGGGTGTTCTTCCAACCACCCCACTCATACCCCCCTACCCTTAATTCCCTATTCTGGGGCATTTATCAAGCCTTCATATGGAGAAGGACCTCTCTCCCATTGATGCCTGACAAGGCAATCCTCTGCTACATATGCAGCTGGAGTCATGTGAACTTGGTTGGTGGTTTCGTCCCTGGGAGCTCTGGGGGATCGTGTTGGTTGATATTGTTGTTCTTCCTATGAGGCTGCAAACCTCTCAGCTCCTTCAGTCCTTAGTGATAGCAAAAAATTATAAATCATTATTTTCTATTCTATTATTTTACTTGAGTTGATTGTGACATGTTATCTACTGCTTTGGTCAAGGAATGACTAGTTCATGTTTCTTCCACAATGTGGCTTACCAACCTTCCTCCAGAGTACAAAGTACATGCAAGCAGCCTCTGGCTCTTTATTCCCACAGTTTGGTCATTAAAGAACCTGTCAGGATGATCCGCTAACCAGTGCTTGTTCTAGAAGATGGAACTTAGGATAAAAAATGAGCCTTATGTCTTAAAACAAGAATCTCTTATTTCTTTAACTCAGGGCTTTTTAAATTTTATGGCACATTCCTCATAGGGATGATGCTGGTATGTCCCTCACACCCTTTACTACTATTTTTAATTTATTCTCTTAGATGTTGAAGGTAGAAATATTTATGACCCAATTTATTCTTCTAGCTTTCCCAGAAAGTTTCCACTCAAACTACAAATTAATAATTAATTTTTGAAAGCTTGGCTTCAATTTGATCTAAGGCATAAATTCTGGACCAAAAAAAAAAAAAATTCTGGAAATGGCTTTGTTATTACATTCCTAGCTGCAATGCCTCATATCTCTTAGATGCTGTGACGTTGTGGGGGGTTGGGGGGGTTAGTATTATGGCGACATCAATTTCATCTATAGATAAATGTTATGGGAAACTTGAGGTGGATTAATATTCTTGGATTTTTTTTCTCTTCTAGGTTATCATAAGAACTGAAAAAGATATGTTAATTATTCCAACACCATGAGGTATTTTATATATAAATGTCTCCACATAAAATAACAAGATGTAAGCAATTTATACCAAAAATGATTGTACGAGTTTCACATATGCCCACATATCTTAAACAAAGATCCAAGCATGTAGCCAATTCTTCCTATATATAGCACTTGCATTCAAAATTGCTATTTTTAAGTCTAGTTTCCCATCTTGTTATAGTACATAACTGATTGTATGTATTTGTAAATTATTTTCTTAACTGATGACACAATTTCAAGTTCTTTGAAAATATTTTTGGGAAACAACACATAGATTACTCTTATAAGGTTGAATGTTAAAAATTATGTTCAGTATTTAAAATGTAAACTGGCTTTTGAAGTAATGTAATTACTCTGAACAGATTTAATATTGTATTTTTAATGCAATAAGGGTGCTGAACATTTTCCTGAAATAAATATACACTAAGTTTAAAATAAATATATGATATACATTTATAATGCTCCTCTGAAATAATAGAGTTTCAATACATGTTTCCATGACAAAAATAATCACATAAATCTTCTATATACAGCTTCAATTTAGTGAAATATGCAGTTTTCTGTTTTCTATTACTGTATACAGTATAAATTCTTCTGTTGGGAGACAGGTTGTGACAAATTTTCAAACAGCATCTGTATTCATACATTTGAAACATTAATTTATCCAGCAATAAAACTTTGATTTCCCAAAAGGAGAGTCATGTTTGGAAACTAATGCCTATTTTTGAGACTTAACTGACTTCTCAATGTTAGTCATTTTCTCATGAGTTACGTGCTCCTGTGGAAAAATATACAACTTAACAGCAAGTATAGAGAGTTAAAAGGGTCACACAAAGCATAAATCTGTATGCCTATTTTATGTATGTGTATAATTCATATAAATAAATTTTTGACTACCTATGCTTTCTATTGTAGAAAATGCTTTTGTTAGCAACAATATCAAAGAACTGACATATTCTAAAATATATGTACTAAACCCAATGCTTACATATGACGTTTTTTGAATTGATAAATACTGCTCTGGGTATAATAATGAAACTCCTCGAAACAAAATAAGTAAAGTCTATGCTTACTGAACAGTTATATGGCTTATTTCCATGAGAAGTAGAGTATTTGAATGTAAGCTTGTTAAATATAAAATTATTGAAGATGCATTATAATTATGCAAATTACCTACTTTATAATGCTGTGAAAAACTTCTAAGAGGAGCTCACATTTACATTTGAAAATAATGCTACAAATTTTATTCTTTACAAAAATGAAATATATTTTATTAGTAAACACATTTTATTTCAACTTACTTGTTTGCTTTTGCTTTCTTCGTATAAGTTACTTATCTCACTCTTAAAACCTTGACACCATGTGACTATCATTTGTATTTTCAATTTAATTATTGCTTCATAAAATAGGGCACTCAAATATGTTTATTCATAACACTTTATAATTACTAAATTTTATTATAATTTTCTCAAACTATGACTAATGCCAGCATATCTATGACAGTAAAAAATGACCAGCATTCTACACTGACACACAATGATTGAGTTCATTGCAGTTTTCTGCAAACACTGAACAAATCATATTTAAATACATACAAGGAATAATTTAAATGATATAGTGTGCAGTTTTAACATTCTAAAGCTTTCTGTGCCATTTGAATAGTGACAATCTAAAATCTGTATCCATGCTGCTTTTTTAATTAAAATTTTACCCAAAGGAAAACAGTATTTAACAGTTTGTGAGCTTGCTCTCTCTAGAAATTGTACAGTGAATTGTTTGCTCATACCATAAGGTACACTAGTGTCTTGGGCTTTTGCTTAACTGTCTGATCTATTTTCTTCCACTACTGTTATACTTTTGACCTAATTTAATTGACAGAGGCAGTCGCATTCACATTGTTTTCTGACTGATTACCTGAGCAGGTATTGGGAGAAAAATGCAATCTCTCAGCTGGGGACATTCATTTTAGTCACAGAAAGAGAGTACCACTCAGAGCAAGAACCCAAAGAAACTTCTCTACACCAAGGCAGTGACCCTAGAGAATTCCTCAACATCCATGTTTATGAAATTTTCATTTTTAATTAATTTCTTCTTTCAAGTCAATACATTTTCATATATCATTGTCTCCAAACTGCTGTAGGGATAGAAAAATCTGAATTGACTCATGGTTGACATATGTGTTAGGTGTGCTCAGCTCTCACCTACTTTACCTGAGGAGAATGTCATATTATCTTGCTGTAAGAACTTAACATTCATTCATCTTCAGAGAACTTTGACTTACTATAAAAACCAAGGATGAGTCAGGTTCTGTGTGTTTTGCTTTTATTTTTGCATTGGTTTTGCTTTGCTTATCGTTTTTTCTCTTTTATTGAAATCTGTCTTTTAACCACTAGAATTAGAAAGAAAATTAAGTAATTAGAAAATAAGTTATATTTCGTTCTTTTTACAATTTCAGTTAATTACTAATAGTCATTTATATACATTTATGATTTGGCTTCTTCTACATATGCCACTGTAGAAATAATATTTCCGCCATATGTGCACAGTGTTTAAATAAATAGATGGAAACTGTGCATATTGGTTATGGTAAGAGTTTGTTATTTTGAAGGAATACCTTGTTAATGTGTGGCTTAAGTACAACAAGCCTGTGCATAGATAGGGATAAGGAGGTTTGGAGTACCATATGAGGTAGAAATCCTTCACAAACCCTATCCTGGAATTAGGTTATTGCCCTTGCTGACATGAGATCTGAAGAGGGACAGCACGTTTTCCATGGGTTGGAATCCCTCTAGCAAATACTTCTATAGATGTGTGCCACTTATGTAAAGAAAAGATTCAAGTTAAGATAGACATAAGTCCATTGGGTTGTCATAATCTGTTAGACAACATTCTAACTCCTAAGTCCTCATATCAACAGTTGGAAAGCCAAATGATTTCTCTTATTTCTTTCTCAGCCTGCATATCCTTTGAGTATAGGAAGGCTACTGACTTGCTTGAGTTGATTTTATATCCGACCACTTTGCTGAAGTTGTTTATCAGCTGTAGGAGTTCTCTGGTGGAGTTGTTGGGTCACTTAAGTATACTATCATATCGTCTGCAAATAGTGATAGTTTGATTTCTTCCTTTCCAATTTGTATCCCTTGGACTTCCTTTTGCTTTCTAATTGCTCTAGCTAGAACTTCAAGTACTATATTGAAAAGATATGGAGAGAGATGAGAAATGATACACTTCACGATAGCCACAAATAAGATAAAGTATCTTGGTGTGACACTAACCAAAAAAGTGAAAGATCTATATGACAACAACTTCAAGTCTCTGAAGAAAGAAATTGAAGAAGACCTCAGAAGATGGAAAAATCTGCCATGCTCATAGATTGGCAGGATTAATATAGTAAAAATGACCATCTTGGCAAAAGCAATATACAGATTCAATGCAATCCCCATCAAAATCCCAACTCAATTATTCATAGAGTTAGAAAGAACAATTCAAAAATTCATCTGGAATAACAGAAAACCCAGGATAGCTAAAACTATTCTCAAGAGTAAAAGAACTTCTGGGCGAATCAGTATCCCGGACCTCAAGCTGTACTACAGAGCAATAGTGTTAAAAACTGCATGGTATTGGTACAGTGACAGGCATGTAGATCAATGGAACAGAATTGAAGACCCAGAAATGAATCCACACTCCTATGGTCACTTGATCTTTGACAAAGGAGCTAAAACCATCCAGTGGAAAAAAGATAGCCTTTTCAACAAATGGTGCTGGTTCAACTGGAGGTCAACCTGCAGAAGAATGCAAATTGATCCATTCTTATCTCCTTGCACTAAGCTCAATTCCAAGTGGATCAAGGACCTCCACATAAAACCAGACACACTGAAACTAATAGAAAGGAAACTAGTGAAGAACCTTGAACATATGGGCACAGAGGAGAATTTCCTGAACAGAAGTCCAATAGCTTATGCTCTAAGATCAAGAATTGACAAATGGGACCTCATAAAATTACAAATTTTCTGTAAGGCAAAGGACACTGTCAAAAGGACAAAGCAGCAACCAAATAACTGGGAAATGATCTTTACCAACCCTACATCCGACAGAGGGCTAATATCCAATATATACAACGAACTCAAGAAGTTAGACTCCAGAGAGCCAAGTAACCCTATTAAAAAATGGGGTACAGAGCTAAACAAAGAATTCTCACCTGAAGAATATCTAATGGCTGAGAAGCACCTAAAGAGATGTTCAACATCCTTAGTCATTAGGGAAATGCAAATCAAACAACCCTGAAATTCCACCTTGCACCAGTCAGAATGGCTAAGATCAAAAACACAGGAGACAGCAGTTGTTGGCGAGGATGTGGAGAAATAGGAACACTCCTCCACTGCTGGTGGGATTGCAGGCTGGTACAACCACTCTGGAAAGCAGTCTGGCGGTTCCTCAGAAAATTGGACATGACACTCCTGGAGGATCTGGCTATACCACTCCTGGGCATATACCCAGAGGCTTTACCTGCATGCAATAAGGACACATGCTCCACTATGTTCATAGCAGCCTTATTTATAATAGCCAGAAGCTGGAAAGAACCCAGATGTCCCTCAACAGAGGAATGGATTCAGAAAATGTGGTATATTTACACAATGGAATACTACTCTGCAATTAAAAACAATGAATTCACAAAATTCCTAGGCAAATGGTCAGAACTTGAAAATATCATCCTTAGTGAGGTAACCCAATCACAAAAGAACACACATGGTATACAGTCACTGATAAGGGGATATTAACCCAGAATCTCAGAATGCCCAAGGCACAATTCCCATATCAATAGTTTTCCAAGAAGATGGAAGGAGAGACCCCTGGTCCTGGAAAGACTGGATGTAGGGGAATGCCAGGACAGAGAAGCGAGAGGGGGTTGAACAGAGGGAGGGAAGGGGACTTATGGGACTTTCAGGGAGGGAGGAAACTGGAAAGGGGAAATGATTTGGAATGTAAATAAAAAAACTTAGAAAATAAAAATAAAAAAAAAAGAAAGCTAAATGATATAACAATTAGTACACATCTAAATTTATGGTTTCACTCCTAGTTTTCTCTCAGTCCAATGATGTGAGATCCTATTGATATAGTAATTCATCTACAAAATTAGGAGCCCTGTTGACTAGATACAACAAACTCAAGTCCCCCATTGGAACTCTCGCCCTGATATTCAGTGTGTATACTAGATATTTCTCCCAGAGTGCTTCACCATAAAGCAACTCCTACAGTTCACTTGTTTTTATTCATTCATAAGATGAAATATTTTTGAACCACTGAAATTATCATTAATGAAACTATCTTAGAGAATATAGTGGATTCTGATTTATTTTCTATATGACATATCAGAAATGAAGAAACCTATCCAGTGGTTAATGTGAAGGAAGTCATTTTACAGACATCTTCCTCCTGTGTTAGAGAGCGCATCAGATGGATTTTCTTCATCTCCATTTATAGGCCAATGACACATGATGATTGTATGATTAGGAGTATGTGAAAACTATTTCTCGTGAGCTTGGTTGAGTACATCACTGGAGATCCTTGGAACTTAAAAACTTCCCTAGCCAAGCCATGCTTTCATTCTTGCTCTATCAAGCACTGATACAAATGTGTTCCCTAAAAGCTATCCTAATCCCTAATGCCAATTTTAGAGATTTTATCAAAGAACTCTAAGCCATCATAATAATATAATATGATGATATAATAATAGATGTTAAGAAACATCCTCACAATTTTCTGTTATATCTTCCTTCAAGTTTATTTCTACCATTACTTCTTAATTTCCATTTTAAATATTTGATTCTTCTAGTTAGTTGTAAGCACAATTCAAGTTTCACTGATTTTTAATTTCAGCAGTTTATTTGAGATTATTTTCTGTCTTTAAAGGCTATTATTGTGCCTACCTAGCTTCTCCTCAGAAAATTGGACATAGTAATACCTGAAGACCTAGCTATACCACTCCTGGGCATATACCCAAAAGATGCTCCAACATTTACTAAGGATATATGCTCTACTATTTTCATATTTATAATAGCCAGAAGCTGGAAAGAACCCAGATGTCTCTCAACAGAGGAATGGATACAGAAAATGTGGTACATTACAAAATGGAGTACTACTCAGCCATTAAAAACAATGAATTCATGAAATTTTTAGGCAAATGGATGGAACTAGAAAATATCATCCTGAGTGAGGTAACCCAATTACAAAAGAACACACAAGGTATACACTCACTGATAAGTGGATATTAGGCCAAAAGCTTGGAATACAGAAGATACAATTCACAGATCCCATGAAGCTCAAATAGAAGGAATTCAAAGTGTGGATTTGTCAGTCTTTCTTAGACGGGGAATCAATATGCTCAGAGGAGGAAATTCGGAGATAAAATGTGGAGCAAAGACTGAAAGAAAGGCCATCTGGAGACTGCCTCACTTTTAGATCCATCCCATATGCAGTAACCAAACCCAGACACTATTGTGGATGCCAAAATGTGCTTGGTGACAAGAGCCTGAAATAGCTCTCTCCTGAGAGGATCTGACAGATGTGGATGCTCAAAGCCAACCACTGAACTGAGCATAGGATCCTCAAATGGATTAGTTAGAGACAGGACTGAAGGACCTTGAGACATTTACAACCCCATAGGAAGAACTACAATATCAACCAAGCAGACCCCTAGCTAAATCACTAACCAAAGAGAACACATGGAGCAACTCATGGCTTCAGCCACATATGTAGCAGAGGATGCCCTTGTCAGGCATCAATGAGAGGAGAGGTCCTTGGTCCTGTGCAGGCTTGATGCCCAGTGTTGATGAATGCCAATGTGAGAAGGCTTAAATGAGTGGGTGGGTGGGGAAATACCCTTATAGAAGCAGGGGGGAAGAGGATGGGATGGGGGATTTCTGGAGGGGAAACTTGGAAAGGGGATAACATTTGAATTGTAAATAAGGAAAATATCCAATTAAAAAAAAATTAAAGGTACTTCCTGAAGAGCAAGTGAGCCAGAACTGGGTGTCGGTTTCTGATACTCTTCCTTACCTGTCAAAAAAACTACCCTAACGAGATTTTATCCATCTACCTAAGACCAATTCTACCCACATAATTTAACTTAATTCAAAATACAAACTACCTTTTATTATATTTTATCACAATAGAATTTTGTGCTGACTATATGTAGTGTTGGAAGTATAACATTTAGAGGATAAAAGCAATAAATACAATTCTGTAATTGAAAGATTTCGGAGAATTAAGCATAAGACTTGTTCATATTTTATTTGTGTGTAAATGTATCATATAACTGAGTAAATGAAGGATCGTGAATCTATAACTGTAGAGTGTGATGACTGCTACACAACCTAATTGTTGTAGTGTTTTGATAATTATGCACAGTAACTGTACTTGCATTTATTATATATACCTACTGATAGAAAGAAAGTACATTTCTTGAGTTGTTTCTATCTGTAATGTTATTATTTTCAAAGAAAGTTAAGGTAGGCAGGCAGGAAGGGAGGGAAAGAGGACTATTGATAGAATAAAAAATATGGTGAAGGAGAAAGAAAGAAATGAAGAATACAGCAAAAGGAGAGACAAAGTAATGGAAAGAAAGTCAAGAAGGAGATATAGAGATAGGAAGGGAAGGGGAGGAATGCAAAGAGGAGTTGTCTTAGGGTTTTATTACTGTGAAGAGACACCATGACCAAGGCAAAGCCAACAGTTAGTTGGGGCTGGTTTACTGTTTCAAAGGTTCAGTCCATTATCATCATAAAAAGCATGGCATCATGTTGGCATGGTTATGGAGGAGCCAAGAGTTCTCCATCTTGATCCATAGGCAGCAGTAGGGAATTACTACCTGCAGACAGCTGGGAGGCTCTTTCCATACTAAGCAATGGTTGAGCATACAGAACACAAAACCCACACTCATAATGGCATACTTCCTCTGACAAGGCCAGTCATCCTCAATAATGCCACACCTACCAATAGTACCATGTCTCATGGGCCAACCATATTCAAACCATGACAGAAGGGAAGAAATTTATTTTCAAATCGGTCAATGATGTGTGAGTTGTGTTTGACATAACTACATTAACTACTAACTGAGACACTGACCTTGATTAAGAAGTGTGGATTTGCTTTAAAAGTAGTTTGGTCTAGACAACCCATTATCAATCCAGCATATCAGATACTTACATTATAATTCATGACAGTATCCAATTTACAGAAATAAAGTAGCAATGAAATAATTTTATGGTTGGACTATGGTTCCATATTATCAGGAACTGCATTGAAGGGAATTTTCAGAATCACTGAAGACTGGATAAATCCACAATTTTCAAATGACCCTGTATTCATTTTTTCTTCCCCAGAAAACGGAAGTTAACACAACAATTTCTGAAAGATTTTCCAGTGCAGGGCGCCTATATGTATATGTTCATATTTTCTTGAAACATTAGCCCTGTGTTTAAACCTTAGAAGTTGACGCATTTTTAAATATACATATTGAGGTTCATGGGATCAGAATTAGTTTGTTGTTTTTGCAAGGTAACTTTGGAGCAATTTGACCATCAGAATCTCTGGTTGACAAGGGCATAACACTGTGATGTCCTCTTCAGATAAATACTTGCAACTTTAGAAAAATTATTGATGACAATGGTCACAACAAAATTTAAGATGTGACTACATCAGATGTGCTTTTGCAAAGTACTTGTGATCTCTTCCTTAAAAGTGGGTTCTATTGACTTAGAAATAATTCTCAAATAAAGATCTATGGAGGAAGAGTCTGGAATAAACACAATAATCTGTTGGATTCATGTGTGGCCTGAATACATATCACAGATAATTAGACTATTAACTACACCCTTTCCCAGATTTCTAAGCAGAAACACTTATATACCCCCTCTATTAAAGACATAAGCCAAAGTGTTTAACATTTCCTTGTTTTATTAGATATTTTCTTTATTTACATTTCTAATGTTATCCCTTTCCTGGTATCCCCTCCAAAAACTCCCTATCCCTTCCCCCCCCCCCCCTTCTCCTGATCACCAACCCACACACTCCCAGTTCCCTGTCCTGGCATTCCCCTACACTGAGGCGTCAAACTTTCTCAGGACCAAGGGCCTCTCCTATTACAGCCACCAAGCCTAAATACTATTGTGGATTTTAACAAGCACTTGCTGATAGGAGTCTGATATAGCTGTCTCCTGCAAGGCACTTCCAGTACTTGATAAATACAGAGGTGGATGCTCTCAGCCAACCATTGGAATAAGCACAAGGTCCCCAATGGAGGAGTTAGAGAAAGGATCAAAGGAGCTGAAAGAGCTTGCAATCCCATAGGATGAACAACAATATGAACCAACCACTACCACCAGAGCTCTAAGGGACTAAACCACCAACCAAAGAATACACATGGAGGGACCCATGGCTCCAGCTGTATATGTAGCAGAGGATGACCTTGTGTTTAACATTTCTATGTTCTTCATTGCTTATCTGTGAGCACAGGACCACTGTGTCTGAGGTTACTGTTCCTCAGCAGTCCTTGTTGATGTTAATAGCAAATTCACTCAGGGATTCCTATACTCCGGACCATGGATTTTTAACTGAATCTTTTAAGCTACAAAAATCACATCCATGCCTACATTTCTTGTCATGACTCTCCTCCATTTTTAGAAGATATGACTTAGAAATGACATATTCAATGATAGGATGTTATAAGATATGAGGTGAGGATATCAGTCCAAAATAATAATACTTCATTTGTCTTGCAAGCATTTAAAAAAGTCTCCAAAAAGTCAAAAGACACCAATATGCTTTTCAAGTACTATGTTAAACAGAGCTGCCTGTCACTGTCAGTAGAATGGAAGTTCCAATGTTCATTTTGTAATTCACTAAGGTGAAGAGTTTACTTTTTAATGGGTTTAAGAATCCCACTGTATAGGAACATAACCCACGTTTATGGGAAAAGGCAGAAATAGTTTGGATTCTCAGACAAGCAATTGCTTTCTGAACGATGGCAAGTTTCTGTTACTGGACAGAGGAACAAGTGTAAAGATAAGGGTCTTGGAGGCTTTGAACCTAATGTTTTTATTCTTCTTGGCAGTAATTGTAATCCTGTTGTTAGCCTATAAATATATGGTATTACTTTACCTTGCTATGAAACTGTACACTTAGTTGTAGACAAATGAAGAAATCATTCTAAACTAGATTTCTTTTTTTGGCAAAAATAGAAAGGAATAATGGAGGGGAGGATGAAAGGCTTTGCTTTTTAAAATCGAGTTGCATGCTCATTTTGCTCACTGATACATGGTAACAAGGAGAGCAACTGACCTAACAAAGTGAAGCAGAAAATTTCCACAGCTGTGGCCTCCTAGCCCTGCTTCTTGACATCCCATAGCTACTCAGTCTTCAGCTGCCTATTGGCTCCTAAGTTCTGTAGTTGCCCTTTCCCCAAAGATATGGCTCTCTCTTTTCCATTGCTGATAAAATATTCTATGATTATTTAAATGGCCTGATAGGTACATTGTGATAGATAAGTATGAACACTATATGAAAAGAGATTCAAATATATTCTAATTTGGAGAGTTGAGTTAAACATTTGGAAGCAATTTTGGAAATGGGGTTACAATTCTCTTTTCTCATTCTTTCCTGTGAAATTCAGAAAATTAGATTAACCATCATTTTTAGTGTTATATTACTGTAGTGACCATATAGTTTTGCAAAGGAAATAACCATAGAATTCATGCCATTAGAATGTTTCTTATTAAATATTTTTAGAAACTCTGAAAACTTACAAAACAATAGAAAATAATAGAAATATGTGGTCTGTGAGGCGCAGTGGAGGGATGACATGGAGCTAATTGCCTGTCTGTTTCACAGGAAATGCAAGCAGTGTATAGAGTCCCTTCCTGCACTTTTCTCACTATAAATGCCATCTACAGTGTAGATGATCTACGTTCTTGAATAGACACATGTCCCTAGAAACTCTGTAGTGTTATATCACTCTTTCCTGAATTAAAATCATATTTCAGTTATATTATCACCATTCATATCATCTTCAAACATTGCCCAATGTATCTCTTATTCATTATTTTTAATATGGAGTTTTGAGTTCTGAGAAAATATACATGGCTTACAAATTTCTTTTGACACATATAAATAGTTTTGATGTTAATATGCAAGCAGTGAATGACTATAAGGTAACTGTCATCTGGACACAGTACTGAAACTGTACATAAAAATCCATTGTGGCAGTGATAGCATGCGTAAGACCTGTGCCAGCCTATGCCTCACCAAACCCAGCATAGAAAGGGGAGTTGAACATAAGCTATACCTCTAGGGTGGTAGCTAGTTGTATGAAAACTTAACAGAAGCTAGAGCTATTTGGGAAGAGATAACTTCAATTGGTAAATGCCCCTATTATATCAGTCTCTGTGACAAACCTGTTGTACATTTTCCTCAATTATAATTGATCTGAGTGGACCTATCCCACAAGGTTCAGAGCACTATCTGTTCAGACAGTACAGGATAGTATAAGTCAAGAGGAAGCAAACTGGTTAGCAAAACCACTCTTCTCCATGGCCTCTGCATCAGCTCCTACTTTTAGGATAGTTCTCTGACTTAACCAGATGATGCATTACAAGCTGCCAGATGACATAAACCTTTCCTTCCTCAAATTCATTACAGTAATGGAAACATTAAGACATCTAGCCAAAGAGCTATTGGTAATCTTAGCTACTGGAAAAGGAGAAGTTAGTTTTATCTAAAACAACTAAAACATAACATATGTAAGTTAACCAGTTTCTAATGAAAGGTCACATAACAAAAATATTTGGTCAACACAAATTGTATTTTGTAGGAGGGAAAAAAGACACAAAATGGGTGGAAGGAAAGGTGGTTGGATCTGGAAAGAGTTGGGGAAGGGTGAATATGATTAAAATAAATTATATTAAGTTCTCAAAGAACTAATAAATTATTTTAAAAAATAGAGTTGTACTGGGATGTTCATGATCTGAAGTGAATATCAGAAAAGAAGATACCAAGTGATTCATATTGAACTAATAAGAAATAATGGGCCTGAGTGCACTAAGGAATGAAGAGAATACTTTACAAGCCTTAGTAGAGGTCAAAGGGATACAAATTGAAAAGGAAGAAGTCAGAATATTACTATTTGCAGATGATATGATAGTATACTTAAGTGACCCCAAAAACTCCACCAGAGAATTCCTACAGTTGTTAAACAACTGCAGCAAAGTGACTAGATATAATATTAACACAAACAAATCAGTAGCCTTCCTATACTCAAAGGATAAACAAGCTGAGAAAGAAATTAGGGAAACAACACCCGTCACAATAATCATAAACAATATAACGTATCTTGGTGTGACTCTAACCAAACAAGTGAAAGATATGCATGAGAAGAACTTCAAGTCTCTGAAGAAAGAAATCAAAGAAGACCTCAGAAGATGGAAAGATCTCTTGTTGCTTGTGGATTGGCAGGATTAATAGAGTAAAAATGGCCATCTTGCCAAAGCAATCTACAGATTCAATGCAATCCCCATCAAAATTCCAAATCAATTCTTCATAGAGTTAGAAAGAGCAATTCTCAAATTCATCTGGATAACAAAAAACACAGGATAGTTAAAACTATTCTCAACAACAAAAAAACTTCTGGAGGAATCATCATTCCAGGCCTCAAGCAGTACTACATAGCAATAGTATTAAAACTGCATGGTATTCGTATGGAGACATGCAGGTAGATCAATGGAATGGAATTGAAGACCCAGAAATAAACCCACACACCTATGGTCACTTGATCTTTGACAAAGGAGCTAAAACTATCCAGTGGAAAAAAGATAACCTTTTCAACAAATGCTGCTGGTTCAACTGGAGGTTAACATGCAGAAGAATGCAAAGCGATCCATTCTTATCTCCTTGTACAAAGTGGATCAAGGACATCCACATAAAACCAGACACACTGAAACTAATAGAAAAGAAAGTAGGGAAGAGCCTTGAGCATACTAGCACAGGGAAAAAATTCCTGAACAGAAAACCAATAGGTTATGCTCTAAGATCAAAATTGACAAATAGGACTTCATAAAATTTCAATGTTTCTGTAAGGTGAGGGATAAGGTCAATAGGACAAAATTGCAACCAACAAATTGGGAAAAGATCTTTATCAACACTACATCTGAAAGAGGGCTAATATCCAATATATCCTATGAACTCAAGAAGTTAGACTTCAGAGAACCAAATAACCCTATTAAAAAATTTCCCTAATGACTAAGGATGATGAACTTCTCTTTAGGTGCTTCTCAGCCATTAGATATTCTTCAGGTGAGAACTCTTTGTTTAGCTCTGTACCCCATTTTTTAATAGGGTTACTTGCCTCTCTGGAGTTTAACTTCTTGAGTTCTTTGTATATATTGGATATTAGCCCTCTGTCGGATGTAAGGTTGGTAAAGATCATTTCCCAGTTAGTTGGTTGCCGCTTTGTCTTTTTGACGGTGTCTTTTGCCTTGCAAAAACTTTGTAATTTAATGAGGTCCCATTTGTCTATTCTTGATCTTAGAGCATAAGCTATTGGAGTTCTGTTCAGGAAATTCTCCCCTGTGCCCATATGTTCAAGGCTCTTCCCTAGTTTCCCTTCTATTAGTTTCAGTGTGTCCGGTTTTATGTGGAGATCCTTGATCCACTATGTTCATAGCAGCCTTATTTATAATAGCCAGAAGCTGGAAAGAACCCAGATGTCCCTCAATGGAGGAATGGATTCAGAAGATGTGGTATATCTACACAATAGAATACTACTCTGCAATTAAAAACAATGAATTCACGAAATTCCTAGGCAAATGGTCAGAACTTGAAAATATCATCCTTAGTGAGGTAACCCAATCACAAAAGAACACACATGGTATGCAGTCACTAACCCAGAATCTCGGAATACCCTAGACACAATCCGCATATCAATAGATTTCTAAGAAGATGGAAGGAGAGACCCCTGGTCCTGGAAAGACTGGATGTAGGGGAACGCCAGGACAGAGAAACGAGAGGGGGTTGAATGGAGAAAAGAGGGAGGGAAGGGGGCTTATGGGACTCTCGGGGAGGGAGGAAACGGGAAAGGGGAAATGATTTGGAATGTAAATTAAAAAAAATAAAATAAAATAAAAATGGGGTAGAGAGTTTAACAAAGAATTCTCAACTGAGAAATACAAAATGACTGAGAAGCACCTAAAGAAATGTTCAACATCCCAATTTATCAGGAAAAGTCAAATCAAAACAACCATGAGATTCTACCTTCTGTCAGAATGGCTAAAATCAAAAACTCTGGTGACAGCAGGTGCTGTCAAGGATGTAGAGAAATAGGAACATTCCTCCACTGCTGGTGGGGTTTTAAGCTGGTACTACCACACTGGAAATCAGTTTGGCAGTTCCTCAGAAAATTGGACATAGTACTACCAGAAGACCCAGTTATACCACTCCTGGGCATATACCATAAGATGCTCCAACATGTAATAAGGTCACATGTTATGTTCATAGCAGCCTTATTTATAATAGCCAGAAGCTGGAAAGAACCCAGATGTCCCTCAAAAGAGGAAAGGATACAGAAAATGTGGTACATTTACACAATGCAATACTACTCAGCTATTAAAACAGTGCATTCATGAAATTCTTAGACAAATGAATGGAACTAGAAAATACATTCTGAGTGAAGTAACCCAATTACAAAACAACACACATGGCATGCACTCGCTGATAAGTGGATATTAATACAGAAGCTTGGAATATCCAAGATACAATTCACAGATCAAACGAAGTTCAAGAAGACAGAAGGCCAAAATATGGATACTTAAGTCATTCTTAGAAGGGGGAACAAAATACCCATGGGAGGAGATACAGAGACAAAGTTTGAGGCAGAGACTGAAGGAAAAGTCACCTAGAGACTTCCTCACCTGGGGATCCATTCCATGTGGAAGCCAACAAAAGCTTGCTGACAGGAGCCTAATATAGCTGTCTCTTGAGAGGCTCTACCAGTACCTAACAAATACAGTGGTGGGTGCTCTCAGCCAAACATTGGACTGAGCACGAGATCCCAGTGGAAGAACTTGAGAAAGGAACCAAGGAGCTGAAAGAGCTTGCAGTCCCATAGGAGGAACAACAATATGAACCAACCAGTACCCCCAAAAGCTCCCAAGTACTGAACTACCAACCATAGAGTACACAAGGAGTGACCCACGTCTCCAGCTGCATATGTAGCAGAGGATAGCCTTGTTGGGACATCAAAGGGAGGAGAAGGCCCTGAGAAGGTTCGATACCCCAGTATAGTGGAATACCAGGACAGGGAAGCAGGAGTGGGTGCGTTTTTGAGCACGGGGAGGGGGGATGGGATAGGGTGTTTTTGGAGGGGAAACCAGGAAAGAGGATAACATTTGAAATGTAAATAAAGAAAATATCTAGTTAAAAAAAAACAGTGAAATCTCTCTCTGCATCACCAACTATGGCATTAGATAAGTGTCTTATTACTCTCTTTCATAGGGTGTTCTACTTATTGTTTTAGTGAATTTAAATATCTCACTTATTTTAGCTGTTCTTTATATGACTAATATTCATGCCATGCTTTTGGTATTGGAGTTCCAGTGGTTTTGCTGATGGCATTGATTTCTAGAACTATTTTTTGAGTTTATATTTTAATTCATACATGCAATCATTCCTTACTTAAAAATTCTTGTAAATTTTTGCTATAATTGTTTTTAGTATGTATTTTGCTAATATACCAAAGGCTTTGTTTCAATCACGTAGAACATATCAGAAAGCCACAGAAAAATTATCTTTCAAAATTATTTGATTTTTAAGATTATAAGATAATTAAACTATTTTACCCTTCATTTTCCTCCCTTCAAATGATCCCATAATGTTCCTGATTTCTTGCTGGCTTTCAAATTCATGGCCTCTTTTATTCATTAATTGAGAAAACTTATCTTAATCTGAAGTTTACACCCTTGTCATCAGCAAAGGAAGTGATGATCAGAGGTTGTCATTTTTAGAAAACAATAAACAATCAATTATAAGTGAAAGAGTTAAGAAATATACTATTAAGAAGACAGCCAATGGGTGAGGCAAAGGACAAAAGAGAAATAGAACAGGATAAGAAAACTGAAATCTGATGCCTTATACAAATAAGTAATATGCTTTGGAAAGATGAAAAGAAAAAAAAATATTTGAATCAAGATTAGAAAATGCAATGTATTTTACCCATGAAGATATCTGGTGGAAAAAATCCAATAAAGAAGCTAACCCATGATTTAAAACATGAGAAAAGATCCCATTTGAAGAACAAGAAGATGACCAAAGAAAGACAAGGTGACTTTTACTCACTTGGGGTCATATAGAAAAGTGGCTGCTGGAATGAAAAGAATGACATAAAGATGATTTACAATTGAAAAAATGGAGATTATGTTTGCTGAAAAGGGAGAGTGAATGCCTAAGTATGAAAGCAGCAGAGTAATGAATTGCTTAAAGTATGTCCATTCAGGTTAGAGGTGGAAATGTCTTGCACTCGAGCTTGACACTGTATATTATGAGGAGTCATAGGAGTATAGGCATGTTTGGGGATAAACCCAAGGAAGATGAATGGCTAGTGGGTTTCCAGTGCTGCCTATAGAGTACACCTGTCTGTTAGTTGCAAATACATAGTCAGACTTTCCATTGTTGAATAGGACTATTTTACCTCTGTTTATGAAATCTCACCTAATTTTCACATTAGTGGTTTGCAGGGACAACCTAAATGAGTTCCTTCTCTCACTAGTCTATTATATTCTTGCCCAAGCTGCAGAGCTTAGAAATTTAAATTTTCATCTTAGTAAAGTATGCCTGGTTCAGTTTCCATAATACCTTACCAAATTGCAATCTATTCCATAACTACAAATTTACAACTATTGCACTCAAAGAAATATAAAGACAATTTAAGTTTTTAAAATACTTTCCTCAAACTGGATAAATAAGTCAAAGTATTCTTTTTTCCCACAGAGGTCAAATCATTGAATTGAACTTTGCCATTTAATTGTTTTGATTAATATACTGAGTCCAAAGACTATACTGTAGAACACATGGTCAAAAGTATTTATCACTTAATCATTCTTCTACTATGATATCATCTGAAACATCTATTAAAGACATTAAAAAATCACAAATCTATATATTTTCTGATTATCAGTTTCCAAAGAAGTGTCAGTTTAATTCTGACTCCAGTTAATATTGTTTGGGTGAATTCTAGAATTTTTAATTCTCAGTTGCATGAGGTCATGGACCCTAGAAAAGAACATACCTCTTCTACTTTAGAAAACTAATATAGTAGGATCTGATGATTTTTTGAATTTCCTCAGTTTCTGTTGTTATCTCTCCCTTTTCGTTTCTGATTTTATTAATTTGGATACTATCTCTGTGCCCTCTGGTTAGTCTGGCTAAGGGCTTATCTATCTTGTTGATTTTCTCAAAGAACCAACTCCTCGTTTTGTTGATTCTTTGTATGGTTTTATTTGTTTCTACTTGATTGATTTCAGCCCTGAGTTTGATGATTTCCTGCCTTCTACTCCTCTTTGGTGTATTTGCTTCTTTTTGTTCCAGGGCTTTCAGGTGTGCCATTAAGCTGTTAGTGTATGCTGTCTCCCGTTTCTTTTTGGCGGCACTCAGGGCTATGAATTTTCCTCTTAGCACTGCTTTCATTGTGTCCCATAAGTTAGGGTATGTTGTGCCTTCATTTTCATTAACTTTCAAAAAGTCTTTGATTTCTTTCTTTATTTCCACCTTGACCAAGTTATCATTGAGTAGAGCATTGTTCAGCCTCCATGTGTACGTGGGTTTTCTTTTGTTTTTGTTGCCATTGAAGACCACCCTTATTCCATAGTGATCTGATAGGAGGCATGGGATTATTTCTATCTTCTTGTATCTGTTGAGGTCTGATTTGTGACCAATTATATGGTCAATTTTGGAGAAGGTACCATGAGGAGCTGAGAAGAAGGTGTATTCTTTAGCTCTAGGATGAAATGTTCTATATATATCAGTTAGTTCCATTTGGTCCAAGGCTTCAATTAGATTCACTGTGTCCCTGTTTAGTTTCTGCTTTCCTGAACGATCCATTTCAGAGAGCGGGGTGTTGAAGTCACCCACTATTATTGTGTGCGGTGCGATGTGTGCTTTGAGTTTTAGTAAAGTTTCTTTTACGAATGAGGGTGCCCTTGCATTTGGAGCATAGATATTCAGGATTGAGAGTTCTTGATGGTGGATTTTTCCCTTGATCAGTATGTAGTGTCCTTCTGTGTCTTTTTTGATGACTTTGGGTTGAAAATCAATTTTATCCGATATTAGGATGGCTACTCCACCTCGTTTCTTGGGGCCATTTGCTTGTAAAATTGTTTTCCAGCCTTTTACTCTGAGGTAGTGTTTGTCTTTGACACTGAGGTGTGTTTCCTGCATGCAGCAAAAAGCTGGGTCCTGTTTACGTATCCAGTCTGCTAGTCTATGTCTTTTAATTGGGGAATTGAGACCATTGATATTAAGAGAGATTAAGGCATAGTGATTATTGCCATCTGCCATTCTTGACGCTATCTTTATGTTTGAGTGGTTATCTACTTTTGGGTTTGATTCAAGAAGGTTATTATCTCATTTTTTCCAGGGTGTTGTTTCTCTCCCTGTATTGGAGGTTTCCACCTATTATCCGTTGCAGGGCTGGATTTGTGGAAAGATATTGTGAAAATTTGGTTTTATCATGGAATATCTTGGTCTCTCCATCTATGGTGATTGAGAGTTTTGCTGGGTATAGTAGTCTAGGCTGGCATTTGTGCTGTCTAAGTGTCTGCATGAGATCTGCCCAGGATCTTCTGGCTTTCATAGTCTCTGGTGAGAAGTCTGATGTGATTCGGATAGGTCTTCCTTTGTATGTTACTTGGCCCTTTTCTCTTACTGCATTTAGTATTCTTTCTTTGTTTAGAACATTCGGTGTTTTGATTATTATGTGACGGGAGGTATTTCTGTTCTGGTCCAGTCTGTTTGGAGTTCTGTAGGCTTCTTGTATGTTCATCGGCATCTCTCTCTTTAAGTTAGGGAAGTTTTCCTCCATAATTTTGTTGAAGATGTTTACTGGCCCTTTAAGTTGCAAATCTTCACTCTCATCTATACCTATAATCCTTAGGTTTGGTCTTCTCATTGTGTCCTGGATTTCCTGGATGTTTTGGGTTACGCGTTTTTTGCATTTTGCATTTTCTTTGACTGTTGAGTCGATGCTTTCTATGGAATCTTCAGCACCTGAGATTCTTTCTTCCATCTCTTGTATTCTATTGTTGATGTTTGCATCTATGACTCCTGATTTCTTCCCAAGGTTTTCTATCTCCAAAGTTGTCTTCCTTTGTGATTTCTTAGTTGTTTCTACTTCCTTTTTTAGTTCCTGGATGGATTTGCTGAGATCCTTCACTTGTTTGTTTGTATTTTCCTGTATTTCTTTAAGGTATTTTTGCATTACCTCTTTCAGGATTTCTTCCTGATGACCCACGTTCTCCTGCATTTCTCTGAGCGATTTTTGTGTTTCCTCCTCATGGGATTCCATCTGTTGATCCATCGTCTCCTGCATTTCTTTAAGCAGTTCTCGTGTTTCCTTTGTAAGGGCATCTAACCGTTGATTCATTTCTTTAAGCAATTTTTGTGTTGCCTCCTTATGGGCATCCGTCTGTTGACCCATATTCTTCTGCATTTCTTTATGCCAATTTTGTGATTCCTTTGTGAGTGCATCTACCCATAATTTCTGTCTACATTACAAATACTTATCTTTCTACCCACAGATATGTGTACCTCTCATTCCCCACCGAAGGATTTAATTTTTATAGCATATAAAGACAATTACAGAAATCATAAATGGTCAAAATGAAGAGAACCACACACTTTGGAATGCCCACCTATAACTGATACAACTATAACACAACTCCTACACACAATGCTTAGGGAAATACTCTAAGAGTAGAGGGTCCGTGACTGGAGGTATGCTCGCATGTAATTTCTCCTATATCTAGAAGAAGCTGCATTTAGAACATTTAACGTCTGATTATGTAATGAAAGACCTTTAAAATGACAACATCAATAAACACAGCAACATGAATGGGAGAAATCTCATGGGACTTCACCTTTAAAAGCGAAGTTATGGGCCTTTGATAGGTGCTGTGAGATGGAGGATTATTCTTCTCCAAAGAAGAGACACCTGATGGTTTAGCTTGTCCCAAGTGGTCAGCCATAAACAGAGAACAGAACACTAAACTATTTCCACCCATTGTATTTATTATATATATCTATCTTCAACCAATCTATCTATCTATCTATCTATCTATCTATCTATCTATCTATCTATCTATCTATCTACCTATCAATCTATCATCTATCATCTATTTGTCTGTCTACCATCATCATCATCTATTGTCTATCAATATATCTCTATATGTTTATATGCAATAAATATAAAATATACATCTATAACACACACGTAAATATGTATACAAACTGTGGATATAGTTAAAAAATGAGACACCTTTATTTGAGAGTGAGAGGGACATGGGAAGAATTGGAGGGAGAAATTTGAGACAGTATGTGATGTAAATAAAATTTTCAATAAAAAAATTAAAATTTTTGTTTAATTTTCTTTGTGTGTGTATTAGTGTGTATGAAAGGGAAACATGAGTTTTTGTCTGGGTAGAAGAAGATGGGAAGGATCTACAATGTGTTGAAAAATGGAAGTAACATGATCAAAATTCCTTAATTACTGTCAATGGTTACAGTCATTAGAACAACTTTTCACATGTAAAACTAAGGAACTTCTTCTCTGTGTTGCTTCATAACTGGCAAACACAGTGGAATGTATGTTTTCTATGCTCATCTTTGTATTT
The DNA here is from genome assembly GCA_036184795.1 of Tokudaia tokunoshimensis. Classification (NCBI taxonomy): domain Eukaryota; kingdom Metazoa; phylum Chordata; class Mammalia; order Rodentia; family Muridae; genus Tokudaia; species Tokudaia tokunoshimensis. The sequence continues at coordinate 28,473,160 of BTHU01000011.1, read as the reverse complement.
CCATTGTGGATTTCTTTGGACCCATTTCATGCTAATCCTGAGCAGATGTTTGGAGTGCAGGTTGATGGCTTAACAGCTTCTGACATAAGCATGACCTTCATAAAATGAAAGCACACGTTGTCTAATATGGTATAAGTGGCCTTTTATTTAAATTTGAGTTGGTGGTACGGAGTCAATAATCACTGAGTATGAAGCAAGTGTAATAACCCAAAGATGATGAGATGATATTTGCCCTTTATCAGAGGAAGGTTAAAACAGCTGTCAAGGTGGCATGCTGATCAGCGCAATCTCAGTAATTATGCCCAATAATCATTAAGTGAAGGCAGGGAGCTAGACTCAGGGGAGAGTACCAGCATTTGGCAAGACATGATGTGCTTTCACTGAGAGTCACAGAATTTGAAGTTGAAGGTGATATCAAACTGAAAATAAGACACAGAGTATCAGTTTCCACATTTAGCATAATACATGTGCGTAGATGACAATAATACTACCACCAAACTTGCTGTGGTAAGTCCTTTGGAAAGGTAACTTCATATGCTCTGGAGAAGAATTAGGGAAGCTTAGCTTTTAAAATCCCTGAAAGAGAAAAAAATATTGAGTATAATTTATCTTTTTTTCATATTTTTCAACCTACCATTAAACAGCAGAAACATCATTCTGTTTATATATTGAGTTACACTGCAATACAAAAACATAGCACCATATCATGGAAACATGCACGCTTTGCAATGTCGCCCTAAGTGACTTCTGCAGTTACCTAACAGATTTTAGCAAGTCCTGTTACATAACTTGTTTTATGAGGATCTCTCATGAATATCTCTGGTATAACAGAGTGACTTAAAATGTTCAATGGTATAAATACTCCTCTGTGTGCAAAGTTAGGTTAGAAAGACATTTCCTCTTTAAATGACATTTAGGCTGTCTCTTACTGCCTGTGGTGTTAGAATTAAAACCCATTTTCTCTCAATGCTCCATTGATGTATTTCAATTTTTAATATGTCTTACTGACACTGTATCATTTATATCACTGACAACCTGAACTTTGATCTTTCTTAGAGAAAATGTACAAAATGAAAAGAGAGAGAACTCTGCTATTATACACTTTCCCTGTCCTTTTCCTCACAGGGTTTAAAAAAAATTAATTTATTTATGTACCTTGAAGTCATACTAAAACTAAAACAGTGGAAATGGGTATATATATATATATATATATGTATATATATATATATATATATGGTATATATATAAATATATAAATGGGTATATATATATATAGTATTAATACACAGAAATCAAGATATGAGACATGAGCTATTAGCACTTTTTTGCAGAAGGATAAAAGGAATTTATTGGTGAAAGACATAACAAAATAGAATTAACTTAATTTTTAACTTTGTTTAGAATTCATTACTTCTCTTTAATGTGTGTATGTGTGGTTTTTTGTATGTAAAGACTCATCAGACATTTTTGATAATTGAATAAAATGCTGTCCTTTATACTTTTGTTGTTGCATAATTTAGTTTGACTTGATTTGATGTAGAAAAACTGATAACACTCTCTAGGATGCGGTTATTTCTTCACTTCCTGCCCCATTATACTGTCATCTGAGATAAAAACCACCATTTTTTAATTCCCTAAATTGTGTGCTAGAGTCCATGCTTCTCATGATAATACTTCTGAAGACTTATTCTCCAAAATGTCAGTCATTATTATCTAATGTTCTTGCTTAGACTTCTCAAAATTTATTCTACTCTTAAATGAAAAAAATCCCTCAACAGTGAGATTTTAAAAAGCCAATTATTTGCAAGAGTGTAAGGAGAGTTATATGAGATAGCTTATAAAGTGGAAAGAAAGGAAAGAAAGAAATGATTCAATTCTGTTTTAGTCTCATAAATGAAAACTTTCATATATAAAAGAATGTCTTACCTCCTGATTCTCTGGATAGAAATCCAGAGACAACAATGACGCCATGTTGAACATCCCTTATGAGGCCGTAATCAGGATGTAGGCAAAGGCGGCAACCAGTTCAAGTCTTACCTATGAAAGAAGTAATTTACTTATGTGGTTGTTGGAAGCAAGTTCCTTGGGGGCTGAATCCTTACAGTTGTTGGCCAAATGTTAAAATGGTATTTGCTGCAAAGTTTTCACTATCACATATCTCATGACAACACTTTGGTTTTCGTTGTTGTTGTTGTTGTTGTTGCTGTTTATTTTAGCAATATGTGCATAGGGGAAGCACCTGACACCCGAGGCAGTGGAACAATGCAAGAGCCAGTTCCATACAGCCTCATTTTACACGGGAAACCCATCGCTTTCACTCTGTTCTTTCCAATAGCAGTAAGTCCCTAAGCTGATTCCACTTAAGCAGAGGAAATTCCTTATGGTGAATTTCGTAATGAAACCATTTTGAAACCACCTGCCCTAATCACTCTTTCACAACAATTAACACACTCCCTAGAAAACAGAAGGAACACAACAATCATTGTTGTATGTGTGTATGAAAAACTGGAAACAAAATATAACTTTTATTTTTCAGGAGAGAACTCAGAAAATCAGCTTCTTTTCCTCTTCTTCAATGAAAACTATTTTTATGCCATTGTTTCCCATCTTCTGTATTTGGTGCTCATATTACCATTCATCCACCCCCGGGGTTGTGTGTTTTCTTGTTGCTATAAAACAAAACAGAAGCAAAAACAAAAACAAATATCTCAATTTTTTTCAAGGTAGTTATTCAGATTCCTCCTAGAATGCAATTTCTTGGAATGGAGGTTTGTTTACCACTTTGAGGCTCCTGCCAGCAAACCATACTCTCAGGTTGAGCTACTGGGAGCAATATGTTGGAGGGCATGTGGCAGATTCCATAGCTATTTATTTTTTAATTTAATCAGTCTTGAAAATTCTCAGATTGATTCCTCTGAGGAAAAAAGTGCTCAAAATTTGTAAAACAGTTGCCAACTCTTAAAAGAGTAGATTAGTGTTAATGACAAGAACAGTGGGGAAGGGAGTGCAAGAGCCACCTGGAGGAGGCAGATGTGGGCACCCAACATGACTGCTGCTCTTGTCTTCAGAGAGCTGGTACCACATTAGCGGCTGATGAAGATTTGCCCTCCTGGATAAAGCTCTGATACAGGCAATCATTTTATAAAACATATTGGAAAATGTGCTAGGTAATGAACAAAACTAGGTGCCATGTTGTGAACTGACTTAAAAAGGAAACACACACATTTCTAATTAGGTACCATGCATTTCCTCCTGTACTGTTTAAATATGAGAACTAATCCATTACTTCTTGTATGTTATTTCCAGAAGCTACTAACTGAAATACATTGAGAAAGAGTACTGACTGTGACATAGGTTATGGTACATTATCTTTCTGGGTTCAGGCAACTAACTCATCACCAAATCCTTATGTCCCTTTTCTTTGTCCTATACAATGCTAACATAAATTATTATGTTACTCATTAGTTCAGATGATCAACTGTTTTCTCTTGTGTTCTTTTTTTCAGTCAATTATTATTTCATTATCTCATCTTTGTCACTATTAAATAAGCAATTTGATTTGTTGGATACATATTCCTTAATATCCATTGGTGAAATACATGATACATTTTGTGTTAATAAAGCTTGTAGCTCATAACTTTTAAATATTTTTTAAAATCTACTGACAAAATTAAAGAATTATCTTAAGAGTATCTTGCATATATCTTGAAGTATATCGGCATCCAGTTTTATGAGTAACTCCCATAGTAATTTCCATAGTAATTTCCACAAGCTGTACAAGCTTGTGATCCCATCAACAGGGGAGAAAAGTTCCCTGTGCTTCAGATTCTAGCCAACATGAGCTCTCACTAGTGGTTTTATACTCACTCATTCTGAAGGTCTACAATGGAAATCTCAAAGTTGTTTTGATTTGCATTTTCCTGACAGCTAAGGATGTTGAACATTTCTTTAAGTGCTTCTCAGCTATTTAATATTCCTCTGTAAGAATTCTCTGTTTAGGTCTGGACCCCACATATTAGTTGGTTGTTTAATGTCTAGTTTCTTGAGTTCTTTATATTTTTTTGGATATTAGCCCTCTGTCACATGTAGAGTGGGTAAATATCCTTTCCAGATTCTGTGAGTTGTGGCTTGTCCTAAATCTAGAAAAAAAATCATTCTGAATGAGGTAACTCAGACTCAGAAACACAAACATGTTATGTATTTGCCTATAAGTGGGTATTAGCTGTAATATAATAATCATGCTACCACACACAGACACAAAGAGGCTGAGTAATGAGGTTTTTAGGAGAGACACAAAGATCTTCTTGGGAATGGTGTGGGGGGTACAGAGGAAAGTGAAGGGAGGAAAGACTGCATTCAGGGTGTAATGCATGAGAAAAGAATAAATATAAAATAAAACAGTGCATTTATCCTCAGTATGAGGAAATATGTTTGTACACAGCTACATTGAAAGAATATAAAGGCATGTGTTCAACAGCAAGTGTGAAGGTCTGAGAACAGTTTCAGGAATTAGTTCCTGACTTCCAATTTGAGGCAGGGTCTATCTTCTTTCTGCACCTATGCTACAGATATGTCCTTGAGCTTCTGAGCAATTCTCCTGCTACATGGTTGCTGCAGATCTAAACTGATCTTCATTTTCCCCAAATAGTCTCTTCCTACTCCACCATTGTAAAAGACCAGTAACTTTTTTATTAGCATGCCAAGTAGCAGATTTTCTTTTCATAGTTTAATAAAAACTTATCTTAAGGCAATAATAACAATTGGCATGTAGAAACAAGATACTGAAATTATCATCATCAAAGGAAACCATTACTCCAGTGACAAGGGAGAAAGTGATTACTTTCTTATTCTGTATACATATACATACACATACACATATATGTATATCTTATTCATATGTATATATACATTACTTTCTTATTTTGTATATATTTTTCACACACACACATGCACACCCAAATATATACATAATAAAGGGTATCTAAAAAGTATAAATATCTCAAAATAATAAACACCACAAAAATACCAATTAAATTTGAGTCACAGAATTTAACAATGAGTTCTTAAAAGAAAATAAAAAATAATTATGAAATAATTAAAAGAAAGTTTATCAATATTCTCAGCATTCAGGGAAAGTAAATTATAATTACTTTGAGATCTCATCTCACCTTTGTCAGAATAGCTAAGATTTTCTTAAAAAAAAAATGAACACTAAATTCTGGAGAGGTTGTGAGGAAAGAAGCAAGATTTTTGACTATGGACAGAACAGTAAACTGTGATGACCGTCATAGAAATCACTGTAGAGGATACTTAAAAATATAAAAATAGATCTAAAATATCTTCCAGCCAAACCACTCCTGGATGCATACACAAAAGTATCTATATCTCACTATAGAGATCCTTTACTATCCTTGTTCATTACAGTTTTATTTGTATTAGCAAAGAAATGGAAATTGCTTAGAGGTCAATTAACTGATAAATGTGTAATGAGAAGGTGGGGTATACACTGAAATGGGATATTATTTAGCTATAAAGAAAAATGAAATTATGAAGTTCACAGGTAAGTAGGAAGAGCTGTAAATAATTATTCTGAGGAAGGTAAGAGATACCCTAAAAGTTTATTTCTATGGATGAGACTGCTATATAAAATATACTTTTGAACTATTGTCAAGATTTTTTGTCCAGTGCTACGCTATTACATCAAATTATTATTCTTAGAGTCAACAAATGCCACTAAGAATGCATTTCATGAAAAAATTATAGTATCCAGTGTTATTCCCTAACAACTATGATTGATTTCATAATTGTTAAATTTAGACTTCTTCAAGAATTGTACAATTTTTCATCATAGTGTACACAAGTATTAAATATTTGTGAGCATGAAATTCAGCTTTCTGTTTTCCTAGGTCAGTCTTAATTTGTATTTTTCTCTGGCTTACCTATGAAAAATAATTATTTTTTGTGACTTACATGTGAAAATTTTATCTGCTCTTAGAATATGTGCTATCTCATTTAGTGAACTTTTCTGCTGAGAAGGGATATGAGTTATTGAAACTGCTGTCAGAATAATACATATATTTCCTTTTTACTCCCTATATGCATATGAATCTAGACTTAAAAATTTGTACATGAATAAATACAAAGTTTAAGCATATAAAGGAAGGTGTCAGTGTTTGATGTATCTACAGTGTCCTTGGGTTGCACCTTTCTTGATTTCCACAAGAGAGAGCAAAGAACTTTTACTTTGCATAAGATTATTATTGTTTATATTTATCAGTAGTTATCAATTAACAGAATGCAGCTACTAAACATGAAATTTACAAGTTTAACTCTGTTCAGTCTTTTATTTGCATGAGATGCTAAATATCAAAAGCACTTCAATATGATGAACACATGTACTTGTATTGCAAGAGTTTAAAGTAAAAAAAAAACCTAAATAATTACAAGTGGAGACATTTTTTTCAGGTAAAACTTTTAGAGAGTGTTTCAGTAACATACCATTGTGTCTACCAATTTCACAGACTGCATGAAGTAAAATATCAATTTAATAATATTAGTTAATAAATCCATAATGTACTAGTTCTTTATAAATCACCCACCACATTATCTACAACGTGCAATTTGAACTTGTTTGTGTCAATAGGAGTACAAATCCATTACAGAATTCTAAAACACATCATTCAGAAATGTATAGAGATGTGGCTGGTAACTACATCTCTCCTAAGATCTTCAATATGAACAAAACATTAGTAAATGAATTGAATTTATGGTTTCAGGGACAAATACTTGGAATTAAATCTAATTTGTTATATTATCACATTTATTGGTTTTAATTTAATGTAAAGAATTCACAGCAATTGAGATTGAAGTGACAAAAAAATAATTTCCTCCTAATGTGTTTAGATTCACTAGTAGTGACTTGGCCAAATAGCCACATGGTGGAGATATTGTAGCGGGAATTCAAGTCAAATGGCTTGTTGTCATAGAGGACACATAAGGTTACTTCCAAATTCTAGAATCTGAATATATGAAAGGAATGTACTGGTCAGTGGGTGAGTCAAATCTATCACTTATGTACTGATCAAATTTCTATGTCTCAAAATTTTGTTCTTAATTTAATTAAACTTTTCTGTACTGAATATATTTGAGGTAGAAATTTTTCATGCTGAACAGTGGCTTAATTTTTAAAATTATATGCACCTGTAGTTTATAGGTATCTGGCATACAGAAGCTGAAGAATCAGCATAAATAGAGTACTTTCATTTTAAAAATGTATAAAAATACATAAGACTAAAATAGTCTTGGAAATAAATATTACAGAGAGCACAATAACCCAAAAATGGGTCAGCACAAACTATCCAATTGATTAGATGCCTGCAGAAAACCACAGCAAATGGCAAAATCAATTCACCAATCAGCTTTGCAGTGTTTTATTCTAAACCCAGCCAGCTGGGCAATTAGGCATACACTTGGTGTTTTTATGTGTTTCATTGAAGAAAGCATCATTTTCCTTTGGAAGCAGATGGTTTAGAACTATAGATTGGTCAAAGTTCACTAAGGTTACTCTCCTTCAAACAGTAAATTGACATGGGAGAATATGTTAGCTTGGGTCTTCTGAATGAATCACAACAGAGAAAGAAGACAGTGAGTTGATATTTGCTTTTCAGTATTTGTTGATAAAAAATGACTCAATTGCATTTAAATGTAGCAATTTTCTACTGTTATACACTGTTCCACATCATTTGTTGCTTTGGTTAGATAATTAATTTGTGTCCACTTTTACAATACAAAATATCAAATGATTGTTTTAGATTTTGTTTTTAAAATGAAGAAGAAATTGCAGCTTTGTGCAATATTTGAGAAAACTAGACTTCAGAAAAGTTTTATTTGGAGTTCAAATTTGATCACTTGAGTTGAATTATGTACTCTCAATGTTTCCATAAGAGTATTTAAGACATAAAATGATACCATTTTAGAATACAAAGTGAAATAGAAGATTGTTTATTTCAATCTTTTTTCATACATGTAAAGGCTTTTTACCCTGAGTTTTCAAAACTTGCTTAAAACAGCATCAGTAATAGAAATAAAAAAAAAATTCCCAGCGGATCCTCAAGTTACTTTGTACAATTCATTCAGACACAAGATGAACTCTCATTGAAGAAATGCAACACCAGGTAGTAATTTTTTATAATACTATGAAATGGACTTTTTAAGTTTTTCAGTTAATTATGTTTGAAACATCAAATTTGTAAGTTAAATAATAATCAAATATATAATAAAGCCATCTTTTGTAGAGTTTATCGAACCCTTTTTATAAAAATTCAATTTTGAGTCTGTTTGTGTAGTTACTGAAGCAAAATAGCTTGACCATACAGTGCATTTTGGAGAGGAAATTAAGGTAGGAGCTTGAGGTAGCAGGCTGGATTTCATTTCCACTCAAGAGGCAGAGAGGTATGAATTCTTCAGCTTACCTAACTTCATTCTCTTTATTTAGCACTAGACATCAAAACATGAATGATGCAACCTACATTTAGAATGAGTCTTCCCATTTGAATTTATATAATCTAAAATTGCTCTCTCATACAAATGCCAGGGACCATTGTATTTTTGAGAAATCTAAGTCCTATTTAGCATCACAATAAAAATAAGTAAATGGTTCATTTACCTTTGACATAATTGAGATCCCAAGCAAACTTGAATTATTCCTATTTGATATAGCCCATGAATATGTAAGTGAAACAATTTATTCTTTGAAATACATAAAATAATAATGGCTAGAAAGAAGGATATTTTTGAAAAATATAAAGAATATCATTCAAGTGTTGATACAGTTTTAGAAATACAGTATTAAGAATTATATTTCCTGCCTTCTATTCCTCTGGTGTGCTTGTTCATTTTTTTTTCTACATCCAGAAATAAACCTAGACACCTACAGACATGTGACCTTTTATAAAGAAGTAGAAGCCATACGATGGAAAATTGAAAGCATCTTCAACAAATTCTGCTGTATGTCTAGATGTCTACATGTAGAAGAATGAAAAAGATTCATACTTATCACCCTGCACAAAACTCAAATACAATTGGATCGAGGATTTCAACATAAAACCAGATATACTAAATCTCATAGAAGAGAAAGTGGGAAATACTCTAGAACTCATTGGTACAGGAAACAGGTTCATGAACAAAACACTCAGGCTTGAGCTCTAAGATCAATGATTGATAAATGGAACCTCATGAAACTGAAAAGCTTTTGTAAGGTGAAGGACACTGTCAATAGGACAAATTGGTGGCTCACAAATTCGGTAAGGATCTTCATCAACCCCTCATCAGACAGGGAGCAAATATCCAAAATTTTCAAAAAACACAAGAAGTTAAACACCAACAACCCAAATAACCCAATTTAAAAATGGGGTACAGATGTGAACAGAGAATACTCCATTGAATAATCTCAATTGGTCTAGAAGAATTTAGTCTTTATCATCATAGAAATACAAATCAAACAATTTTGAGGTTCCATCTTACACACATCAGTATAGTTAAGATCAAAAACCTCAAGTGATAGTATATGCTGTCCAGAATATAGAGAGCAAAGGGAACACTTCTTCATTGCTGGTAGGAGTGTAAACATGTACAGCAACTTTGGAGATTAATTTGGCAGTTTCATTGAAAACTGGGAATAGATGCCTTAAGACCCATATATACTACTCCTGGGCATATACCCCAAATATATTCCACCATCACAAAAAGATACTTTCTCAACTATGTTCATAGCAGCTTTATTTGTAATAACCGGAAACTTGAAACAACATAGATGACCCTCAACTGAAGAATGGATAAAGAAAATGTTGTTCATCTACAAAATGGAAAAAAACTAAGACAGTATGAATTTTGCAGGCAAATGGATGACTCTTGAGAGTATCATCCTGAGTGAGGTAAACCAATTCCTAAAGGATATTCATGGCATGTACTCACTTATAAGTGAATATTAGCATGAAATACAGATACCATGTTATGCTCCACAGACCCAAAGACGCTAAACAAGAAGGAAGGCCCAAGCAAGGAAGTGTGAACCTCACTTAGAAGAGAGAAAAAATAGTCATAAGAGGCAGATGGAAGGAAACAATTGGGAGGGAGGAGGGATGGGGAAGAAAATAGGGGATTCAGGATCAGGTGTGGGGAAGGATAGGAGAGATGGTTAGATGACCATGAAAATGAATGGCAACCTACAACTGACAGGCTTAAGAAGGTGGGGACAACTCTAGGATAAGACAGAGACCTTGCATAAGGGAGGTACCCAAGAATCATGGGAGTGACTGTAGCTGTGACTCACTACATTGGAGAAATGGAAGCTGAAAAGGCCACTGCCTATATCCAGAAAGAAAATTCTGTGAAGGGATAAAGATACCAATCCACCCAAAAATCTTTCAACCCAAACTTATCCTGTCTACAAGTAATGTAGACAAGTGGAAGGCAGCAGAGTCTGAGGGAATGGCCAACTAATAACCCAGCCCAACTATAGACCCATGCTATGAACAAGTACCAATCCCTAAATCTATTAATGAGTCTACTATGCTTGAAAGTTAGTTGTCCTCTGAAAGGCTCAACCAAGTAGCTGACTCAGACAGATACAGGCACCCACAGCCAAACATTGGATAGAGCTTAGACCCTTTTTATGAAAGAATAAGAGGAAGGATTGTGGGCCACACAGGGGATAGGAACTCCACAGGAAACCAACAGAGTCAACTAACCTGGACCCTTAGGGTTCTCAGAGTTTGAACCACCAACCAAAGAACATACACAGACTAGACCTAGGTCTTTCTGCTCATATGTAGCAGATGTGTAGCTTGACCATGATATGTGTCCTGAACAACTAGAATGTATGCTATCCCAAAAGCTGCTGCCTTTACGTGGAATATGTTCTATTAGCTAGGCTGCCTTGTCTGGACTGAGTGGGACAGGAAGAGCCTTGCAGAGACTTGAAGTGTCAGGGTTTGGGGATACCCACGAGGACCCCACTTTCTCAGATGAGAAAACAAGAGGGTATAGAGGAAATATTGTGGGAGAGAGTGACCAGAAGGGTCTAATTTGCATAACATATATTTCTGTGTGAGGAAACCTCATCTAAGCTACTTTGTTTCAATCCACAGAATAACTTTACATATAACTTTATTTTACATATAATACTATTACTTTACATTATTTACATAGAACATTATTTTATTCATACCTTTAAACTTCTATACTACCCAACAACATCTGAGTGTATTATTCATAACAATACAAAAATAGGCTCTTAGTAATACAAAAATTTCAGAGTTGTTCCTAATATTATTTTAATAAAGTTTCTCTGTAGGTAGGAAATTAAATACTTTATCCTGAAAGCTGTCTTTTCTTGCATATTTGATTCTGATGGTTAGTCTCCTGCCTAATAGTCAATGAAAAAAAAACACACATTCTTCATGTTGAAATTGAGCAATCCTCTAACAAATATCAGAAAAGTCCACTGTTCTTATCCATCCAAAGCAATAGTTCTTAGTACATGTTTCCCCTTTTCTATATAACAGAGTAACCCTTCTGTTTCATCAAATATTTGTATTTACCAAATACATTGATTCATCAAATATTCGTACTTACCAATTACATTGAGTTTTGTTTGCTTTCATTCATCATATGGCCACAGTTATCTAAAATATAACTATTTCGCATTTTCTTTGTACTTTCTCACAATTTGTTCCGTTTTAAAATACCTGACTTCTGATAACTCAGCTCCAGCATTTCCCTCCTTGTTTAGAAAGAGATAATCTGGATTGTGATAACAAGTTTGCTAGTGAACATGATATAAAAGGCTGTTTATCATTTCATACTTACCTCACGATGATCACGTAGACTGGTGTATGTGATGCTTCAGTTACACTGAAATAAATTCTAGATTTTTCTCAAGAATATCATTGTCTCAAGTATAAACTATACACATATCATACTTTTATTTTCATTCTTCTATGTATGAATGATTTCATAACTAGTTTCATTGTATCAGAAAGAAAGAAGTGACTGAAAGTTTAGAGTTTGTACTCCCCAGAGATCCTACTGTGTAAGTTGGTTAATGTGGTTCAAGAAGAAATTTAGTAAAAGCTTGACCACACATTGCAATTGTGAAACCGCAAGCAACTGAGTTCACAGTCAACTGAACATAAATAAGGATTTCAAAGATCTGAAAATTTCCTAGATGGAAGTTTTGCCATGGGATGAAGGAATCGATACTAGAGATGAATCCCATTTGAGCTACCACAGGCCTGCTGGATCATTTCCTGAGATGTGGTAGAAAGCAATTCAGCATTGTAATACTCAAGCATCTTCCATCTCAATAGATTTTTCAAGATGTAACAGATGAGAATTCTGTTATAAGTACATGTAGAACTATTGTCCTAAAGTCTTGTAGTGTTTTTATTGAAATTTAAATCACTGTTTTTGTAAATGAGAAAGTATTTCATGTGAGTGAAGCATGTTTTAACTTCTTAAAATCTAAAACAAATGTCATGAGGAAAAATATGTTTTTATATCAAAAACTACATTTTTCTTTAATTCATATATTTTACGACCTTGTAAGAATGTTTTTGCAGTTTGTAATGTTGATGTGAGATGTTTTTCTTGCTCATGTCACATGGGTAGAGAGCATTTAAAAGATATATGCTTTGATTCTGAATTTTTACAGAGATATCATTTTACAGCACTGACCAAACGTCTTCCCCTATCTCTCAATCAGGCAAGGACAAACCCTGAGTTATTCTGTAGAAAGTTTTTTAGGGGAATCACTGATTCAAACGAAAGTAGTATTAATTATGACGCATTTAAATTTTTCATAAGTAAATTTGAAGAGTAGAATGTCTATCTAAGGGTGTGGGACACTCAGTAATTTTAGAACTAAAAAGAAATTAACCATTCAATTTTTATAACAAGTATTATTAATGAACTTTAAACATGGGATAAGTTATACATGCCTAAAGTCAGAAGAATTTAGCATTTTGGCTCCTTTGCTGAGTAGAGATAAGGGCTACTGATTATAGTTCATCTGGGTCAGAGCTGAGCTGGAGGAAGAGCTTTTGTTCATCCCTTGTTATTGTTTTGGGTATGACTGAGAGTTTAATGATGTTGGCACAAGGCCTGAAATGCAATTTGCTCTTTTTATTACTCTGTCAATATGGCACATTAAGGTATTCAATAGTCTTCAACAAAAGAAAAAGGGAAAACCTGTTTTTATATAAAGGACTGTACAGCTTAAAACAAAACAAAAAAAAATCTAATGCACATTCTTCAATACCACAGTCTATATATTAAATCTTTTGAGTTAGTCTAGTTTATTAATTTAAAACTGTGATGAAAACCAAAGATGTAGTAAGGTGTATGATTTCTAGGATTGTCTCGAGGGGGCTTTTCCAACAGCAACCCTTTTTTTCTGTACTAAAAGAGTAAGAAGCCAAAATGGAAAATAATGATTTATTCTAAGATATTTGAATTACAGAAGAAAATCTACTTATTAACCAAAGATACATAAAAATTGCAAGTTGAGACTGGAAAAACTAGAAAGTATAACTTTATTAACACAGCTCTTACTTCTTATCCTTAGTATTGGCATATGGAAAATATTTGTGTGGAAACATCAAAAATTGTCACAGGTTGAATATAAAAAATATTAAAATTTTTAAGTATGACATATTTCCTATACTTGAATATTTTGTTTTATTCTTACAGTAGATTATACCACACAACTTAATTATGTACTATTTTGTATATGGGCAAAATGTGTAGCACCTTTTAAAATTATTATAATTCTTCATTTGACTATTCCTAAATTCTTAATGTAGTTTTAAAGTAATATTTCTTTATATAACTAAGAGAGGAAGACTTAGAATTTTACTTCTAGAAGCAGAGTATCATATTTTGTCAGATTTACAAGCAACTTTGATCAAACTAGTTAACAAATAGAACTGCTGAAATGATTAACAATATCAAAATTATGTTGAATTATTTGTTATTACAAAGACTCCAAATAAATCTTTTTTTAAAGTTCTGTAATCCTTTAATACACAGATATAAAAGGGTTCCATATATTTGATGTGGCAAAGTGTAAATAACTCTTTGGTAAATCCAGTTAGAGTCATTCCAATATTTTTTGGTTTTTGTTTGTTTTGTTTTGTTTTAAGTTGGATGAAAGATTTATTTTCAAATATAATTTAGAGAGTTTTTAGTCCATTATGGAGAAGCTATAAATTTTCGGTGGTAATCAAATATGTGATATATTTAGCAATAGTTTTGCAATTTTGCTATAGTGGGTGCATTCGGTCCTCTAACCAATAACTTCAAGGGAGATATTCCAAACACATCTCCATTTTATAAACTCGGCATGCACATTTCACTTTCCTTAAGTATTATTATTATTTTATATATTTACAATCTAGCCTTTGTCCTGCTCCTGGTCCCCCCTTCCACAGGTCCTCATCCCATCCCTCCTGACCCCTGTCAACAAAAGGGTGCACACCCAACAGGCATCCATCCTCCCTGGGGCCTCAAGTGTCTCAAGGATTAGGTACATCTACTGAGGACAGACCAGTCATTCCTCTGCTATATATGTGTTGAGGGTCTCAGGCCTGTTCCTGTATGTTGACTTGTTTATGGCTCAGTGTCTCAGAGATCTCAGGGATCCAGATTAGTTGAAAACGCTGGTATTCCTATGAGGTCATCCTCCTCTTCAGCTTCTACCATCCTTTCCCTAATTTAACCACAGGGGTCCCATTGGTTGGGTAAACGTATCTATGTCTATCTCCATTAGCTTCTGCTTGGGCCTCTAAAAGTACAGTCATGCTAGGCTCCTGTCTGTAAGCACACCATAGCATCAATAATAATGTCAGGCCTTGTGACCTCCCATGAGATGTATCCCAAGTTGTGTGGGTCACTTAACTACCTCCCTCAGTATCTTCTCTTTTACAGTCCCTTCAGTTCTTTTAGACAGGAATAATTCTGGGTCAGAGATTTTGACCATGGGATGGCAACCCCATCTCTTCATTTGATGCCTTGTCTTTCTACTGGAGGCTTTTGTAGACTCTACAAGTTCCTGCTTCCCACTGTTGGGAAGGTTTCATCTAAGGTTGCTCCCATTGAGTCCTAAGAGTCTCTCATCTTCTAGGTCTCTGGTACTTTCTGGAGGATCTCCCCACCTCCCAACCCCCTGAGGCTGCAAACTTTCATTCATTCTTCTGACACTCTGGTCTTCTCTCCTGTGCACCCCTCATAACTGATCCTGTTCCTCTTTTCTCCTCCTCCACCTCTTGGACCCATACCTCTCTCTCACTCTGTCTCCCATGATTATTTTTTTACACCTTCTAAGTGGGATTGAAGCATCCTCACTTGGCTGTATCCTAAGTATTCTGCTAATATTCACTTATCAGTGAGAACATGCCATGCATGTCATTTCAGGACTTGGTTATCTTATGCAGGATGATATTTTCTACTCCCATCTATTTGTCTACAAAACTCATGATGTCCTTATTCTGAAGAACTGAATAGTATTCCATCTTGTAAATGAATCATATTTTCTGTATCCATTCTTCAGTTTCCAGCTTTTGGCTGTTACAAATAAGACTGTTATGAACATGGTGGAGAATGTGTCCTGGTGGTGTGGTAGGGCATCATTTGGATATATGCCCAAAAGTAGTATAGCTGGGTCTTCCGGTAGATTTTTTTCGAATTTTTCTTAGGAACTGCCGGATTGAAATCCAGAGTGGTTTTACCAGTTTGCAATAACACCAGCAATGGATGACTCTTCCACTTTCTTCACATCCTTGCCAGAGTGAGCTGTTATCAGAAATTTTTATCTTAGTGATTCTGATTAGTGTAGGTGGGATATTAGGGTCAATTTGATTTGCACTTCCCTGATAACTAATGACTTTGAACAATTCTTTAGGTGCTTCTCAGATATTGGAGATTCCTTTGTTGTGAATTCTCTGTTTAGCTCTGCCACCCATTTTTTAATTGAGTTATTTGGGTTTTTCGGAGGTTAGTTTCTTGAGTTCGTTATATATTTTGAATATTTGCCCTCTGTATTTGTTTCTATTTGACTGATTTCAGTCCTGAGTTTATCTGTTTCCTGTCTTCTACTCCTCTTGGGTGAGTTTGTTTCTTTTTGTTCTATAGCTTTCAGGTTTACTGTTAAGTTGTTCATGTAGGATCTCTCCAATTTCTTTATGAGGATAACTAATGCTATAATTTTTTCTTTTAGCATTGGTTTCATTTTGTCCCATAATTTTGGGTAAGTTGTGCCTTCATTTTCATTGAATTCTGAAAAGTCATTAATTTCTTTATTTCTTCCCTTAGTAAGTTATCATTGAGTAGAGAGTTGTTCAGTTTCCATAGGTATGTGGGCTTTCTGTTGTTTTTGTTGTCATTAAAATCTAGCTTTAGTCTCTGGTGATTTTATAGGATACATTGTATTATTTCAGTATTGTTGTATTTCTTGTTTTGTGTCTGATTATTTGATTAATTTTGGAGAAGGTACCATGAGGTGCTGAGATGAAGATAGATTCTTCTTGTTTAGGTTGAAATGTTCTGTATACACATGGTTCATAGCTTATTAGTTTTACTATGTCTCTATTTAGTTTGTTTCAATGACCTGTCCACGGGTGTTGGAGTCTCTCAGTATTATTATGTGAGATTCAATGTGTTGTTCTGAGCTTTAGTAAAGTTTCTTTTAAGAATTTGGGTACCCTTGCATTTGGGGCAGAGAAGTTCAGAATTGAGACATTCTCTCTGGTGATTTTTTTCTTTAATGAGTATGAAGTGTCCTGCCGCATCTCTTTTGATAACTTTTTGTTGAAAATATTTTATGTTGTATACTTGAATAGACACTCACATTTGTTCCTTGGGTCCATTTGCTTGGAAAACTTTTTTCCAGCCTTTTACTCTGAGGTAGTGTTTGTCTTTGTCATTGAGATGTGTTTCTTGTATGCAGTAAAATACTGTTCCTACTTGCATATCCAGTCTTTATCTTATGTCTTTTTATTTGGGAATTGAGTCAGTTGTTGTTGAGAGATACTAAATACGATGATTGTCAGTTGCTGTTATGATGTTTTGTTAGAGGTGCTACTAAGTGTGTGTTGATTCTCTACTTTGGGGATTGTTGTTAGATGATTAATTTCTTGTTTTTTCTTTGGTGTAGGTACCCTCCTCGTGTTGGAGTTATATTTCTAGAATCCTCTATAGGGCTTAATTAGTAGATATATAGTGTTTAAATTTGTTTTTGTCATGATACATTTTGGTTTCTCAGTCTATGATGATTGAGAATTTTGCTAGGTTTAATACCTTGGGTTGCTATTTGTGTTTTCTTAGGGTCTACATGACATTTTTTTCTAGGATCTTCTAGCTTTTTGTATTTCTGTTGAGAAGTCTAGTGTAATTCTGATACATCTGCCTTGCTATGTTACTTGCCCTTTTTCCCTTATAGCTTTTAATATTCTTTTTTTTGTTCTGTGCATTTAGTGTTTTGATTATTATGTCACTGGAGGATTATATTTTCTGGTCCAACCTATTTCATGTTTGGTAGGCTTCTTATACATCTATGGCCATCTCCTTCTTTAGGTTGGGGATGTTTTCTTCTATGATTTTTAAAAGATATTTTCTGATCCTTGGAGCTGTGAATCTTTGCTCTGTTTTATTTCTATTACTCTTAGGTTTGGCCTTTGACCTTTTCCTTGTGTCCTGGATTTCCTGAATGTTTGGGGTTATGAGCTCCTTATGCTTTGTAATATTATATTCTATGCCTGAGATGCTCTCTCTCTTATCTCTTGTATTCTGTTGATGATACTTGTTCTGTAACTTCTGATCTCTTTCCTAGGAGTTCCATTTCCAGAGTTGCCTCCATTTTTTATTTCTTTAGTGTTTCTACTTCCATTTTTAGATGTTGGACAGCTTGTTCAATTCCTTTACTGTTTTGATTGTGTTTTTCTGCATTTCTTTAAAGGGTTTATTTGTTTCTTCTTTAAGGTGTTCTACCTATTTAACGGTGTTTTCCTGAATTTCTTTAAGTGAGTTATTTATATCCTCCTTAAAGTCTCTATTATCTTCATGGGATTGGATTTTAGGTTAACTTCAGCCTTTGCAGGTGTGTTGGGATATCCAAAGCTTGCTTTGGTGGGAGAACTGGATTGTGATGGTGCCAAAACATACTGGTTTCTGTTGCTTATGCTCTTGTGCTTTCTTCTTGCCATTTGGTTATCTCTGGTGTTAACTGGCCTGAGTATCTCTGTCTGGAGCCTACCTCCTGTGTTCCATGTTGCATCAGATCTTCTAGGAGACTTGTGACCCTGGCTACAGAAAATCTCCTGGGAGATCTGCGGACTGTGTGGTATTAAGAGGGACAGACATGTTGATCTGCCCCAGTGGAGGTGCAGACTAGAAGGTAGATCCATTCCAATGTTATAAGCTGACCATATCAAGTTGACCATACAATCATTTATAGAAATTTCAAATGGTGGTCTTGTGTCCTTTTCATTTGTTCATGTTTGCTGCCTAATGTTCCTGTTGTCATTTTTTCCATCATTTGAGTGGAAGACGATGAAGATTTTCTGTCAAGGTCCAGGAAGCACACAAGTCTAGCACTTGTACAGTTTTGTTTCAGTCACAACACTTAGTTAAAAGATATTTTAATGAAAATGCATCCATAACATAGAGGAAATAGAAATGATTGCAAATGAGTTCTCACAAACCATAATTTTGTAAAAACAAGGAGCAAACCAGATAGGTCCTAGTTTACAGTAGACCATATAAGCTTTAAAGACATTGACTGAAATTGTCATAATCCTGAGACAAGTGATAATGAAACATACATAGAGTGAGTGATCATAATAAAACTCCAGTGTATTTACAGAATATTACATGTTTATTATGACTCTTATGATGTGGATCAAACCCAGGACCTTGAACATGCATTCAACAATGGAATTATATCCTATTTCAATTAGCTCTTTTGCTATTCTAGGCTGGTATGATGTCTTCAAACATAAGCTGTACTTTACAGTTAACCTAAGCCATCTACAGCTTACAGTGCTATTATTTAGCCTTGATAAGTCTCAGGCTGGCATGAAAGAATATTTTGATGGAATCAAGTGAGCAGCAAGTTAAACTGTCAGTCAGCATTGTTTCCATGTCCACCAAGATTAGTGACGCACTTTTACCATATACACTGTATTTAATTTTATATTTTGTCCAAGTGGATGGTTTAAATAAGAGGATTATTTATAATCATTAAAGATTCAGGTTACAGTTGCACCTATGATATGTTGCCACATTTTAAGTAAGCATCCCCAAAATCAGGCCTATGAACTATGATCAGCATTATTAGCAAAATCTAACTTATTCAACTAATTTAGGTATATATAATAGAATAATATTCCAGATAACTGGAATTATGTAGAAATTATATATATATATATATATATATATATATATATATATATATGTGTGTGTGTGTGTGTGTGTGTGTGTGTGTGTGTGTGTGTGTGTGACAAAAATCATCACTATGTTCTTTTTGAGGATATTTATGTACATGTATATATGTGTATATACATATATCCTCAAAAAGAGCATAGTGATGATTTCTTTTCAGAAAAATAGACACAACTAAAATTTGTTTGCTAAAATCCTACTTAGTAAAATATGTAAGAATCAGAAAGATATTGGCATCCTTTTTTCTAATGTGAGGATGCCAGGTTTGATGTAGATAAATAAAGTTAGGTATACATTTTTTTTACATAAAAATGTATATAAAATTAGATAGGTTAAATGATGGAACTGAGAGGCCAAACCTACTCCATCTTGGGACTGGCTTCCATCTTAAGCAACAACAACAACAACAATAACAACAACAACAACAAAAGCCTGAGAACTTGACCTGCAGCTGAATACAAGCTGTACCCAAGTATCAGGAAGGACTCCACAACTTGTCCTTGGCCCATACCCTGGAGTTACACCTTAGCAACTTAACAGCAACAGTCATTCACAGATTAGTCTGGTTGTTTCAGATGTACTTTCAGACCATTTGTGATTGTATAGTCTTCCTTCAGATCACCCATCTGTCAGCTTAAAATAGTCATTCAACTAGATGCTTGCCAGGCCCCCTCACTTGCTCCCATTTTCCTACAAACCCTGTCCCAGTGAGGGTTTGAGGCTGCTTCACCAAATTTCCCTTTAGGTCACTGGTTAATAAGCCCAAATTCGAATTTATAATAAAAAGACCCTAATATGATTTCATAGGAAGTGGCTCCTGGTTGGTCTTTTGGGGTTTAGGAATGTGTCCTGGAATAACAAGACTAATGGATAGGAAGAACATAATTGAAATATGTTATTCAGTTTTATGAGAAAGACCTCATGATATCTAGCATGCAGCATAAGAGTTCTACATAAATGAAATATAAAATTGAGATATGTTTTGGTCACAAAATACAAATGTGTATTCCCAAGAATTATCATATACTCTATTTCTCCTCATACTTATTTCCTGAGATATCAAAATTTGTGAATAACCAGAGTAAAATTAAATGTTTTTTTAATAATTTTGTGAAATGCATAATATCAATGCTCCACATTTATATATATTTTATATATATAAAATTATGAAAATCAGAAAAAGTATAGTTGCAACCATTGCCAATAAATGACTTAAACATTATTTAAAAATCAAAAGCTTAGGTTTAGGTATTTGTTTCTTAATTAATTTTAGCACCATTTTTCTTTGTTCTCTTTGTAAACACTACAATGATTTGCCTCTTAGTAATTAGATGAAGTCTAGTAAAATCATTAGACAGGAAGTCTTTGGAAATAGGCAAACTAATTGGAGAATCAAATGTGTAATTAAGTATTTTGTAAACTTCAGCTGAATCACAAAATTTCTTTTAGCCATGCTACAGAGACAGTGCTAGTCTTAACATCCTAGAGCTGTTGTAAGCTTTTTAAATAATTACTTAAAATACAACAAATAAAATATACTATGGTAAAACCAAAGCTATCAGATATATATATGATAAGACAAAAAACAGAGGGAAAAGAGCCCAAGAGAAGTAACATGCATCAAACACCCACTCATTCACACACTCATGAATCCCATAAATTTCTAAATTGGAAGCCATAGTATGTATATAGAATGCTTGGTGCAAACTGGCACAGACTATCTGCTTACTTCTTCCGTTTCTTTTAGTTCATGTTAATTTAGAAGTCCTTGATGTCCTCAGTTGCTCTGGCTCTTACCTTCTTTCCACCTCTCCTTCTCTGTAGTTTCCAGAACACTGAGAGGAGGGATTTGATGAAGCCATCACATTTGGGGCTGAGTGACTTGGCCCACGCATGTTTCCTTTCACTCCCCCAGACTTTAATTTCCTCATCTTTGGACTAGACATTTCCCAAGGATTTCAGTGTGTTTCTGCTTTTTATGGCTTAAATATTTATATTGATCTCATTAATTCTGAGGAAAACCATCAGCTTAACATACTGTTTCTAGGAAAGAAAAATCTAGAAAATAATAAATATAATATTATAGAAGATTAAAATGACAAAGCATGCATTTGTTTATTTTTTTTAAAATCACCAACTAACATATTATGGTAGCCTGAGGGCCAGCAGAATGAATGGAAATATACAACCTTAGGGCTGAGAGATAGTGGGACCCTCTAGAAAGTAGCTGAGAACTGGAAGGCAAGAAACTTTCAGGACTCAAGGGGAGGGATCTTAAAAGAAATGACCAACAGTGGGGGGAGGGAGCTCAAAGAGTCCACCTCCAAGAAACAGGGTATCAAGTGGAGGGATGGAGTTGCCATTCCACAGTCAAAAACTCTAACCTAGAATTGTTTCTGTCTAAAAGAACTCCAGGAACCAAAATGGAGAAGAGATTGAAGGAAAGGAGTGACCACTGACCAGCCCAAATTGGGATCAATCTCAAGGGAAAGATCCAAGGTCTGACAATATTACTGATGCTATGTTGTGCTTATAGACAGGAGCATAGCATGGTTGTCCTCTGAGAAGCCCAATAAGCAGCTGACTGAGACAGATGCAGATATGTACACACGAAAAATGGACAGAAGTCGGGGACCTCATAGTTGAATTAGGGAAAAGCTGGAAGAAGTTAAAGAGGATGGTGATCCCATAGGAAGACGAGCATTCTCAACTATCCTGGACCCCTGAGATCTCTCAGACACTGAGTCACCAACGAGGCACCATACACTAGCTGGTCCAAGGCCCCTGACATATATACAGCAGAGGACTGCCTTGTCTAGCCTCTGTGGGAGAAGATGTGCCTATCCCTGGAGTAACTTGATGACCCAGGGAGTGGGGAAGCCTGGCAGGGGTGAGTGAAGAGGCCTGGTGAAGGTGACTGGAGGATCAACACATTCTCTTGAAGACAGGGGGAGGAAGAATGGCATGGGGAACTGTGGGAGGGCAGACCTGGAGGTGGGCAACGACTGGATTTTAAAAAAATAAAAGTAATAAAAAAAATTAAAGCAGATTCGGGAAGCACTATATGCTAATTAGCACAGACCTACTAGTGGACAGTGCAGAGCATGTGTTTGATATTTGAGCACTTTATAAAAGTCCTCCATTTAAGACGCAGGGATCTATTCAGAAGGGGAGCAGAAAAATTTTAATAGCCAGAAGGGGTATATGACTCCATAGAAAACATGTCATACAGAAAAACATGGCTAATACACATATGATCATACAAAGTTTGTGACAGCATGAACTAGATGTGAACAAGTTCAAGTCAAACAAAAATCACAGCATGGAGAAGTGGGAATGGGCACAGTCCTACCCCTAACCATAAAGCTATTTGCAATTGACACCTGAAGGGAAAAAAGAAAAATCAGTTTTCTCCAACAGAGTGATGCTGGGTGTGTCAACCACACACCAGGGCAGGCTCTAAGTTCAGGAGTAGTTGGCATAAACAAAATATTCTACACATTTTTCTTTGTGCTTTTTGTTTTCATTGGGTCATTTTTGGTTTGTTTGTTTGGTTGTTTCTGGGATAGAGAAAGAACATGAAGTTGAATGTGTAGGGTGGTGGGAAAATCATAGTAGGAGATTCTGGAGGGGAAATCATATAATAAAAATATGTTATTTGAAAAGAACTCCAAGGTTAATTAACTTATTATTTAAAACAATACTCAATGACTGAAAGTTCTAGTTTTTTTTTTAAATTTTATTTTATTTTCTAAGTTTATTTTATTTACATTCAAAATCA
The DNA here is from genome assembly GCA_036184795.1 of Tokudaia tokunoshimensis. Lineage (NCBI taxonomy): Eukaryota > Metazoa > Chordata > Mammalia > Rodentia > Muridae > Tokudaia > Tokudaia tokunoshimensis. The sequence continues at coordinate 28,449,885 of BTHU01000011.1, read as the reverse complement.
TTTCCCCTTTCCCGTTTCCTCCCTCCCCAAAAGTCCCATAAGGCCCCTTCCCTCCCTCTTTTCCCCATTCAACCTTCTCTCGCTTCTCTGTCTTGGCATTCCCCTACATCCAGTCTTTCCAGGACCAGGGGTCTTCCATCTTCCTGGAAATCTATTGATATGCGAATTGTGTCTAGGGTATTCCGAGATTCTGGGTTAATATCCCCTTATCAGTGACTGCATACCATGTGTGTTTTGTGATTGGGTTACCTCACTAAGGATGATATTTTCAAGTTATAAGCTATGAGCTACAACTAGAAGATGATTGAACAATCTAGAGAAGAGAGTAGTAGTTCAGTGCCTTAATGACTAAATAAACGACTCTAATATAGTCATATATAGTTCAAAGTAAAGCTTCAAATGCAAAATAGAACATCCAGTCTTCTAGATTTTTAGCTTTCTTATCTGAAATGCAATTAACACTAGCAACAATAGATAGTACATAGTGATCACTTAGATTAAAATCTTATTCCATGTTATTATAGTCTTAGAATAAATCTAATAACTAATTATATTTCTCATTTTATTAATAAGTGCTTCTTTTTGGATTATTTATTTATTTATTCTGTTAACATCCTGATTTTTGTTCCCTCTCCTCTGAGACTCCCCTTTACAGTTAATACCACCCATTTACCTCCTCTTCTCCTCTGAGAGGGTGGAGAAAACTCCTGGGGAGCCTCCCCCCAATCCTAGCACATATAGTTTTTTCTGGACTAGTCGCAACCTCTACCACTGAGGACAGAAAAAGTAGCCCAGTTAGGAAACTGGATTCTTAGGCAAGAGCTTTAGGGACAGCCCATGCACCAGTGGTTGGGGGATCTACATGAAGACCAAGCTGCATATCTGCTATATAGGTTATGTGGGATTTTCTTCACATGAAACAAACATTTTAAATGATATAAAATAAGTCCTTTTTGAATGTGCTCAATTCTTTACAAAAGAGGAAAATAGGCATTATAGTTAAAATAAAAAAATAATTTTATAAAACTTTTATGTGTATGAAACTTTTATTCAGTAGTCAGAATTCTCTTTGACCTCTAACTGAGAAGTGAAAGGTTGAAGTATAAATTCAATCTACTAATGTTTATAGTGCCATATGATTTCATTTGTTTTTAGTATTTTAATGAGATTTTAGATACATTCTTTAATCACAATCTGAAGTGAGCAAAAGAATTTCATTTGTGTCTAAAATATGTATTATTGTTTTGAACCCAAATATTTGTTATCAATGTGATAGATTTGATTGTGGATGAAAGAAAATGTGATAATATTTCGATTAATATAATTACTAAATATATTAATTAATTGATATATTAATTAATTAATATATCAATTAATATTAACTAATTAATATTAGTACTAGGAAAAATAATTTTGGCAAGCAACAATGTATTACTTTTATTAAACAATGAATATATATGTTAGCACATTGGGTGAACATTTAAATATTACTATAGATTCTCAGTACATGACAAAGGGATCTGGGAAAAGTAGAATATGTGAAAACCACTTTATTTACATTTCATTTTCTGATTTCCCTCCCTTAGAAACCTCCTCTCACATCCCCTTCTCCTGTTTCTATGAGGATGCTCCACCACCCACCCACCCACCCACACCTGCCTCCCGCCCTGGCATTCCCATACACTGGGGAATGCAGCCTTTCAAGGACCAAGGGTGTAACTGCCCACAGTTACAAATGAAAGGGTTACCTGGAAGGGAAGCTGGGGATGGATGGGAAGGCAGAGAAAAGAGATGAAGACCAAGATAACACCTGCTATGCAAGGTCTCACAGTTTAATGGAGAAATCCAAATATATAGGCAGGGAAAACCCTTCCCCAAAGGCTGGAAGCTTCTCCATAGGTGACTAGTGTCTTTCAGGAGACTGCAGGTGCTTGAAAAACCATGGGCTTCACCTTGGTCTGAGCCTCCACCCCAGGTGGAGGAGATTATGGCTAACACAGGAGTTCTCAATCAAAGGCTGAGAGAGGAACTTCATATTGGTTGAGGTCAAATTCCTACCAGATTGCATGGCACCCTAATAAGGCACTCTACACAAGGGCCTCTCCTCCCATTGATGCCTGACAAGGCCATCCTCTGCTACATATATGGCTGGAGCCATGGGTCCCTCCCTGGTTGGTGGTTTAGACCCTGGGAGCTCTTCCTATGGGGTTGCAAATCCCTTCATCTCCTTCAACCCTTTCTCTAACTCCTCCATTGGGGACCCAGAGATCAGTTCAATGGTTGGCTGTGGGCATCCATCTCTGTATTTTTCAGGATCTGGAAGAGCCTCTCAGGAGACCGCTATATCAGGCTCCTGTCAGCATGCACTTCTTGGCATCTACAATAGTGTCTGCCTTTGGTGACTAAATATGGGATGAATCCCTATGTGAGGCAGTCTCTAGATGGCCTTTCCTTTCCTTCAGTCTCTGCCTCACACTTTGTCTCTGTATTTGCTCCCATGAGTATTTTGATTCCCATTCTAAGAAGGCCCGAAGAACCCACACTTTGGTCTTCCTTCTTCTGGAGTTTCATGTGGTCTGTGAATTGTGTCTTGGGTATTCAGAGATTTTGGGCTAATAGCAACTTATCAGTGAGCGCATACCATGTGTGTTCTTTTGTGATTGGGTTACCTCACTCTAGATGATATTTTCTAGTTCTATCCATTTGCCTAAGAATTTCATGAATTCGTTGTTTTTAATAAGAGAGTAGTATTCCATTGTGTAAATGTACCACATCTTCTGAATCCATTCCTCCGTTGAGGGACATCTGGCTTCTTTCCAGCTTCTGGCTATTATAAATAAGGCTGCTATGAACATGCTCCTGTGGCATGGTGGGGCATCTTTGGGTATATTTTCCAGAGTAGTATTGCTGTGTCTTCCTGTAGATTTATTTCCAGTTTTCTGGGGAACCACCAGAATGATTTTCAGAGTGGTTGTACCGGCTTGCAATCCCACCAGCAATGGAACAGTGTTCCTCTTTCTCCACATCCTCACCAGCATTTGCTGTCACCTGAGTTTTTGTTCTTAGTCATTCAGACTGGTGTGAGGTAGAATATCAGGAACTTTTTGATTTGTATTTCCTTGATTACTAAGGATGTTGAACATTTCTTTAGGTGCTTCTTGACCATTTGAGCCATTTGAGTTTCCTCAGTTGAGAATTCTTTGTTTAGCTTTGTACCCCATCTCTCTGCACCCTATTCTTCAATGGTTCCGGAGCCTTAGGTATTGTACTGGCTGGTTTTGTGTGTCAACTTGACACAGGCTGGAGTTATCACAGAGAAAGGAGCTTCAGTTGGGGAAGTGCCACCATGAGATCCAGCTGTGGGGCATTTTCTCAATTAGTGATCAAGGGAGAAGGGCCCCTTGTGTGTTGTACCATCTCTGGACTAGTAGTCTTGGGTTCTATAAGAGAGTAGGCTGAGCAAGCCAGGGGAAGCAAGCCACTAAGAAACATCCCTCCATGGTCTCTGCATCAGCTCTTGCTTCCTCATCTGCTTGAGTTCCGGTCCTGGCTTCCTTTAGTGATGAACAGATGTGTAAGCTGAATAAACCCTTTCCTCCCAACTTGCTTCTTGGTCATGATGTTGGTGCAGGAATAGAAACCCTGACTAAGACAGGTATGTAAGTTGTGTTGTAGATATGTCATTTGAGACTGGGCGCCACAACTCAGCATTCTGATCAGGTGTGATTTTCTGTAGTGGGGTATGTCTGTCCCAAAGAAAACTTTCCTTAACAAATCATGACTTATCTGTGAACGTAAGGACAAATATACAAAAAGTAATTCATTCTAACTACATAGTTTGTAAGTTGGTTTTCGACTTCAAGTACCTTTTTTTTTCTTTTTACATTTCTATTTCATGTATCCTGTAGTCATCAGGAAATATTTAAAAAGTACACACAAACACACATACACACACACAGAGACATACACATATATATGTATGTATTAGAAGTTTGACTATCACTCAGGTTTCTAACAAAAGAATAAAAGAAAAGTAGTTTTATCTTAAAGCAGTTAAATTATTGCTAAAATTAGGTTAAAATTTAGTGGTCTTAGTCCTCTTATTTTCCTTTCAAGGAACTCTTGGGTTTATAGTTATGGACATTTATATTACATGATGTCTGTTGAGCCATAACTCCTTGTCTCCAAATAGGCTTTGGATTGCAGAAGCAGCTAGCATATTTTCTCCTACACTTTACTTATGATGGAAAAATAAGTACATTACTCTAGTCACTTTCTCTCTCTCTCTCTCTCTCTCTCTCTCTCTCTCACACACACACACACACACACACACACACACACACACACACAAAGAAAGTATAGTTAGGGGAAATGATTTGGAATGTAAATTAAAAAAATAAAATAAAATAAATAATTAAAAAAATAAAAAATAAAAAAAAATGGTAGACAAAAAAAAAAAAGAAAGTATAATTAGCTTAGATCCTTGTAAAAATGCCTTGTATTGGAGTCATTTACTACTACATTCACACATACACAAGACAAAACTTTCTAATTAACTTAAGCCCGAAATGTCTATTCCTTGGCTAAATAAAGCAGGTGTCCAGTATTTTGGCTTTTTAGGTTTTCCTGTTTTATAAGTTGAAAGAGGTTAGGGATATGATCTTTCTCTCAGAATCAAATGCTTCTCATATTCTTCCTAGTATGTCTTTGGCCCATAAATGTGTCTTTCTGATTTTCATCCAATGATAAAACAATAGAAAAGATGATTATTCCTCTTAATTGTTATAAGCTCTCTTTTCTGAGATTTCTTTAGGAAAAGATTCTCACATGAAATAAACTAAAGGCTTAAACACATTATCTTTTGATTTTCAAGAATCCAGCACTCTTACTGCAATATGAAAAAACAATCCCACTTTAGAGAGGGAAATTATAAGTCTAATCATTGTGAAACTTTTAATAGATGAATTCTTTGTTCCAAAGCCCTCTTAGCATAGTGTTTGTGTTCAAAAGGAGAAAATTGACAAGGAAACATTTTAAAAGAGTAGCTTTTTCCACCAACTAAATTATAAATTTTATTTACTTTTCAAAATATTTTTTCTAATAATAATGTTTTTCTAATCTAGAATTCAGTCGACAAAATGCTAATGCATGGATTCATCTCGTACTTGGTACTCTTTGTTAGTTGTTTTAAAAACTTCTCCATGTATTCCTCATTTCTCATGATATTTCTCTAAAACACTGCACAGGTATTTTATAAAACTTCTCAACAGCAGTGAGATCCTTGCAAGATGACACAAGATCCCAAGAATATCACTGAAGCCAGGTATTCCTCATACAGCATTAAAATGGTCAGCACAGAACATTGGCACACTGGCTGTCACTGATATAAAACACCGACCTGATTTTGGTGTACTTTTGTAAAGTCCAAATTGTACTTTTACCTTTGGGGCTCTGGTTGATTGGTCCCTATGTTTTGTGATGCACAGTTGTAATTTTCTTTCTCTTTCATTTTACATTTAACACTTCTCGACTTTCTGTAGATGGCCAAAAGGTCCTAATGTACACAGAAAAGCTGTGGAGAAAATAGAAAAAAAAATAAAATGCACAGATAATTTCTCTAAAAGGAAAAGATATTTGGATCTTTTCCTAGAATGGTGAGGAAAAATATAGTTTACAACTGGTTATCATTTCCTACCTGTTGAGATAAGCTCTGTCCATATCACCTAGAATATTATGTTTGTTTATCCCAGAGTGTATCCCTCTAAAACCTTGAGCATTACTTGTAGGCCACAAATGACATCATTGTGAGAGAAGTTATTTCTCCTTTATAATAGCCTTAGTGCCTTTTATTGTTTTTTGTTGGCACAGTCTCCCACTGGGATTATGTATACCTTAGTCTTTCTCCCTAGACCCTCACCATGAATATTGCTTCTAAGATAACAAGAAACTATTTTAACTGTATTTTGTAAAGTGCTTCAAGTGTCAACATGTTATATATCCACACTGGTCTGAATTAATATTTATTAGAAAACTTATTTTTCTAAAATTGTGCTATGCTTAAATGTGAATCATTTTCACTATTGACTGTAAAGGCTACATGGACTACCCACAACTTTCAACCACAAAAATTAGCAATGGCTTGTGGGATGGATCACCAGCAAAGGTGTTTTTGCCTTGCAAACCTGATGACCAGAGTCTGATGCAGGAACTCACACCAGACGGAGATAATTAACATCTGAAAGTTGTCCTCTGACTTCATGCATTTTCAAGAACATACTTGCACATCACACTTACACGCATACATACACACACATATATCTACATGCTGCATGCATACATATTCATACTCATTTATGTACACACACTTAACCACAAATGCACACACATCATATATGCATATCACAATCACAATGATCATATTAAATAAAAAGAAAAGTCTCAAAGATTTACATTACCTTTTTCTATTCCAAGTTGAAAATCAATGACCTTAATAAGAAGCTATCATTTCACTCATGAATTGATGCTATTTAGGACAAAATTGAATGGCTTCAGCCTATTTCCAGTGTGTTGTAAAAAAAAATGTGCCACCCTGAATTTAGATATGATCTCAAGATTACTGAAAAATTTTAAATATGGAGGAAAAAATGTATTGATTATTAAATTTGATTGGGTTTCCAAATATTACATATATTTTAATTTGTCATTTATTTACTTAAGAATCACAATTCCTATTGAATATCATCTTTGTCCTAGTTTTTGGTTGTACTAAAGCTGTGTTTATACCTTCTACATTCATCATTGAGTGTGAAGTCATCACAAGGTTAAAAAGTGTAAAATCATTAGTGTGAACTAAATGTTATGCTAGTAAAAGGCCTAGCAAGGAGCAATGTATTTAATAATTTGAATGTTGAAAATAGAGGCCATAAATTTGAAGTAGAGTAGGGAGCATTATGTGGAGGGTTTGGAGAAAAGGGAAGGAAAGAATCATATTACATCTCAAAAAATAAGAATGATAAAAATTCCAAATAAAGATGATGCCGTACCTAAAAGATAAAGTTTGATGTTTATGTGGAAAACATGCCAATGCAAATATCCTTCTCCAGGTCTATGATAAAACTGCAGAAATCTTGACAGAGCAGATCAATTGCGGCAGTGCTTGTTTACCATGAACCCGGTCTCAGGTTTGATTCACAAAACAGTCTAAATCAGTGCATACCTCTAACTACGCCACTGGATAACTGATCAGGGAAACCAGCCATTTAAGTTTATCTTCAGCTGTATAGACTTCCAGAAAATAGCCTTGGATGCATGCAATATTATCTCAAAATCATAAAAACACATATAACCAAAGAAGGGTGAACACTTCTGATGTACTGAAGAACCAGTTATACATGGGAAGGGGCATGTTAGAACTTGACTCTGTAGATACAGATTAGGGAAAGAGATTGTGAAGATAATTTCACAAACTATCCTTTTATAGATAGTCTTACTCTATATTCAATTCCCATTAATTCAAAACACTGAAACAAATTTGTTATGACGATTATGTCTATCTTTAGTTCTCGTGTGACAAATGGAATGCACCATACTCATTCATATACCACGTTTTTGTAGTGAGAAAAGGATTACTTCATTCAAGACTGAAGACAGAGACCTAGGCATATCGTAGGACTTATATGACCTTGAACAGACCATTTTGCCTTATAAGTTCATTTATCTCTTCTGAAACATCTGGAAAGATGACAGTAACCACCCATGTAGTGTACTAAGAATATACTGAAATATTACAGAGGGCACTGAGCAAAACCAAAACCATAACAATTTTCAATGTATTTTATTTACATATTGGCAAATTGTTCTTATTTATTCTAATAAATTTGTGTCTCTAACTAATTGCCCAGAGCGTAGCTTCCTGACCAGATAAATGATATCTAGTGAGCAAATGGCCTTGACCTATGGATATAGATGGAAATAATTGGTATACTAAGGTTCCAGTAGATGAAAACATCCTTAGAAGTGATTTATGCTTCTATGTTCCAGCGAATAGTTGCTTTTATCATCCAACCTCAATATGAGGGTTTGTGGCTAGTCTTATTATAACTTGTTATGACACGTTTGTTTGATATCCCTGGGAAGCCTGCTTTTCTTCTGAAGGGGAATAAAAGGAGTGGATTTTGCTGGATTAGAGAATTGCTGGGAGAAGGTGACTGGGAGAAGAGGAGAGAGAGGAAACTGCATTCAGAATGTAATATATGAGAGAAAATTGAATATAAAAGAAAAATCTCACATGACTTTATGGAGGTGAGTAAGTTGATGCAGAATTGAAACCTACTAGTTCTTGGTTGATGAACAAGAATGAAAGAATAACAGAACCAGGGCTAGTATCCAAGATATACAAAGAACTCAAGAAGGTAGACTCCAGGGAGCCAAATAACCTTACTAAAAATGGGGTTCAGAGCTAAACAAAGATTTTTCACCTGAGGAATATCGAATGTCTGAGAAGTACCTAAAGAAATGTTCAACATCCTTAGTCATCAGGGAAATGCAAATCAAAACAACCCTGAGATTTCACCTCAAACCAGTCAGAATGGCTAAGGTCAAAAACCCAGGAGAGAGCATGTTCTGGGGAGGATGTGGAGAAAGAGGAACACTCCTCCACTGCTGGTGGGATTGCAAGCTGGTACAACCACTCTAGAATGCAGTTTGGTGGTTTCTCAGAAAACAGCATAGTACTACCAGAGGACCCTGCTATACCACTCCTGGGCATATACCCAGAGAATTCTCCAGCATGTAATAAGGACACATGCTCCACTATGTTCATAGCAGCCCTATTTATAATAGCCAGAAGCTGGAAAGAACACAGATGTCCCTCAACAAAGGAATGGATACAGAAAATGTGGTATATTTACACTATGGAATACTACTCATCTATTAAAAACAATGAATTCATGAAATTCTTAGGCAAGTGGGTGGAACTGGAGAATATCATCCTGTGTGAGGTGACCCAATCACAAAAGAACATACATGGCATGCACTCACTGATAAGTGGATATTAGCTCAGAAGCTCGTAATACCCAGGAAACAATTCACATATCAAATGATGCGCAAGAAGAAGGAAGGAGAGGCCCCTGGTCCTGGAAAGGCTCAATGCAGCGGTGTAGGAGAATACCAGGACAGGGAAGAGGGAAGGGGTTGATTGGGGAACAAGGGGATACAAAAGGGCTTATGAGACTTTGGGGGGCGGGGGGGGGGAATCCAGGAACGGGGAAATCATTTGAAATGTAAAGAAAAAAAAAAGAGAAACAGAACTGAGCACCAGCAACCACTGCACCGCTTCCTGACTGTAGATACAATGTGACCAAATACTCTCCTGCTATTATAGCTTCCCTGTATCCCCGAGAACTGTGAATCAAAACATTCTCTTTCTCAAGGTGCTTTGGTGTGCTATGTCCTTACAGTAACAAGAGAAGTAAATAGTGCACAAGCCTTATTGATTTAGTAGTGGACAAGGCAATAGCCTTTTAGGATTTTCTGCATTCTCTCTAATAAAAGGTATAAATTAAATAGGTTTTATATAAACAAAAAAATTCCATCTAAAATCACAATTTTAAGAAATTTCTTCCTAAGACCATCTTTTGTAATCACCTTATTCCAATGTTTTGTCTAACATCTAAAGTAGCATGATTTAGATGCATCCAGATTTTCAGAGATAGATGGCCTAATAGGTAACAAATATTTCTCACAATTATGTGGACCTGCCTTTGATCCTCAAAACCTATGTAAAATGCAGGGTACTGTGATACAGGCACACACACACACACACACACACACACACACACACACACACACACACACGTATATATATACATGCACTGGAAATTATAACCTTAAAAAATAATTCTTTAAAACTAATGTTCTAGTCAGCCAAAACTTAATTTTGGATATAATATATAATATCACCACAAATTAGGGGAACATGTGCTTTCAAAATTTCTGCTAGTCAAAATTGGATTGATTATGTATTGATTATTTGATTATATGATTATTATAAGTATGTCTATACATTCACATTTTCTTTATCTATTTGTAAATATGACTAGTATGTATATCTATATTGAATAATTATTTTCTTTCTTATATTTGTATTTTACCTCCAATATAAATATATCAAAATATCTTAATTTTTCCATATATCTAATGAAGTTTTTTAAAACAGGAATTATTTTTAGATATCCTAATTTATATATTTATTATGAAGAAAAATACTCCATGGATTTCCCAATTGCTGGGTCACGTAATATGGTGAATAATTCTGAGTTGTGTGGTTTTATAATCTCGATTTTCAGGTAGGTAAATTGAGGAATAGAGGGTTATGTAATTGTCTTGAGACATTGAAGGTTGTATACAGTGATAAAGCAAGGTGGTTCCACTATGCCTTTTCTTTCAGCTTTCACATTTTGCTTTGTATGACAGACCAGAGATTGATAAATTTCTCTAAGGTCAGAAGTTGGAAGCTTTGATTTTATTGGGCTTTTTGCCTAATTCTTTCCATAGTAAGTAAGTGAGAGGCCAATTTAAAAAATCTGTTTGAACAAGTCGTGATAGAAATAAGTCTCTTTGGCAGGCTTCTCTAAAATAATGTCTCATTTTATTTCTCAGGATTTGCAATTAAAATTATTTCATCAAAAATTAACACTCCAACTTAATAGGATGAAGCCTGACTTTTATTTTCCTCTTGTAAAATCTCTCACTAACCACAAAAGAATTTTTGTTGTGTTGGACGTCACCATTTCTATTATAAAAGCTCTCCATCACTACAGGCTTGGATGTTAAGAAAAAAATTAATATGGTTTATAGCAGTAATCCTCTTAAATGCTTGAGTCTTTGCCAGCTTTCAACTAACAAGCCAGGTTATTAACGGCTGCGGTCTTACAACACTTGGGGATTATTGTCTAGGTCTGCTGACGAGGCATTGCTAGTGACCAGTTTGTAAAATGCAATCTGTTATTTTATTTCACAACCTGATCAATAGCTAAAACTGCTGGAGGCACAAAACTCGCCCTTCCCAACCTGTGGAAGATTCCTGCAATACATAACATTGAATAGGTCTTTTTATGTGTGATTAAAGGTTCTGATTATTACCTGTGTAAGTTATCTGGCAGCTTTTTTAGGCGGGCTATTGGTTTGATCAAGTAAACTTGAAAAGAACATCAAGATTAAGAAAAAAATTAACATTACCTTTAACTAAAAAAAAATGACAGCTCTGTCAGAAGGCTGTCTCTCCTCACCTGATTCTTAATATGGCGTTTCTGACAAGTGTAGAGATTTGCCTTAATTATTTATTCATTTCATTGAAACCATCTTCATCTGCTTTAAATTTCTAATAAGTCTATTTAAATAAAGAGAATCCTATTTGAATGTTGATTTTATACTTTAAAAATCATGAAGGCATCTGCGTGAAGCAATGGTAATGATTGTATCACTAAATGGCCTAAATAAGAATATTAATTATATTAGCTACTGACACGATAAGACTTTAAAACACATTAATTTAAAATAGATACAGAATATCAGTGGATGACAAATTAATATTAAATCATTAGTGATGCTAAAAATAATGGAGAGTGTACTCTGTAAAGGAAGAAGGAAAGGACTACCATTTGATTCTTCAGCTTCTTAATGGACAAGAGCAAAACACAGAATGAATGATTTCCTCAGACACAGTGAAAACAGTTGTTGCCTCGTACACAGTACCCAGATCTACTCTTCAGAACCTAGCCTTTTGCTGTACCATTGTGGTTTCCTTGCTTGCCTTGGCTTGTAAGATCTTATTTTATTGCAAAAATAAATCCCCAATAGAGAGTTTCTATAGTTACTTCTCTTTTTGCAAATTTATAAAATTTCATATGTTTATATACATGAGGTACATGTATATGCATTTATTTATTTATTTAGTAGTTTGCTGGTTTGGCTTGGTTTAGTTTCTCTTGTGGATATGTTGAACACAGAACTGTTGTCTTTGTCATAGCTATCCCAGTTCAACATGAATTAACCTGGTCCCTCACATTTCTGACTAAATCTAATCTTTCTTTGGCAGCTTTATGTATCGACAGAAAAAAAGGGGAAGGTCTTTAAAGTTAACATAGTACCTTTGAAAGAAAGATGAGGGAGATTTTTGATATGGTAACCATTTTATTGCTAAATAATTTCCAAGGATTTTGTTTTCCTATCTTTTAAATAAGATTAAAATAAAGTTAGGTTGGAAGCTTTTCCTGTGTTCCCTCCTCAATAAAGAGAGAGGCTAGTAAAAACTATGGATATGTATTGTGTGGGAGATTATTGGCAGAGACAAAATCATTGGAGATATGGAAGGTGGGTACTTTGGTTTTCCTTACGCTTTGTTTTTTAATGTATGGGAGAATATGATAAACTACAGGATTCCTTTAGATGGCCGAATGATATTTTTGTGAGAAAACTTAAATTCTTTCTTAGTTGCTTAATTTGTGAAAATTGAAATAGAATTTCAAAATAACTTTTAGTATTTGAAAGCATTTTGTTTTGCATACTTCTTAAATGTTATTGAACAGTCTAATATTATCCTTAAAGATCACTTTTTTATATTTTAATAAAATTACTTCATGATGTTTTCTTCAAGATTCTAGGAAAATTCAGCATAACATACTGAAAAATCAAGATTGCCAGATATGTCTTGCTGTATTTGGTTTCCCATTTTTTTTTTCATGAGAACAAATCAGGTCCTTGTGTTCCACACAGAATTGCTGTAAGTTTTTCTAAATGTTACACCCTGAGTTCTTTAGCATTATTCTAATTCAGTAGTACCACTTGCCCATCTTCCACTTTATTTTACTTCTTATGGTTATTAAGATTTTATGATGCAGGAAAATTATGTAAGCATTTGTCCATAATAATGAATTCCTCTTAATATAAAAATAAAATCTATCAACAACACATTGCACATCAGGATGAAAAAGTGTCATGTGGCCTTTTAGGAAATTTTATTTATCCAAAACTACACTGGAGATATAAATCTAAATTGAATTGAGAAGTTTCATCAATAAAATAAACATAAAAACAGTCTAGGCAAGAGCACAGCTGGGGACAAAACAAGAGGTACTTAGTGTTAAGTACTTATAGAATCAGAACTTACTTAAAATTATGATGCTATTGCCTGGTGAATTCAGTAAAACTTGATGTAGATATATCAACGAAGCAAAGCATATTCCTGCAAAAATTTGATCGTTAATTCTTTTAACCCTTTAGCTCTTTTATTCAGAGTTCTCAAGGCAAACTTTCATGTGATTGCATAATTATCATAACTGTAATGGCATATAAACATTAAATAACAATAAAAGCATGAATACTTTACCTTTGTAAGTCTCAAAGTAAAATGAACGAATCATGGTATATATTTCTAATTATTCCTGGCCAAAAGTTGTTATTTTCCTAGTCTGTAGAAAAAGATGTACTTTATCCTTCATTAGGTGGGAAATAGCCTGCATTAAAATAAAATAATCAGCAAAAAGAATGTAGATATTCTGGGTTCTATGTCAAATTCCAAAATACTAAAAAATGAGTTTCTTATTTATTTCTCTCTCTCCATAACACACACACACACACACACACACACACACACACACACACACACACACACACACAGACATACACACACACACACAAGCACATTTGCCATAGACTTATGGCACATATATATCATTTGTAGGCCCAACATTCTAAAGCAGTGGAAGCAGTTTTTGTCCAGTGACATTATTTTCTAATACTGGATTTTGAAATGTCATTGTCAGCTACACTGTGGCTCAAGCAATGACAGAAGGCATTACAGGAGAAAGTGAAGGTGTGCCACTGTGGATACCATCTGGTTAATAATGTTCTCCACAATATACTCACCAGCACTGCTTACTCCTTGAAATTGTTGGGAGCTTCTTTAATATTAATTACAAAGCAATTATGTAGCAATTCCTTCCTAGCCGCTTAAGAATATGACCAAACTGAATGCAAGGTTGCATAGAAATGAAATAACAAAATTGCTAACACTGCTAGCATCTGCTAAAATTGCAGATAATAAAAAGGTACCAAAAATTCTGCAGAAGTCCTGATATTCGTGAGGATTTTTGAAAATTACCCGGGTTTTACCATGCTATGATAAAAATTGGGTCCTTTGTTCATTGTTTTTGAGATTAAAACAGAAAAGGAACCTGAACTCTCTGCAAGTTCTTTCTCTGAGAGCCTTGTGACAAGTGATCAAATCATTGAATGCTTCTTCCTGAAAAAATAATGATCAGATGTAGTCTAAGTGTGAGCTTATGACAGCAAGAACTTCCGTTCCTCTGTGTTGACATTCGTTCTAATAATAGAAAATGTAGATGGAATATCTGTCACCACCACACCAGAAAGACTGGCACTTCATGTCTGTGATCAAAATTCTTATTAATGGATATGTCCTTTGTTTTACTATATATATTAAAAGTATACATGTATACTTTTAAGTATATGTATGTATGTATGTATACTTTTAATTACAATCTACCAAATCTGTAATGAATTCAGTCCATAGAAATATACACTGAAATTCAAACAATTAAAATTTTGTACATGCTGTCTAGTAATGCCACAGCACCCCATGTTGCAGTACAATATTGACATATTTCTGGAAATTAAATCTAAGATGTCTTCCATATTTCTCAAGTGTAAGTAACTCGAATTTTATTACTATAATTGGCCATGGATGTAGATTAGGGGTAAAGGCACTTACTGCCAAGTCTGATGACCTGGGTTTAATCCCAGAACTCAAATGGGGAAAAAAGAGAATTGACTCCCACAAATTTTTTACTGATCCGCACATGAGCACACTAAGTACATATGTTGAAAATGCAATAAAATTTTAAGAAAATAACATTAACCTTTTGTGGTGGCAAATGTAACAGCACAACAAAGAACAGTATAGCATAAAATTGTCTCACGTGCCTATCACATACTGCCAATTTAACTTCAGCCAATTAGCCACCTGCTGAGACACAATTTCTTAAAGAGATTTCTAAATTTCTTATCACTTAGCTGTAAATATTTCATGGTATAACTCTAAAACCTATCTATATTTTTATATTTAATTTATTTATCACCATGTGTGTGCTTGTGTATGTATGTGCAATTGCGTGCATGTGCATGTGTGTACGTGTATGTATGTGTGTTTGTGTGTGTGATATTTGTGAATAGATATGAACACAGCAAGGTACATGTGTAGAGATCTGAGAACAACTATTAGAAGTGGATACTCTCCTTCTAGATTGGATCTACAGAAGAAGCCAAGTCATCAAGTTTGGGTAGGAAGAATTTTAATCCATTAAGTCATCCTTTTATTGGATCTAGGTCAGATAAGACTTAAATTCTTCTGAGTGTGCTGGATCTCAGAAATTTATCTGAGAACTAGGTTGTCTTGTTGTTGGTATGTCATTGTTTGTAGTAATCTTTAATCTTAATTCTTTAGTTAAAAATTATTTTTTTAAAAAAGTCGTCTAGGCCGGGCAGTGGTGGCACACGCCTTTAATCCCAGCACTTGGGAGGCAGGGGCAGGTGGATTTCTGAGTTCGAGGCCAGCCTGGTCTACAGAGTTCCAGGACAGCCAGGGCTACACAGAGAAACCCTGTCTCGAAAAACCAAAAAAAAAAAAAAAGTCATCTAGTTGCCTCTACATTCTTTATAAAATATAAATTCAATATTGTGGAACTTTTAAAATATTATCAATAGTTGCATTGATATCAGAAACTATTTATTTCCATACTTACTAAAGTTTAATGTTTTATTCCTAAAAAGTCTTTATAATTAATATATAGGCAAACCTATATCTGTTTTCGTTTGTGATGTTCCTTCCTCCTCCTATTCTTTACCCCCTCCCTCTCTCCCATCTCTTCCATCCCTTGCCTGAAGTTCTCTCCTTCTCCACCATCCTCTTTCTCTTTCTCTCACTTTTTTTTGATGAGATCTCTAACTACATAACCTAAGGTAGCTGAGGGTCGCTTTCCTTACTACTTTTACAGAACACAGAAATGGAACAGGGGATATCAAAGCTAAATAACTTATTAAAATAAATACATGGCTGACTTTTTATGAAAACTTGAAAATCCTTCTCTCATAAGCTACATAAGTGAGTTGCATACTAGTACAGAAGCAACAAATGTATGGTAGTCTTTACTTAAGACCAGTATCTGAAGAAACCTTGACGCTTTGATTCAGAGCAATGAGTGCCAAATTGACCTCCTTGGAGTGAGCTGTAGTTGATTTTAGTGAGTGAATTGTTTATTTATTTTTGTTCAAATTTGTCAAATATTATTATACATAGATGAAACCTGAGGCTGATATTATTGGTTAAGATTAACTTAAACAGAACAGATATTCTCGGAAACATAAACTATTGTGAAAACAATTGAGGTCTTAAATATTTCCTTTATACATATCCATTTTGGTCTCATTATATAAAGCTACCACCTTGTTTTTCACAAAATGTTGCAAGATCAGTATATGCTATGAAAGGCGATTCATGGCTAACCAATGTTGAGTATACTAAATTTGAGGGGGAAAAAAATCTCTAAAAAATGTTTTCTGAGGGTAGGAAAAAGAAACTAGAAAAATAGAAGTCCTTAGTTCACATAATTGCAGAAGTAGAGAAGAGATTAATGATAATTAAATTAAAGGTAATGCTTGGCCTACACCAAACATTTTATCACGGTATAAATCACCTTCATTGGTTTGAAGAGTTAAGTGTAACTTTTAAAATACAATTTTAATTTGAATCAAACAAATTTTAAAAAAAACTGCTTACTCATTATCTACAAGAATTTCAAAATTACTAGATTTGACTTGAACTGGAGTTTTTTTACAGGTATCCCCTGAATTTTTCTGCACTGCTTTGTATTCCAGGCAAGTCACACACACACACACACACACACTCCTGTCCAGGAGCTATCTCAGATCTGTGGATAACACACACACACACACACACACACACACACACGCACACACACTAGCTCATTTTTAAACTGACTTATTGGCTCTGTGTCTGGACTCTTCTAAGCCTATTGTGGCTGTCACACCCTTACCTTAACTCCTTGTTTAATACCTCTAACTCTGCCCTCAGATTAGTTGCTCAGTTCAATCTCAACACCCCTAAATCTGCTTTCAGTTTAGTTGTCCAGTTACCTTTACTCCTAGCTCAACACCTCTACATCATCTTTCTTCAACTTAGTTGCCTAGTTACCTTCTGTGAATCCCATGGGCCACTTTCCCTTCCCACTTATATTTTGGGAGATCTCCCCTGCAGCTCGGAGTTTGTTCAGACTCTCTCACTCTAGTATCTCTATTCTTTTTCTCTCTCCTAACCTATGGGAACCCTCCAACCTCTTTCTTTTGGCCCAACCATTAGCCACTGGCATCTTTACTGATATATCAAAAGCCAATTGGGAGTTAGGACCTTCATTGTCAGTAAACAGATTCCTGGTCAAAGCATCAGAACTAGTCCTTACACACACACACACACACACACACACACATATATATATATGTATATATGCATATATATAAATATTTTTTATCAATTTTAATAGTTAAAGCTATAAATAAATATAACCAAGCATTGAACTGTCTGTTTATAAAAGTTTCACATTGTGCCAAAAGAACGTTGAATTTTTTCTGTTTTCACAAAGCCACAGAATACAGTAAATGAATAAATTAGTGAAAAAATACAGAAGGTTCAAATTCATGAACTTCAATGTATTTTTATATTAAAGGTAAAAATCAATACTTCCTATTCTTTAATTTGTTGAATAATCTGACATGGACCTAAAACTACCCGAATGCCAGAAAAAAAATATTGTCTTTAATCACATCAGGACTTTACTCTGAACTTAAGGATAGAGATTGTTGAGGGAGGGGTGTGGGTTTGTATGTGTTTGTTTTATTTGTTTATGCTGTTTACAAAATAGTGTGATGAATGTCTCTTAAGTGTATCAAGAGTAATTTCATTTTTTGAACAGCATAAATTAGAATGACTTAGAGTATTCTATAATATAAACTTAAAACACAATAAAAATTAATAAGCAAATATAGACTAAAAATCATGACAACAGTAAACTAATATGATTCATAATAAAACAAAACCTGAGGGTTTTTTTTGTGGTAATTACCTTCCTTTGCCTGTAGAGGGATGAACACTACATAGGATTCCTTCTCTATTTCAGATTCCTACAGATACTTCTTTCAGTTGGAGTATGCAATGTTGATGATGTACGTACTTTATATATTGAAAAGTTATGTCCCTCAACAGAGGAATGGATTCAGAAGATGTGGTATATCTACACAATGGAATATTACTCTGCAATTAAAAACAATGAATTCATGAAATTCCTAGGCAAATGGTCAGAACTTGAAAATATCATCCTTAGTGAGGTAACCCAATCACAAAAGAACACACATGGTATGCAGTCACTGATAAGGGGATATTAACCCAGAATCTCGGAATACCCTAGACACAATTCGCATAGCAATAGATTTCTAAGAAGATGGAAGGAGAGACCCCTGGTCCTGGAAAGACTGGATGTAGGGGAACGCCAGGACAGAGAAACGAGAGGGGGTTGAATGGAGAAAAGAGGGAGGGAAGGGGGCTTATGGGACTTTCGGGGAGGGAGGAAACGGGAAAGGGGAAATGATTTGGAATGTAAATTACAAAAAATTAAATAAAATAAAAAAAAGAAAAGTTATACCATGAGCCCTACTATCTATAGTAATGTATCTACCATATTTATATATACGAAAATGAAATGAAAATGATTTTTAAGACCTAGAAATGAGCAGGGTTTGATTGCTGTCTTAGGGTTCTTATTGCTGTGAAGAGACACCATGAACAAGGCAAATCTTAGAAAGGAAAATATTTACTTGGGTTCTGGCTGCATGGCAACATCCAGGCAGGCATGGTGTTGGAGGAGCTGAGAGTTCTGCATCTTGATCTAAAGACCCTGAGGAGAAAACTGTTCTCAGGAAGCTAGGAGAAGAGTCTCAAAACCTAGACCCACAGTGACACACGTCCTCCAACAGTGCCTCACCTCATAATATTGCCATTCCCTAAGGCCGAACATATTCAAACCACCACAGTAGTATATGCTTTTAATCCCAGCACTTGGGAGGCAGAGGCAAGCAAATTTCTCTGAAACAGAGTCCAGCCTTGTCTACAAGAAGGGTTATTCCAAGACAGATAGAGAGAGAAACAATGTCTCAAAGGAAAAGAAAAAAGAAGAAAACCAAAAGGAAAGAAAGAAAGAAAGAAAGAAAGAAAGAAAGAAAGAAAGGAAGGAAGGAAGGAAGGAAGGAAGGAAGGAAGGAAGGAAGGAAGGAAGGAAGGAAGATAGAAAGATAGAAAGAAAGAAAGAAAGAAAGAAAGAAAGAAAGAAAGAAAGAAACTGAATTAATACTTAAATCTAAGGTTTCTAACTAAGAATTTTATTGTAGAATGTCCTATATGTTTTTCATTGAGATGGGAAAATCTCTTATTTAGTACTGCTTAGAACTGCTTACTTGCTTTGAATTATATCCAGTTATAGAGCAAGAAATACCATAACAGTAACATGCTTATTAGACAGAAAAATCAAAATAGTGAAGATGATTTAGAAAGTAATTTAACATTTTATCTATATTTTGAATTGTTATAAAACATTGATGTATTATTTATAATTCAATAATTCAGAATATAGTTAAATTTAGATATGTCTAGAAATGCTTAGTTATAGTTCTGAGTATAAATATGTCATATATAATTTCATAACATTTAAATATTTATATATTGTTATGCATTCCTGAAGTTAAACACACAGAAAATAAACATTGTAGACACTTTTAAAGCAATATGAAAATAAAAAATATTGATGAACTAGTTGAAAAATGTACAATGATGCAAATATTTGCATTTTTAAACATTTTTAATTTCATAGATGTTTATTTTAATAAGAAATATACATTTGTATTACAATGACAAAGTAACAGAAATTCATTTACAGAGAGTAAAAGGTCATTCAAAGGAAAAATCAACAGTAGAATTCAAGGTTACTGTAATGTATTCAAGATTATTGAGTGGCTAAAGTTATCATTTATGTCTTAATTAGTACTTCCAGTTAGTGTCTGTGAATTAGAGCTGGGCAGATATTTCCCACAGATAACTGGTTTTTTTTTTGTTTTTTTTTGTTTTGGTTTTTTTTTTGTTTGTTTTTTGTGATTGAGAATCAATTACTGACAGGAATTCAGGGTTAGAGTGAAGATAAAGCTTCTCGTTTCATGTGATTTTAGGCAGATAACTTCAGTTCCTTTTCTTTTCCACGGCAGCAGAGACATTGTGTCATTTCTGAAAGATTTTCTTTATCCTAAACTTCTTTAATTATCATGGGGACAAAGAGTTGTGGTGATATGCTAGTCAGCTTTTTCTCCTTACATCAGGCATTCGAAAGCAAGTCAAGAATAAGGAAGCAGTGACAAGACAAAATCTGGACTACAGATGCCTGACAAAACAGAATTTCCTATCTCATGACTGAGAAGTGGAAAGGGGAAAGAGAAGGGGGCTGTTCTCACACTGTCTCCTTTAAAAAACAAAAAACAAAAACAAAAAAACAATGCCCTCCATGTCATAGGGGCATGTGTATCGCTAAGTTCATATGGCCTTATTTGTCATAGTCAGAAACTGAAAACAACCCAGATGTCCCATGACAGAAAAATGGATACAGAAAATGTGGTTCATTTACAAAATGGAATACTACTCAGGTATTCAGAACCAGGAAACCCTGAGTTTTGCAGGAAAATGGATGGAAATATCATCCTGAATGAAGTATCTCAGATCCAAAAAGACATGCATGAACTGCAGAGATGGAAATGGAGAGGAGCCTAAGGAAAAGAAGGTTCAGCAATAGGCCCAACGTGGGATCCAGCTCAAGAGGAGGTCCCAAGTCCTGACACTATTACTGAGGCTATGGAGTGCTCACAGAAAGGGACCTATCATGACTGCCCATTCGAAAGACCTAACAAGCAGCTGAAAGAGTCAGATGCAGATATTTGCACCCAACCAATGAACAGAAGTGGCTAACCCTGTGGTTGAATTGGGGAAAGGCCGAAAGAAGCTGAGGAGGAGGGTGACCCTGTGGGAAGACTAACAGTCTCAATTAATCTGGACCCCTGAGATCTATGAAGAATACCCCAGCTGATATAAGGCCCCCAACACATACACAGCAGAGGACTGCTGGGTCTGGGTTCAGTCAGAGAAGATGCACCTAACCCTCAAGAGACTGCAGGCCCCAGGGAGTTTAGTTTTCTGGTTGGGTGGCGGGTGGGGGTAAGGTCGGGACATTGTCATAGAGACAGGGGTTGGGGAGGAGGTAGGAGATGTGGAACAGTCAGAGGGTGGATGGAGGAGGGCGGAATAAACTCTGCACAAGAAAGAAAGGTAGGAAGGAAGGAAGGAAGGAAGGAAGGAAGGAAGGAAGGAAGGAAGGAAGGAAGGAAGGAAGAAAGAAAGAAAGGACAAAAACAAAAAAAACAAAAACAAAAACAAAAAGACGCTCTCAGTGACATGAAGACTACTTCTGGGACTCAGTACCTAGAGGTTCCAATACTTCACTACTGAGAACCACCTGTTGTCATGTCCACTTTTGAAAAAATTTTAAGGTGTATACCTTAATATGTAAATAATCATCAAAGCACAGGACTCAAGGTTCAATCCATGAGGATTGGTCAGAGCACTGTTCTGCGGCAGAAAAACTTGACGGCAGTCTTGTAAGGATGAGAGGACTGCAGCTAAGGTGGGTATCAGGGCCAAGAATGGTGAGCTTCAAGAGAGTACGCTGATGATTTTTTGGAAAACCTTAAAAAAATTGATCTATAAAGAAAGGGCAAAAGCATTGATGTGACTTGGAAGACCATCCACAACCAAATGTTCCTTATGGTACAACTCTTTTCATCTTTATCATCTTGAGTATAAAATCCTTAATTATTCTCCATTTCATATACATGCTGATAAAGAACATACCAAAGAATATGAAATGATAAATATAAAAATGGTGTTTTCAATTGCTCTTCCAGTGTGTTCAAACATAAGAAGTTGTAAAGATGGAAGAGTGCGAAGTTTTTCTCTGCTGCTATTCTATCCACTTGGTGGCAAACCTTGGTGAAAAGTAATTCTGACAAAACCTGCATGTAAATGATGGAAGCAGCATACACTAAATAAGAGTAAGACTATGCACTGTTTCAACAGTTTAAATGCTGTAAGTACTCTCAACACCTAAACCTTCAAGTCAATTCTTGAAGTCTTATTACTTCTTCAGACTACCAGGCCTAGAGCTTATGGCTGCTGGTGGAGAGGAAATCACTCTCTTCAGGGAGTCACTCATGCTCCAGTGGATAGCTCCACACTCATTCCCAAATTGCAGTCTTGGTTAAACCCAGTGGATGGCAAAGTAAAATCCCAGACAGAATGGAGAGTGACTTGGCAGAATGAGAGAGCAAGTATTTAGAAAAAGGGATTGATTATGAATGTGGCCATGATGTATTGCATACATGTGATGAACTGTCAAATGGTGAGTTAACTTTCAAAGTATCCCACCTAAATCAAGATCTAGGACATGAACTTTTAGTTATCTTTAAAATATATTAAAATCACAGCATACATTAACACCAGGGATTATATTTTTAAAGACATTGAAAGCAAACGAATATATATATATATGTCTTTTAACACATACATAACTATATAATTTTGTTATTGTATTTAAAAACAAATTAACATGAGATAAAACCAGTTGTATAGACATGATTATGTCAACAATATTCTTTCTTTAATATATTTATATATTTATGTCTTATGTATTTATTTTATGTAATAAGTGCTCTCTCTTCATGCACTCCAGAAGAGGGAATCAGATCCCAACAGATGGTTGTGAGCTACAATGTGGTTGCTGAGAATTGGACTCAGGACCTCTGGGAGAGCAAGCAGCCAGTGCTCTTAACCACAGAGCAATCTCTCCAGCACAAGAATATTTCTTACTCTGAATAATTTTAAAGAATTTGTTATGTTATTTACATGCACTTGACTTTTGGCATTTTTGGTAATATAGTTATAAATATGTTGATATACTCAATCATTCGTTCAGTATTGAAATGTCCTGTATTTTTAACAGTCAATTAGTTCTTATTATAAAACCAGCAGAGAAAAAAATGTTCTCAGCATGGACCCTTTTGCCTTAGGCATTAATGTAAGCTAAAATATATTTTAGAAGAAGAAAAGAAGTAGACCATTTCTAAGTACCATGAAAGCAATTAAAATGTTTACAGATAATTTTTCATGAAACTAAGGTACTATTCATTTTATTCTTGGAGAAGTCTTTATTATAAATAAAATCGTAAGTGCCAGACATTCATCACATGCTGCATTAATTAGTATTTTTCATTTCTTTCTTGAATCTATGAAATAGTTTTAGGTAACAGAGTCAACAACGGTTTCCATGATTAAGATGGCTTTCTTAATGACTATTTTATTTCAACTTATATTAATGTGGATTTTAAAATATCCCTGACTGTGGAGCCATCTGTTTCTTACCTACTCTGTCACCTAAGTTCTGTAGTCTTAGCACTTGGGAGCTTTTTCACTTAATATTTTACTATAGGAGGTATTACATATTTCATCCAAAATATATTTTATTCAAAGTAATTGGGAAGGAACTGTTGACAAAACTAAAAATTGAGAACTCATTATGAGCTCATTTTTTGGTATATTATCTACATTCATGTTAAGTTCAAAATAAGTGAATAGGTCATAAATTTCCTTCTCTTGACAGGAAAACAATATCAAGGTATTCAGGGAATCACATTTTTGAACATTTAAGAATCTCACTAGTGCAGCTGCAATATTCTTATGAATATATGACTTTCACATCACCTTCAGAACATACTAAAATCAATTAAACAATAAGTATATTCTCATTTACAAAAGAAATCAATCAACTGTCATTTTTGATTGATTATTCTTAGTTGGAGTGGTATTTAATCTATGAATTTATTACATGTTTTTCAATGATGGCATGTGATTTGAAATGGTGTCCAGTAGTACATGAGCAAAAAAATCCAGTCCTCTTTTAAGTCATTTTCCATAGTGTTCTTGGAATAAAATTCCATCGCCTATCGTACTGTCAAAAACAAACTCTTTAGAAAAACTTAAATCTAAATATATAGTACTGGAAAGTTGTACTATCTATATTGTGTACAGAATATATATGATTTATTAGAAATAATAGTATATTTTGTTTTTCAAGGAAAAATATAAATTATTTGACCTAAGAAATCTTTGAGGGCCAAGTCACCTAACTCTCACCCCAAATGTCATTCCACAACTTAAGGACAGTTTGAATCATCTAAATAGACATAAAGAATGAAGCATCCCATCAGACTATATAGACAAAGTCATCCTTTACAGATGAGGCATGATAGGTTGATTTTCATAAAAGATACTGCTACTGCTAATAATCACTAAAGACAGTTGTGTTGAAAATGAATGATTCTTGATCAACATTATTATTTCTAAGGTTTTTCTGGTCCTTTACTATTTTGCTACAAGCATTTGCTATTCTTCATCTTTGATATTCCAAGGAATACTTGAATAAAAATATTTAATGAGAAAATGCCTCTCTTTAAAAAGAAACAACCTCAAACAAAGACCCACCAGCATGAAAGGAATCTCCTTTAATGCATCTCATTTTCATCTTTTAATCTAAACTGATTTTAAAAGATAATTTCCCTCTATGATCTGTTTACCATTTTGGATAGATCCAGATGAATTAGACTAACACATACATAAACTAACAAATATAATTTACAATAGTAAGTGAGTGGACATACCTAATAAGCTTTCTCAAATACAATGAAAGTAATTCAATATTCAAATTATACTTTAGGGACTAAAATTATTTTTATTTTCTAGTAGATAAATATAATGTAAATGAAATTTTAATATCATACAACCCTGAGAAGAAGCCAAAGGACGATAAAAAGAGCTGCACAGAGACTGAAAGATTTAAAGTAAAAACAGAATGAAATTAAATTAATAAAACAAACACTGTAATTGGATATGTGAGTATGCTTCTCATAGGGAAAACAGATATTGTCAGTAGATATATATATGATTTTAGAGAGCATGGATTATCATCACTGAATTACAAGTGACAGGCACTAGGTCTGTTATCTTGTTCATGGAAGAGCAAGGAATTTCCTGGATTATATTCCCTACAATATGAAATATGACAAAAGGAGCCACCAATATCTGAGATAGAAGGGATGTTTATTTGAACACTATTATGTATCCTGGATTGACTGAGGTGTTGCATACATTATTATACATAATGTTTGTGGTAGTCTGTGCCGTATTAATGTCCTTCTCCATTTTATACACAGGAAAATGAAATCAGAACACTTCCATTAGTTGCCAAAATTCCTATCAATGTGATATGTAGAATTTTTAGAAAAATTAGTCCGGCCAAAGTTTGCTTCATACTATTTTACAAAGAAATGTAAATTTGATAAATACACAAAAATATGGATATGATGAAGACACCAGTAATCCTGGCATGTAGGGAGGCTAAGCAAGAAGATGGATAGTTAAAAGCCAGTTTTCACCTGTGGTTCAAACAGAGCAAACACAAAACCAAAAGACAACAATGTAGAACTTACTAGCCTAGGCACAGTGCTAGTTGAAGTTGAACTCCTGAAATGACTCTCATGAGAACACCCTGTCAATCCTTTTACGACCGCTGTTCTTACTGTGTTCTTTATATTTTAGTCAGTAGTGGGAAAATTATGATGCCCGATTAAAGGACTTAGAGAAAATGGTTAATCAGCAAGGATTTCCACATTTCCATTGCGGTTCAATTAATTGTTATAATTGAAAAAACAAAAGTGACTTATCCAAATGAAGTGTACTCACTGTGTGTGTGTGTGTGTGTGTGTGGTGTTTTTAAGTTCTAATGATAATAGGAAGAGTGTGGCTATTGTCATATGTAATAAAACCATAGGAACCTGGTTGTTAATACAAGTTTCACACTCTGTGCTTACATGTGTGGCATACAAGAAAACACAAAAGTAAAAAACATGTAACAAAGCCTCCACCTTTCATTTTCAAGTCTTTAAGTTCTCTGTGCTTTTAGTGGCCATTCCAAAGAATGTTGTGTCTGATACAAACTCGGGAGAGTTCATCAATGATTGACAAGTAAGGAAAAAGATCTGCAGTGGACAACAATAAAAAAACAACTTGTGAGCCTTGACTTCTTCTCTCAGTAACATTTCAGAAATACTTTTCAACATTAAAACTGTGTTTTGAGGTAAGAATTTATATATTTTTAAGAATTTATATTTTTACCCAGTATTTTGTTATTTCTAACAATAAACACTGACTTTTCAGAATAATAATATTATAATAAATTGAAAGAGAAACATTACATTAAAATGTTATACATTATACTATTAAAATGTTTTAAAATAAGAAACTAAGTAATTATGTGATTAACTTCAAAATCAAGGAGTTTGAGAACACATATTTATTTTCACTGGTTTTTGAGACAGAAATTGTTTTGCAATCTTCTTGTGCTATATACATATTTTAGGGCTAGAAAAATTCACTATCCATAGAATATATGGAAAATTTAAAAATGTCTGGCTGCAAACCCATTGTTGAAATACTTATAATGTAGTGGAAATCGATTTTCCTTGATAAATTTTGACCAAAACCTGTTAAAAACTATTATAAAATTATTGACCATTTAAATACTTCAACTATTTTACAAACTCCAAACTCTAGGTCTTTATAACACAATAAATGCACTATCTAAAATGTTGAGGATCAAGTCAGTAACTATATCTGGAAAATTTTCATTTTCAAAAGCAGGACTTAATGTCATAGAAATAAATAAACATATTTGATTCAGTTTCATCTGGTTGGATGGAAAACACTGGATAACAACAGACACCGTAGGATTCTGTAAAGTTTTTCACTGTTATAAAATGCTTTTGTGAAACTTTTTGCAGGTCTAAAGTGA
Organism: Tokudaia tokunoshimensis; assembly: GCA_036184795.1. Classification (NCBI taxonomy): domain Eukaryota; kingdom Metazoa; phylum Chordata; class Mammalia; order Rodentia; family Muridae; genus Tokudaia; species Tokudaia tokunoshimensis. Next base: position 28,422,745 of record BTHU01000011.1, on the reverse strand, counting down.
CCTGCAAAGCTCAGGGGGAATGTAAATGCGATTTTTTCCAGTTATTTCAGCACAGACAATATACATTTTGAATTGCCTGACAGCTCTATTGCTTTCTCTACCAGGAGCTGCAGATGTGTTACTAAGGCCTTCATCAATAGAAGTTCATTCTTCTAGCATACACATGTTTGCTCTGTGACTTGAAAAGATAGGATGCAATGAATGAGTTAAAATCTGGAGATGAATTAACAAATAGTAACAGGAAACTAACATTGTCTTCAGGTTTCTTTCTCCTGTTTGAATATGTGCTATGTTAGGAAGCATCTAAGATGAAAACATTTTTTTTCTAATTTTTTAAAGTAACTTATTTTTATGAAAAGGTATTGGGGAAATTGAAAGTTAAACTTCATAGAAATAGATTCAGACCTCCATCATGCTTAATGTTCTAAACATCAGCTAACAGTAAATGGGTGAATAAGAGTCAATCAAGGGTAGAGTGCTGCCTCTGATCATCTCTAATCTTGACAATTTAAAACATGTGGCAGAAAATAACAGGAAATTAATTTCATCTCTTTACAAATTAAAAAGAAATGGCATTTATGAAGCCTAGAAAAAAATCAAAAAGATTATAGTAAAACCCAGTTTTAGCATAAATGCAAACACTATGTTTTTATTAAAATTATTCTGACAAGAGTTTCTAAGCTCGCATGCAATGTTGTGCTTCAGGACAATGTGGACAAAAATAAAAGGGGAGGAAAGCATTATTCACGTTTCTGTCAAGTGTTTTGTTGGGAGAGTGTACTATACAGAACAATTAACTTAAAAGGATCAAGTCCATGTGGAAAGAAGACTGGGGTAAATGCAAGGAAGGAAATGTTTTGCAGACTTACTGCATTTAAATTAATAAAATCTCATTAGGTTTTATGTTTGCCAATAACGGCTGGAAAAGTTACCATACATTGTAGAAACAATTACCCAAATCTTCACTGTCTCATTAGGTCTGTCATACTGTTTTCATTATAATACATTAGAACTTGCAAGTGAGCCTTCAGTAATGACATATTGTTCCAATTCTCCTTTCAGCAGGCTCTAAGACATTTTAGTATTTGTGCTATAAGCCAGCAGGTGTCTTCACTTTGCTTTTTCTGAATCAGTTTTATACACAGTCCTCCAGACACAGAATGGAATGTAAAAGGGCTTTCAACAACCACATAAAACTGAGTCTGATTAGAGTAAAGCAATACACACTATTTTTATGATTTTATGGTAATTGAAGACACTGAAAATGTGCACCTTCAGAGTATATGTCTGCTCTGGTAAGACCTGTTAGTGAAAGCTGTATTAATGTAGATAAACCATGCAGTATATAAAGTTTAAAGATTTGCATAACAAATGGAAGACACAGAGCTGATTTGAATATCTAAAGCATTATAAACTTCAATAAGAACAGCCAACACTGTTTGAGCTTTCAAGGCACTTGCATTCAAATGAGAAAGATTTTAAGAGGATACGATTTTTAAAATGCTTTGAAGCTTCCTATTAAAGGTCTTAGGCAGCTCAAGGTTAAAATAAATATTGGATTTAAGGTGGGTGAGAAAAGATTTAGAAGCAATTTAAAGTAGAAATCACTTATCAGTAGAATAGGATGAATGTTTATAGTTCGAGTAATTGTCACCTGACCTTCAAAAACACAATGACTTGCTCCATGCCAATCAGAAAATGGACAAACCCTACATCAAGAACAAGAAGCTCCCTGAAGTGCTGTCCCTCTCATCCCCATAGAATTGCATATGACTCAAAAATATGTTGCCTAAAAATATATAGGCCTACCAAAGTGGAGCTGAGTTTAAATGCAGAACACAATCCTGATCAAAACACATAGCTGCTCATACATGATGCAAAATAGCAATGCATGCAGTCTCCTTTTTCAAGGGAGATGAAGGCTCCAAGATGTCATAGTTGTGTACAAATTAGAAGAACAAAAAAGCATTGTTCTGTGTACAATGATATACTCTATGCATTCGTTAATGGGGTGTTTATTTTTTTATCTTATGATTAAGGATTAAAAGAGAAAACTCAAAGGAAAATAGTTAATATAAAAGATAATCTAAAATTGTTCTAAACCATGTTAGATGGGGATGCCATTTTGTGTGGTATTTATGTAGGAGTTTGTTACAAGTGTTTGTACTATACTTTGGTTGTTGTATACTATGATTAACCATAAGAATATATGAATACATAAATGACACATGTAGAAAGAAAGAAGTGTAAAACTTCCTTCTAGACAAAAAATGAGGACATAATTGGCATCTTGATGGACATTTACTTAGAGGTACAGCACATGTTTGGCAATCCTGAAGCCCTGATATCATTGTTCAGCATCACCTTTACAAAACATTGCATTACTTACAGTGCTCTAAAAGGACACACCTGATCAGTCACTCCTTCATTCCTCTTTCTGGACAAGAAGCTGGGACCACTTCCTTTTGCCACGCTTCCACCACTGGGAGAAGGTACTTGAAAAGGTTCTTTTCACAAACCTTTTGTGCTAGGACGTTCAATGGTCACCTAGTATTAGCAGGGTTGAAATTCCATGATTATAGACAACTCACCATAACTAGGGGTTCGTAATACTATGGAATTAAAGTCTTAACTCTTTCATTACTGATCAAAATGAAGAGAACTGAATCTTAAGCTGGTCCTAGATGGAGACATCATATTCTAAACTGCATAAGAAGTCTTCAGTTTCTTATGGAAATGTTAGAAACAACCATGAAGCTAAAAAGCAGTGAAAAATAAAGAATACAAGAGCAGCTTCTAAACTAAGGAAAACTATGGACTAAAGTATCTCCCAACTATTTACAATGTAATAATGTACTCTGAATATTGCTACATTTATAAAGACACATTTAAAAATTGTTTTATCCAGTTGGAATTTTCCAGTAAACAAAAAAGTTCTAACATTGACTCCTCGATGTCAATGTGCCTGTCAATCACCAGGACTTCCTAGGCAGCTCTCTTTCTAGAGACTTTAAAAACCATATAAATATTACATAATAATGAAGGTTAGTATAACAATCTATTGTGTCACTTCCCAATCTCCTACCATCAAGGTGCTTATTTTACTCTAACTTTTGAATTACATCCCATATATCTCTTCTAATTTTCTTTATGTTTGTACAAGAATAAAGAGCCTAAGAAAGTATAGAGTGAGATTATGGCACCAAGGAACCCTAAGCATTTTTACCTAATCTCTGTTAAGCATGCAATATATGCATTATTATACACATAGATTTTTATGTGTTTTTTAAAAAACATCTGTTTTTCCCGAAAATACACTTCTTCGTGAAAGAATCTATAAAGGGGTAGAGATTTTTAGATTAGCTAAAACCTAAAACAAGGATGCAAGAGTTTTAAAAAGATAGAGATACTAAAACAGAATTAATGGGAATGTATTTTTGAGTAGTTTGTCTTTGTGATGCACCTTAAATCAGGGAAGCTACACCATCTCATCCAGTACTCAGTGAACATTACAGAAGAGGAGAGGGAAAAATATAAAAGTCAGAAATTATGGGTAACAATTCTTTGTTATTGGCATGATATGACCTTGGCACTTAACATGAAACAAGTGTGGTTGCTCGAGTACAGTCTAGCTCTTAACCATATCTAGGGATGTAGTCATGGGATGACAACAAGCTCAAGAGGGTCAAATGCAGAGGTAGCTGCTAGGAGAGAGGTTATCTCCTATAATGTAGCTACTAGGCAGGCACTCATGTCTTGATGAGTAGCTTTGTGCACTTGTTATACCACTGGATCATGAAAAAGAGAAAGAGAGGTGGGATGGGGAGAGTTAGGGGAGGGGGAGGGGAGAGGGAGATGGAGGGGAGGGGGAAGAGAAATCGAAGTGGACTGGGAATTTGGTACCAAAAATCCATGGAAAAAAATGTTGCCTCTAGCCTGTTCCTAGATCTGTATAGTTGTTGATGTTTTATGTAATAGAGAAAGGACAATAAAAATAAAATATTTTTGCAGTTCATAGTGAAAAGCATACTCCACTTGTCTGTAGTTCAGTCCTCAATATTTATTGGAGAGTGCCCTGTTAATTTGCTTTTATAATGCTTTCCTGTATCTCTCTTGAATTGTCAGCATCTCATTACATTATTTAGTTTACATTATATCTGTAATACATTGAATTACTCCTTAATGTCATCTGAGCAAAAGTCAGAAACAAATATTAAGCCGAAAGGCAATGTAAAAGAAGATTACAAAGACGGCATCTAAAATAAGGAAAACAGTGCACTAAAGTGTTTTCCAACCATTTATAACATAATAACCCACTCTAAATGTTGCTTGATTTTTAAAGACACTTAATTTTAGGACTGTCAAGTTCTACAATCTGGTTGTTTTTCTTCTCTTCTTGATTGCTCCTGAGCTCTTAGGGGAAAATCTTGGTTCCTCCAGGGATTACATCTACTTTATTTTAATTAGGTCTTTTTTTTTAATGGACTTTTACTTTTAGAATTAGCAAATGTGAATCATTTAATGTAACATACAAATTCTATCATCTCTCAATTACTCACAGGAACAAGCAGAGGAGTTGCAAAGACATTCCAGGAAAGAGGAGGACCCAAAAACAGTTATATTCGACTCTGGAATAGACAAAATTTGTTTCCAGTCAATAGGCCCTTCTTTATGCTTTTTCTTCTAATTTTGAGTAATACCAGTTGTCATTTATTGAGTGTACACCAAGAAAAAAGAGGAACCCATCCTATGTATAATAAAGGAGATAAGTTTTATATATTATAGTTCTACTGGCCATAAGAAATTGTTAATGAAGATATACCATAGCCATATTTAGTCATGAGGACCTTTGGATTCATGTCTTAAAAATATTTATTACTATAAGATTACAAGGAATACAATTTTGAATTATTTCAGGAAAATTCTGATATTTACTAGATTAAATAATTGCACATTATTATAAAAATGGTCCTGTCCCACATTTTTAAAAAAGATGCATTCTAAACTTAACCGGTGTCTCCAGGATTTCTTGCCTGTGGCATTCTGTAAGCGGGCCAAGGACCAGTCAAGAAGTACAGCAGAAAAGCAAATGCAGCCCAAAGCAATCTTATTTTATTATGTTCAAAGACCACTTTTAATACAACTTTATTTTTTTGGAATCAGTTCCAACACATGCAATTTTCTTCAGAGCTATTGTTCAGAATGATGACCCACATATATACACTTATGGCAACCTGAAAAGGGAATCCAGGAAAATTTGAAGATACTCCCACAGAAATAGCATTAGATGAACAGGGCCTTTTATCATCTTATCTATACTCCTACCAAAATGAAAGGGCAAAGCATCTCTGAAAATTTGTAGAGCAGTCACACATTCATCGCAAACCTACACCAGAGATGCTTAACAGACCACTATATCCTACCAACTTGTGATTGCAAACAAGTCAAAGGCGTCCATTATGAACAGTATCACCAGAAAACAGTAAACTTCATGATATAAATGTCAGCATGACATGATGTATTGGTGTGCCACCCCCAAATATTATTCTTTAGATGTTGTGGCAGAAAATGTTCACTTTAGCAAAATATATAGAGACTCCTGACCTTTGGAATTTAACATACCACAAGGGACACTACCAAGTAACTATGAAAAAAAATTAACAAACTCTGGATTAGAAGCTCCAGTACTAAAAAGGCATTAAATAAATGAAATGGCTCAGGGTTTTGGTGAGTTACACGTTTTGGAGACTCTGTATGAGAACTGTAACATAACTCATTATAGCTCCTGGCACTAATAAGTTACAAGGCACTCACATGTATGAGATAAACCCCATAACTTACAGAAGCCTATATCATTCCTTCATTATATCTAGGGACATGTGGAATAGCTGAAATTCAGCTCAAAACCCCAAAGTTCAGTAATAAAAGTGAATAGATCAGCACGTCTATTGATTTTGCTGTCCTCTTTGTGCTTTTTGTTACCCCACTCTCCTTTAGCATCTGAAAGATTCCAGCATTTTTCTTCCGAGTTCCTTCCATGTTGGCATTTTAGGTATGCTGGCAAACATCAAAATAAACTAGTTTTCGGCTTCCCTCTCCTCTCAAGAGTAATTATTTCAGTCAGTCAAGTCTTAGGCAGTTTCTTCTTATAGTAAACAAAATGTATTGCCTTATTTCCAAGGCTGAACACTGGCAACAAATTCAGTATCATCTTGTACAGTGATAAATGGATAGAACTATGAGAAGATGCAGTGTATTTTAATAACAACATTAGGACTGAGTTTCTTAGAATACTGAAGAACGTAAGGAGGAGGCCAGTACAGAACACTGTGAAAGTGACCTGTATGAATGTCTAATAGGAACAGTGTACATGCTTGGTTTCTGTTGGAAATAGAAGGTCAACCAGTCAGGACGATTATTCATGTTTCCCCCTATAAGTTTATCTCAGTAACTGGAGTAAAACAAACGCACACACACACACACACACACACCTTTTGAACCCATATTGCAGAGGCTGGCAATATTATTATGGTTATTGAGTTTAATATATCTTTTAAGGGCTCAGCCATTTCAAAGTAGGCACTGTAAAGACTAGTAAATGGAGTGTTGTGAACAGACTGATGTGTGGTGAATAGGTTACAATTAGCTGACTGTAGACCATTCCATGGGAGTGTAGCACAGTAGGTGACTATGGATAAAAATTATTAGCTTAATATTTCAAAACATCTAGAAGAAAACACGCTGAATGTTTTCAGTATTAAGAAATGATAGATACTGGGGGGGGATAGGTATGTTGAAACTGATATTGATTTTATACAAATTGTTATTGCATCAAATATCACATTCTATACCCTTATACTTTAGGTATTAAATAAAAGAACAAACACTGAGGGCAAAATTGCCAAGATGTAAATTGCCAAACATTAGGCATTCAATAATGTTTATCTATGATGATGCTTAAATACATTTTATGTCTCAGAAATTGTTTACAATACCAGTGACATTATCTTCACGGAAGGTTTCTTTCTTTTTTGGCAATCTTTGAATATTTATAGTATGAAAATAATGGTGAAATCTCTGCCACAGAGAGGATGAGGAAGGATAGGAGCAGCCCTAGTGGCAGTCTGTCTCAGTTTAAGCCTGCTCCCTTGACCTTAACATTAGTGGTGGTCACTTTCACTACAATACATAGCTTGGGTTAGTTGATAAAGTGTATGATCATACTGATTTGTAAATCAGTGTGCCATGACAGTCAGACACTCAAGATCTCTGCTTACCCTCAATTCATAACTTTCAGCTTATGTTATAAATTTTGGCTATCTATTAATATTTAATCACCCTCAGTCAGGTAATCAGGCATTGAGTGTTATTTGTAGCTGGTTTCATTAGTTTGACCAGGATCAAAATAGTGTCATAAGCATTTGGAAATGGCAGCATAAAAATAAGAGAGATCATTACGATTCTTAATCAAATAGCCAGACTTCATTGCAGTGCTGAGGGGAAGACTCAGACTAATCTTATCATTTGTACGCATCCAGCTACTGTTTGTAGGAATGTTTATGTGAAGCTACAGATAATGGAGAAGCTGATCTAATTGAAATTCTGGTATTTAATAAAAAACCAGCAGCTAAATAACATAAGATCTCATAACATCTATTCTGACTCTGTGCAAGTAATGGGACATCCTATTCTGATTTTCTCTGCAATGCAACATTAATATACTACAGTAATATGGGGTATTGGCACACAATAAATCAGACATAAAAGAAGATGAGTTTTTGTTACAAAAATTATATGATAGTCTTCATATACTCTACAGCATTTGAAACAGGTGTTCTCCAGGTTTTCCCATTAATTACTAGTATTCAATACAGATTTTGTTCTCACCTGTGTGTTACAATTATTGTTACGAAAATAAATGATTCTTTTTTTAAAAAAAAAAACTTTCCATTACTGCTGATATTTTCGGCTATATAAACTGTGGCAGTGATATGGCTTGCAAATATTTTTTTTTCTGGATGTTATGTGATGGTTCCCAACATTACTAATAAATTAGAAAAAACACATAAACTGTTATTCTCTCACATATCATTGTCTGTGGAAATGACATTTTTCCTACATTGAAGTACTTCACCATGGGGTCTCTTTATTTAGATATTTGCTTTTATTCACTACCTTTCATTTCAAATTACAGGTTGGTTCCTCTGAATAGAATACAAAACAAGTCTCTTACCCATCCAAATTAGAAAATTTGCAGAATCTTCTATATTGCCTCTACCACAGTTTACTATCTTAGGCATGTGCTTGCCTTTCTCTGTTGTCAGGGTTTTTCTGTCTCATCACAATCCTGCTCTTTTATTTCAATCTTTTATTTATTTATTTATTTATTTATTTATTCCCCTCCTGGTACACCCTCCAACTGTTCCACATCCCATACCTCCTTCCTGCACCACCCTGTCTCCACAAGGATGTCCTCACCTCCCACCACCCACCCCACCAGACCTCTAAACTCCCTGGGGCTCCAGTCACTTGAGGGTTAGGTGCATCTTCTCTGACTAAATCCAGACCCAGCAGTCCTCTGCTGTGTATGTGTTGCGGGCCTCATATCAGGAGGTGTATACTGCCTAGTTGGTTGTCCAGTGTCTGGGAGATCTCAGGGGTCCAGGTTAATTGATATTGCTGATCCTCCCACAAGGTCACCATCCTCCTCAGCTTCTTCCAGCTTTCTCCCAATTCAACCACACGGGTAAGCAACTTCTGTCCTTTGGGTGAGTGCAAATCTGCATCTGACTCTTTCAACTGCTTGTTGGGTCTTTCAGAGGGCAGTCATGATTGGTCCCTTTTTGTGAGCCCTCCATAGCCTCAGTAATAGTGTTAGGTCTTTGTTACTGTCTGAAAGAATGGCAGGGATGGAAATGGAGTGGAGCCTGAGGAAAAGAAGGTCAGACAACAGGCCCGAAGTGGGATCTGGCCCCATGCTCTTTAAGAAAAGGAATTTTTGTCACTCATGTATCCTATCTTGCATCAAATCAACTAATAATTTTCCTTTTCTTTTGTGGAAGCATCTCATTGTTTCTACCTAGATGCTTTCAAATTTGAAACAATCCTCCTGCCCCAAACTAGCAACTACAGAAACCACCAGTCTAACATTCCATTTATAAAGAGTGAAATACGATAAAAATAAAAAGTGATAAGCTATCAATCTTTATCTTTTTCTTTTATTATCCACTGAACTGTGGAAAATATTGAGAAATTGATGGTATCAAACATGGGTCTAAGAATTAAATGCTAAAAGTATCATAAATGTGTGTGTGTCTGTGTCTGTGTGTGTGTTTGTGTATGTGTGTGTGTATGTGTGAAAGAGAGAGAGAGAGAGACAGAGACAGAGACAGAGAGACAGAGAGACAGAGACAAAAGAAACAGAGACAGAGAGTGACAGACACACAGAGACAAGACAGAGGCAGAGGCAGAGAAACAGAGACAGACAGAGAGGGTCTGAAAGGAAAACTGGTATATAGTAATTTGCAAAGCCATAGTAGTAGTTTTTGTTTGGGCTCAATACTTTGGAAGGAGGTAAAACTTCCCAGTCTCCCAGACAAATATTTAACAAATCATGGGAAAACACTTAGGGGAATGTATATTCTGTCATTACAAAGTTGTTTTCACATTCCTTGTCTTCAGTCAATGAAGTCCATTTAAGCTTTGTTTATCTTTTGTTTTAACTCACATTATTGCTACACAGTTACACTCACTCACTCACTCACTCACTCACTCACTCACTCAGAAGCACAGATGCAGAGGCTTTCATGACAGTTAAATGGATGAGATACAATATTATTAAGAAAAATATCTCGATAATATGATAAATGATTTTATAATTTTTCAGTTATTAGGAATAATTTACCTTCAAAATAACTTCCTCATTGCCTTGGGGTTGCTTGAATTTGGGTGAGAACCACTGTTGATTTACCTTCTTTCCTTCCTCATGTCTCCAGATGCCATGACTGACAGATGTAAATTTCCTTACATGTCAAAAAATAAAAGGCAGTTTTTGCATTGCATTTATAATGCAATGGACATAGCAGGTAAAAAGAATGCTGGGTCTATTAGCAATAATTTCCTGCTTCTTACGGATGAATACAAAACATTTTCAATATAAGGAATATATGTTTCTACATTATTGAATTATGTGTAGAATTAAAAAAAAAATGTAAGTAACTTGAATACAGGATTTAAAAGGAATTATATACTTGTTCTGGTCCCGAGAAATAAATGCAAAGAAAAACAACTTTCTTTGCTCATCTCAGTCCTGGTTCCCTAAATACAAGTTATGCAGTGAAAGACCCATGTAGTATATTTTGCTACTTTTTGAAATATTTTACCATCTTTGGTGAGATGAGGACTGCCCTGCTCTACAGTGAGTTGTCATACAGAGATGGCTCAGAAAAGCGTCTTCAGAGAGGAGAAAACTTGTGAGACTTTTTCCATTTTGAAAGAAGTTCCTTTTCACCACAGGGAGACAATTACATTCTAATTCTTTATGATTTTTTATCTTACTTCTACATGATTTTCCTTCAATAAATAAAATTAGCTGTAATTGTTTTTTACTACTATCATTCTGGAATATACACAGTACCATAGACCTGGAGATAAAGGAGATGTTTACACTTATAGTTAAGTTTGACAATTAGTCTTAGTCTTATTTATAATCTGAATTATATAATCTTTTATTTCTCTATGTAAAATCTGGGAAATGTATGACTAATGCCATTGTTATTTTCAGAGTTCTCCAAAATCCTAGAAAAAAAAAGTAGAAGTTGCCGGGCGGTGGTGGCGCACGCCTTTAATCCCAGCACTTGGGAGGCAGAGGCAGGCGGATTTCTGAGTTCGAGGCCAGCCTGGTCTACAGAGCGAGTTCCAGGACAGCCAGGGCTATACAGAGAAACCCTGTCTCGAAAAACAAAAAAAAAAAAAAAAAAAAATAGAAGTCATGATGATTTTGTCCTCTTTAAAGATATATTATTCACTATTAATATTTCCTCCAGAATAGCTCTCTGGATCTTCTTAAGAGATACAGATGTATTGTTCTTAAAGTGTACTTGACACTCACAGTGTTTCTAACGTGTACCTGACCCTGATGTCCCGATTACCCATGTGACTGTCCACCTACCTCACAATTCTGTAGATGTCTTCCTTATGATCCATGATGAACAAGTCAGTAGCAACTAAAATACACTGCCATAATCAAAATAGGTGTAAAATACAGAAATATTTTACTGGTTCTTTATCATACATATTTTTGAAATACCAAGTGTTCCCATTCTACTGACTCAATCATTGTTTTTCTGGTGTAGTATTCAGTTCCTCTTTTGGTTTTTGTCTAATTTTGTAATGTTACATAAGACACATTTTCATTTAGATTTATTTTTACATTTACAATTAATATTTTATGAAACGAAATCATTTTACTTCAAACCTTAACGAAAGGTTAAACAGATTCATGATTAGTTGTATAATTCAGAAGTTGAATTGTTTTATTAATCATTTGAAAACCCCTGGTCCTGGAAAGACTGGATGTAGGGGAATGCCAGGACAGAGTAACGAGAGGGGGTTGAATGGAGAAAAGAGGGAGGGAAGGGGGCTTATGGGACTTTCGGGGAGGGAGGAAACGGGAAAGGGGAAGTGATTTGGAATGTAAATTAAAAAAAATAAAATAAAATAAAAAAAAAAAAAGAAAAGAAACTAGGGAAGAGCCTTGAACATATGGACACAGGGGAAATTTTCCTGAACAGAACACCAATAGCTTACGCTCTAAGATCAAGAATTGACAAATGGGACCTCATAAAATTGCAAAGTTTCTGTAAGGCAAAGAACACTGTCAAAAGGATAAAGCGGCAGCCAACAAATTGGTAAAAGATCTTTACTAACCCTACATCCGACAGAGGGCTAATATCCAATATATACAAAGAACTCAAGAAGTTAGACTCCAGAGAGTCAAATAACCCTATTAAAAAATGAGGTACAGAGCTAAACAAAGAGTTCTCACCTGAAGAATATCGAATGACTGAGAAGCACCTAAAGAAATGTTTAACATCCTTAGTCATTAGGGAAATGCAAATCAAAACAACCCTGAGTTTCCACCTCACACCAGTCAGAATGGCTAAATTCAAAAACACAGGAGACAGCAGGTGTTGGCTAGGATATGGAGAAAGAGGAAGACTCCTCCACTGCTGGTGGGATGACAAGCTGGTACAACCACTCTGGAAAGCAGTCTGGTGGTTCCTCAGAGAACTGAGCATGACACTCCCGGAGGATCCTGCTATACCACTCCTGGGCATATATCCAGAGGCTTCCCCGGCATGCAATAAGGATACATGCTCCACTATGTTCATAGCACCTTATTTATAATAGCCAGAAGCTGGAAAGAACCCAGATGTCCCTCAACGGAAGAATGGATACAGAAGATGTGGTATATTTACACAATGGAATACTACTCTGCAATTAAAAACAATGAATTCACGAAATTCTTAGGCAAATGGTTAGAACTGGAAAATATCATCCTTAGTGAGGTAACCCAATCACAAAAGAACACACATGGTATGCAGTCACTAATAAGGGGATATTAACCCAGAATCTCGAATAACCAAGACACAATTCACATATCAATTGATTTCCAAGAAGATGAAAGGAGAGACCCCTGGTCTTGGAAGGATTGTATGTAGGGGAATGCCAGGACAGAGAAGCTAGAGGGTGTTGACTGGGGAGCAGGGGGAAGGAAGAGGGCTTATGGGACTTTTGGGGAAGTAGGAACCTGAAAAGGGGAAATCATTTGTATGTAAATAAAAAAAAATAGAAAATAAATTAAAAAAAATCTAAAAAAAAAAGTGAATTTATATTTGCCCTGATATCACAAAGAATCTGAAAGAAATGGCATCTTTACTTAAACTATGCAGGATTTCTCATAATAACTTTATATGTTTTTATATAATATGTGTCCCAAACATATTATTTTAATGAAAATATGAGTTCATCTAATGGTTATTTTTGTACAGAAGTACATGGAATATTAAAAAAGTCTATATTGGTTCTTTGAATAGTTTATGGGGAAAATGGGAAAAATATTTTCTTGTTTTATTTCTTTGACTCAGATAAAATCATATTATTTGTTGAGACCTATAAAATTGAGGTCTTGAGACAATGTGCTGGGGAGTGCACAATGCCTGGAAGACATGCTCATATAGATGACTGACTTAGGACAATTGGGCACAGCAGTGTGCTCTCAATTTCCTCCGTGGTAGAATTATCTTAGAGAATGACTTATATAGTTTCCAGTGTTTTAAATTTCATTTCTATACAAAATAGAAGACCTGAAAGTGTTTGATATTTTATTCACTGCAGTAAAAACCTTGTGTCATTTTTCATCCCTCTAAAAATTTACCCACCACTAAATTAAAAATTATTGAGCATCTGCTATCTACTTTACTTCATACAACATTGTGATAATAACCAGTCACTGCCTTAAAGGAATTCCATACAATATACAATTATTTAATCATTGCTATCAGTTAAGTGCTGAGAATTACATTCAGGATTAGTCAAAATGAATAAAGAATTTTGAACATGAACTAAAAAAATATTAAAATAGGGGACACATTGTGTGTTTTAGCTCTATTAGGAAAGCTCTAGGAAGAGTATATTATTCTGAAGAGTTCTGTGAAGCTTTAGAATGTAGGGTATTTAAGTGTAAAATCATTGGGCATGTAATTACTAAAAAATTGGCATATTTATGTACATTGGTTCCAATCCTATTTTTAAAAATGGTGTAAAAAACAGTGAAATAACTTAATTAACACTCACTGTTTTCAAAACGGAAGCAGAAATACAAACACTTTCATAACCAGATATAAATGGTGCAGGGAAGTAAAATCATTCAAGAAATTTAGGGTGGGATCACTTTCCTATGAACTTGAGCCATGAGAATTAACTCAGTATAAAAGTTGATATCGGAACGTTTTCTTGAGAATTACAAGACATTATTCTTTGAAAGGTGATCATGTATAACAACTTAGGACAAAAATTTACATTGTCTTCTTAGTCCATTTTTACTCAAATAAAAGATTTATGTAAAGAACAGTCAGTATACACTTTGAGATGTATACAAGGTTTGCATAGTAAAAAGTTTTATAGACTGAAGAAACATCTGTAGCAACAACAGCTTTTCTAAGATATTTTGCTGTGCCTTGTCAGCTACAAACCTCTCCAGTGTGGACTTGAACAACAAGGATGCTTCCTTCCTTACCTAAACACTGGGGGTTCATCTTGCTTTTGTCCTTCAACATTATTTCCTCTGAGTTACATACATGATTCCCAGGGCTAGGAATAACTCTGGGAGTATGCAAAAGAAAAACACATTTAAAAAAAATGTATGGTCTCCTGTGAATAATTGTCATTTCAATACATCTTCATAAAAATTGGAATGTTAAGTTCGTGGGTCTCTGCTTCAGAGTCTCTTTCAAGTATATAGTGATGCCTTCGTTTCTGAATAGTTTTGAACAAATGAAGTGAACTTACATTGGTGATTAGGTGAGGCTCACCACACAAATTCATGTAGCTAATTATATTGTGCAAATTTATTCTAGAACAGACTTTTAATTTTGTCATCAAAACCCTATTTTCAATCCTTATTTATTTTCTTTTCCTGTCTGCTAATCATTTAGTAGACAGAATGTGACAGGTGATCTCTTTCAAATAACATTCAGAGAATATTTGGACTGATTTCTTAATTTGAAAGGCATCTCTTTTCACCTTACTTCCTGGGTTAATATTTGCATCATACAGAAGGTGTTTTTCTGCTGTCTTTTTTGTTAATGTGATTTATATTCTGATTCTGGATTCACATTTTTAGCATTAGCTTTGTTTTTGACATAAAGAATCTCTATGTATAAACATTGATTTAATGAAATGTTGAAACATGCCCTGTTTTCATGCCTTTATTCTTTATGAAAATTCAAAGATTGTTTCCTCTTATGCTAACAAACTACAAGTTTTTAATACTATTTATAAAAAGGTATACATGATAAAGGTCAAATAAACTGCAAAAGCACCTAAATATATAAAATATGTTGTTTTTTAAAAGGTTTGTTTAGAAAACACAACTTTTGTTTTAAATACTAAAAAGGAACACATAACTATGAATATATCATTGCCATAAGAACATTACATAACAAACAAGTATAAGAATTGTGAAATCATTGCTATTTTTTTGTTATTGGATATAATAACAAAGGTTGACCTATTTTTGTACAGAGAGAATAATAAAAGTTTTTTAAACAAGGGTTATTTCTCATCTGTCCTAAATAAAATATAAGTAGAATATAGAAATATCAGTATATTATTGTTCCAAATACAGACTGATGTGCCTTTTAATGATTAGAACATTCTATGAACACAATTATCAGAAGTACTGTAAACAAAGTATTCACTTCTATAAAAAATCCCTGTCGATAATATATAGAGAAAATATATACAAGTTGCAAGATTTATTACAAAATCAAATTTGTCATGACTTTATTTCTCATAATTCTTTGAAGATACCTAGAAATAGAATATAATTGTTATTGTTGAGATTTGTTCAAGAGGCCAGTTACTTAGTGGAGAATTCAAGGGTAAAGACTTTGTAATGGAGATTTATTTTCATTTTTATAAAAGCATGGAAGCACTGTCTATATACTGACCAAGGTGTGTGCAGCTTTAGACATAACATGTAGGCTTGTTTTCTTGAAGCATGATAGTCTGGGTATAACTTATTAAAATGGAAAGGAAAAAAAACCCTGCTACTTCCATTCTTCCAAGTTTCCCTGTTTATTTGCTTGTGATGTTAAATGTGAAAGCAACAAATCACTGCAAATAGCTAAAGCATTAAAAAATAAGACCCAAGCTGCTTTTAAGTAGTAACTCTTAGCTGTAAAGGAATGCAAGAAAAATATATAAAAATCAAAACTAAAATTAGACAATAATAAATGTTTTAGAAAGGCTTTACATACCCAAGTCAAATGGTGATTCTAACACAGGCATTGATATGGGCCAATTACATGAGGCCATTTTGAAATGCTGTTTTTCACCATGTTCCTTCAATTCTTCAGAGTCTGCTGTTATGGCCAACATCAGACACTATTAAGGAGTCTTCAAGCGTGTAAAATAATATGATTTCACAATGATTACATATTCACTCTACAGCTGGCTGAGTTTTTACATCTCCATTTGTCATTGACGATTGTGTCCAATTAAATGATTAGCTTTTAAAAACTGCTGCCCGTTATGAGAGTGAACTTGTGTTCCATTGCACTGAGTGATGCAGAAACAAACTCATTACAGCATGTAATTCACCCATATTAAATAACAAACAGATGGCTGCTGTAAATGAGAGCTCCTTTTTCTCTTCAAAAGTGCCAGGGAAAAGGTGTTTTTATTTATCTTTGTTTCCAGCTTCTTTCTGTTTTCTTGACAAGTGGGCAGCTGGTTGCTGAGGTTTTCAATTGGTGCAGAAGAATGAGAAGCCTGTTTCCATTAATTTCCCCATAAAATAAGTCTTTGAATCATTTCTGTTATAAATGCAAGTGCAGTAGCAAGCTGCTGCTTGATTAATTCACTTATTATGAAGATTTCATCTTTTATAAGAGGGCCTGCAGGTAATTTATCTTGTTTAGTAAGATTAGAAAAATGTAATTATCTTGATACCTTTGGACCCCTCTCATTTTAATTGTGTTCCCATAAATTTCAAACATAAAGATGGGATTTTTTTTCCTCACAAATGTTCCAACATGTGGTCAAAAAATGTGTTGTAATATCTGCATGAAAATTTGTCAAGTAAAATACATTAAGACTCTACTAATACAAAATGCATTCAAATAAAGCCAGCCACAACTCTAGCACTATTCACAAATAAATATCTGTATTTTCTGAGTCCTAGTCACCTAACAGCTGGGGTGAGGTAAAGGGAATTGGGATTTGTTAAAAAGATATTTTAATTATCATACATAAATGGCACAAGGGAAATGAAGAAATCTGTCTTATTTATACTAATAAAATTAAATTTTTGTTTGTCTTGAATTGTTGTACACTCACAACTTGGAGCATTTGTGGGAAATCAGATATAAGTTGTGATTTCATATTGATAATACAATTTAAATTATTCTTTACCCTATCTCTAATAGGGTAAAGAATATGAATGAATTCTAGACAAATTACATTTTACAAAGTTGGATTCTCCTCATGACAGAAATAAAATTCCTTCTTTAATCATTCCTTCAAACTATTGGAATTAGCATGATTAAATATTTCACCTTAGATGAGGTGTTCAAGGGCACATCATGATTTCCACCTTATTATTACCAAAATTTGGGTAAAACGCAAATGTCTTTGGTAGGCGCCTAAAGATCCCCACATCTGGATTAATCCAATGACCTGATGAATCCTTGTGCTGAATCCTTAGTAAAAATGAAGTTTCAGCTTCGAATCCCCTCTGATCTCACTCTTCTGTTATGGAATCTTCATCACACTGACTTTCACTTGCACTTTTTTCTGTTATTATCTCAGTGTCCTTTTTATGGCCTAAGTTAAAAACTTGTTGTGCATGGGGAACAGAAATCTGGAGTATTTTAGTTCACGAGTTTTTGTAGCTCCATTTTCTTTCTTTCTTTCTTTCTTTTTTCTTTTTTTTTTTTTTTTTACAAATACCTATATAAATATAGGAACATTTATGAATTTCCATCTTAAATTATAAAAGGCATTTTTAGAGAAAGAGAAAACTAAATTATTTGTTTTCATAAATAAAAGTGAGAACATGGTCCACCCAGCCATTTTGATTGCAGGATAAGGTCAGGTACAATTTTGAGACTAGTAGACAGGGAATTTGCATCAGCTGGAAACAAATGAAGTAAGCTGCCTGATGTCTCAGTGATCAAGGAACTGTGATACTAATATACAGTGGGGCACAACTGTACCCGAGTTTGTGACAATACATTTGGGTCAATCTTCTCCCAGTTTTGAGAAAAAGATCGCAGAAACAGAACTATAAAACTAGTGCATTGAAATTCAGTCTATTGCTTAGTTCTTATTCAGAATTTTGTCTGTTGTCATTTGTTTCCAATTTCAATATGGTATGATCTGGGCCACATGTGATACTTATCCTAAAATAAACTTCACAGTAATAAAGGAAACTCAACTTTAGTTATTTAAAATTGAGATCATTGTTTGCATCTATCAAATTCAAACATGTATCTCAAATTCATATCTGCAATGAAGTTCCCCAAACATGCACTTAGCATTTAATCACAAAAATGGAAGAAATGACAACAGTGGTGTGGCTTCAATTCATTATTTAATTTCTCTGTTTCCATTGAACAAGTTACCCTAAAAATTATCAATGGGAATCAGCTAATGGCTAAGGTAGACAGGAGATCCAAAATGGGCTAGTCTACAGGGTTGAACATGGATGCTCTCAGACACTTGATTATGCTGGGGTTGTGGATATCTCTTCCAGCTTCTGCTTAAATATAGGAAGAATAAGAGCTTGGATCCATAACCCAAAATTAAAATCTACAAGATCATGTCAAATGTCAAGAAGCACTTGCTGACAGGAGCCAAGTATAGCTGTCCCCTAATAGACTGTGGCAGAGCCTGACCAATACACATGCAATGTAAGCAGCCAACCATCAGACTTAAGTGTGGAGACCCCAATTGAGGAGTCAGGGGAAGGACCGAAGGAGCTGAAGGAGTTAAAAATCCCAGAGGAAGAACAATAATATCAACCAACCAGACCTTCCCAAAGCTCCCAGGTACTAAACTACCAACCAAAGAGTACACAAAGAGGGACTCATGGCTCCAGCTGTATTTATAGCAGAGGATTACTTTATCTGGCATCCATGGGAGGGGAGCCCCTTGGTCCTGTGGAGGCTTGATGACCCAGCTTAGGAGAATGCTAGGGCTCTGAGGCAGAAGCTGGATAAGTGAGGGCTGGGTGAGTGAGGGAGCACCCTCATAAAAGCTAGAGGGATGGAGGAGGGGATAGAGGGTTTAACTGGGAAGAGGAATAATATTTGAAATATAAGTATATAAAATAACTAATAAAAATCAAGTTCGTACAAACGTATCAAAAACAACTCTCAAAATAAAGTTGAATTCAGATTTTTTTAAAAGAAATACTAAAGTATTTCCACTGTTACGTACCTATCTGGTTAAAACAGTATCAGCTAATATACAAAAGGAAATTAAAATATGCTAGTATAAAAAGATGGAGATATTTTTCAAAGGAGCCACCAAAATAAACGCTGTCACATATGGTCAACAAAACAAAAAAGATCATCAGCTCACCATATTTTCAGGAAGTAGTCAGTTTCTTTTGTGATAGAGGAGAAGAGAGTCTCTACATAAAAGCTCAAACAAAAATCACCATGGAAATGTGAGCCTAAACCATAGTGAAATAAAAGTTCACAGTATTCCATAATGAAATTTCACCTCATATTGTTTCACAATGAGATATCTCTTCACATTTGAGAATGACTATTAACAGAAACATAGTAGGTTACAAATTGGGGCAAAGTCGTTGAAGAAATAGAGGCAAAATATATGAAGTATGGACAATTGGTATATATTTTAATGAATGTAGCAATTGTGTGACATATTATGCATGTTCATAAAAATATTTGAAAGAATCCATATAAACTAGGAATCTTTCTATTCAGTAGGAACATAAAGGAAATAAAACCATCATATAATAGAGGAGCTTGCTTCTGAAGCTTACCACAGTATTATTCAAAACAAATGATATGTGAAAACAATACAATTTATATACATGAATAATGAAGAATTTATAAAATATGCATGCTTTCTCTCTCTCTCTCTCTCTCTCTCACACACACACACACACACACACACACATACACACACACATACACACACATACACACACACACATCCACTCACACGCACATATATATTCACACACACATACACTCAAACTCTCTCTCTCTCTCTCTCTCTCTCTCTCTCTCACACACACACACACACACACACACACACTGACAGTAATCATTTTAAAAGGAGATCTTACCCAGAGGTGGCTTTACACCTAGTTGGGACAAGAGTATTGCAAGTTATATGCTAGCTTGCAGTATTTAATGAGTTAAGGCACAACTGGGGTACATAGCAAGTCACCAGTACACTTAATGAAATAAGCTGACACAGAACAAACTGTACTACATGATCTCACTAAGATGTGGCATCTAAAAATAAACAGACACATCTCCAGATATGAGAAACTCAGAATAGGAAGATGGATATTGATGTCAGTGGATTGGTGATCTGGATAGAGAAAGTCACAGGCTACCGTTTTTGGTTATGCAAATCAACATATTTAGAATGAATAAAGAATAGTGTTAAAATTGTTTTGTGGCAAATCTTGATAGGATTGAGGGAAAAGTCTAGTAATGTGAGTATATTTTAAGTAACAATTATATTATGACGGCTCTAAACAGATGAGTTTTTCCTCTACCTACAAAGGCTAATGAAAAACAAAATCTGTCCAAAAATACACAAAAGATATGAAAAGTATTAGCTAAATTGAAAGAAAGTCCTTTTCTACTTTACCATCCCAGAAAGTCAAACCAAATAGAAGACATGCGAAATCACTAGAGAAATATGCTTTTGTCTATGATCAATATAGAGAAAAAGAGGCTTCACAGTGTGTATGTAAGGATATTACATGGGGAAAATATGAAATGAGCTAAGATAAAACTAGGAAATAGATGTTCCAGATAATTCATAAAAATAATAACTTGATTACAATTTAAAGTGTATGCTGAATTATAATCTGTGAGTTATTTACATGAAACAAAATATTAAACAAAACCCGTCTATAATACAAGTACTTCAGTGATGCATGATCACAATGCAAAAATACTCACTCCTTTGGGGGCATATGACAACTCCCCAGGATCCATTTTATAATTCATTTCCATACAAAAATAGACAACTGGACTTAGTGTCATTAACATAAAAATAAATGTAAAAACTAAAGACATGAAGGTTTTACTAGTTGTAGATTAGGGAGGAATATGCAATATGCGTGGATGGTAATGAAAGTCAAACATTGTATTTAATTATATATATATATGTGTGTGTGTATGTGTGTGTGTGTGTGTGTATGTGTGTGTATATATATATGTATTTAATTATATATACATATATATTATCAAAATGAGACAAAAAGAAATAAGTAAAGATAATAAAAGAAACTACCCTCAAAAAAACGGATACAGAAATAATAAAGTGACATTCCATGCCTTGTATCCTTACTGGTCAGTGCAACAAATGTGATGGGGTTTCTCTTCTTGCTGATATCAGAACCCAGGATGTTCAGCCTCCAGCTCTGCTCCATGTAATCAGAACCACAGAAGATTCCCATCTCATTGATCCAGCAGTTATAGATTTGTAACTTCCCCAGCATGCAGACAGTCATTGTGGACTCTCCAGCTGGTATTGTGGAACCCATCTAACATTCTCTCCCATCTTCTCCTTTGTATTACATACTTATTCTGTAGGTTATGTACTGCAAGAGCTCAAACAACAATTTCTGGGATACCAGAAATGGTTCTAGACATACAATGTGTGGAAAACCTGCTAAGTTTCTGAACAATGTGTGTATGCTGAAAAATCTCCAAAAAACAGAGCTATTTGACTCTTGATAAATGACCATCATGGTATCTCTCATCAGCAGTCTTTCAGCCATTTCAGATTACAGAAACCCTTGATCGAAGGAGAGTACTGGGTCCTTAAGTAAATATCTTTCTACTGTACTGAAAAGTTTTACTATTAAACATTTTTTTCACTTTTCCCAAAGTTACCTACACACTTTTACTAAAATAGCTTTACACTTTGAAAAAAATATATGATGAGGCCTTTAGATACAAACTCTGAGAAGACATAAATATTGTAACAAAACATAGAAGGGGCTTACTGAGGTTACAATCTCAAAACATAGGAAGTACAGCTAAATAGGAGTCTATTGGAACACATAATGCATGTGGTCATTATTCCCAGTAAGAGATTGAATCCTTGGGATACAAAAACTTAAAACTGGCCAAAATCCAACATGGTTCCCTAACCTAAAGAATGATGATTATTATAATTGAAAAGGTCAAATATGAGCCACGAGAGCGGGCTCTACAAGGTAATAAAGTAAGCTAAAATGAGTATCACATCATTGGTTTTATTATAAAAATTAGACCACTGTCAAAGTGTTGGAAGATGGCAGGAGTAAACTAGAAAAATGGCTCAGAATGTAAGAGCACTGTTTCTCTTTCAGAGGTCATAGCTTTGATTTAGGCAGTTATGTGGTGATGTACTAACATTTATAACTACAGTTCCAGGAGATCTGATACCCTTTGCTCATCCCTACTAGCGTCAGGAATGCAAATACTTCACAATACATTGAAGAAAAAATCATACACACACCCATGAAAGATAAAATTGTGTGTGTGTGTGTGTGTGTATATGTGTGTGTGTGTGTGTGTGTGTGTGTGTGTGTGTGTGTGTATACAGGGGAAGTAATTCCCAACATATCTCCTTATAATTTTCTTATTTGATCAGTTCACAAGATACATGGAATATAGAGAATGATATTTATTGCAATCTTAATCTAATAGTGAATCCACCTGCTGTGCTAGATGTGGTTTCCTTTCTTGAGCAGATTAACTCATATCCTTATATCTGGTATGATACTACTGATCTTGCAAAAAAAATGTTTTGCTTCAGTTGCCTGTATAGACCACTAGAAGAAATTTGCTTTCAGTTGGGTAAGACAATAGTAAGCCATTACTGTTATGCCTCGAGGGTATTTAATTCTGCAACCAGAGTCATAACTTGATCTGAAGGAATCTTCATGACATGTCATTTTCATAAAATATCATACTGGTCCATTAAATTTATGATATTACACTCATTGGACTGAGTTGGAGATAACAACCACTTCGGGATTTTGTGAAGCATCAGAGGATGCCAAATAAATCTAAATGAAATTCAAGGACCTTAGTGAAACTTCTAGGAGTTCCATGATTCGGAACATGTAGCTACATTTCTTCTACACTAAAAGTAAGGTTTTGTTTGTTTTGTTTGTTTGTTTGTTTTTAAATTAGATACCCAGTAAATCCGTCAACTAGAAAGGAAACACAACACCCAGTGGGTGTATTTGGATTCTGGAGATCATTCATTTCTCATTTTGATGTTCCCATGGCTCACATGTTCATGATTCTGACAGAAGAGTGTTCTGAGTAGTGGCTACAACAGGACAAGGTCTTTCCATGGGTTCAGGCTGCTGTTCAAGTTGGGTTAATATGAGCCAGCAGAAGTGACAGCACTTGAGTTCTCTTTGGGGAGAGAGGGCTTTCATCAGACTTGGCTAGTTCCTCAAATTAATCACTAGTCATTACTCTTTATTTTTTTTATTTTGCTGCCAAATGTTAAACATCAGGAAAAGTCAAATATTTTTCTACTTCAAAATCTTATAAAAATAAAAAAACATAACCAACTTATCTTTAATTAGCAGCATTAACTGCCAATATGATCTTAAATAACCTGAAGAAAACAAAAGCAACAAATCCATGTTCCCATTGTTTATGTAGAAATTGCTAGTAAAATACTTACTAAAGGAAACACAGGTGAGTATAGCAAACTATTTTGTAAATACAAGGATGTTTCAATAAGTGAATATACCTTAAAATACTCACCTATCATCTTAGGTGAAAATACTTCTAAATCTTAATGAAGTTTAAAAAGTCATTATTGGCATTGATTTTTTTTTAAGATATCAATTTACACTTGAGAGATGGCTCAGCCAATAAGAGCACTGGCTGTTCTTCTAAAGAACCTGGATTTGATCCCCGGGATTCACATTCTGCTCACAGACTTCTACCATTGCACTTTGTGTGAATCCAGAGCCCTCTTCTGATTTCTGCAGGGAGCAGGCACTCATAGGGGTCACAGACATACAGGCAGGAAAAAGGCCTATATACAGAAAATAATAAAACAATTTCAAAATGTAAATAGTTTTACAAATACATTTTACAAAGAAAATGTAAATGGCATTCAGGAGAACAGAAATAGTATATAGACATTTTTGTCTGTACCTCTCACCTTTCTTAGAAATCAGCAAAATTAAAATGACTTTTACTGTTTCTAAAGTGCACCACACTTAATAGTATAACTATGGATATTATGCTGCTATCCTAAGTTTTTTGGTTTCAAGATTTAAGATGATGGAGCTAATGATGGTGATAACAATGATTATGTCTGAGGGGAGTAAATTTACTTCAAGAAATCAGATATTGTATAGGTACCCTCTTTTCAATGAAAGAGAGTCCCTATATTTGTTATAGTGGACCACACAGCAAATTAATATTTCTCGGGAAAGAGAAACTATTAATACCACCGGAAGATACTTCATGTATCTTTTATGCATCCTCATGATCTTCATATATATATATATATATATATATATATATATGCATGTGTGTATATGTGTGTTTGTACATACCAGATTTAATGAGCCTCTCCCTACACAAGTATGTGTGTATAAGGGGACTATTTATAGAATATTATATGCATATGTATATACATATACATATATATAACCAGTATATATTATATATACATACATTTAACAGTTATGTTTTATATATACACATGTATATATATACATATATATATACATGTATATAGTTATATTATGCCTGCTGAAAGGAACTGAAATAATCTGAACTGCCTAGAGTCTCTCAGACAAATTAAGTTGTCTAGAAGCATGAAATAGAGGAGAGTTTCTGATTGAACTAACTACAATTTATGTGGTTAGTCCAACTTCCTACTTTTATGCTGTTACAATTTGTCTGCAATGGTGAGGAGCCTTTTTCTAGATACAGCTTTCTCTGAGTCATATCTACCTCAGCTACTAACCCCATAAAACTCATTGTTCCACAAGTCAGACTTTGGTAGCATCCTTACTTTTGTGTGTCATCACTTACCAATCCCCCTATTTGCAATAAATAGATATTGCTTCATATTTCCCTGAGAATATTGTCATAAAAAAAGCTGTGAAATTCTACCCTCTAGACTGCAAATAGATGCTCACAACTCTGGTTGCTAGCACAAAGCTGTCCCGAGACTGACCATGTGGTATGTCATTCAGTAAGGGAATTATGGTCCTACCCCTTACTACTGAATTGGAAGATATTGGTAGATTCTTAAGGAGGGGGAGTCATTGTTATTAGCTGTGTACCCACTGAGAAGCCTATCAGGCTCCAATGATTAGCTCTAAATCCATGGTAGCACTGAGAGCTCTGCTTAATCTCAATGGATTACTAAAAAAACAAAACATAAAAAACAAAAAAACAAAAAACACTTTTAGAAGTGAATATGAGAAAAAGATTTGGAGGGAATGGGGAAAGGGATAGAAAGTTAGTAAAGAGAGAAAGGAATGGATGGTTGTGTGGTAAGAAAGTAATCAGTATATAGTTTGTACACATGCAAAATTGTCAAAGAACTAATTTACTTAATATTATGGTTTTTTTTTACTGCTAGAACAAGACATCAAAAACCACCAACAACAACAAAATTCAGAACAAAAACAAATGAGAGAGGAAATATCTCCTAAATGGTATTAGCTTTTTACAGTGTTGCAACTGTAAGTGTTCTAGTAAACAAATATTAGTAATGAAAATGCAGATATACTAGGGAAAGGGTTTATAAAAACACCAATAGGGGCTTGCATGCTGTAACTTTACATGGAAGAAACTTGGACAGGAAAAAGTCGTTACATTAAGCCTTAGACAAGTCAAAAAAGGGAAGTATTTTAAAGTGTAAGAAATGGCAGGTCTTTCCCAAATGAAAACAAATAGCAGTGTAAAACAAACAGTACTATTTGTCAAAATCATTAGGCCATTTTAAAATATATGCACAGGTATATAATACAGTTGCAAAACTAAATTGGAAGAGTTAAATTAAGCTTGAAAGTGTGGTATAAATAAATAATCAGGTTGTGTTCGATTTGCTAGTTTCCTAAATAAATACCAAGCAGAGACTTAATCAATCCTCTTTCTTATTTCAAAACTGCATGTCATATAGATTGAAATAGAAAAAGATAAGGACATTGCTAGCTCAATAAGAACTTTGAGACTGCTGTAAGAATGGGATCATCACCCAAATGTCCTTCCGCCACTTAACAAATATGTTATTTAACAATAAGGATAAGTTATTGTCTATTGCTTTGCAACAATATTTGAGTTGGGTATTAATATATATTGAGCTTTCAAAGGGTTGATCTAATTCCGTCTCAACAGTAGATGAGAATTCCTACTTCTCCAAGATAATAATGGTAATTTGAAAATAGGAAATAGGATTGTAAGTATCTATTTTCTCTGAACATTTGATGGTACAGTTTTCTAAATTTATTTTTACTTTATTAATTAAAGCTATACATTTTATAGTTATAATTGATTTAAATAATTGTTTGATGGGATCTGTAATTTTTTTTCATATAGCTTACTTTTTCTAAACCATAAATCAGTCATGATTGGCCTATTTCAAGTGGCTCCTGAATGAAAGTATTATTGGTGCATCTGAGTCTATGAAGCCACAGGGTTCCATCGAGCCATGGAATTTTCTCACTTTTGTTTTTTTCACCAGCTGTGACAGATTGTTGAGGCAAGTCTCTGAAATTTGAGAATTGTATCATCATAAATTTCGGACTAATATATTTCTCTAGAGTACAATAATGGCTTTGAAGAAAATTCAGCATAATATAAAGTAACGGTGTCAACTTTATTATCTCTTATAAACTGCATATGATTGGGGTTTGTTTTCACATGGTGTTTATTTTATTAAAATTCAGTTAATCAAAGTAAAAGAAAAATCATTTTCTCCTAAATTTTGTACTTTATCATTTATTTCACTTTTCTATTTTGTAAATTAAGTAACAAAAGGATAGACAGCAAACACTGTTATGATCTTTATTCATTTTTTTTTATAAAGAGCCATGGATATGCTTTGTAGAGCCTAGTATGGTGAGGTGGAAGGGGTGCCTCTGCAGTCCCATGCTGAGGCATCCCTTCTCCCTGAGGTACCAGCCATATGACACGTAAAGTTCAAAATAGAGTTTATTTAGGGCAAAGGAAGGGAAGTCAAAAAGGAGAAGTGTGAGAGGGAGAGAGAGTGGGGAGCAACAGAGAGGGAGAGGGAGAGGGAGAGGGAAAGGAGAGGCTGACCAGGAACATGTGGAGAGAGAGAGACAGGAGGGAGAAGGGAAAAGAGGCAAAAAGTGGTTAGGGAGAAAAAAGAGCCAGAGAGAACAAGGAAATGCCAAACAGACCCTTTTATAGCAAACCAGATCTACCTGGCTGTTGCTAGGTAACTGTTGGGCACAGCTTAGAAGGAATGCCAACAAGGACTAAATATAGTATATGGATGGCTATAGGCTTTCAATGAATTACAAAAGGCAATTTTCTTTTGTTTTCTTAAACTCCAGATTTTATTCCCCTCAAGGTCCACCCTCCAGTTGTTCCACATCCACACCTCCTCCCTACCTCCTGTCTCCACAGGATGTCTCTACCCCCCCCACCCCACCATAACTCTAAACACCCTGGGACCTCCAGTCTCTCGAGGGTTGGTGCATCTCTCTGACTGAACCCAGACCCAGCAGTCCTCTGCTGTGTATGTGCTGGGGGCCTTATATCAGCTGGGGTGATTTTTCATAGATCTCAGGGATCCAGGTTAATTGAGACTGTTAGTCTTCCCACAGGGTCACCCTCCTCCTCAGCTTCTTTCGGCCTTTCCCCAATTCAACCACAGGGTTAGCCAATTCTGTTCATTGGTTGGGTGCAAATATCTGCATCTGACTCTTTCAGCTGCTTGTTAGGTCTTTCGAATGGGCAGTCATGATAGGTCCCTTTTGTGAGCACTCCATAGCCTCAGTAATAGTGTCAGGACTTAGGACCTCCTCTTGAGCTGGATCCCACTTTGGGCCTGTTGCTGGATATTCTTCTCCTCAGACTCCTCTCCATTTCCCTCCATTTCCATCTTTCAGACAGGAGCAAGTATGGGTCAGAGTTTTGACGGTAGGATGGCAACCCCCTCTCTCATTTGATGCCCTGTCTTTCTGCTAGAGGTAGTCTCTACAAATTTCTTCTCCCCAGTGTAGGGCATTTCATCTAAGGTCCCTCTCTTTGAGTCCTGAGAGTCTCTCACCTTTCATGTCTCTGGTACATTCAGGAGCATTCCCCCAACCTCCTACCTCCGGGAGTTGCACATTTCCATTTTTTCCGCTAGCCCTCAGGGATTTCAGTCCTTTTCCCTCAATACACAATCATGTTCCCCTCTCTGCCCACCCCCATCCCCTTTCTCTTCTAGGTCCCTCCCTCCCCACTTGTGGTTGCTTTCTTCTCCCTCCCAAGTGGGACTGAGACAGCCTCACTTGGGTCCTTCAGATTGCTGAACTTTTTGAGTTCTGTGGACTGAATCTTGGGTATTCTATACTTTTTTCTTTTTTTCTTTTTGGCTAATATCCACTTATTAGTGAGCTAATACCATGCATGTCCTTTTGGGTCTGAGTTACCTCACTCAGGATGATATTTTCTAGTCGAATCCATTTGCCTGAAAAATTCAGGATGTCCTCATTCTTAATAGCTGAGTAATATTCCATTGTATAAATGAACATTTAGGTTATTTCCAGCTTCTGTATACCACAAACAAGGCCGCTATGAATATAGTGGAACACATGCCCCTGTGGCATGGTGGGGAATCTTTTGGGTATATTCCCAAGTATGGTATTGCTGGGTCTTCAGGTAGATCTATTTCCAATTTTCTGGGGATCTTCCAGATTGATTTCCAGAGTGGTTGTCCAAGTTTACCTTCACAACAGCAATGGAGGAGTGTTCTTCTTTCTGCACATCCTCACCAACATGTGTTGTCACCTGAGGATATGATCTTAGCCATTCTACTTGGTGTAAGGTGGAATCTAAGGGTCATTTTGATTTGCATTTCTCTGACCACTGTTCACTTTGAGCATTTATTTACGTGTTTCTCAGACAACTACGTACTGCACCAAAAGCAATTTTTAAAAGTTATCTTCTTAGCCAGAAACTAGAAACAATCCACATGTTCCACAATGGAAGAATGGATACATAAAACGTGGTTCATTTACAAAATAGAATACTATTCAACTATTAAGAATGAAGACATCATGAGATTTGCAGGCAAATGGATGGAACTAGAAAATATCACCCTGAATGAGGTAACTCAGACACAAAAGGACATGCATAGTATTTACTCACTAATAAGTAGATATTACCCCAAAAGCACAGAATACCTAGGATATAATCCACAGAACTCAAGAAGGTTAACAAGCAGAAGGGCCCAAGTGAGGATGCTTCAATCCCACTTGGAAGGGAGAAGAAAGCAAACACTGGAGACAAAGGGAGGGAGGGACATGGGTGGGAGAGCGGAAAAGGAGGGGAAAGGGAATATATCATCAGGTATGGGGTAGGGGAGACAGGAAAGAATTCCTGAGGGCCAGCAGAATGAATAGAAATGTGTAACCTAGCGGGGAGGGAGGGAGACCCCTTAGAATGTATCAGAGACTGGGAGGTGAAAGACTCTCATGACTCAAAGGGAAGGACCTTAGATGAAATGCCCAATAGTGGGGAGTAGGAACCTCCAGTTGAAAGACAGGACATCAAGTGGAGGGATGGGATTGTCATCTCACACTCAGAAACTCTGACCCAGAAATGTTTCTTATGAAAGATCTGCAGGGACAAAAATGGAGAAGAGACTAAGGGAAAGGGAGTCCAGTGACTGGCCCAACCTTGGGATCTATCTCAAGACCTGATAATCTTACTGATGCTATTGTGTGCTTACAGACTGAAGTCTAGGTGACTATCCTCTGAGAGGCACAACAAGCAGCTGACTGAGACAGATTCAGATACTTACACCTAACCATTGGACTGAAGTCGAGCCCCCTGTGGTTGAATTATGGAAAGGTTGGAAAAAGCTGTGGAGGAAGACCACCCCACAGGAAGCCCAGAAGTCTCAAATATCTCAGACCCCTGAAATCTCTCAGATACTGAGCCACCAACCAGGCAGCATACAGGAGCTGGTCTGAGGCACCTGACACATATACAGTAGAGAACTTCCTGGTCTGGCCTCAGTGGGAGAAGATGTGAAGATGTGCCTAAACTTGGAGAGATTTGAGGCTCCAAGGATAGGGGAGGCCTGGCTTGGAGACTGGGGTAGGGGGAGAACAAATGGTATCATCAGGAACTGTGGGAAGGCAGACTAGGAATGGAATAATGACTGGGCTGTAAAAAAAAAAGTTACCTTCTTAAATAGTGGAATTAGAGAGTATAAAATTAAAAATTTTATTACAGTAGCAAGTAATTAATATACCTTTCATCAAGATTGTGAAAGGCTACCTTACAATTGATGTATTATCAAAATTTTAAATTCTATGTAATTATATTATAGAACATATGATAGTGTATATATATATATATATATATATATACACATTATCATATAAAGAAACAAATACATGTGCTCAGATTTCTCCTTTTCTTCCTCTCTATTAATCTTTTTTAACATCAATGCCTGAGATATACGACTTTGCCCCCATAAGACCAGTAATTTGACATTTTACTCACAATTCTTATCTTATCTAACCTGTATGACCTTTTACTTGTCTGACTGGTAGAACCTGGGTTTTTTCATTTATTGGCATTATTTTTGCCTCCTAAAATTTACTATGCTTTTCTTATAGCACAGTTTTACCAGCAGGATTTAGCAGCTATACTATTTCTGATCTTTATAACAAAGTAAGTTTTAATACTTATACACAATGCTTTTAGTACCACATATGCCTCATCTGGTCACCACATGTGCATATTTGCAGTCTATGGAAGAAGGTGTTCAGGCATTTGCTATGTTGGCTGTTGCACTTGTTCACATACCTACTCAATATAGCTTACTATACATAGTATTCTACTCCATGAGTTTACAGCTTGCAAGACATGCATTAGTTAGATTTTTTGACCATCTCAACAACTCTTCTAATATTTATGCTTATTTTTCTTAAATGTTAAAATTAAGATCCTGAGTGATGGAATACATGACAAATGACACAGCCGTGATGCAGCCAGACAAAGATTAAAAACTCAAGTTTCATGAGTGTTTGTCCGATGTTCCTTCAACTAAACAATTCTTCAGGATGCTTTATTGCTCTCTATTCTACTTTCATAGTCACTTGACTTCAAGGTCTCAATAAAAGTATCAAAGCCATATAGTCAACTTCAGCTTAATTTTGTCTCTGCATACAGTAACTCAACACACGTGTAAATCTAAAGGCAGTAGAATGAAGATATAAATCAATTACACATGTTGCAAGCATGAGACAATATAAATTTTCTTAAAATGTGAAGAATTTCAATCATGTGATTGGACCAAGTACTACACAGAACATTTGAAATGTTATATCATCATTGGGAT
The DNA here is from genome assembly GCA_036184795.1 of Tokudaia tokunoshimensis. Classification (NCBI taxonomy): domain Eukaryota; kingdom Metazoa; phylum Chordata; class Mammalia; order Rodentia; family Muridae; genus Tokudaia; species Tokudaia tokunoshimensis. The sequence continues at coordinate 28,391,164 of BTHU01000011.1, read as the reverse complement.
CTGGTGGCATCCTAATACATTGTCAATTACTGGAATGCTGGTATAAGAGGAATGTGTGAACTTGTATCTCAAAGGCATCCTGAAAAACATAGTACAATCCCATCTTGAAAAATTTCTATCATGCATTCCATATGAATAGCACCAAGTTGTTATATTCTCAATTTATGAATGATAAAATGATGTTTAAAATGTTCAAGTAGCTAGTCCAGAAGCATACAAATTGGAAAGGTTAGACTCAGAATTTGAATAAGTCTTACAGAATTATTCTGCTTCAGATCTTAGTACATGATTCATCAATGTAACAAATGCATGTTACATGCACATGATATGAGCAATACATACTAGAAATAAGAGCTTATCATTCTACCAATCAGCACAAACTTTCTCTGACTGTAGTGTTCCAAGTGCTCATAATTTTACAAACATGTCAAAAATATGGATTCTTTTCAGAATCTTTAAAATTTTACAGAGGAGACTGGAAAAGATGGCTTAATAGTTAAAATTTCCTGTTTCCCTTAAGGAGGACTGAACTTCCAGCCTCTGCACAGCTTTTTAGCAGATTGTGTGATCCTATAACTCAAGTTTCTACTATGCTCTGTTCTGACTTTTGAGGGAATGCGCATTCACATATTTCGGTTGAATGACACTTAAGTCTTTTCTAGCAAAGAACATTATCTGTGTGATTATGTGTGTAAACTGATGTCTGGTATTTATTTATTTATTTATTTATTTATTTATTTATTTATTTATTTATTTATATCCTAAATGCTTCCCCTTCCTGGTCCCTGCCTCACAGACACCATCCCTTATCCCCCTTTCTTTCTCTTCTGAGAGGGTGGGGCTCCGCTGGGTATACCCCTAACTCCCCCCCTAGGTGAATCTTCTCCCCCTAAAACCAGACAAGACAGTCCTCTTGCAGAAGGGATACCACAGTCAGACTACAGTTTTAGGGGAAACTTTTGCTTCAGTTGTTGGAAAACCCACCTGGAGACTGAGTTTCATGTCTGCTACATATGGGACTCATTTCAGTCCATGTGTGTTCTTTGGTTAGTGATTCAGTCTCTGAGAACTCTGACATTATTAACGATACTCTGTTATGCTTGGAGAGTGGAGCCTAGCATAACTGTTCTCTGAGAAGCTGTAACCAGCAGCAGACAAAATCAGCATGTACCCACATCCAAACATTGGATGGAGGTCTTAGGACTCTTCTAGAAAAACTGGGGGAGAGATTGAAGGCCATGTGGGAGTAGAAACCCCACAGGAGGACTAACAGAGTTAACCAACCTCACCTGGATGTCTGGTACTTTTTGAGAATTGTCCGTATCTGTTTCCATAGTGATTGCACCTATTTAAAAATCCTACTAACAGTGAATGAGCGTTCCCTCATCAACACAGCTTCTTCGGCATTTTTTGTCTACTGTGTAACTAATCTTTGCACTCTGACTGGGTTGAGATGAAATCCCAAAAATTCTTTTGATATGCATTTCCTTACTTGATAGGGGGGATGGAAATTTTTGATATAACTCCTAGCCATTATTTTTGTCTTTTGAGGACTCAAACAGATAAGTGTAGTACTCTCCTCTCATCAAGGAAGCTTCTCTTTGCAACAGACAGAAAACCACAACCAATCAGAATGCAGAGTTGTTGAGCACTGCCCATGTCAGTACATCTACATTAAAACTGCTGTATCTAAGGTCTGGGGGTGTTTAAAGAAGAGGGACTTGGGTAAAGGCAGAGATATTGTAAGAGCCTGAGGAACAGGGATTTTGCTTGGAGATTTTTTTCCTTAGTAATGTCTGAAACTACATCCATAAAATCCATAAACTTGATCGCCTCAACCACAGCTAAGCAAGGATAGCAGTAGACCTACTAGTGCAGATATGGGAAAGCCCAGCAGGCTTCAACCATGTGCAAAAATGCAAGTAAGAAATGCTGATGGGTGAAGAAATAGTTTTCCCCAGGGAAGAACACACGATTTGGTAATTCAATGCCAAAAGTTCAGCCTTGAAAACTTATCCAGACAAGGAAATACAGACTGAGCAGGTTATATTTCTGTTTTGTAATATTTATTAATTTAAGACTAAGATCAAACATATATGAAAGTTTAAACGAGAGAGGTCCTGTTACACATATTTAAATTTTTGGTCCTCCGATGTGGAACTATTTGGGAAAGATTAGGAAGAAGGGTCTTGTAGAGGAGGTGGGACCTTGTAAAGTGAGGAGTACCACTACATTGGGTATTGATGTTTCAAAAGCCCATGGCATTCCTAGTTACTTCTATCTTCCACTGTTTCCTGCATCTTGTCTCAATAGATAAGCTCTCAGTTACTGCCCCAGAACAATGTCTGTCTGCCTGCTGCCATGCTACCAGCCGTAATGTTCATGGACTTCCCATCTGAAGTTGTAATCCTAATAAACTCTTTTTTTCTATATGAAATTTTGATCATAGCATAACTTTGAAGCAATAGAAAAGGAAGTGAGCTATTTGGGAATAGTGAGTCCATCCAGAGAACATAATAGAAAATCTAGACCATTGTCTTGCAGTATTGCTGAGCAAAAATCAGAAACTGAAATCAAGCTTGTGTAAGGAAAAAGAAAAGAAGTTAGTCAATCCTTTTAAATAAATGACAAATATATTATTAAAGTTAAATATATATGTATATATATGCATATATGTAATACATAATATGGAAGCTCACAAATATTTCTTTAAAGATGAAAATATTAAAATAGCATTTATCTTGATAAGGATAAATCACTCTGCTAATTATTTACTTGGATTTATTTTATGTGGTAAAAAACCAACAATATATTCTTCCATAAAGTATTAATTTTTTTAATGAATTAGTGTCCTTCCTTAATAAATTCATAGTGTTCTGTGATATTCACTGGCTTCCCTTCTATACATATATTTTAAAGTATAAATTTTCAATAATTATTATCAATAGGTATTAACATAAGGGAAGAAAACTATTTCTATGTCTCCTAGGTAAAAACAATGAAAAATTCTGCCTATATTTGAAGGAAAACTCATCAAGTCTGTTCCTCCCTTTTTAGTAGAGTTGAAATATTTGTTTACTGTCTAGTAAAGTATATTATTTTTACCACAACCATAAGAAAAAATAACAAATGCTACAATTTATATTTATATAAATTTTTGTTTTAAATTACATTTCTTGATTTATTAATTTTAATGGTTTATTCAATACTTCTCTTATTGATTCTTTCTTCCTGCCTAAATCTGTATAGAATTAAGCAGAATGTGTCTTACAGATGCAATTACTTTTATTTTACTAAGGATTTATGCATTTAATTATCCAAAGGATTCATTACAGAGATGTTTGAAATCAACTGTGACAGAAACATTGTCAATTAGTTTCAGTGGCTTCTTATACATGAATAGTTGAGTTTATTCTACAAACAACTCTTAATATAACTTCTCCAATTAGGAAAGTTATCAGAGAGTAACTTAAATAACTATGTTAAAAACAAAAAAAGAGCATGGTTACTGTCCCACTGATTCAAAAACAGCAGAAACGTAGTAAATATATTCAGAACATTTAAATAGTGTGGACTACCAATGCATGCACTTATTACATTGTGTCTTTTTTTTCTGTTAGCAAAACTCCTGCAAATAATTACTTCCATGGAGTGTGTCTCTACAAGCAGTTTTTTTATTTTTTATATTTTTCAGAATGAACTAAGTAACTAGTTTTGGACTGATATATTATTTTCAACTGCACAGAATATTTGAGCCTATATTCAGCTATATTAGCTAAGGATCACCATCCCATCCCCAGAATTTTAACTCAGGTATGCACTACTGCTAAGTTCCTTCCTATCACTTGAGGTGCCATGGCACAGATACTGATAAGAGGTTGTAACCATCTGATACATAACGTCAATTTTTCATTAAATATAAAATAAATATTAAATGCCTACCATAAGTTAGTACCATGTAATTCATTTACTGGTTACCTGTCAGATATAAAATTCAAACATATCTGAAGAGCATAAACAAAATGGGTAAGTGCATGACAGAACTTAACTCTCTTCTAGAGGAGCACAGATGACAGGAGCCTAGAATGAAAGGCATAATTCAACTTTTCCAAAGAAGCTTTACATTTTTATCTAATATTTTAAAAATATTTATTGAATCTGTATGTCTGTGTGCCTGTGTGTCTCTGTCTGTCTGTCTGTCTGTCTGTCTGTCTGTCTGTCTTGTCTGCATATAAATGCACTCCATTCATTCCAGATGTCCACAGCAACCAGAAGAGTATACAGATCCTCAAGTTGGGAAGTGTTAAAAGCCAGCATGTGAATGGTAGGACCTAAATCCTGATACGTTGCAAAATGCATCATAGCTCTTGATTGTATAAAAATAAATCTCCAGACACTTAATCTGAAATTTTAATTGTGTGGGAAAGTTATCCAGAACTGCAGAAGGGATTGCATTCAGTCTCTATGTACAAAGAAGTACAGATAATCACATGAAGTCAGCACCTGTGAACATTATGATTGAATTATTGAATACAGTGGAGAGAAGAAGGAATAGCATGAAAAATGAATATTTCATTCTGTTTTAGATGCTTTTCTTTTCTTTAAATTTTTTATTGTAGAGATTTGGTTAGAAGTTTTAATTTAGTATTTTTAAATGAAGAAGTAAAATCAAAAACAGAACACTTATCAAGGAGATAAAGCACCCAATATAATATTGAATGGATAAAATGTCTACTATCTAATTACAGATTTCAGTTTCTCTTTCACTCTTGATGATGCATGATAGTAGATGAGCTCCAGCTTGTTCTAACCTCTTAGTATGCCTTTTGAACAATCCCTGATTCTTGAGACAATGTTCTGAAAGAAAACTTGTCACCTAAGCATAATGGTGGAGACACCTAATATTTCAACCTCATTTGGCTCTGAGTTTGTAATATTCATCATTCATCATATTTAGGTAGTATTTTTACCTAAATATTTTATATCACCTATTACTTTTTTATTTTTATTTGGTTATTTTGTTTATTTACATTTCAAATGTTGTCCCCCTTCCTAGTTTCCTCTCCAATCCCCACATACCCCCTCTCCACTGTCTTCACAAGAGTGCTCCCCACCCATTCACCCACTCCCACCCCACTGCTCTATCATTCCCCTATGCTGGTGCATCAAGCTTTCACAGGACCAAGGGCCTCCCATCCCTTTGATGCCAGACAAGGCCATCTCATGTTACATATGCATTTGAGCCATGGGTCCCTCCACGTGTATTCTTTGATTGGTGGTTTAATCCCTGGGAACTCTGGGGGGTCTGGTTGGTTGATATTGTTGTTCTTCCTATGTGGTTGCAAACCCCTTCAGCTCCCTCAGTTCTTTCCCTAACTCCTCCATTGGGTCCCCCTGCTACTCCAGTAAACCAAACAACCCTATTAAAAATTGGAGCACAAAGTTAAAAGTTTTAATTAAAAAGACATTGTTTACATATACAATATATTCAGATTATAGTTACTTCCCCACTCCTCCCAGTCTCTCCTCCCCTCCCCTCCCCTCCTGATCTACTCTATGATTCATGTTAGAAGAGAAGAGGCTTCTAAAAGATAACAACCAAACAAAATAAAATAAAATAAGATGAACAAAAACTTTCTTATCAAAATTGGACATGGCAACCCAATAGGAGGAAATGAGTCCCAAGAGCAGTCCAGAATGAGAGAGACTCTCATTCTTATAGTCATGAGTCCCATAAAAATACTAAGATAATAATAAGAATATAAGTGCAATGGACCTGGTATAGACTCATGTAGGCTGTATACTTGCCACTTTAGTCTCTGGCAGTCAATATGTGCCTCACATTGTTGATTCGGACAGCTGTGTTCTATTAGTGCTCTCCACCCCTCTAACACTTAAAATCTTTCTGTTCCTTCTTCCACAGGATTCTATGAGATTTGAGATGAGGGATTTGTTGGAGACCTCCAATTTAGATTCTCTCTGTCTGGCTATGAGTCTCTGCATCTATTTCCATCTTCTGCCTGAGGAAGCCTTTCTGGTGATACCTGGATGAGTAACTAATCTACAGCAGAATATCTCTAGAAATTATTTTATTGATTTTTTTGACCAGTAGTATTTTGTTTTTATTCTGGGTCTCTGCGTCTTCTAGTTTCGAGTTCCTGGTTGCCCAGTCATTGTTGGGTATTCATTCTTTCTCCTTAAGGCCTTAAGTCAAATCAGACATGGCTGGCTACTCCCAGGTTCTATGCCACCATTACCCAAGCATATTTTGCAGGCAGAAGAGATTTCAGGTCAATGATTTTGTCAATTAGTTGGTAGCCATTTATGTTGGTGATAGCCTGCAAATTGCCTTCCTTCACAAAAGAGACTAGAATATAGAAGTGGAGGTTCCATGTAGATACCAGCTCGATGTCTGCAAATTCAGTGTGTCATAGGGGTGTTGTCTTCAGCAATGGAGCCTCACAGTCAGTTTGTGGAGAACAATTCTCTATCTTAGCATCAACTTGGATTTTTTTTTTTTTTTTGAGAATTTTCATGAGAATCCCTTGGCCAAAATCCCAATTGAATGCAACCAGGATTTCTACTGGAATCCTTGCCTATCTATAAGAGATAGCCAATTGAAACTATTTCCCCCATTACTAAGAGCCCTCATAAGGATAACCTTCATGGACTACAGTAAGATTCCACTGCACTAATTTTTCATACTCCTTCCCATATGCCCCTCAATTCCAAAAATTCCAGCTGTTCCTCCTGACACTCTCTTCTCCCATCCCATATAACCCCCAATATAAACTAATCCTTCCTGCTCCAATTCTTTTTTTATTACATATATTCTTTATTTTATATTTCAAATGTTGTCCACTTTCCTGACAAAATCCCATAATCCTTCCTGCTGTTCTCCAATCAACCCACTCCTGCTTCCCTGTCCTGGTATTCCCCTACACTGTGGCATCGAGCCTTCCCAGGACCAAGGGCCTCTCCTCCTTTTGATGTCCATCAAGGCCATCCTCTGCTGTCTATGCATCTGGAGCCATGAGTAATTCCATGTGTACTCTTTGGTTGACGGTTTTGTCCCTGAGAGCTCTCGGGGTACTGGGTAGCTCATATTGTTGTTCCTCCTACGGTGATGCAAATCCCTTCAGCTCCTTGGGTACTTTCTCTAGCTCCTCCATTGGGGACCCTGTGCTCAGTTCAATAGCTGACTGAGAGTGTCCCCATCTGCATTTGTCATTCACTAACAGAGCCCCCAGGTGACAGATATTAGATTCCAGTCAGTTCTTACCCACCTCAAATGCACCTTAAAATATTTTTTATTTCCCAATCCAAGGGAGATCTATAGGTCTCACTTAGATCTTTCTTCTTTATCTAACATCTCTAGATTAATAGATTGTAGCTTGGTTATCATTTACATAATGTCTAACATCTACTTATTAGTGAATACATACCCTATTTGTCTTCTGGGTCTGTGGAATCTCACTCAAGATGATTGTATTCTATTTCTATACATTTACCTGAAAATACCTTGATGCTTTTGTTCTTTTGCTTGTTTTAATTTTTTGTTTTGATTATTTGAGACAGAGTTTCTCTATGTAACAGAGCCTTGACTGCCTGGCTGTTCTGGAATTCTCTTTGTAAAACAGGTTGGACTCAAAATCATAGAGATTACCCTTGATCTACCTCCCAAGTGCTGTAATTATTTTTTTGCCACCATGCCCAAATTTTTTTTAAGAACAGTTGAGTATAAAATTCCATTGTATAAATGCAACACAACTGCTTTATCCATTCTTTTGTTGAGAGACATCTAGGTTATGCCTAGTTTTTGGCTATTATGAATAAACTCTCAATGCATATGTTTGAGCAAGTTCCTTTGTATTCGGATAGAACATCCTTTGGGCATAGGCTCAAAAGTGGTATACCTGGGTTTTGAGCTAGATAGATTCCTAAGTTTGTGAGAAATTGCTATATTGATTTCCATAGGGGCTGTTCAAGTTTGTACTCCTACCAGTAATAAAGTATTGTGCCCTTTACCTCACATCTTTGCATAGTGGGCTGTGTTTTTGATATCAGTCATTCAAACAGGTGTCAAGATGAAACATCAGAGTCATTTTCAGTTGCATTGCCCTAGTGGGTAAGGATGTCAAAATTTCTTTAAATGTGTTTCACTCTTTTGAGATTTCTCTACTGATTTATACCTAAATTATTTATACCTAAATAAATGTGTTTAGATTTATACCTAAATTATTAATTGGATTGTTTGTTTGATATCTAGTTTTTTGCATTTTTAATAAATTTTGAATATTAGTTGTGATGGTTTGTATATACTTGGGCCAGGGAGAGGCACTATTAGGAAATGTGGTCTTGTTGGAGTGGGTATGTTACTGTTTGTGGGGAGCCAAACAAGGTCATTCAGCCATGGCTGTCTTATGACCATGAGATTGTTGAACAAAGACCTGCCCAGGAACTGCCAGTACAAAAGGATTCCGAGAATAACTACGGATCGCTCCACCCTTAACTGCAGAATGTCCCTATGTGCGCAAATACCAGATGTCTTCACCAGATGCCCTTTGCGCTTCCTGCTGCCAAGAATACCTTGACCCCTCCCTCCTTTGTGTTTTGCACAGGTCACTTCCCCCTAGCTCCCCCTCCCAATTTCCTCATTCAGGGCTTGGCCCATAGCTCACTTCCCCCTAGCTCCCCTTCCCAACTTCCTCATTCAGGGCTTGGCCCATAGCTCAGTTCCCCCTAGCTCCCCCTCCCAGCTTCCTCATTCCTACTGCTTAAAATTGCTGCCTGTGTGACAATAAATGAGACCTTGACAACGGAACCTTGCTTGGTCTCCTTCTTTTCTCCCCCGCCTTGACCCTCAGGTAGCGCCTCTTCAGGACCCTGAATAACTAGACCTGCCAGACGGGTCAAGTGGCCCCCGAACAGGGACCTGAAGCACGGCCAACTATCGGACGATGGAGGACCCCCGGGAGCAGAGGATAAGGACCTTTCACGCAGCATTGCTCGTGCGTCACTGGAAAGGGAGGTGAGTTTGGCCAAATAATTGTCGTCCGATTGTCATGGGGAAACAATTGTCTAAGGAAGCTTGTTTTATAGGAGAAATCAAGTGTTTGCTCAGGGAGAAAGGAATGAGTCAAGAAAAAAGATTTAATTAATTTTTTTTTTGTTGAAGAAAAATGTCCTTGGCTGGTTTTAAGCGGCCCTGATATATACCCACTTACATGGAATAAGGTTGGTAAAGATATTAATAAGCTTTTAAAAGCTGGTGACCCAGTGTCTGCTGCAGTTTTTAGTTATTGGGGCATTATAAGAGACATAATACAAGATGCTGAGAAAGGGGGCGAGAATGCCCGTCTCTTAATTATAGCAGAGGACTTCTTGCAGGCTTCACGGCCACTGTCACATAAAAACGAAAGTAAAAGCAGCGAGCCTCATTCTCCTTGCCCCTCCATTGTTATCGATATGCCGGGAGAGGGGGGAAGTCCCCTGCCCAAGACGCTACACTCCCTGGAAGATCCCAGTGCGTCCAAAGACCCAAAGACCATCTATCCCTCTCTTAAAGAGATTTCCAATAATCAAAAAAGAAGCAAGAACAAACGATATCAATCTTGCCATTTTTCTTATTCGGACCTCGATCCAGCCTCTGAGGCTGAATTAGAGGAGGAGGCCGCTAGATATGAGGAAGAGAGATACGGTCCTGGACCTCGACATTCCCAGAATTTTTTCACTCAAAATTCCGGACCCAATCACCCCCCGCCCTACTTGCCCCCATTACCGTCAGCTCCCCCTGTGCCCCTGCCAATCGCAGTGGTAGAGGGACTAACCCAAACTAAGGCTGCACTTCAGGCACAAATTACCGGCCTTAGGCAAGTTTTACAATTACAGCAGGAATTAGGAGATCTTACTTTAGATATTCAAAATTTACAAGAGACCATGAGAAAGGGACAAGATGCCCCCAAAAGACCATCTAATGCCATAAAAAGATCCCAGCCAAAGCTAACTTTCCCAGTTATGACTAAGGCACGCACCAGGCAGGCCAGGGAGGAGTCCAAGTTAGACTGCCTAAGGACGTGAACTAAACTGGCCCGAGATGAGCCTGAGCCAGATAGTACCTATCATAACCAAGGGGAGGAGATCAAAGAGGAAACTGATTATGATGAGGTAGCTGTAGACTCTGAGGAGGAGGACTCCAATCAAGGTGAATACGAGACGTGTACAAGAAACTTAGACATATTAAAGAATTACATTCAGCTGTCAAAAATTATGGTCTAACTGCACCTTTTACTTTGTCTGTATTGGAAGGGCTTGCCTGGGGTCTCGACACCTGACTCCCGGTGAATGGACTAAGGTAGTGCAGTCTGTCCTCACCAGAGGACAGTATTTAACTTGGAAATCTGAATTTATAGATTGTGCCGAGAGCCTGGCCGCCAGAAACAGAAAGAATCCCTTGGCCAAGACCGCCTCTTGGACAGCAGATAAAATATGTGGCAGGGGCCCATTTGCCTCCGAGGAGAAACAGTTGGGACTGTCCCCTGGCCTACTCGCTCAAACAGCATAGGCCTCTTTATCTTCCTTGGCAGCGGTTCCTGCTACAGGAGCCCTCATCACCCCCTTAACTAAAATAGTCCAGGGGGCCCAGGAACCCTACGCTCAATTTGTGGGGAGGTTACAGGAAGCAGTAGAAAGAATTCTAGGTCAAAGTGAAAGTGAGGGGCTCCTCGTTAAACAGCTTGCTCTTGAGAACGCTAACTCAGCGTGCAAAGCTGCGCTACGAGGCAAGACTAAAGATCTTAACCTCACGGAATGATTAAACTTTGCAATGATGTTGACTCCTTCTCACATCAAGTATCCAAGTCTATCAGTTTAGCTATCAGGGCTGTGTTCCAAAAGACTGGAGACTCTGGCCTCCCTAGAAACAAAACATGCTTTAGATGTGGGCAGCCTGGTCATTTTGCTAGAGAATGTAGTGCTCCTAACCCCAGCCAGCCATCCAATCCTGACATTGGCCAAGGGGCCCCTAAGCCTACCACACCGAGGGTTTGCCCTCGCTGTAAGAAAGGCCGCCATTGGGCTAAAGAATGTCGGTCTAGGGGCTGGAGAGATGGCTCAGTGGTTAAGAGCACTGACTGCTCTTCCGAAGATTCTGAGTTCAAATCCCAGCAACCACATGGTGGCTCACAACCATCTGTAATGAGATCTGACGCCCTATTCTGGTGCATCTGAAGATAGCTACAATGTACTCACATAAAATAATAAATAAATCTTTAAAAAAAAAAGAATGTTGGTCTAGAACTGATGCTAATGGACAGGCCCTCCCTGCGGTCCTGGGAAACAGCCAAGGGGCTCCGCACCGGGGCCCCTACCCACAGATGATCACACACCCCCAAGTACAGCACCAAACTCATGCGACACCAGCTTATCTAGGGCAACAGCAGGGAGCTCAGGACTGGACTTGTGTTCCTCCACCACCAGGGTTATAACCCCCGAAGAAGGAACCATTATTATAGAGTCTGGAAAGTTTGGACCCCGACCATCTGGTATGTTTTTCCTAATTATCGGATGAGCCTCTAGTGCCCTTCGGGGGCTTGCTATTCTTCCCTCCGTGATTGATGATGACTACTCTGGAGAGATTAAATTCCTGGCTACTGCCACGCGTGGACCCTTGACGCTCAGGGCCGGACAGCGCATTGCGCAAGCCTTACCACTTCCCTTTGTGGGACAATTCTCTCATGTGAAAGAAGGGCGTGGCTCCTCCTCCCCTGGCTCCTCAGATGTCTCTTGGGTTCAAAAATTAACTGATGAAAGACCCATGATGATGCTCTGGCTAGATGGCAAACAGTTCCAAGGCCTTTTGGATACCAGGGAGGATGCAACAGTGCTTTCCTCTAGACATTGGCCATCAACTTGGCCCCTCGAGGCTACCGCCACACATTTAAAAGGGATAGGCCAGTTACAAGATACACTTCAGAGTTCAAAGCTCCTGACCTGGAAAGACAAAGAAAATAATACAGGCACGGTTAGACCATTTGTGGTTCCTGGACTCCCCGTTAACCTCTGGGGAATGGGATATTCTCTCCCAGATGGGGATGATGATAGGCAGTCCTAATGAAGTCATTACTAATCAAATGTTAAAAACAGGGTTCCTCCCTGGAAAGGGATTAGCTAAACATGAACAGGGAATTACAGAACCCTTAGTCCCCACACCCAAAACGGATAGAGGAGGTTTAGGAGCAGACCTTTTTTCCGAGAGACCGCTGTTCCCCCTGCACTTCAGGCTGACAAAATATCTTGGAAATCAGATGACCCAGTCTGGATCGATCAATGGTCTATGCCTCAAGAAAAGATACAGGCTGCCCTAAATTGGTGCAGGAACAGTTGTTACAAGGGCACCTTGAATACTCCACTTCACCGTGGAACACCCCCATCTTTGTTATAAAAAAGAAAAATGGCTCTTGGAGACTGTTACAGGACCTCAGAGCAGTCAATAAGATCATGGTCCCTATGGGGGCCTTATAACCTTGTTTGCCCTCTCCTATAGCAATCCCTAAAGGCTTTTGTAAAATAGTCATTGATATAAAAGATTGTTTCTTTTCCATTCCCCTCCATCTGGAGGATTGTGTCCGCTTTGCTTTCTCCATTCCCATTACTAATCATGTGGGCCCTAATCCTCGCTTTCAATGGCTCACGTTACCACAAGGAATGGCTAATAGCCCCACCTTTTGTCAAAGATATGTGGCCCAAACTATAGATCCAATAAGGTTACGCTTCTCTTTTGCTTATATTATCCAATATACAGATGATTTATTGATTTCTTCCGCTAGCTTGCAAGAAACCCAAAAGATAGCCCAAGTTATCGTCCTGGCCTTACAACAGAGGGGCTTTACAATCGCCACTGAAAAAATCCAAACCCAGTACCCTTTCTTATTTCTTGGATTTCAACTAGAGCCTACATCTATTTATTCTCAAAAGTTAGCAATCAGGAGATCGCGACTACATACCTTAAATGATTTTCAGATACTTGGGTCATATCAATTTGCTCAGGCCCTACATCAAGCTGACTACCAGAGATTTAAAACCTTTGTTTGATATCCTGAGGGGTAGTCCTGATCCTAACACACCTAGAATGTTGACTCCTGAGGCTGAAAATTCTTTATTAAAAGTAGAACATGCTATTGGCCAACAATTTGTGGGATATTTCAGCCCTTCCAAAACTCTCTATTTGATTCTTTTTACAACAACGTTTACGCCCACAGGCCTCTTATGGCAAGATAGCCAGCCACTTATGTGGATCCATCTGCCTGCAACCCCCTCCCCTAAAATACTTCCTACTTATCCCTCCTTGGTCTGTCAGGCCATTTATCTGGGACTTAAGCGGGCTACCTGCCATTTTGGTCGCGATCCATATGTAATTATTACTTCATATTCGCAAGAACAACTTACTTGGTTGCAACACAGGCATGATGATTGGGCCGTCCTGTTGTCCATTTATCAGGGAACGTTTGATAGTCATCTACCAGGAAATAAACTACTGCAATTCCTCCACATAACCTGCTTCATCTTCCCAAAGGTCACATTCTTGAAACCTATACCAAATGCCTTGACTGTCTTTATAGATGGGTCTAAAAATGGAAGGGCCTCCTTTGTTGTTAAGGATCAGGTTTTTTATGTTAAGGCCCCTTATGCTTCTGCTTAGTTGATAGAGCTTCATAGTGCTCTAGAAGTTTTTAAATTAATAGATCAATCATTTAATCTTTTTTCTGATAGCCATTATGTAGTTAGAGCACTTCAAGTTTTAGAAACTGTTTCTACCATACAATCTTCAACTCCTACCTTTAAATTATTCTCAGAATTACAGGAATGTATAAGAGCCTGATCAAGCCCATTTTTTGTGGGCCATATTAGGGCTCATTCAAATTTGCCCAGCCCCTTAACCAAGGGAAATGATCTGGCCGATAGAGCCACCAGGCTATCCATGATGACCTTCCTTAATGACCCCTTGCAGGAGGCCCGGGCGGCACATTCACTTCATCATCTTAACGCTCAAACATTATGTCTCAAGTACAAAATTACTAGAGAACAAGCAAGACAAATTGTCAAGATGTGTAAAAACTGCCTGACTCTACTTCCGGAACCACATGTTGGGGTTAATCCCAGGGGTCTTGTTCCGGGAGACATTTGGCAGATGGATGTTACCCATGTTCCTTGCTTTGGGAAGTTAAAATTTGTACATGTGACTATTGATACCTTCAGTGGATTTATATGTGCCTCTGTACATACAGGAGAAGCCACAAAAAATGTTCTTGCCCATATGCTCTTTACCTTCTCGGTTATGGGGCAACCTAAGATAATAAAGAAAGATAATGGACCTGGCTATGCTAGTCAAAACTTTAAACAGTTTTGCTCCCAATTTCAAATAAAACATATCACAGGCATACCTTACAACCCCCAAGGACAAGGAATTGTGGAGCGTGCCCATCAAACTCTTAAAAACACCCTGTTGAAACTTACTACCCAGGAAACTATTTATTCTTTTAAGGGTAATGCTAAACTTTTATTGTCCCATGCACTCTTTGTTTTAAACTTTTTGACCTTGGATATGCAAGGGTGTTCTGCTGCCGATCGCTTATGGCACCCCTCCACAAAAATGGATCATGCTTATGTCCTCTGGAAAGACCCTCTAACCGGGATATGGCAGGGTCCCGACCCTGTCATAGTCTGGGGGAAAGGGTCTGCTTGTGTCTATGATTCCAAAGAGGTAGGAGCCGGATGGCTTCCTGAAAGATTAATAAAACCTTATAACAAGTCCATTGCAACCTTGCTATAAAATTCCAAAAATATCTCCAAGCCTATAAGGCCTTATAACCTATTCCAGGGTGGCGCCTGAGAATGCCGTGTTCTCTTTTCTAGATGGTGGCTTATCCCTCGGTTGTGACCTGCTTCCTCTTCCTGCCAATGAGGATCATCGGAGCTGCCTGATATCAGGTTTACAATTACACATGGAGTCTCAAAAACCAAGCAGGAGATACAGTGCACTCTAGCTACTCTGTGGGATCCTTCCCCAAATGGGACCCCATAATAATAGATTTATGTTGGCCAGCCTTGGGAGCAGACCCCTATTGGGGAACGCCTGGAGAATTTTGGCCTCAACCTCAGGCGCTAGAGACTACAGGGACTGCATTTAATGGTGAGGGTAAATGTAACAATAAAGCTAGGAGAGATGCTTTAAAGGACCAACTATTTTCACAAAATGGACACTCAGAGGGATTTTATGTTTGCCCTGGGCCCCCTCACCGAGATCGCTCCCTTAATTATAAGTGTGGCTTTGAGAGTGAATTTTACTGTGCAAGTTGGGGCTGCGAAACCATGGGAGATGCATATTGGAAACCTTCTTCTTCCTGGGATCTCATAACTGTAAAAAATTATGGGACCCACACAATAGATGATGCATCTTGCAGAATTGACGCACCCTCTAAAGGATGGTGTAATCCACTAATCATCAATTTCACTGATTCCGGTAGAGACCCTGGTAAATGGATGGGCTCGAGGGCCCTAACTTGGGGACTCCGCCTATACAAGGAAAACTGGGATGCTGGCCTTACATTCAGCCTTAGATTATCAAAAGAACTCCCTGTCACAGCATGTGTATCCATAGGACCTAACCCTTTCCTCCATAATCCCAACCCCATTTCTTCTTTACCTAGTAAAGGGCTGGGGCCTGAAAACTCTAAGGTTACACAGGCCCTACGAGACCCCCCCCTGATTACCCCATTTCAGCCGACCATTCCTCAGGGCCCCATACCATCACCTCGAGTCATTCTTTCCATTCTCAATGCATCTGCTTCTGCTTTACTCCTTCAAGAGCAGATGAGTAACTCGTCCAAATATAAGGAATGTTGGATGTGCTATTCTGCCTCTCCCCCGTTTTATGAGGGTATAGCCCTTTTTGGGAATTTTATTTATACCAATGATTCTGATCTTTTATATGGAAAGTTTTGGGGATTTACCCGTACCACAATATCTGGTATGGGAAGCTGTATCTTGGGGAAGCCTATGCTCCCTCCTAAACAATTGTTAGAAATATGTAATCATACCTTTATCATTGAAGATCATCATGAATGTTTACTTGCACCAAATTATACTTATTTTGCGAGCTCCTCAGGATTATCTACCTACATAATTACATCTACCTTCCTGAAGGAGTGCGACTATTGTGTCCTAGTACAGCTGTTTCCCAGGCTTAGCGTACACGAGCATCAGGACATCCTAAATTTCTGGGAAAAGGACTCTGCCATGCATCCTCGAGAGAAAAGAGAGCCTATATTGGCCATCACTCTCACAGTCATTTTAGGATTAGGGGCAGCAGGGACAGGCACAGGTATTGCATCTCTTGTGACCTCTCAGCAGAACAAACAGCATTATCATTTACTTAGCGCTGCCATTGATAAAGATCTAACTGAGTTAAGAGAGGGCCTAGCCAATTTGAAAGATTCTGTCGACTCCCTTGTGGAGGTAATGCTACAAAATAGGAGGGGACTAGACCTACCCTTCCTACAGCAAAGAGGGCTCTGTGCAGCATTAAAGGAAGAATGTTGTGTTTATGTGAGCAAGACCGGACTGGTAGAAGACAGTCTAAAAAGAGTGAAAGAAAGTTTAGAAAAACTAAAAAGAGAGCGAGAACAACAGGAATCCTGGTATAAAAACTGGTTCTCTTCATCTCCTTGGCTTTCTACCCTGCTGCCTTCCATTTTAGGACCCCTTGTGGACTTGCTTTTATTGATTTCCTTTGGCCCCTGGGCCTTTCAGCGACTTACGCACTTTATTAAATCACAGATAGATGCTGTTCTACCCAAGAATTCTGTTTCAGTGCATTATCATCGCCTGGAGACTAAAGGAATCGAAAACCAACAAGAGGGCAGCAAGCTAGATAACGCACCCTCCGCATGTCGAGAGGGACTAAACTTCCACAATCTCTTAAGATAATGTCACTTGGCCCCTATTTTTTTTCGTCCCTGGGCCTATAAGAGGAGACATAGTATGACCCAAGGTAGCCATCTTTATGACAGGCACCTTCCTCCACCCCCTGACCAACCTAAGACATGGAGCCTTGAGGATGACAATGGGTAAGGCTGGGGCGTGAGAGGTCGATCCTAAGACAGAGATGGCTACACCTTCTCTCGGTCATCTGTTCCTCTGCCCAGCTACTCCCCGAAGATCTTAATGGTCTTCTATAAAAGAAAGAAGGGGGAGATGTGGGGAGCCAAACAAGGTCATTCAGCCATGGCTGTCTTATGACCATGAGATTGTTGAACTAAGCCCTGCCCAGGAACTGCAGAATGTCCCTACGTGCACAGATACCAGATGTCTTCACCAGATGCCCTTTGTGCTTCCTCGTGCCAAGAATACCTTGACCCCTCCCTCCTTTGCATTTTGCAAAGGTCACTTCCCCCTAGCTCCCCCTCCCAACTTCCTCATTCAGGGCTTGGCCCATAGCTCAATTCCCCCTAGCTCCCCTTCCCAACTTCCTCATCCCCACTGCTTAAAACGTGCTGCCTGTGTGACAATAAACGAGACCTTGACAAATGGAATCTTGCTTGGTCTCCTTTCTTTCTCTCCCCCATGACCCTCAGTTAGCGCCTCTTCGGGACCCTGAATAACTAGACCTGCTGGACGGGTCATGTTGTGTACCCCAGAGATCCAAGGTAAATGGCAGGTTCTATTCCTGTCAGCAAAGAAAAATCTCTTGTCTCTGTCTGGCGTACAGCAACAGCCTTGCCTTTCTTTCCTTTTTCAGATAACCCAGTGGTATAATCATATCATGAGTGCAGAACCCTGGCAGGGCAGTTTCTACACAGGGGTTATTGGTTTTTCTTTACCTCAGAAGAGATGATGCACAGGTTAAGCCTGTAACAGTTTGATTAACAGTACATCTGTGGTCCGTTAGTATAGGCCTAGGAGAAAAGTAAGGGGTTAGGTGTTAGAGGAATCCTAATCCTGTTCTGGCATTCTTTAAATGGGAAGTCTCCTGTGTTGCAATAAGGAAAGTGAAAGACCAGATCTTGCGTTCAGACTCCATCTTAGAGAACCTGACCTAAGGTTGAACTGAAATTAACCAACAAGCTGGCACCTAGCACCAGTTAGTTTCCAGATTACTACCTAGCACTAATTACCAGGTTACAAGCCTGCCCTTGGCACTTCACTTCCTAACAACCACCAATCAGGAGGAAAGCAGAAGTTAAGTTTATGGTTTGGCTCCAGCACCAGCCAATTATTTTAAAGGGCAACAAGACTCCATAGTAACTCGCCAATCAGATGTGTGCCAGGCTAGAATCCCCCTTGGTTGTTTGCTTACCTCTACAAATGCATATGTGAAACTGGTCTCAGGGCTTTACCTTTCAATCCTGCTACATCAGGTCTGGTGGCAAACCTGAGTTCAAACCTGAATAAAATGATTCTAGAGTGATTTCACTGGAGTCAGCTCCTTGGTGGTCTTTTGGGGTTCTGGACAAAAGCAAAGGGTAGGGCTAGGCATTATTTATCTATTCTGCTTAAGGTAGCTGAAAAAGGAAATACCATGTCAATTTTATATCTGGAATGGACAGTAACAGCTTGTCTGTGAAAAATAAACTGGATGAAGTAGATAATCTTATTTTTTTTTTACTAAATTGAATATTAAATAATAGTTGTTTATATAGTCCATTTGACCTGGGAGGGGTGAGTCAAAGTTGATTCTCTAAAGCTTAAATTAACTTTTAATTAAAATAATTAAAATAATATTATATATGTGTGTGTGTATGTGTGTGTGTGTGTGTGTGTGTGTAAATAATTTTAATAGAAGTCTTGGGAATGATTATGTGTTAAAAGGATAAACATTCTCCCAGTTATTTTTGTCTTTAGGGAAAAACAATATTTAAACAAAATTCATATAAACAAAAGGTTTCTAGGTTTTTGGTGGGCTGTATCCCAACGAAACTCTGCCCATTGTTTAGCTCTTTATTGGTTAGCATATGCATTCTGCTCAGAGTATTCAACATAATGGTGTGCAGATGTGTCCAGTTCTTTGTGGGTTAGACACCTGAGTTGGAGGAGGGGCCATCTTCACTGCAATCAGCAATCTACTAGCTACCCACAGGTCTGTGTCTGCTGGGCAGGTCCTTCCTCCATGTCCCCTTGTGTGTGAATTGCTTCCTGGCCATGCATAGCCATAGTCTTCCTGGTGACAACAGGAGGGATCTAGCTCTCTGTCTGTTTAACCTCTGGGAAGTAGAAGATGAGAGGGAGACATGTAAAGATGTCAGGTGAGGTGGGGATGACCTGTGACTTGACTGTCTCAAGTCTGAATCCAGACGTGGCTGCACAATCTTGCAATCTGGGCAGTAGACTGATTGGCATTTCCTCCATTTTGGGCTGTGGGAAAGGAGGTAAGAGATTACTAGGTGTCTCCTCTGCTTTTGTAGAAAGATTCTGAAGAGTAGAGCTTTGCAGGTCAGGAGGAGAATCAGATATTCAGCTGTGGGAGGGGGATTGGGGAAAGCCAGAGTCAGCTTGGCAATCTGCCTACTTTTTATTTTTTTAAATAAAGTCCCACATGGCATTTTAGTGAGTGTTTTTATAGAGCATTTAAAGATGGTCAATATTTTCCTAATCTGAGGGCTTTTTTTTTTAATGTGATGAGACAGACATTCTCCACAGTGACAAAGCAAAGGAAACTGTAGATCCAGCGAACAAAGTAGAGAAAGAAAAGAGGAGGCTTGGACCCTTGGGCTGCGGGGTAGGGGCTTCGTTCTGGGGCCACTCAGTTTTTTGTTTGTTTGTTTGTTTGTTTGTTTTGTTTTTCCTAAACCAGATGAAATGTTGGCTCCTAGTGAGTGCCAGTTGTGTTATGCATGTTGGGGTCCAGATGTGGTTTTGTGTCCTCTGTTTTCTCCTTCTCTGGGTGTCCAGATGCTGCTGCACATCAGGCTGGAAAAATGAAGGGAGTCCAAAACTGGTGAGATCTGTGCAGTGGGGCTGGGGGCCTTCTCCTAGGATTTTCTTACAGCTCTTTTAGATGGCCTTCTCCAGTGATTCTTCAAAATCTCGCTGAGATGACCTTAGCTTGTACACATGCCTTTATTCGGTGTGGGCTTTAGGTATATACATTTTTCGAGGTGAACTAGTTCTATACATACAATTCTTGGTGAGTGAGAAGGGTTTCCTCTTAGCGTGAAATTTCATTGGCTGAGGCTTAAGGTATTGGCGATAACTCATTTGCAAGGAGAGGCATTCCAGGAAGCTGAATCCTGTGATTTCACAAGGAAGTAGATGACATTCCTCAGGTAGAGTGTGGATTGGGCTCCCTAGACCTAGCAAAGGGGAGAAGCCCTGATAAAAAAGGAAGTCCTCCATTTTGTGCTAAACTCGGGAAAGCTGTCCAGACATGGCAGACTACAACAAGATTTGTAGATACAGATATTCTCATTTCACGCTTTTATTTATAGCTTACTGAAGGACATTTACAATAAAGAACTTAACACATTATAAAATTTAAACCAACGATGGACAAAGGCTCAGTTTGAATGTAACTTGGCTTTCAGAAAATACAGAGTCCTGTTTGTTCAGCAGATTCAGTTCAGCTAATGTATGCCGGTACTTTCAACAAAATTGTGTGGTGCTCATCGTCAACCAAATTTAAGATGGCAAACAGCAAATGTACCTGGGTTTCAAAATGCAACTCAAATCATATAACTGGCAGAAGAGAGCCCAAGAACGTGAATAAAGGAAAATTCAGCCAACTCTTAATTAATTTTACTATATAAGTTACCTCCACAATATACTCTATCCACCTGTGAATCAGCTGAAGGAAGCCTCAAGGCTACAATGTCAACCTTTGTTTACATTCAGTTTACAATAAGATAGGGGATTAGTTTCTAGCAGGACTAAATTATTAGAACATGATAATCAAAAGCCACCTTGGAAAACTCAACTTTTGTATATCAGATTGTTTAAAAGACTTTGATACTATACTCTTATTCAAGTAGTTTTATAAAACTTACAAAAATAAATTTTCATTTTCAATTGAATTTCCTATTGTTCATTAATGAATTACTTCTGTTTACTTATAACACTGAATAATAAGAAAATCTTTTAGCTCGATATTCAAACACTTTAGTTAAATTGACATCTTGAGGCTGCGAGATTATTGCCGATCAGGTTAATAATTTGTGAACTAAGAAGGATTAATAGGATTTACTGCTCTTTTGAGAAACATGGATCACACGCTATTCTAATTATATTTTCATTAACCTTTGAAGCTAGATCATGTTCTAACAATTTAGTCCTGTTAGAGACTAATCCACTATTTTATTGTAAACTGAATGTAAACAAAAATAATGCTAAATTATGTAAACATGTATTAGAAAACAAAACTGTTACCATGATTTTAATAATTTATTTCTATATAATGAATCCATTGTATTTAAATTTCATATAGACCATCAAAAAATAAAACAAACAAAACTATCTCCTATGCTCTCTGAGAGATATGAATACACATTCAGATACGCATCATAGGCACAGATGTGATAACTGTAGATTCTGATTTGAACAAGCAACATATTTTCATTTTTTTCAGAAATCCACTACAAGATGGATACAATGAAGACCTTGATGTATATATCTTAACCTAACACTGAATTTGGTACAGCAACATTAATATAAACTTTACCCAATGCCGTTAGATCTGTTAGCACTAAGCTAAGCAGATAGATTAAATAACTTTGGAAATTGTATGTCTTATTTAAGTCCCTAACAATATGTCTAACATTTATTGTAAGTTAAGTGGTATTCTAGTTATTATGGTATTTATTTTGGTCTTTTCCTACCGACCTCATTTTTATCCATTGATAACACATGTTCCTGGAATACTACAATGTTGGAGTAAGTCTAACATATGTATTCTTTGTCACTATAAGAAAGATGAAAAACAAAGAAATGCAGGAATTCTACAGTTATCATCATCATTATTGTGGTTTGAATGTAAGATGTCCTCCATATGCTCATATAGTTGAACACTTGGTTCCCAGCTGGCAGTAATGTTCGGGGATGTTGTGGAACAAGTGGTAGGTAGACCCTCACTGGGGCATGCTGGTGAATGGTAAAAGCAAGTGAGGTTTTATAGCCCCACCCGATTTTTTGTTGAGTGTTTCTTACCTATGGAGTCAACATAACCATCCAATATCCTGCTGTTGTTGACATTTCGTCCCTTCTTTCATAATGGCCTTCCTCATCATAATGGAAATATATCCTCAATCTATCCACCTGAAGAAACTCTTCTTCCCTTAAGTTGTTTCATTAAAGAAAGTGACTAAAAAAAGAATCAAAATTTTTCCTGAAATGATGGATCAAATTCTATTTGAAGTTGGTTCATTCACTCACTGCATTAAATATTTTATTTCTGCAGATGCTTTAACTCAATTTTTATTTTTTATTAAATTTTTGGAGAATTTTGTTTATAAATACTATATTTTTATTATTTCTACCTCGCTTTATGCTCCAAATTCTCATGTGTCCCCCTCCCAAATTCATGGTATCTCAAATTTATATACAGTCGGCTGAGCCAACCTGGTATTACTCATATGTATATGTCCTTAGGCCTGAGCACCAAGGATTAGATCACCCATCAGGGCACTAGTCAATGGAAAAAATCAGTTGATCTGCATCTAGGATTAGGACATAATGAAACTGCCTATATCCATGTTGGCATGTAAACTAAAGATACCAGTGTACTCTTGTTGAAATTCTGTATAAATGAGATTCTACTTTCCTGGTATACATGGCTGACATTATCTCAGTAGAATCTTCTTATAACCTCTTATCATTCTCTTCTCTTAGTTTTTGTTTCTTGAGCCTTAGGAGTAATGGCTGTTTGTAGATGAATCAGTTAGTTTTGGCTACCAACCTTACTATCTGTATTTACTCATGTTGACCAACAATGGAATCCTGTCATTGTCTTTTGCAAAAGGAAGCTTCTTTGATGAGTGTTGAGAACTGTAATTTCTTTGTAGATAAATGTACTTATAATAGAGTTAGGAAAAGTTTAGGTAAATGGTAGTAGTAGATTCTCTTCTAGGGTCTGTGACCTCAAAGAGACATAGCCCAGTGTGATGGTTATTTTTGGTTATCAACTTAACTGCATCTGCAATTGGCTGTTAAAATGGTGGGACACACCTGTGAGGGATTCTTGCTTAATTTAAAATGGGAGGATACACTTATAATCTAAATCTTGAGGTAGAAGGACATACCATTAATTGAGATTTTATGATATAGGAATACCCACCTATAATCTGTGCCACAACTTCTGTTGGAAGCCTATATAAAGAAATGGAAGAAGGACATATAACCCTTAGCTTGGTTTCTCTCACTATGCTAGCAAGTTCATTTCTTCATTGGCATTAGAACCTACTTCTTTGCAATTTCTGTATATACTGAAGACCATCTGAGACATCTAGTCTTGTGGACTGAACTATTACTTGATTATTGAACCAGTAGTCAGCCATTGTCCAAATATCTAGATCAGTCTGTTAGAAATTCTAATAAATCCATATGTGTGTATGTATGTATGTATGTATGTATATATGTGCATATATATATAATATGAAGAGAGATTTATTATGCAAGTTTTGTTACTCTAGAGAACTCTGATTAATACTGCCAACTTTATGTATGAAACATGAATTCCCTTATATAAGATATTCTTAAGTTGAATTAGATAGTTACTGGTTTCTCCAAAGGTATAAGTACCACTATTGCACCCTTATGGAATTCTTGCCATGTTAGTAATTGGTGTGGTTCACATACCTTGCTGTTTGCTAAGACTATTGATTGCTTTTTTCCTTTGGCACCTTACTTAGCATGTTCACATACTATAAAACATAGTACTTAATACTCAATGCTGTATGTCCAAAATATACTTTTCTACTGATTTTTTGATCTCTGTCAATGAGCATCAAGCTACATTAGAATAGCATATACCTGCATTTTTTAAGATTCACTTATCTTACTTAATATACTATTTGTGTTTTGCCTTCATACAAGATTGTGCTCAGTGTATGAGCCTGGTACCCACCGAGTTCTAAAAAAGGCAATGGATCCCCTGAAACTCTAGTTACAGACAGTTTTGAGGTACAATAAACATCCTTGGAATGGAAACTGTGTCCTCAGTGATCTATCTCTCAAGCTCCAAGTGGTGTGGCTTTTACTCTTATAAATTTCCACTGGCAAGTGTCTCGTTTCCTATACATTTCTGGTGAGGAGTTATTCCTCAAGTGCACTAGTACCAGGTAATATAGTTGTCTCATCTCCTACTCTTTCATTACCAGCCTTCACTGCCTACTAATTAAGCTAGAATGCAGTGTGCTTCTGGTGAATTCTAAAATCCAAATTTTCTCACTTTACAGGACTATTGTTCTAAACCTTTTTTATAAGTGGATATTGAGGCAGTCATTAATGTAGATTTTCAGAATCAAATTTTAAGACTTACATGTTAAGAGTAGATTATTGACCTTTGACTAGAGTTATATAACATATGTAATTTAAATGTTAAAATAGAGCAGGAGAGCAGAAAGGATGAATAAGTTATTCTTGCAAAGTAGAAAACAGACAGCAGCTTAAATTCCATTCTCACTCTTTTAAACATTGAGAAATAGTGTTTAATAATCACTGTTTGCTAATATCAAGTTAATATAAGCAAATATTCAGTTAAATCTACATTTGAGACTCTTAATATTTATATTTTAGTACAAGTATATCATAAATATTGTATGGATTATTACTAAAACACTGTTGTTAAAGTGAAATGTGAATTTAATTGTGTGTTATATTTTTTCTTATTTGTTAAATCTAAAAATTATGTGTCACTATTCTCAAGTTTTGTAAAGAAACAAAGAGAAAAAAAAAGAATTTTAGAGATTTTCTTATCTGCAAATCCAGTCAGCACATGTAGTGTCATTGAAAAGACGGCAGGATTTACACAACGATTTTTAAGCAAATTGGAGGTAACATAATGCATGTGAAATTATAGCAATATGAATATTTATATAGTTAATATATAGAAAGAAAAGTAAGTAAACTATAATATTTATCATTTTGCTGCCAATACTATAAATTAAAATAAAATCTACATACACCTAAAAAGCTTCTTGTATATTTTAATAAGTATATGACAGATTATGTGAAGTTTATATATTATAATTTATATAAAGTATGAATATAGGACTCAAACTCTGTAAAGGAAAAAGGTTTTGTGAAACTCTTCCTGAATCCATATGGTTCAAGCAATCTAACAGTTCTGCAAAATTATTCTATTTTTCTGTCTCAAGTAACTTCCCATTTTAAGAAAAAGACATATATCAATAAACACAAAGCCTACTTTAACCAATGACTTCAATGCCAATTTGAGGAGGTATTATAAACCATGTATCTTATGTTTGTAATGTATTGTTTACTTCCTGTGTAAGACAATAAAGAATTTACTCATAGAATAATGCATATTACCTTACAAAATATTATCATTTACGTAAGAGTTTTAAGAACAATTAAGTTCATGGCTATTATATGTAGATCTTTTAAAAATACAGTTAAATATATATTCAGTCAAATTTCCTGTATACACAAATAGTGTTTCCAGTAAAAGTATTACCTTTGACATTTACTCTATTTGTACCACAATAAAAACCTGAGAAAAGAAGCACATTTATTCTTCTGAGTTGAAACTCTGAAGCTTCAGATAATGTCTTTGTTACTCAGTACTGTATATTCTAATCAAGTATAAAGAAGAAAGTGAGCACTATCAAAGGACCCATAAAATGAGTTTATGATGTTTCAGAATCAGACAACATAAAACAGGACATATTCAAATTAGAAACACTATTACAAAGTGTGATCCTATAAGGAATCTCCATAACACTCTTAATAATGTGATTAAGGAGACAAAGTAATAGCAATATACACAAGTACTAATTAGAACATCGAAACTATTACGCCTCATGTGGGAGACAAGTCATAAAATTCAAAGAATATTTGTAAGAAGCTCTATCAGACTAGCTTTTAAGTTTTTTAGTGCCTCGGGCTGATTTAGTGAACTTGTGGTATGAGTTGGAAATGTTTAACAGAGTTCAATTGCCCTAATAATGTACACTAGCCTCTGATCATATAACAATATAAAAGAATAATTTAGAGGAAAACACCCTTTTCTCCTTGGCTCAATTGCCTAGTATATATGAAATCTAAAACCAAATCAAATTATACAATATTCTAGTATTATTGTGCTAGCATTACTTCAAAGTGATAAGAGATGTTGATATATAGACCTATTGTATAATTAAAATAAGATTAGTAACTTAATATTAAATATCAAGGCATTTTATATAAAACAAATATGAGGACTTAAAAAGAAAATATGAGTTAATATTTTTAGTGAGAATGTATATGAAATATATACTTTTGCTTTGCTTTTTCTTATTATTTTTAGTTTCTTGCATTGGTATTGGTTGTATTAATAGAGAAAAATGACATCAACTTGGATAGCTAAGGAGGCATGGAGGAAGTAGGAAAAGTTGGAAAAGGGAAAGAATATTATCAATATATATATTGTGTGAAATAAAAATTAATAAAA
Organism: Tokudaia tokunoshimensis; assembly: GCA_036184795.1. Lineage (NCBI taxonomy): Eukaryota > Metazoa > Chordata > Mammalia > Rodentia > Muridae > Tokudaia > Tokudaia tokunoshimensis. The sequence goes on along the minus strand of BTHU01000011.1, from coordinate 28,364,508 downwards.
ATAATTCAATTGTTAATAACTTCACATGAATAGAAAAATAAAAATAGGAAGGTAAAATTGCCATGAAGGTTTTGCACATTGGCACATAATCATAACACATTTTCTCCATTCTAGACATTAGTCTAAAGAAAATATAGACAGTGAAATTAGTTTTGTCAATATTGTTTATGAACTAGAAAAGACATATTTGACCAGGTAAAGATTTTTTTTAAATTGTCTTTTACTCTTTACCTATTAAAATTCTGCATGGTAAGCTGAAAAACATGGGGAAGTATAAATATCCTGTATTAACATTGCTTCTTAGTTTAGCCAATATACTTATTAGTGAAACAAATATATTTTTCTGGTTAATTTTATTTTTTAATTGTTTTATTTATTTACATTCCAAATGTTGACACCTTTCCTGGTCTCCCTACAAGAGTTCTTCACCCCACCCGAGTCCTTTCCTTTGCCTCTGAGAGGGCGTTCTCCTACCCCCTACACTCCTCTCCCTGAGCAAGGAAATATACCAGTTTAATCATATACTCATCAGCTAGTCTAGATGATTCCTTACATAAATTAAAAGATGCATTGAATGAAGTTTATCTGTGAACAGTGGAATACACCTTAAAAGTTAAAATTAATAATATTCTCATAGCTATAACAGACTATGGACATGCATGCTGCACTTACTCCATTATGTGTACTAGTTTCTTCATCTGTGGACTAGAAATATGAATCTTACCAACTACATGGCTTAACTGTCCATGCTGGTGGACTAATGGACATTAGAAAGAACCTTAAAATCACTACATTTTTAAAGACAGCATGATCACAAACAATAGTCTAAACATTTGTTTTTATATCTGCAAACAAGCATTATCTTCTCTCCTCATCAAAGAGACTTCTTTTTAGAAGTGGTCCACTAGAGAAAACTACAAGAAAAAAAATGCAGTATTGTAGAACCCAGCTACATTAGATATATCTACAAACCACTCCAGCATTTAAGGCTCAGGGAACCCTGGAAATTTGGGGTTGAAAGATTGTAGGAGACAATCTGTGAGTTTGTTGTAAGATTGTTTCTCTTAGTATTATTATCTATACCCTTAGATTGTCAATAACATGATAAACATGAACTGAATAAGGATAAGTTTAATAGTTATGCTAAAGTGAACCTGGGATGGGGTCAAGAGGAGAGACCAAGTGGTCTCAACCCTACACAAAGAATTCCAGGCAACTAAGGTACACGGAGAGCAGAACGAATAGTCTTCCCCAGGGGTGAGCACACCAAAAAACTCAGCACTGAAAACATACATACAAGTAACACTAGAAAGACTGAGCCAGATATAGTTAGGAAATCATATGTATTTCCATATACAAATATGCATTTAATGACAAATAAGGAAAGAAGAGGCTATACATTTTGAACAGAGAAAAGACATTTATGGGAATGTTTAGAAGGAGGCTTTTATGACACCAAGGACGATAACAATGGTAATGAAGATAAAATAACCTGGAACATGGGTGCAAATTCAACAGAAATAATTTCACATATGAGAAAATAAATTACTTGTAGACATATGTGAGAATGTGGCATGTGGCATGGAGTTCCATGTGGGCTATACAGGCAAAACTTAGCTAAATTGGCTATTGAGTCCATGCCTTGGCAGGAGCTTGTCAAGTCCGGCAGTTTTCTTGAAGCAATCATTACATAATTTCTCATACACTTTGAGGAGACTCACTCTTTTCCATGGGAGCAATATTTCAGGTGATTACTCACTCACATTTCTGTGCTAGTAAGGCAAACTTTCAGGAGGGGGTGGGGGAAAACGTCTCTAAGATAAACCTAAGTCTATCATATTGTAGTCTACAGCAGTATTCAGTAAGAGTCCAACTCACTACTTGCAACATAAAACAAGTTCCTCTAGATGGAATACCTTCCTATTACAGCAGAGAGTTTGTTTATGCTGCTGGAATAAGTAATAAACCCCTGCAAAACTCTGAGCATGTTTTCTTCCTAACAACTGAGTATATAAAATTATGTCAGCCCACAAAGGAACTGCATTACTCATAGCTTATTTCAACAATCAAGTTACCCAACTCAGTTAAGAGATATATAATAATAATAATAAGTTCTTGGTATTCTAAACAATAAGGAAACACATAGTGTGTATGACTGAGATGTTATATATTCATAAAAATATTTGAAATGAATAGAATACTAGTTGCCCTAGACTGGGAATGGGAAGATGTATTTAAAGAACATTTCTGATGGAAAGGAAAAATAAGCTCAAAATATATGTTCACTACAGTTAGTGACAGTGCATTACATGCTTGAAAAAAACCAGGAGAAATAGGCATAACACAGAAATATATAAACAAACACATACATATTAACTGGCATTGGTGACAACTGTATTATTAAACTATTTCAAAATAACATATTACAAATGACAAATATACATTAAATCATTGTTAGTAAACCTTATCCACATAAATACTTTAAATTCTACTGAAAATAACTGATACAGTAAACTGTATAAAATAATGACTAAGATAATAATAGTTAATGAAGTAGAAAATCCATACTGCTAAGTTCCAAGTATGTATTGTTTTATTGACCACAATATATTATAAGGGACATTATAACATAGCATTGAGCAAAAACCAGGGTCACACATTCATGATTGGATGTCACAAGATATCTGATATTACTCTCCACAGAACTAACAATATATCTAATCATTCTTTGACACTCACTAAAGGAGAAGTTTTATTTGAAATTACATTTGAAGAAAACTTTGCTGAAATAATAAAATTATGATCCACCAAAAGAGTTAAAAGTTATGTGTGTTGGTATCATATTGATTAAAATATTTAAGTAAAAATATTAAATGAACTTCACTAAATATGAACAGATATGTGACATATGTCATTATTTGTAATTCATTTTAGCATATACTCCAATCTACCATTTAAAAAAGCATATGCCATCGCTAACTAGAAAGGATAAAACCAAGCTATTCAATGTTTACTTAAATTATAACATTGGTGTACTGCCAAAGGACCATCTGCCTACTGTACTAATTAGACCAGGTTCATAAAATATACAACTTAAAGACAAAATTTTCAATGTGTATTTATAGTTTGAAATTTGATGATCACATTGCACTTCTAAATTTGAGTAATTTTGTTTTTATTCTAATACTTAGTTTAAATAATTTTTACAAAAGTGTAGTAAATATATTGTTTCATATAATAAAATACTAGATGAAAATGTAGTTTCATTTTTCATTTTTGAGTTTCATTTGAAAGAAGGTATTTGGAACCCATACATCTCGGAGTCAGGTTTCTACATAGGAAAATAATCTACTGTTATTCCAGGTTCAATTAAATCCCATTTTTTAAGCCCACAACAACCTCATTAGAAGCTTGACTATAACAGAATTTGAAGAGTTACAATTTAAACATAGGCCTAATTCTATTATTGACTTTTACTTGAATAATGTTTGGTATTTTCATAATGTTTTTAATAACTCTTTGAAAATTTCATATGAAGAATTTTATCCTATCTACTTCACCCACTTACCTAGCTACTTCCAGATCCTTCCCACCTCTCTACCCACAAAACTTTATGCTTGTTTTTAAAACCTGAGTCCAGTGTAAGTTGGTTGACAAAACTTGTGAATCATTTTCCCTGGGGTATATGGTCAATATACCAGGTGCAATAATGACACAAATATAATAGGAGCGACCAAGTATTTTTCTGACTGACTTTAAAAACCACTCCATAAGATGTAATCCATACTGACAGTATCAATTAGGCCAAGAATCTGTGGCTAGTTAAATAATGGGCCCCAGGGGAAAACACACTACTTTTATTTGGCTAAATTAATAGAGCAATGACTTTCGCTATAATCATAGATCAGCACCTTGCTCAATTTTCGTTTGACTTTTCATGGTTTAATATATTTAAAGACATTAGGTAAGTTTCCCAATGCAGTGCCATGAAAGCAAGCAAACATAAAAACCTTTAATATTTGTGATGGCTTGAATGAAAAAGGCCCCCAAAGTCCATGTTTGACTGCTTGATCCCTAATTGATGGAACTTTGGGAGAAGGATTTGAGGTATGCCATTGTGGGAGTAGATGTGTTACTGGGAATGATGGACTTCCAGGGTAAAAAATCCTCAACCAGGACAACTCTGGCCCTTCTCCTATTTGTGAATGAGTTTTAAACTCTGTGCTAATGCTCCAGTACTGTGCCTTCCCACCTGCTGCCAAGCTTCCTGCCATACTGGTAATGAACTACTCCTCTGATATTTTAAGCAAGTCCTCAATAAAATCTTTTTTCTGTAAGTTGCCTTGGACATGTTGTTTCTTCAGAGCAACAGAAAAGTAACTAGTACAGTATTCTGTCATAATTTTAGACATACCACTGTAATATTTAACTCTTTCTTTGTCATTAACTCATAATTCTGTTCAAACTTCTTATCTTTAATGATTAAATAATCTATGAAGAATATAAATATGAATAACACAATGTCAGAATCCACAGTGGGATAAATATTCTACAACAATGAAAGACTGTTTCAAGGAATATCTTTATTATTTCATGATTTCTTAAACATATGATCATTTGTCACTGTGATGGTAGAAATTTTCCTCTTTATTTTAATTATCTTGCTTTTTAATAATTTGAGCAATTATGTTTGTTAAATGTTGTATAGAATGATATTCTCTTGATGAATTGATTTGTTTATTTTTACATATTGTCATTTTACTTTGGATAATATATCTCAATTACTATCTACCTTGGAATACTCTAATGAAGACACTCACTTGAGTTATTTGGAGAGATTAATATTAGTCAAATTTAATGAAAATAGTTGCGATTTGTATTTTGAATACAAATTACATAACATAGAAGTTGCTGTGCATCTCCATATATATACACATACACAAATAGTTTGTTTATGCATGTATATATGTATATTAAAAAGGAATATTTTCTGCAAATCCTTTTCATTGTAATTTCTAATAGTTAAGTTATAATGTATCATCTTAGACTTTGTTTTTTTTCTCTACCTTTCATTATTCTTTACCTATGCTAATCAATTGACTTTTTATTATGTATTAATTTATGTATCTATTTCACTCCAGATTTTATTTCCCCCCTCCTGGCTGCCACCCTCCAACTCTTTTTTTTAATTGAATATATTCTTAATTTACATTTCAAATGTTATACCCCTTCCTGGTTTTCACCCTTCCTGAAATACCCCAACCCATCCTCCCATCCCCTGCCTCCAAGAAAATGCTCTTGCACCCAACCCATTCCCATGACCCCCACTCGATTTCCCCACACTGGGGCCTCTATTGAGCCTTCACAGGACCAAGGACCTCTCCTCCCACTGATGCCCAACAAGGGATTCCTCTGCCACTCTTTTGGCTGGAACGATGTGTACCCCTTGGTTGATGGCTTAGTCCCTGGGATCCCTGGGACATTTGATTGGCCGACATCCCAACATCGTCGTTCTTCCATTGGGGCTACAACGCTCCCACCCCCTGCTCCTTCAGTCTGTCCTTTAACTCCTCCATTGTGAACCCTGCTTTTAGTCCAGTGATTGGCTGCTAGTATTCACCTCTGTATCTGTAAGGCTCTGGCAAGTCTCCTCCAAAAGACAACCATAACAGGCTCCTTTCAGTATGCACTTCTTGTCACCCATAGTAGTTTTGGGGTTTGGTGACTGTTTATAGGATAAATCTCCAGGTAGGGCAGTCTCTGGGTGTAGTCTCTGCTACACACGTTGTCTCCATAGTTGTTTCTGTGAGAATTTTGTTCCCTTTCTCCGAGGAACCAAAGTACCCCCACTTTGATCTTCCTTCTTCTTGAGCTTCCTGTGGTCTGTGAATTGTAACATGTTTATTTTGAGATTTGGGCTCATATCTACTTATGAGTGAGTGCATACCATGTGTGTTCTTTCGTGATTGGGTTATCTCACTCAGGATGACACTTTCTAGTTCCATCCATTTGCCTAAGAATTTCATGAATTCATTGTTTTTAATAGCTGAATAGTACTCCTTTGTGCATATATGCCACAATTTCTGTATCTATTCCTCTGTTGAAGGACATCCAGGCTTTTTTTTTTTTTAGCTTCTAGCTATTATAAATATGGCTGCTATGAACATAGAGGAGCACATGTCCTTATTACATGTTGGAGCATCTTCTGGGTATATGCCCAGGAGTGGTATAGCTGGGTCTTCAGGTAGTACTATGTCCAATTTTCTGAGGAACTGCCAAACTGATTTCTAGAGTGGTTTTTCCAGCTTGCAATCCCACCAGCAATGGAGATGTGTTCCTCTTTCTCCACATCCTCTCAAATATCTCCTGTACCCTGAGTTTTTCATCTTAGCCATTCTGACCAGTGTGAGGTGGAATTTCAGGGTTGTTTTGATTTTCATTTCCCTGATAACTAAGGATACTGAACATTTCTTTAGGTGCTTCAGAGCCATTCAAGTTTCCTCAGTTGAAAATTCGCTGTTTAGCTCTTTACCCCATTTTTTATTATGGCTATTTGACACTCTGGAGTCTAACTTCTTGAGTTCTTTGTATACATTGAATATTAGCCCTCTATCGGATGTAGGATTGGTAAAGATCTTTTCCCAAACAGATGTTGCTGTTTTGTCCAACTGACAGTGTCCTTTGCCTTACAGAAGCTTTGCAATTTGATGAGGTTCCATTTGTTGATTCTTGTTCTTAGAGCATAAGCTATTGGTGTTCTATTCAGGAAATTTTCCCTGTGCCCATGTGCTCAAGGTTCTTCCCCATTTTCTCCTCTATAAGCTTCATTGTATCTGGTTTTATGTGAAGGTCCTTGATCCTCTTGGACTTGAGCTTTGTACAAGGAGATAAGAGTAGGTCAATTTGCATTTTTCTACATGCTGACCTCCAGTTGATCCAGCAACATTTGTTAAAAATGCTGTCTTTTTTCCACTGGATGTTTTTAGCTCCTTTGTCAAATATCAAGTGACAGTAGGTGTGTGGGTTCTTATCTGGATCTTCAATTCTATTCCAGTTATCTTCCTGCCTGTCTCCATACCAATACCATACAGTTTTTATCACTATTACTCTGTAGTAGCGCTTGAGGTCAGGGATGGTGATTCCCCCAGTAGATCTTTTGTTTTGGAGAACAGTTTTATCTATCCTGGGTTTTTTTGTTATTCCAAATGAATTTTCAGATTGCTTTTTCTAGCTCTATGAAGAATTGAGTTGGGGATTCCATTGAATCTGTAGATTGCTTTTGGCAAGATATCCACTTTTACTATTTTAATCCTTCCAATCCTTGGGCATGGGAGATCCTTCCATCTTCTGAGATCTTCTAAAATTTCTTTCTTCAGAAGCTTGAATTCTTATCATACAGATCTTTTACTTGCTTGGTTAGAGTCACACCAAGGTATGTAATATTATTTATGACTATTTTGAAGGGTGTCATTACCCTAATTTCATTTTCAGTTTGTTTATCCTTTGAGTAGAGGAAGGCTACTGATTTGTTTGAGTTAATTTTATATCCAGTGACTTTCCTGAAGTTGTTTCTCAGCTTTAGGAGTTCTCTGGTGGAATTCTTGATCATGGTGAATTATTGTTTTGATGCATTCTTGAATTGGTTGGCCAGAATTTTGTTGAGAATTTTGCATCAATGATCATAACAGAAATTGGTCTGAAGTTCTCTTTCCTTGTTTGGTCTTTGTTTGGTTTAGGTATAAGCATTATTGTGGCCTCACAGAATGAATTGGGTAGTGTTCCTTGAGTTTCTATTTTGTGGAATAGTTTGAAGAGTATTGGTATTAGCTCTTCTTTGAAGATCTGATAGAATTCCCCACTAAGCCCATCTGGTCCTGGGCTTTGTTGTTGTTGTTGTTGTTGGGAGACTGTTAACAACTGCTTCTATTTCCTCAGGACTTATGGGACTATTTAGATGGTTTATATGATTCTGTTTTAACATTGGCACCTGGTATATATCCAGAAAATTGTCCATTTCATTCAGATTTTCCAGTTTTGTGGAGTATAGGCTCTTGTAGTAGGATCTGATGATTTTTTGAATTTCCAGTTTCTGTTGGTATGTCTCCCTTTTCATTTCTGATTTTATTAATTTGGGTAGGGCCTCTGAGCCCTCTGTTTAGTCTGGCTAAGGGTTTATCTATCTTGTTAATTTTCTCAAAGAACCAGCTCCTGGTTTTGTTGATTCTTTGTATAGTTTTTTTTTTTGCTTCTATTTGGTTGATTTTGGCCGGGAGTTTGGTGATTTCCTGTTTTCTACTCCTATTGGGTGTATTTGCTTCTTTTTGTTCTAGATCTTCCAGGGGTGTTGTCAAGCTGCTAGGGCAAGCTCTCTCCATTTTCTTTTTAGAGGCACTTAGAGCTATGAGTTTTCCTCTTAGCACTGCTTTAAGTTTTGGTATGAGGTGTCCTCATTTTCATTAAATTCTAAAAAGTCTTTAATTTCTTTCTTTATTTCTTCATTGACCATGCTATCATTGAGTAGAGCATTGTTCAACGTCCATGTGTATGTGTTTTTTCTATTGTTTTTGTTTGAACTCAAGACCATCCTTAGGCCATGGTGATCTGATAGGTGCACGGAATTATTTCAATATTCCTGTATCTGTTGAGGCCTGTTTTGTGACCAATTATAAGGTCAGTTTTGGAGAAGGTACCACGAGGTGCTGGGAAGAAGGTATATTCTTTTGCTTGAGAATGGATTGTTCTATAAATATTTGTTAGATCAATTTGGTCCTTAACTTTTATTTAGTTTCACTGTGTCTCTGCTTAGTTTCTGTTTCCATGATTTATTCATTGTTGAGAGTGGGGTGTTGAAATCTCTGACTATAATTGTGTGGGGTGCAATGTGTGCTTTGAGCTTTAGTAAAGTTTCTTTTATGAATGTGGGTGCCCTTGCATTTAGAGTATAGATGTTCAGAATTGAGAGTTCATCTTGGTAGATTTTTCCTTTGATAAATATGAAGTGTCCTGTCTTATCTTTTTTGACAGCTTTTGGTTTTAAGTCGATTTTATTCAATATAAGTATGGCCACTCCAGCTTGTTTCTTGGGACCATTTGCTTGGAAAATTGTTTGCATATTCAGTCCTGTTTACATATTCAGTGTGCTAGTCTGTATCTTTTTAGTGAGAATTGAGACAATTGATGTTGACATATTAAGGAAAGGTGATTGTTGCTTCCTGTTATTTTCTTTATTAAAGTTGGAATTCTGTTTGTGTGACTATCTTCTTTGGGGTTTGTTGAAAGAAGATTACTTTATTGATTTTTCTAGGGCATAGTTTTCCACCTTGTGTTGGTATTTTCCACCCATTTTCCTTTGAAGCGCTGAGTTTGTGGAAAGATATTGTGTAAATTTGGTTTTGTCATGGAATATCTTGTTTTCTACATCTATGGTAATTGAGAGTTTTGCTGGGTATAGTAGTCTGGGCTGACATTTATGTTCTCTTAGGGTCTGTATAACATCTGCCCAGGATCTTCTAGCCTTCACAGTTTCTGGTGAGAAGTCTGATATAATTCTGATATGTTTGCCTTTATATGTTACTTGACCTTTTTCCCTTATTGCTTTTGATATTCTTTCTTTATTTAGTGAATTTGGTGTTTTGATTATTATGTGTTGAGAGGAGTTTCTGTTTTGGTCCAGTCTGATTTGAGTTCTATAGGCTTCTTGTATATTCATGGGCATTTCTTTCTTTTGGTTAGGGAAGTTTTCTTTTATAATTTTGTTGAAGATATTTTCTGGCCCTTTAAGTTGTAAATCCTTGCTCTCTTCTATACATATAATCCTTAGGTTTGGTCTTCTCATTGTGTCCTGGATTTCCTTGATGTTTTGGGTTACAAGCTTTTTGCATTTTGCATTTTCTTTGACTGTTGAGTCAATGTTTTCTATAGTATCAGCTCCTGAGTTTCTTTCTTCTATCTCTTGTATTATGTTGGTGATGCTTGCATCTATGACTCCTGAATTCTTTCCAAGGTTTTCTATCTCCAGAGATGTCTCACTTTGTGATTTCTTTATTGTTTCTGATAGTGTTGTTCAGTTCCTTCACTTGTTTGTTTGCCTTTTCCTGAAATTCTTTAAGAGATTTTTGTGTTTCCTCTTTAAGGGCTTCTTCTTTTTGACCCATGTTCTCCTCTTTTTCTTAAGTGATTTTTTTTTTGTGTTTCCTCTTTAAGGGCTTCTACCTGTTAACCCATGTTTTCCTGTAATTCCCTAAGGTATTTTTGTGTTTCTTCTTTAAGGGCTTCTACCTGTTGTAACATGTTGTCCCATATTTCCTTAAGGGATTTTTGTGTTTCCTCCATAAGGGCTTCTACCTGTTGACCTGTGTTCTCTTGTATTTCTTTAAGGGAGTTATTTATGTCCTTCTTGAAACCTTATATCAGAATCATGAGATGTGATTTTAAGTCTAGATCTTACTTTTCTGGTGTGTTGGGGTATCCAGGATTTGCTGTTGTGGGGGAACTGGGTTCTGATGGTCTCATGTTGCCTTGGTTTCTGTTGGTAATGATCTTGCATTTGCCTTTTTCCATCTAGTTTTCTCTGGTGTTAGCTGGTCTCTCTGTCTCTGATTTTGGCTTATCTGTCCTGTAAGTCTTTGTATATGTACTTCTGGGATTCTTGTTCTCTCTGTGCACACAGGTATGTAGGCTATACTGGGAGACTGGCTTTCCTGTGCTCCCAGACATCTCTGCACTCAAAATGACCTGAGTACAGCTGGTTCTCTAGGAAGTATCAAGATATGGTGTCTTCACTGTGGCAGACCTGGCAAGATTCTGCCACAGCAGAATGGGCTGGCAGCAGTGGAAGGGGAAGAAGGATCCAAAGGGAACTGCAAATGCCCTGAGTGGCTGGTTCTCATGTACCCTGATTGACTGGTTCTCAACTGTCCTAAGTGGCTGGATCTCTAGGAAGTATCAGGAGATGGAATCTTCACTGTGGCAGACATGGCAAGGTTCAGCCCCAGGAGAAAGGACTTGCAGCAGTGGAAGGGGGAGAAGAATCAGAAGGAGACTGCTATTCAGAAGGGTGAGGTTTTGGTGGTTGCTGGGTAGTGAGTCTTGCTGGACCCCAGCTATAGTTCTCAAGAGGTAGGAGGGAGGATTCTTACCAACTTCCCTGAGTGTCTGGTTCTCTAGGAAATATCAGGAGGTGGAATCTTCACTGCAGCAGACCTGACAAAGTTCTGCCACAGTAGGAAGGGCAGGCAGCAGACAACCCTCCAACTCTTATGTATCCCATACTTCCTCCCTACCTCCCTGTCTCCACTAGGATGTCCCCACCCCCCACACCTGCTCCACCTGACCCATAAACTCCTTGGGCCTCCAGTTTCTTGAGGGTTAGGTGCATCATCTCTGATTGAACACAGACCAAGCAGTCCTCTGCTTTATATGTGTTAGAGGACTCATATCAACTGGTGTATGCTGCCTGTTTGGTGGTCTAATGTTTGAGAGATCTCAGGGGGTCCAGATTAATTGAGACTACTGATCCTTCTACAGGGTCACCCTCCTCCTTAGCTTCTTTCAGCCTTCCCCTAATTCAGCCACAGTTATCAAACATTCTGTCCATTGGATCAGTGAAAATATATGCATCTAACTCTTTAAGCTGCTTGTTGGATCTTCCAGAGTGTGGTCATGCTAGATCCCCTTTTGTGAACATTCCATAGCTTCAGTAACAGTGTTAGGCCTTGGGACCTCCCCTTGAGCTGGATCCCACTTTGGGCTTGTCAGTGGATCTTCTTTTCCTCAGGCTCCTCTTCATTTCTATCCCTGTAGTTCTTTCAGACAAGAATAATTATGGGTCAGAGTTGTGACTGTGGGATGGCAACCCCCTCCCTCATTTGATGCCCTGCCTTCCTGCTAGAGGTGGGCTCTGTAAGTTCCCTCTTGCTACTATTGGGCATTTCATCTAAGGTCCCTCCCTTAGAGTCCTGGGAGTCTTTCATCTCCCAGGTCTCTGGTGCATTCTGGAGGGTGTCCCCCAATCTCATACCTCCTGAGGTTGCCTGTTTCCATTCTTTCTGTTGGCGATCAGGGCTTCAGTCCTTTTCCAGATCCAATACCAGATCAGGTTTCTCTATCACACACACCATCCTATATACACTTTCCCTCTCAGGTCCCTCCCTCTCTCTTGACTTTTCATTGCTTTCTACTCCCTCCCAAGTGGGACTGAGGCATCCTCACTTGGGCACTTCAGCTTGTTGATCTTTTGACTGTAACTGGGTATTCTTTACTTTTCTTGGCTAATTATTAGTGGGTTTTTAGCCACTTATTAGTAAGTACATACAACACATGTCTGTTTGGGTCTGGGTTATCTAACTCAGGATGACAATTTCTAGTTCCATCCATTTGCCTGCAAAACTCAAGTTGTTCTCATTCTTAATAGCTGAGTAGTATTCAATTATGTCAATGAATCACATTTTCTTTATCCATTTTTCTGGTGTGGGACATCTGGATTGTTTCCAGTTTCTGTCTATAACAAATAAGATTGCAATGAACATAGTGGAACACATACCCCTGTAGCATGGTGGGGGATCTTTTGGGTATATTCCCAAGAGTGGTATTGCTGGGTCTTCAGGTAGAACTATTTCCAATTTTTTGAGGAATCTCCAGATTGATTTCCAGAGTGGCTGTACCAGTTTGCAATCCTACCAGCAATGGAGGAGTATTCCTCTTTTTCTACATCCTTGCCAACATGTGTTGTCACCTGACATTTTGATCTTAGCCATTCTGATTGGTGTAAGTTGGAATCTTGGGGTCATTTTGCTTTGCATTTCTCTGGTAACTATAGACTTGAACATTTCTTTAGGCTCTTCTCAGCCATTCGAGATTCCTCTGTTGTGAATTTTTGTTGAAATGGAGACATATTTGAATCAATCCCAATAAAACCCAGGATATAACAAGAATGCCCACCCTCCCCATATCTATTCAATATAGTACTCAAAATGCTAGCTAGAACAATAAGACAACAAAAAGACGTCAAGTGGATACACGATGCCATTTAAGAAATAAAGGTATCACTATTTGCAGATGATATACTCATATACATAAGCAACCCCAAAAACTCTACCAGAGAACTTCTCCAGCTAATAAATAAGTTCAGCAAAGTGGCCGAATATAAAATTAACTCAAATTAATAAGTAGCCTTCCTTTATACAAATGATAAACAGGTTAAGAAAGAAATTATGGAAACAACTCCCTTCACAATAGCCACAAATAATATAAAATACCTTGGGGGTGATTTTAACCAAACAAGTGAAAGACCTGTATGACAATAACTTCAAGTCTCTCAAGAAAGAAATCAAAGAAGGTCTCAGAAAATGGAGAGATCACCCATGTTCATGGGTTGGAAGAGTTGATGTAGGAAAAATGGCCATACTACCAAAGGTAATCTACAGATTCAATGCAATCCCAATCAAAATCCAAACACAATTCTTCAAAGACATGGAAAGAGCAATTCTCAAATTCATCTAGAAATGCAAAAAACCCAGAATAGATAAAACAATTTTTAACAATAGAAGAACCGCTGGGGGAATTACCATTCCTGACCTCAAGTTTTACTACAGAGCAATAGTGATAAAAACTGTATGCTATTGGTAAAGAGACAGATACGTTGATCAGTGGAATAGAATTGAAGACACAGAAATAAAACCACACACTTACAGACACCTGATCTTGACAAAGACGCCAAAAACATACAATGGAAAACAGAAAGCATCTTCAAAAAAGGGAGTTTAACTGCCTGTCTGTATGTAGAAAAATGAAAATAGATCCTTATTTTCATTGTACAAAGCTCATGTCCAAGTGGATAAAGGACCTCAACATATAACTAGATACACTGAATCTAATAGAAGAGAAAGTGGGAAAGGGCCTTGAACTCTTTGGCACAGGGGCAAATTTCCTAAAGAGAACTCCAATGGCTCATGCTCTAAGATCAAGAATTGATAAATGGGACCTCATGAAACTGGAAAGCTTCTCTAAGGCAAAGGACATTAGTCAATAAGACAAATTAGCAACCTACAGATTAGAAAAAAATCTTCACTAACCCCACATGCGATAGAGAGCTAATATCCAAAATATATAAAGAATTCAAGAAGCTAATCATCAAAAAAATAAAAAAAAAATAAAAAAAAAAAAACCAAACAACCCGCTCAAAATATGGGGTAACTGAGAATTCACAACAGAGGAATCAATTGACTTTGTATGTTATATTAAAAATAGTATGTGTGAATATTCACCATTTTGTGTTATAACAGGCTATATGGTTTTCATTGCTTTTTACACATCCTATCATTTCCTTAATGCAAAGGCATTAATTTTCTGACTAAATAAAATATTAACCAATTTTGACATTCACATTTCTTTGAATTTCTGTCTACTCTTTCCTTCTATGTGCTGCAAATATCACAGTTCACCTATTATTCTTTGGTGTAATCTTTAATTGTTGTAGGCTATTTATCACACTGTGAACTCTTACATTGTGTTATTCATATTCATATTCTTCATGGATGATTTAAGCAACCATTTTCTATTACAAAGAATATATTTTAAACTTCCATGTAGAATGGGTGTTCTATTATTTAAAATTCTATTAGCTCTTACTTAATTAAGAAGTGTTCGTTTCACCTTAATTTTTACAATCTACTGAGTGTGTATCTTTTTCCATTTCCTCTCTTTGTTTCTAATGGAGGCCTGCATTTTTCTAAAGGGAAATAAAGGACAGGTGAATTTGATGGATAGGAGAGGCATGGGAGGGCTGGGAAAAATGGATGTTGGTAACCTGTAGTCAATATGAGAAAAAAAATCTATTTTCAGTTTGAAAAAGAAAATGCTTAGATACATGTATAGATTTGAATGAGATATTGATTGTAGTTATTTTTCTTGTCTTACTATGAATGAAGTATAACTATTCTGTTTATTCTTCAAATTTCAGTCATTAGCTGTCAGAGACTTGTTATATATTTGGATTTTTTAAATTTACTTGTTCATTATTATAAATAAATTCTTGGCTGAAGCCATTGCTCATTGGGCAAAAGCATTTGCTGCATAATTCTGGTTCATACTCCAGATTCCACAGTGGATGGTAACTTACCTCCAGGATATTGTGCTCCAATTTAAACACACACTATGAAAACCATACAGAGACACGCAATACATTAATAAGTAAAAATAATAATACATTTTAATCAGAGGTTTGCATTTGTATTTCTAAGTTTATAATTTTGAGCAATAATGGTTTGTTTGTTCATTGTTGTTTTAAATATTTTTATCTCAGCCTCCAAGCATGTTTAGGCATTAATTGTACTTTTGTTACAGTATGAAATATTGCTTAGAGTTAACTGATGTTCTTTTATTTTTTATTTCTACTTCCTTCCACTTAAATAGTTGTAGTATGATGCCTATGACTTGACTGACATTTTTCTTTAATGATGAATAAGTCCCTTCTAAATATTCACTAAACATGATAATTGTTTATTATTATTAAGACAAGTGTAGGATCCCAGGCTTGAGCTAAACCAGATGTGTGGTTCTGGCTCAGACTTTCTTATACTTTAGCAGTCACACAGCAGCTGGGTTGTGGGTCACCTTAAAAGGTTTCCCATTTCTATTACACTGGTGTTTCTGGAAATCATCTGTGATCTCAACAGAGTTCATAAAATATAACTTGTGCTCTGGCTTTCTGTGATTAAGCTAAATGCTGACAATCCCAAGAGTGCTAGGCACAAGATGCACAGAATTACCAGTCTTACCCTTAGAAATCACATATTAACTCTCCAATACTTCTCATTTATTAACAGATTATGTTTCTGTATAAACCTAACATTTTCCCAAAGGTGCAATTCATTAATAGATATCATGATGTAAGTATAATAAGCTTAAAGATTATTTATACAATAGGTATTTCCTCTCAATTGAACTTAATGTTCTCATTTCTTAAACTATGGAAGATATTCCTTAGGAACACAAAAGAAACAATATTAAATATTATAAATATATATTGAGTTCTTATGTTTTAAGAATTTTTTTTACATTTTTTCTCATTATGTATCAAATTATTGATACTATTTCTGCAAAGTACTAAACCTGATATTTAAATTTGACAAGATAAAGCAAGCATTTATTTAGATTACATCTTGTTTACCAATAGAAGTAATAATCTTGTTGAATAACTTAGACAGAAAATAAAGGGAACATCAGCCATGACATCAGTCTTCTCTGAATTACTGTCAGAAACAAACAATAATAAAATACATCTCATTTGGAGAAAACCTACAAGAACTCATATAACCGAATATCTAAGATTGTTTGTTTATTTGTTTATTCACTTTAAATCCTGATCACAGCCTCCATCACTCCTCTTTTCAGTTCCTCCCTCCCAACCCTCTTTCCAAACTTCCCCTTCCCTTCTCCTCAGAGAGAAGGAAGCACCCCCCTTCAGGGTACCAACTTGCTCTGTCATATCAAGTGGAATCAGGACTAAGCACAGCCTCTCCTACGAAGGTCAGAAGGCCAGTCAAGGCAGACCAGCTAGGGGAAAAAAGATCCAAAGTCAGGAAACAGAGTCCCATTCAGTGACAGCTCCTACTTCAATTCTTAGGGGACCCATATCAAGATCAACTGTATATATGTAGGTGACTTGGTCCAGTCCATGCATGATTTTTGGTAATATCAATACTCCTCAAACTAGTCAACAAAATAGAAACTAAAGAAACATTACCTAACTCATTCTATGAGGTCTTAGTCATGTTGATACATATGGAAACCACACAACTTCTCAACAATGAAAGAGAATTTCAGACCAAATTTTCTTATCATCATTGATGCAAAAATACTCAATAATGAATACTTGCAAGCCAAATTCAAAAACACATAAAAAACAATATCCACCATGGTCAAGTAGGCTTTATTCCAGTCGTGCAGTGATGGATTAATTTATGAAAATTCATCAATGTAATCCATCATCTAAATAAACCGAAATAAAAAATAAACACATGATCATCTCATTAAATGCTGAAAAAGCCATTGACAAATTCAAATATTCCTTGAGGATAAAAGTCTTGTAGCGAACAAGACACATACCTAAATACAATAAAGGCAATACACAAAAAGCCAACAGCCAACATTAAATTAATTGGGGAGAAACTCAAAGTTCTTTCACTAAAATCAGGGGCAAGACAAGGCTGTCCACTCTCTGTACCTATTCAATATAATACTTGAATTTCTAGCTAGAGCAATAAGACAACTAAAACAGATCAAGCAGATACAAATTGGAAAGGAAAAAGTCAAAGTGTCTCTATTCACAGGTGATATGACAGAATACAGAAATCATCCCCAAAATTCCACCAGAGAACTCCTACAGAGTGACTTTATGAGAAGAGTTTTCTTAAGGAAATGGCATCTCGGGTAAAATCTCACAGATGCAGAAAGTCTATCAGTCAAAGTAAGGCAAAGTTACTTAGGCTCCTGTGATTTATAGAGCAGGTGAAGACATTGTAAGTTATGAGTCCAGAGGACAAGGGGACTGGCAAAATGGCATGAACAGGAGTAAAGACACAAAGTCAAGAGAACTGAAAACAAAAGTTTTACTTCTATCTTTTGTTTTATTTTTTTAATTCTTTTGTTTTTTGAGAACATAATTGCAGAGTTTTATTGTTTTCTTCATCCCTTAAACCTCTCTCAGAGGCCTCTTTGCTCCTTTGGAAATCCATGACATCTCTTTTCATTATTTATTGTCACCTGTTTGTGTTTATGTGCCTTGCTAAATATATAAGTACAACCTACTCAATCTGTATGATGTTACTTGAATACATGTTTTCAGAACTTTTATTTTGTAATAGTTCATAATTTTACGAGAAGCAACCTATGACAATTTGAACCAAAATACTTGAACTACAATGCCCAGTAGACAGAAAAAGATGAAATTTTATTTACTTAAAGTCATATTTACATAACACTTGGTGCTATGATGACATATAATAAGCAATTCATTAGGTGGGGTAAAATATTACATCACATATGTATAATTTATTCAGTGATTATCACATTACTTAATAGATTTGGATCATAAAGTCATAATGGTTTATGATCATTTGGACTTTATTTTTATCTTTAGTTACTTTGTAGTCATATTAAACATAATTATTTTTAAAATAAACTCAACTAAAGAACCAGAATAACATTACTTTTTAATGGTCACACATCTTTTCAGGCTTCACATCAAAGAAAATCGACACAGAAAGTCTGGCACTATGCCTGTTGAAGCCAGGAAAAGTAATGTTCTATAGTATCTATGAAGTTGCCAGTTCATTATATAAACTGCCAAGAGATCAATTTTTCTAATGAGCAATACATTAACTCTTTTTTTTATAAAAACCATAGTATATCCTTTGGGTACTGAGGTTCATATAATTGACCATCTAAAATAAAATAAATACATTTCTTCATAAAGCAAAAATTATATGTATTTTCACATGTATGTAATTTATTATATTCAATTATCATTTAAAGGCCTTGTGAATTGTGTAGTTAAAAATTTGTAGGGATGACAGTTGAATGGAATAAAGAACACTCATAAAAATTTCAAAGTCAGCTAGAATACTTATATTTTCAGAGAAAAGTCCCTTGTACTTTTTCTGGCTCAAACTAGTGAACTTTCTCAGCATTCCTCCATTAAAGAAATGCTATGCACATAATTCAGGAGACAAAATAATTTTTAATATTTAAAGAAGAAACAAAGGGTGAAATATAATCTCAGAAAATTAAATAATTTTCACCCAATCATCTAACATCCAGCAACTCCATTGTCAGAGTATGTTTGGACTATACAGACTTTTTTTTTTAATTTTACAATTGGAATAGTCTTTTTATCTATTTTTTTCACAGCAAATAATTTCAAGATTTTAATATTGACTCTAGATCTTTCCACTTTATTTTTTATTAGATATATTCTTTATTTACATTTCAAATTATTTCCCCTTTCCTGGTTCCCCCCTCCCTGAAAGTTCCATAAGCCCTCTCCCCTCCCCCTGTTCCCCAATCAACCCCTTCCTGCTTCTTTGTCCTGGTATTCCCCTACACTTCTTCATCCAGCCATTCCAGTACCAGGGGACTCTCCTTCCTTCTTCTTGGGCATCATTTGATATGTGAATTGTGTCTTGGGTATTCTGATCTTCTAGGCTAATATCCACTTATCAGTGAGTGCATACCATGTGTGTTCTTTTGTGATTGGGTTACCTCACTTAGGATGATATTTTCAAGTTCCACCCATTTGCCTAAGAATTTCATGAATTCATTGTTTTTAATAGCTAAGTAGTATTCAATTGTGTGAATATATCACATTTTCTGTATCCATTCCTCCATTGAGGGACATCTTCTGGGTTCTTTCCTATTTCTGGCTATTATAAATAGGGCTTCTATAAACATAGTGGAGCATGTGTCCATATTACATTCTGGAGAATCCTCTGGGTATATGCCCAGGAGTGGTATAACAGTGTCCTCCTTTAGTATCATGCCTAGTTTTCTAAGGAACTGCCAGACTGCTTTCCAGAGTAGTTGTACCAGCTTGCAATTCCACCAGCAGTGCAGGAGCATTCCTCTTTCTCCACATCCTCACCAGCACCTGCTGTCTCCTGAGCTTTTGAAAAAAACTTTTTATTGATTCTTTGTGAATTTTATATCATCCACCCCTGTCGCATTTATCTCTCTGTCCTTCCATATCTACTCTCTTGCAAATTCAGCCGAGTTGGAAAAAAAACTTAAAAACCCAAAACAAAATTGCAATAAACATTGAAAACAACAAAATCTCACTGTGTAAACTGCAGTATGATGTTTCACACAGTACTATTGCAAAACTTCATTGTAATGAGTCATTGATTTTGTTCAAGTGCTCTAGTTTCTGCTACATTATCAATACTGGATCACTGAGACTCCTGTGAGGGCAACTGTCCTGTGTCTAGGAGGTCTTGTAGCTTAGGATCTTTACTTCATGTACTTTAAAAGAGCCAGTCTCACTCCTTGCCTGGGCAGCTTGGGATAGCTGTCCCCAAGAACATGAGAGCAGGAGATCTGGACCTGCCCATCATGGTCATGCAATGTCCTGGCCTTGGAGGAGAAACTGCCCCTCCGTGCCATTATATTTAACTTTTACTGAATTGTTCCTGGGCAATTTCATTAATGAATAAAGTAGTTTTTCTGAATTCTCAAATTATCCAGTCTAGTTAATCTCCTTCCCACTCTTTTTTTTATTTTCTATATTTTTTTATTTCCATTCTGAATGATTTCCCCGTTCCCGTTTCCTCCCTCCCAGAAAGTCCCATAAGCCCTCTTCCCTCCCCTTATTCCCCATTCAACCTCCTCTCACTTCTCTGTCCTGGTATTCCCATACATCTAGTCTTTCCAGGACCAGGGGTCTCTCCTTCCATCTTCTTGGAAATCTATTGATATGCGAATTGGATCTAGGGTATTCCGAGATTCTGGGTTAATATCCCCTTATCAGTGACTGCATACCATGTGTGTTCTTTTGTGATTGGGTTACCTCACTAAGGATGATATTTTCCAGTTCTGACCATTTGTCTAGGAATTTCCTGAATTCATTGTTTTTAATTGCAGAGTAGTATTCCCTTGTGTAAATATATCACATCTTCTGTATCTATTCCTCTGTTGAGGGACATCTGGGTTCTTTCCAGCTTCTGGCTATTATAAATAAGGCTGTTATGAACATAGTGGAGCATGTGTCCTTATTGCATGCCGGGGATCCCTCTGGGTATATGCCCAGGAGTGGTATAACAGGATCCTCTGGGAGTGTCATGCCCAGTTTTCTGAGGAACTGCCAGACTGCTTTCCAGAGTGGTTGTACCAGCTTGCATTCCCACCATCAGTGGAGGAGTGTTCCTCTTTCTCCACATCCTTGCCAACAACTGCTATCTCCTGTGTTTTTGATTTTAGCTATTCTGACTGGTGTGAAGTGGAATCTCAGGGTTGTTTTGATTTGCATTTCCCTAATGACTAAGGATGTTGAACATTTCTTTAGGTGCTTCTTAGCCATTAGATATTCTTCAGGTGAGAACTCTTTGTTTAGCTCTGTACCTCATTTTTTAATAGGGTTATTTAGCTCTCTGGAGTCTAACTTCTTGAGTTCTTTGTATATATTGGATATTAGCCCTCTGTTGGATGTAGGGTTGGTAAAGAACTTTTTCCAGTTTTTTGGTTGCTGCTTTGTTCTTTTGACAGTGTCCTTGGCCTTACTGAAACTTTAATTTTATGAGGTCCCATTTGTCAATTCTTAACCTTAGAGCATAAGCTATTGGTGTTCTGTTCAGGAAATTTTCTCCTGTGCCCATATGTTCAAGGTTCTTCCCTAGTTTCCTTTCTATTAGTTTCAGTGTGTGTGGTTTTATGTGGAAGTCCTTGATCCACTTGGAATTGAGCTTAGTACAAGGAGATAAGAATAGATTGATTTGCATTCTTCTGCATGTTGACCTCCAGTTAAACCAGCACCATTTGTTGAAAAGTCTATCTTCTGATAAAGTATCCTTTGGAATCCTCTTGAGAACTATTATTGATTTTCTTCCAAAATAATTATTTGCCAATTAGGAGACGTTCTCCACCTTTTCTCTGACTGACTATTGATAGGGCCACTCCTGTGTATACAGACAAAAGCTATTCTGAAATAGTTGAGTCCTCAGCAATAAACCGGAAATTTATTCCACTCCCTTTGAGGATCAGAGATTATTGAAAAAGAAATACAATAAAAGTGGAAGATATAGAATGGGCTGCAAAATGCTATGTTAAGAGCATGCAACAGAGAAGCAGTCATGACTTAACTGCTGTGGATAGGTATAGGTTTAATTTTTCACAGATTATAATATGCAGATATCCTTACCGTACTTTCAAATATGTATTTTAGTAACTTTTTCCTCCTCCCTCTTATAACCCATTCTCCTGTGCCCCTCCTTGTACATTTATCTCTAGTGTCTTCTGCTTTGATAGTACATGCACCAATCTTCCTTTCGTGTGTGTTCCATTTCCTGTGTACATTTTGCATCTACATCTACTTTCTAGATTTTTAGGCTTTCCCAACATTTAGTCATTTAGTATCATATATATGTATATGTGTATGTATATGATGTATATATTATTAGACACATAGATATACATTTATGAATACATTTTAGACTTCAATCCACATATGAAAGCAAATATGCAGTATGCGCATGTAAGTGTGGATGCATATGTGTGTGTGTTCCTTAATTTGATTGATTGAAGTGCTCAGGTTTCAGCGCTCCCTACCAGCTAATGTAATATTTTTTTAATTCCTAAATTTGTATATCCACTCATTTATAAGGTAAGAAATTATGAGAAATTAAGTGCAAGTTTTTGTGTACACCTGTGTTATACTTTCTGTTGAGCAAATTTCCAAATATCAAAACTTGAAATAACTAGATAACATATAGATGTATGATTTGATTTAAAAGCAAAACTGGTAAAATGTTTTAGAAGCAGTTGTAGCATTTAGTTTTACATCCTTTCAAAGTATGGATGAGCTCAACTTTTTATACTTGACAAAATGGCATATAATTAAGTATAACATGCTATTTAAAAATACATATATGCATCATCCTAATTAATATTCTCATCACTTTAGCCACGTTTTATTTTGCCATTGATTCCAGGACCCTTTGCTTTTCAGGCAAAGGCTTTCTACTGAGTTATAGCTTTCTTGTGTAATTATTATATTTAAAATTATTTCATTTTTGACAAGATCTCAGTGATTTTATTTTATATTAATGGGGGAAGACTTCAAGAAAAAAAAAGTGTTGCAAATTCTTTGTTGTTCCTCTGAATCCAGCAATGTAGCATTGGCACTTTGCAAACTTTATCTTGACAGTTGCTCCCAATTTAGGGAGGGAGACAAATTTCTCTAATTATACCTCTTGTCTTTTTACAGTACTTCCCCTAAGCCTTACCTTCTGCCTGCTACAAGATTTGCATTCCCTGTTTGTCTCCAGGTATGTTATGTGAATACCAAGTGTCTGTAGTTATGTATAATCAAATTCCGTTCTTTATGTGCAAAGTTCATCAAAAGCATTTCCCTCTTCACTTGAGTAATATACAAAGACTTTCCCCTCCATCTAGGGAAACATGATGGAGATACACACGTTAGAATCAATAATGAATTTGATGAGAAATAATAAAGTGGTAACAATGATGAGTTTGTTTTTGCCATCTGTTACAGACATGCCTGAGTTCATTTTCTGTTTTTCCAGTCAATTTATGGTGTTATTTTTCTTCTTAATTGCTAAAACTTACATGAAAAATTAAATGAAAGAACTCTATAGTAGCAGACTGTATTTATTATTTAGATTGTTTAATCACATTAAGATAAATATAAGCAAGCCTCTCATAAAGTATTCCATCATATTTAAAATTCATGAATATAATTTTTCCATTTAATTTTAGAGATTTCTTTTTAATGGGATGATTGGTCAACAATCAGTAGAGCTTTGCCCTTTGTTACATTCTCTTCTACACACTAGGGCTTCATAGTAGCACAACAAAGCATTTACAACAATTACAAGAATGGACACTGAAAGCCTGCAAATATTAAATCATATATCTACTAGATTATTGCTTTATAGAATTATGAACTTATTTTGGAAGTGTCTTCTAATTTGGAGGACTTGAATGCAAATAATTAAGTGAGCATTGGCATTAATCCATGCAGAGTCGGCTTTGTAAATTGTTAATAAGGTTAGAGTGGATATGGACCTGAGTTTCATCAGATAGGTACTCCACATTACAACCAAAGGAAGCAAAAGTCAAGAGATGCCATTTCATTTACACATGACTCAATTTTAAGTGAATAAACTGTCCCCCTCCTCCTTCAGAATCCCAATCATTCTATATTGCTTTATCCAACTTGGTTTTATCCTTTGTCTTCTTTATTTAATTTCAATAAATTTCACGTGTGTATGTTAACTGAATCCCAGTCTTATTTTTGCCATTAAAAATCCTGAAAGTACACCCAGAAGTTGCTCCTGTATGTAGTATTGACACATGTTACACTATGTTCATTGCAGCCATATTTATAATAGCCAGAAATTGGAAGCAGCCCAGATTTCCCTAAAAAGAGGAATGGATACAGAAAATGCAACACATTTACACAATGGAGTACTACTCAGCTATTTAAAACAATAACTTCTTGGGGCCATTTGCTTGTAAAATTGTTTTCCAGCCTTTTACTCTGAGGTAGTGTTTGTCTTTGACACTGAGGTGCGTTTCCTGCATGCAGCAAAATGCTGGGTCCTGTTTACGTATCCAGTCTGCTAGTCTATGTCTTTTAATTGGGGAATTGAGACCATTGATATTAAGAGAGATTAAGGCATAGTGATTATTGCCATCTGCCATTCTTGACGCTATCTTTATGTTTGAGTGGTTATCTACTTTTGGGTTTGATTCAAGAAGGTTATTATCTCTTTTTTTCCAGGGTGTTGTTTCTCTCCCTGTATTGGAGGTTTCCACCTATTATCCGTTGCAGGGCTGGATTTGTGGAAAGATATTGTGAAAATTTGGTTTTATCATGGAATATCTTGGTCTCTCCATCTATGGTGATTGAGAGTTTTGCTGGGTAGAGTAGTCTAGGCTGGCATTTGTGCTGTCTTAGTGTCTGCATGAGATCTGCCCAGGATCTTCTGGCTTTCATAGTCTCTGGTGAGAAGTCTGATGTGATTCGGATAGGTCTTCCTTTGTATGTTACTTGGCCCTTTTCTCTTACTGCATTTAGTATTCTTTCTTTGTTTAGAACATTTGGTGTTTTGATTATTATGTGACGGGAGGTATTTCTGTTCTGGTCCAGTCTGTTTGGAGTTCTGTAGGCTTCTTGTACGTTCATCAGCATCTCTCTCTTTAAGTTAGGGAAGTTTTCCTCCATAATTTTGTTGAAGATGTTTACTGGCCCTTTAAGTTGCAAATCTTCACTCTCATCTATACCTATAATCCTTAGGTTTGGTCTTCTCATTGTGTCCTGGATTTCCTGGATGTTTTGGGTTACGCGTTTTTTGCATTTTGCATTTTCTTTGACTGTTGAGTCGATGCTTTCTATGGAATCTTCAGCACCTGAGATTCTTTCTTCCATCTCTTGTATTCTATTGTTGATGTTTGCATCTATGACTCCTGATTTCTTCCCAAGTAAGAGCAATTCAAAAATTCATCTGGAATAACAGAAAACCCAGAATAGCTAAAACTATTCTCAAGAGTAAAAGAACCTCTGGGGGAATCAGTATCCCGGACCTCAAGCTGTACTACAGAGCAATAGTGTTAAAAACTGCATGGTATTGGTACAGTAACAGACATGTAGATCAATGGAACAGAATTGAAGACCCAGAAATGAATCCACACTCCTATGGTCACTTGATCTTTGACAAAGGAGCTAAAACCATCCAGTGGAAAAAAGATAGTCTTTTCAACAAATGGTGCTGGCTCAGCTGGAGGTCAACATGCAGAAGAATGCAAATTGACCCATCCTTATCTCCTTGCACTAAGCTCAATTCTAAGTGGATCAAAGATCTCCACATAAAACCAGACACACTGAAACTAATAGAAGGGAAACTAGGGAAGAACCTTGAACATATGGGCACAGGGGAGAATTTCCTGAACAGAACTCCAATAGCTTATACTCTAAGATCAAGAATAGACAAATGGGACCTCATTAAATTACAAAGTTTTTGCAAGGCAAAAGACACCGTCAAAAAGACAAAGCGGCAACCAACTAACTGGGAAATGATCTTTACCAACCTTACATCCGACAGAGGGCTAATATCCAAGATATACAAAGAACTCAAGAAGTTAAACTCCAGAGAGGCAAGTAACCCTATTAAAAAATGGGGTACAGAGCTACACAAAGAGTTCTCACCTGAAGAATATCTAATGGCTGAGAAGCACCTAAAGAGATGTTCATCATCCTTAGTCATTAGGGAAATGCAAATCAAAACAACCCTGAGATTCCATCTCACACCAGTCAGGATGGCTAAGATCAAAAACACAGGAGACAGCAGTTGTTGGCGAGGATGTGGAGAAAGAGGAACACTCCTCCACTGCTGGTGGAATTGCAGGCTGGTACAACCACTCTGGAAAGCAGTCTGGCGGCTCCTCAGAAAACTGGGCATGACACTTCCGGAGGATCCGGCTATACCACTCCAGGGCATATACCCAGAGACTACCTGCATGCAATAAGGACACATGCTCCACTATATTCATAGCAGCCTTATTTATAATAGCCAGAAGCTGGAAAGAACCCAGATGTCCCTCAACGGAGGAATGGATTCAGAAGATGTGGTATATTTACACAATGGAATACTACTCTGCAATTAAAAACAATGAATTCACGAAATTCCTAGGCAAATGGTCAGAACTTGAAAATATCATCCTTAGTGAGGTAACCCAATCACAAAAGATCACACATGGTATGCAGTCACTGATAAGGTGATATTGACCCAGAATCTCAGAATACCCTAGACACAATCAGCATATCAATAGATTTCTAAAAAGATGGAAGGAGAGACCCCTGGTCCTGGAAAGACTGGATGTAGGGGAACGCCAGGACAGAGTAATGAGAGGGGGTTGAACGGAGAAAAGAGGGAGGGAAGGGGGCTTATGGGACTTTCGGGGAGGGAGGAAACGGGAAAGGGGAAGTGATCTGGAATGTAAATTAAAAAAATAAAATAAAATAAAATAAAAAAACAATAACTTCACGAAATTCACAGGCAAAATGATGGATCTAGAAAATATCATCCTGAGTGAAGTAACTCAGTCACAATGGTACACATATGGTATGTATTCACTGATAAGAGGATATTAGGTAAAGCTCATGTAATACCCATGGTACAACTCACAGACCACATGAAGCTCAAGTGGAAGGAAGACCAAAGAGTGGATGCTTCAGTAATACTTAGAAGGGGAAAAATATAATCAAGGGAAGTAGAGGGTGGGAGGGACTTTGAAGGAAGAGAGAAGGGGGAGGGGTAAAAGAGGGGCAGAATCAACTATGGAAGGAGGTGGAAGTACAGAGGGGTCAGGAAATTAAACAGAGGTGTGCAGCAATGGGGCATGGAGAACTTGGGGTAGCAATCAGAAAGTTCCAGATGCCAGGAAAGCGAGAGCTTCCCAGGATACCATGGGGATGACATTAGCTGAAATACCCCACAAAGGGGAGGGAGAACCTGTTGAGACCATATTCAAAATTCAGGCATGGCCCCCTGGCTGAAGGATGGGGCCATCTACCCATCACCAAAATTTTAAACCAGATTTGCTCTTGTCTAAAGGAAATACAGGGACAAAGAGTGGAACAGAAACTGAAGTAAGGCCATACAGAGTCTGCCCCATGGGGTGATCCATCCCACATGCAGACTCCAAACCCAGACACTATTGCTGATGCCAAGAAGTACTTGCTGACAGAAGCCTGATACAGCTTTCCTCTGAGAAGCCCTGCCAAATTCTGACCAAATCAGATGTAGGGATGCTTGCAGCCAACCATTGGACTGAGCCTAGAGACCCCAATAAAGGAGTTAGGGGAAGGACTGAAGGAGGTGTAGGGGTTTTTATCTGGCATCAGTGGGAAGTCAGGCCCTTGGTCCTGTGAAGGCTTGATGCCCCAGTCTAGGGGAATGCTAGAGCAGTAAGGAGTGGGCGGGTGTTAAGGAGTGGGTGAGTGTAAGGAGTGGGCGGGTGTAAGGAGTGGGTGGGTATAAGGAGTAGGTGGGTGTAAGGAGTGGGTGGGTGTAAGGAATGGGTGAGAGGAAGGTATGGTATGGAGGGATAAGGTAGGGGATTTGCAGAGGGGAAATCAGGAAAGGGGATAACATTTGAAATGTAAACAAATAAAATATCCAATTAAAAACTAAAGATAAAAATTCTTCCTATAAAAAACTTGTTTTTGCAAGATTTTATATTAAACTAGTGATTAATTGAAATATATATATAGACAGCTATAGAAATTAAAATATACTAGAGACCTTTATTCCCAGTAAATGAAGATTTTAAGATACTTTTATAATTTCAAATATTATTCCAATATAAATGCTGTCTTTCTCAGTATATTTTCAGTAAATTTCCGAAAAGATAGTCCTCTACATCCCAATCTAGATCAGGGAACTTAGAGTTTGCATTCTATGAAATGGAGACAATTAATTGAATCTAAGTAACTTTTCTTGAGTAGTATAACAATTAAAAATAAAATAGCTCTCTTTTGGAGATAGAAAAATATTCTGGGAAGTGACCAGATAGCAAGAGTATTTATACTTGAACAAATGAAAGTAAAACATCTATGACTTCTAGCTTGTCTTTTTCATTATTTCTCCAAAGATGTTTCTCACTTTGATTTGACCTGGCAGTGATAAACACACAGATATAATAACCTTAGCATTCAGATCTCAGTCACAGTGGACTGGATGTGAACATCATAGAGATTGTTGAAATAATATAATATGGAGAAAGCCCTATACACAGAGCCCTTTGCAAAAAATGGATTTAAGACAAAATAAAATCTGAGAACAAATTGAGCAAATTCAAGTGTTCTGATACTATGTGTATATCAGCTAACAAGAAATATCAGTCTCAAGGCCAAAGGGTTGAACGTGTGAGAGGGCAATCAAAGACACTAGTCACAGTTGGATCTGTGGAGCTTTCCTCTAAAGTCAATGACCCCCAGTGTAGTTTAGGTCACAAAGGGTGGATTTTAACAATGATCCCAAATCACATACAAGTAGTATCATCCTTTGTACTTGTTTCTGAAAAATCAAATGGTGGAAAGTTTATTTTCAATAAAAGAACATGAAAAGGAGAAAAATGGAAACTGATTGGGTCATTGGGGCATTGAACTCACAAACAGATGATTGAACTCCAGAAAGGGCTATTAACAATATGATATATCTCACCTATTTTTCAGGCATGGGAAGGCATGTTTGTCTTTCTTGTATTCCTGCAATCCACTATAAGAGGATATAGCAGGAAATTTCTTAGCACCAGGACTTTGATCTTTAATTTTGGACAAATTAGAAGAAGACCAACATAGGAAACACAACAGTCAAAAGTCAGTGAGGATCTCTGAGAAGATCCTCAGTTATGTTCAACTTGTTAAGAGAACTATGCTCTAATAACCTCTAGACACCAACATTTTTCTTCTGTAAAATTATAAATTTAACTGTATTTCTGTAAATTTATGCAACTGTAGAACATTACCACAACCCAAATATAGATCAATTTTTCAACATACAGAAGATCTTTTCCCTATATTCAAGCAGTTACCCTGCTAAATCCCAGTGCTGGGTAAATAATGTCATGTCATTTTCCAGAAATTTATATTCTCTAGAATTGTTTGAGTAAAATTAATTTATCCGTGATGTGTTCAGGCAGCTAAAAAGGAATCTTTGATGTAAACCATGTTTTACCATTTTATAATAACATAGCTCTCTTTGATTAGTTTTTTTTACCAATTTATTGACATTCATGATGGTTCCATACTTTAGTTATCATGAATAATGATGTGACAATATGCATTAATTTACAATAACTTGTGGGGCAAATGTTTTTCTCTCATAAATAGTTGCATGTGAAAGGGGACCTCAAATTGCTTGTGACTACTCACTGTTTAACTCATTTAGAAAGATCCATACCCTTTATCCATCACACTTACATGCCCAGCTGTACTTCCACATTGTACTCAGCACCTGATGGTACCATTTGTCTTCCTGATGAGCATTGCTCTGTTATATGTGGGATGTAATTTCACTGAATATAACTTTCTTTTCCAGGAAAAAAAAACATATGAGTTGGGGTATTTTTAAGTTTTGGTTAACTACTTATACAAAGAGTCAAGAAAAACAGAGCTGGATCTGTGACAAAGTAAATAAGATACACAAATGCTTAGTCAAACTAACTAAAATGTACAGAGACAGTATCTAACAAAATCTGAAAGGAAAAGAGAGACAGTAGCAGAAACTGGGGAAGTTAAAAAAACCCATTGGCTCTTACTTCAGAAGCCTGCACTCCACAAAATTGGAAAATATGAACAGAATAGGTAATTTTCTTGGTAGATTCCACTTGGTGAAGGTAAATCAAGATCAGTAAACTACTGAAGCAGTCCCATAACCCCTAAGGAAATAGAAACAGTCAATAAAAGTCTCCCAACCAAAAAAAGATAAGGCCAGATGGTTTTAGTGCAAGATTCCACCAGACATTCAAAGAGGATCTAAAACCAATACTACTCAAACTGTTCCTCAAAATAGAAACAGAACACTGCCAAATTCATTCTATGAAGCCACAGTCACCCTGATACCTAAACCACATAAAGATTCAACAAAGAAAATTTCAGACCAATTCCACTTATGAACATCTATGCAAAAAATACTCAAGAAAATTCTTGCTATCTTACCTCTCATCCACCTGGAGAATTTTTCTTTGGCTGGTTATAAGTTCGCACTATGTTATAACCTTGGTCTGGGCAATCAGCTTCTAATGGTAGACAATACACTCATAAAGACAAGACTTCCTCATTCCCAACACAGATCAAATCTGATGGGTGCTAATAATAGTCTCAAATTCTAGGTAGAAGAAGTTAAAGAAGAGAGTGATAACCTGAGCTATGGAAATTAAATATAAATTTAGAGGGATAGTCTCCAGTATCCCCAAAGCAACAATTCTCAAAATATGGTGTTTTACATTGATGTACCACCAAGATTTTACAGAAGATTGATAATGTTAAAATTAATTTCATAAAATGATCAAACTGGATTTTGTCATAATCCTTGGGTTGCATTAGATCTGATAGATAATGCAGAAACATGAGTGAGTAACACTTCTGGTAATGTACTAAAACCCAAAGACCAAAAACCCAAATCCAAACCCCAAAACCAAAGAATCTCAGCTGCAGTTACTATTCTTTATTTCTATGCAAACTAGAAATGGTTTGCTAAGGATGCTTTTCCATATTTTAGATATTCTTTACAAATCAGCAGATTTATTAAATTTTGACTCTTTTGTACACATCGCTTAATATATTCTGTGTGGGAACAAAATGATCGAGGTTTACAGAAAGCATTTTTGGGACAGGCTACAGTGTCCTAAATGTTCTTCAGAGGAGAACCTGGGTGATCTCTTCTGTTCTCCAAATCATAAAACACCAACTTTATTTTTAAGATAATATTGAAAACAATGGTTATTTTATAGTTATTTTTTCATAATCGAAGTATTGCAGCTATTATATCAAATGTGGCAGCAATATTGTTAATAAAAAGAAAACAAATAATACAAAGGAAAATCTGAATTCTAGAAAATATACCTATTACTCTGGTAAATATTGTATCTACTAAAGGAGTTTTCCATTAAACTATACTTGAAATTATTATTTTTTTAAACTTATTTACTTTTATACATTTTTAAAGACTATTTTATTTATATTAGTTCAACACAGTTATCTTCAGCTATCAGAAGAGAGCACTGGATTCTATTAGAATAGGTGTGAGTCACCATGTGGTTGCTGGAAATGGAACACAGGACCTCTGCTAGAGCAATCAATGCTCTTAACCACTGAGCCATCTCTCCAGACATACTTTTATTCTTTAATCCTTTTTTAAAGTCCAGACTTCATCCCCATCCAGGTCTACAACCTTGACTGCTTCCCATCCCAAACCCTCTCACCCCTCTCTCTAAGAGGATGTCCCCACCCTCCCACTCTCACTCCACCAGGCATCCCTACTCCTTAGGGTTTCAAGTCTCTCAAGGGTTAGGTATATCTTCTCTCACTGAGGAAAGACTAGGAAATCCTCTGTTGTATATGTGTCAGGACCTTCATATCAGCTGGTGTATGCTGCCTAGTTGATCTGAGAGATCTTGGGGGGGGGTCCAGGTTAATTGAGACTGCTGTTCCTTCTACAGGGTGGCTCTCATCCACAGCTTCTTCTAGCTTTCCCCTAATTCAACCACAGGGTCAGCCACTTCTGTCCATTGCTTGGGTGCTAGTATCTGCCTCTGATTCTTTCAGTTGCTTGTTAGGCCTCTCAGAGGACAGTCATACTAGGCTCCTTGTCTGCAAGCAAACCACAGCATCAGTAATGGTGTTAGGGCCTTGGATCCTTGACACTGATACCCTTGAGCTGGATCCCAATCAGGGCCTGTCACTAGACCTCCTTTCTCTCACGCCCTACTCCATGTTTGCCTCTGAAGTTCCTTCAGATGAACAGTTCTTGGTCAGAGCTCTTGACTGTGGGATGGCAACTCCATCCCTCCACTTGATGTCCTGTCCCTCTACTGGAGGTGGACTCTACATGTTCCCCCTCCTCACTTAGAGTACTTCATCTATGGTCCCTCCCTTGACCAAGACCACCCAGTCAGTCAACAGGTTCTCCAGCACAGGAGTGAGGATTAAAAGAAAGAGACAATTAGACAAAACTGCAGCATGACCCCAGTCAATTCTGAGACTGAAGGTGGGTTTAATAATTTCGAGTCCATTTTTGATACCAACTTAATTACATGCAGGAATTAAGATCAATAGTGCTATAGTAAGGAACAAGCAAGACAGTAAACACAAAATCATCAAGGCAGTAAGCAAAATTCTGTGACAGTTGTTACAAAGGGCTTGTCAGAATGACTAAAAATTTCTGAGCCTACTTCCTCTTCCAAGACCAAGACCTTGCCTGAAGCCTGCTTCTCAACTCGTTCCACCCTAAGATTAAAACTTCTGCCTTTATCTACTTCCCTATTATGACTGAATGTCAGATTCCTGCTTGAAGCCCTCATCCTTGGCCAATGTCAGGATCCTGCCAGGCAGCATGGTACTCCAATAAGGCTCTCCACACTCCCTATGAGTCTTCGTACCTCTTACCTCCCAAGATTGCCTATTTCCATTCTTTCTGATGGCCCTCATGGCTTCAGTCCTGTTCCCCCCAACTCTGAATACCTGATCATGTTCCCCTTCCCCTCTCCCACCCACCCACTCCCCACCCCCTGCCCATGACTGCTTTTTTCTCCCTTCCAATTGGGATTGAGACATCCTTACTTGGGTCCTTCAGCTTGTTAACCTTCTTGAGTCTTGTGGGTTGTGTCCTGAGTATTCTGTAATTTTTTTTTTAGCTAATATCTACTTATTAGTGAGTACATACCATGTATGTCCTTCTGGATCTGAGTTACCTCACTCAGGGTGATATTTTCTAGTTCCATCCATTTGCATGCAAAACTCATGATGTCCTCGTTCTTAACAGGTAAATAGTATTCAATTGTGTAAATGAACCACATTTTCTGTATCCATTCCTCCATTGTGGAACATGTGGGATATTATCAGCTACTGGCTATCACAGATAAGGCTGCTATGAACATAGTGGAACACATGTCCCTGTGGCATGGTGAGGCATCTTTAGGGTATATGCCCAAAAATGTTATAGCTGGGTTTCAAGCAGATCTATTTCATTTTTTTTCTGAAGAACCTCCAGATTGATTTCCACAGTAGTTGTAACAGTTTGCAATCCCACCAGCAATGCAGGAGTGTTCCTCTTTTTCTACATTCTTGTCACCATGTGCTGTCACCTGAGTTTTTGATCTTAGCCATTCTGATTCTTTGGCTATTATGTATATTTGTTTGCTGCAATCACTGTAAAAATATCTTAAGTGGTCCCAATGGCAGAAATGTTTCCCTCTCATTTCTGGAAATCAGAAGTATATGATCAATATGTGAACAAGATTGAAATTTTTTGTGAATAAGGTTATGGAACAAGGCATATATGGTAATCTCCTAGTGTTCAAACTATCAATCCATATTTTTTCATTCTAACTGCTCTCTATACCATGCTCATGCAGCATTATGATCAACCCCATAATTTAAATTCGACTCCATTTTGATGCAGACTTCAAATTCTGAGTATTTGATAACATGATTCTTCTATAGTCCGAATGTTTGGGTTTTTTTTTTTTTCCATCATAGGTTTATTAGGTGATAATTTGAGATGAAATCTTTGAAATATCCATTTAGGCCAAGAGGAAACTTTACCAGATATGAGATCTTTGGCTTGTAGAATAAAGGAGTGGCAACAGTGGTACTTTTTAAGAGAACAAGCTATTCTCATATTTGATAGTAGTGACTTGTGTTGATTTTGCAAAGCAGTCTCCAACTAAGACCTTCTATTTTCTCCTGTACACTTATTTAACTGCAGTGTTCCTAGTTCTATAATTTAGCCTGCAATTCATATTAGGATAGATGTGGATAAAATTCATTTCTATGGCATAACAGATTAGGCTACAAGAAGGTAATTTAAGAGACTATTAGCTATATACTCTCAGAAGTTTACTATAGGGTTAACTGAAGTATAGGTATATTAGCAACAATACCATTTAAATAGACAACTGACATTATCTTCTTATTTATGTTTACAATATGCAATATTTTATTAAATTATCACTATATACAGCAGTCATATAATTAAATATAGTTTCTAAAATATGCTGTACATCCTCGTCCTCTGAATAGGAGCTTTATATTATATTTATAGCAACATAGAAAATAATAAAAATGTGTATATCAAAAATGGAACTTAGGCAACAACAATAAAGCACACATTTACTTGAAGTTGATTCTTAAATTGTTTTGAATTCATGAAAGTGTACTTTTTAATAAAAGAAAAATGTCATTAAATTGACTTCAATAGGATCTTTAAAATGAAAATCAGAAAAGCGTGTTTATTTTGTTAAAGTTATCTCACTATAGATTACCAAACCTGTCTTTATGAAGATTCAGTTACAATGCAAATTAAAATATTTAAATATGATTAAGTCTGTATTTTATTTTTATTATTTTTTCACAAATTGCTAACTTAGAACTAATTTTCATTTGGATTTTGGCCAAATTGGTAAGAAAGTTCATTAAAAATAAAAGCTTTACTGTTCATAATACCATATCAAGAAGATTGATTTGCACAACATTTATTATAGGGTAAACAAATGTTAAAAGTGCATAGTCCATACAACCGCCCCAGGTGAAACACTGCAAGAATCATTCATCCAGGAAACAATGAAACCAGCCAGCATGTGCAAGAAAACAAAATTTTTATTGTTAATTCCCAGTAATTCTAAAGCTAAGCCTGATGCAAAGTAATTCTGACTAATACATAAAAAAATCTTTTGTATATGAAATTCATGCAATTTTAATAAAGTGTGTTAAAAAACAAAGCTAAAGTAACATACACAATCTTTTATTTTATTAAAATAGTCACAATATGGAATTAATCAATTCTACATTTCAAGGTATACATTATAAATCAAATAGATACATATTGTGTATACATCACTTCTGTCTTTAGAACATGTTCATCACTTAAAATGAATTGCAGTCACTGAATGATACTGTACCACCTTCCATTTCTATGTATTAGAGATGCTTAAAGACCTGACATATGAGGAATTATTGTAATATTTCTAATTTTGAATCTGTATTTTACTCATTTAGGTTTCCTTCAAAAATCCTTTCATCTGTATATCTGTGTTTTATTGCAACTTCTGACTGTTATATAGCATGCTCTTATGATCCTTCCTGTATGAGTAAGTGTTGGGATTTCTGTTTTCAATCAACATGTATGTTAATTATTTTCTTGATATTGTGACAACATACACAACAGAAGAAATTTAAGAAGGGAAGATATCATTGGCTTACAATTTAGAGGCTCCAGTGTAACCTAGTGAGGGAGAGATTATAACTGTGGTTACTCTAAACACAGGAGGATCAAGTGGAACATGTGAGGAGGTAGCTGACACAAGGCAGGGACAGAGTCTTAGCAGAGGCAAGTATGAGTATCAAAACTTGACTCAAGTGGGCTATACTTACCAGCCAGGCTTGACATCTGAATGTTTCTACAAACTCCCAAAACATTAACTTTAGCTAGACACAAAATTTTCAAAAACATAAACCTGTGGGACACATTTCAGATTCAAACCTTAACACCCCTGAATTGCAATTGCTAGATCATATAAAATACTGCATGAACTTTTTGAAGAAACCTGTATTTTTATGAATATATCAGTTAGCTATTTAACTATTGTACCTCAGAGGTGTTCTTATATTGTATTTTCATTTAAATTCAGTTTCAGGAAGTTGTTCTTTTATTTCTTCTTTGACTCATTCATCATTTGGATGTATTTACTAGGGAGTTATTTGCACGCAGAAGAGTCAGTAATGAACTAGACACCACTGCCCCTCACTGTTAGAAGTCCAACAAAATCCCTAAGATAAGCAATCCCAACATAAAGTCAGAGGACCTATCACAGATCCATGCTGGCTCAGTGATTGTCACTTCAGTCTCTGTGAGCCCTGTGGACTTTGTTCTTGTGTTGTCCTTAACACTTCTGTACTTAAAATTCTTTCTTCTTCTCTAATGTGGGGGTTCCCTGACCTCAACTAATGTTAGGCTGTGACCTCTGATCCCATCAGTTACTGGATCAGTACTTTAAGATCAGTTACTCTCTAAAGACAGTTAGAGTAGGCATGGATCAGAATATCAGAATATCATTAGGAACTTTTCAGTTAATATTTGCTGTTGTTGATTTTGTTTGTTTGTTTGAGTTTTGCCATTTGTGTTTGGTTCTACCCTGGGTCTCTGCTGTTGTCTGACCATCTCACTTATAATATATGAAGGAAATCATTTGTTCTTTAATAAATCATTTTGAGAAAACCATAAAGTTGTTTTTCACAAAACTTTACAATTTTTCCAGATTTCCTTCACGTGATTTCTATTGAAGCATAAGTTTTACTTAAGTATAAAAGAGAATATTATTGTATATAATTATCGACCTATTTATCCATATTTGTATGTTATTATTCATTTTATATTATGAAGACTTACCATTACTTAGAGAAAAATTGTTCAAGTTACTTTCCAGATATTATTATTACAAATAATTCTATTATTAAGACATTATCAAGTTGTATTTATCAATTTGTGTAATTACATTTCTAGGTGATAAATTAGATGATTTAAATGTTCTAGTTACATAAAAATTTTGTTGATGATACATGTCTTTTCTATAGAGCGGTATTATATGAAAACGCTTCAGCAAGCTAATTTTATGAACTTATTCTCTAAGATATCTCACAATATTTTCAAATATAAAATATTATAAATACAGTTTAAATTTTATGGTACAAATAATTTGAATTTAGTTTATATTTTCAAATACAAGGAATAATTTAATTTGTAAGACAGCAGAATTAAAATTCTTCCAAGCCTCAATTGACTCAAGTTTACATGTAGTAAAATATGTGTTTATGTAAGTTTCCATGCCTACTTTGGATAATAGTTTATGATCAGTTATTAATGAATGAATATGATATAACAAATTGAATGTAATTTTACATAAAAATAAGCATAATAATTACATATTAGCTTGGAATTTTTGATATAGAATCAAAAATGTTTACTGTAGAATTATATGATGAATGAAATGTATGTGAAGATTCTAAATTCAATTTGTTACTAGCAGCTACTTTCACAAATTGAAGATATATTTTTACTTCTGGAATCTTTGAATACATCAGTATATGTATTTAAATTTTCAGCATCTTAAATGAAAGCAAAACAATTTAATATATATTTATATAACTAATACACAATAACAATAATTTTAGTATAACAATGTAAGGAAAACATAACCCAATCAAATGAATGCTGTAATGATCTTTCTGATGTAAGATCTTACATCTTAATAATATACCTTATATCTTTAATAATCTATAGGATTATTTTTAATAATAATAATTACTTATCTAATAATAATTATTATTTAATAATCCTATAGATTATTAAAGAACTGATACTGAATTTGCCTTTTGTTCTTTTACCTATAGTTTAGGACATCTCTGGTCCATGAGGCCTATGCATATATTTTCCATTATTTCATTTCATAAGTACTCTTTGAGATGACATCACAGGTGTCATTTGCAGGGCTACAAAGTGGATATTAATGAATGTGCTAATTCTAGGCTATGGATCTTTAAAAACCTTCCTATGTGCACATAGCTTACTAATAATTAAGAAACATCTGTTGTATTTACATAAAGTCAATATAGCACTTATTGAAATATAGTTACAATGTGAATATGAGGAAAGAAATTGTTTAAAAATTTTCTCCATTTGAACTTTTCCTAAAGCTGTGCAGTAATTTCTGAAGCTTGTGAACTGCTTTGCTGGACATTATTCTTCACCTTTATGTGAAATTGTATTTCTTGGATGATTTACTACTTTTAAAATGAAGCCACATTTGCAGGATTGCAAGCTTTCATATGCACAAATAAAACCAAGCCTTGGATATCCATTAACTTGAGGAAATTTCCTCTTCTCATTGTCCTGTCACTTTTTTACTGTTAAAAAATAATGATGATATAATGGAGTTCATCGTCAGCCTGAATCAACTTATGGACCAAAGTTAATGACAGAAAAATAATGTATCACAGAGTTCTCTATGTTATATTACCTTAATGCAAAAAATAAATTGCATTGGATGTTTCAGTTTCAATGGCATTTGTTATGAATTCTGCAAGCAAGCATAACTTTGTTTAGTAAGCCAGGTTCATCACAGATGCCAGACAATTGCTCTCAACCTATGACAGCCACTGAATCTTTCTATTTGCTACTAATATCCTAGCCATCCTTAAGTTGATTCTTACATCTCAGCTTTCAGAAAATGAGTGATTATGTCTCCATACCCTTTTCCTTTGGCTTTATAAAATGGACTGAATTACTTAATAGGCCTTGTTCTGCCCTTTGAATTTCAAGTCTGAATTCTCTGCTGAACTATCTTAGAGACTTAAGAATAAATTCTCAATGAAGTCATAGCCTGCATTTCTCTTTGAACTTTTATACAAATGTCACAATGTCCTATTATATAAAGTTAATTCAAAATGTAATGTTATATAGACTCTTACCCTTTAGTTAGCTTTCAACTTCAGTGATTCCTCATTGCCACCATTACAAATATCAGACATAGAGGCAAATGGATATAAGGGAATTAACTAATAGAAAAACAATATTGAAATTCATCTAGTTTGAATCATAGGCAATGTACCACTTATGGGAAAGAGAATAGGTTATGATTATGTTTTTATCCTTCCAATGGTAGTATTTCAAAAATAATTAGTCCAGCTTCATGATAGAAAGCATATAATCAAGTAATAAGGCAAAATCTGACACCAAGTAATGGAGTTCTTGAAATAAAATGGGGTAAGATGAAATCCATAATATTTAACTATATTACCAAATTATATGTGCCAAGCCATGTTTGTATTTCTGCTAGTTACATATCTTTGAAATTATGTGGACAAAATATTATCCAAATGACCTGAAGGAAATGAAGATAAAAAGAGTTTGCATTATACTGGACAAAGAAAAACAAGGGGATTTTTTTAACTTAAATATCTATGTAAATCCGGAAATACTCCCAACCAATAGCATCACTTTTAAAATGGAAAAACATACTCAGCAAAAGAAACAAAATTGCATCAGACAGGAGCCTACAATGGCTGTTCTCTGAGAGGTCCTACCAGCAACTGACTGAGATAGGTACAGATATGTATGCCCAACCATTGGACTGAAGTCAGGGACCCCTGTGGTTGAATTAGGGGAAGGATTGGAGAAGCTGAATGGGAGAGTGATCCCATAGAAAGATGAGCAGTTTCAACTAACTCAGACCCAAGGGAGCTCTCAGAGACTGAGTCACAAACCAGGCAGCAAACTCAGGCTGATCCGAGATCACCTGCACATATATAACAGAGGACTGACTGCCTGGTCTGGCCTTGGTGGGAGAATATGTGACTAATCCTCAGAGACTTGAAAATGCAGGGAAGGGGGAAGCCTGGTAGGGAGTAGGAAGGACCCTCTTGGAGGTAAGAGGAAGGAAGAAAGGGGTGAGGAACTGTGGGAAGGGAGACCATGAGGGGGGTAACAGCTGAAATGCAAACACAATAATTTTAAAAAAAGTGCGTGTTAAAGTATGAATATTCTTTACCATGTAAGAAAGATACTTAGTATCTTATGAAAGAATAGTTTATTTAATTTTGTTTTATCAGTGCCCTTATCCAGAAATTATCCTTATGTCATCTATAATTCTGTTTAGCTATAACTTATAAGGTATTTAGCATAGTTATAATATGTCAACCATACTATTCTTTAAATTGATAGTTGATTTCCTGTGTGATATGTATTCTATAATGTTATCACCAGTAGATTCAAATGTAGTTTGGACAACAGTTATAAAAAGGTTGCATAATTAAAACTAAAATTTATAGAAAAGAGAAGTGAAAATTTAAAATTAAAAAATGAAATAAATTACAAAAGCATTAATTATAATATTAACAATGAAGAACATTTAAGTTGATATGAATAAGATAAAAATTATTCTGATTAATTTTTCCTTCCTTCTATTTTTTATTTTTGAAATATAATTGCAACATTTCCCTCTTCTTTTTCTTCCTCCAAAGCCTCTTATACTACCCTCCCACTCCTTCAAATTCATGCCATCTTTTTCACTTACTCTTATTCCATGTACATATGTATATATATTAGTAATAAATATATATTACTAGACATGACCTGGTTAGTCCATACAATGTTATTTGAAATTTTATTTTTGTATACAGAAAACGTAAGAGTCAATATCCACCTGTTGGATTAGCATTTACATCATTGGCCTCCTCAACTATGATACCATGTATTTTTTTCTACAATCTGCAACTTCTCTACACAAGTTGAACAAACTATATGTTCTGTTCTCAGTGGAGATATCAACATCATTTCATTTGCATTTATTTTTATTTTTTGAAGAACTAATTTTGGTGGCTGTACATTTTTAGATGAATCAGGGCCTTGAACAGTTTCTGATGTAAAACTGAATAAGCAAAAACAAACCTGAAAGGTCTTAGTTTTAAGAGAATTAATTTGACTACAACAACACAGTTGAGTCTGTGGACTATTTCTGAGTATCTTTTGTAAGATATTTCAGATTACCGAACTAAAATATGTCCATTTCTTACATATTTACTCTGTATATACTATTGTTTTAGACACTAGATTTACAATAGTTAGTAAAGGTGATATTTCTTTTTTTTTTCATGTACTTGATACTTTTATTCTTTTTTTTTTATTTTTTTAATTTACATTCCAAATCACTTCCCCTTTCCCGTTTCCTCCCTTCCC
Organism: Tokudaia tokunoshimensis; assembly: GCA_036184795.1. NCBI lineage: Eukaryota > Metazoa > Chordata > Mammalia > Rodentia > Muridae > Tokudaia > Tokudaia tokunoshimensis. The sequence continues at coordinate 28,323,265 of BTHU01000011.1, read as the reverse complement.
GAAAGTCCCATAAGCCCCCTTCCCTCCCTCTTTTCTCCATTCAACCCCCTCTCATTACTCTGTCCTGGCATTCCCCTACATCCAGTCTTTCCAGGACCAGGGGTCTCTCCTTCCATCTTTTTAGAAATCTATTGATATGCGGATTGTGTCTAGGGTATTCCGAGATTCTGTGTCAATATCCCCTTATCAGTGACTGCATACCATGTGTGTTCTTTTGTGATTGGGTTACCTCACTAAGGATGATATTTTCAAGTTCTGACCATTTGCCTAGGAATTTCGTGAATTCATTGTTTTTAATTGCAGAGTAGTATTCCATTGTGTAGATATACCACATCTTCTGAATCCATTCCTCCGTTGAGGGACATCTGGGTTCTTTCCAGCTTCTGGCTATTATAAATAAGGCTGCTATGAACATAGTGGAGCATGTGTCCTTATTGCATGCAGGTAAAGTCTCTGGGTATATGCCCAGGAGTGGTATAGCCGGATCCTCCGGGAGTGTCATGCCCAGTTTTCTGAGGAACTGCCAGACTGCTTTCCAGAGTGGTTGTACCAGCCTGCAATTCCACCAGCAGTGGAGGAGTGTTCCTCTTTCTCCACATCCTCACCAACAACTGCTGTCTCCTGTGTTTTTGATCTTAGCCATCCTGACTGGTGTGAGATGGAATCTCAGGGTTGTTTTGATTTGCATTTCCCTAATGACTAAGGATGATGAACATCTCTTTAGGTGCTTCTCAGCCATTAGATATTCTTCAGGTGAGAACTCTTTGTGTAGCTCTGTACCCCATTTTTTAATAGGGTTACTTGCCTCTCTGGAGTTTAACTTCTTGAGTTCTTTGTATATCTTGGATATTAGCCCTCTGTCGGATGTAAGGTTGGTAAAGATCATTTCCCAGTTAGTTGGTTGCCGCTTTGTCTTTTTGACAGTGTCTTTTGCCTTGCAAAATCTTTGTAATTTAATGAGGTCCCATTTGTCTATTCTTGATCTTAGAGCATAAGCTATTGGAGTTCTGTTGAGGAAATTCTCCCCTGTGCCCATATGTTCAAGGTTCTTCCCTAGTTTCCCTTCTATTAGTTTCAGTGTGTCTGGTTTTATGTGGAGATCTTTGATCCACTTAGAATTGAGCTTAGTGCAAGGAGATAAGGATGGGTCAATTTGCATTCTTCTGCATGTTGACCTCCAGCTGAGCCAGCACCATTTGTTGAAAAGGCTATCTTTTTTCCACTGGATGGTTTTAGCTCCTTTGTCAAAGATCAAGTGACCATAGGAGTGTGGATTCATTTCTGGGTCTTCAATTCTGTTCCATTGATCCACATGTCTGTTACTGTACCAATACCATGCAGTTTTTAACACTATTGCTCTGTAGTACAGCTTGAGGTCCGGGATACTGATTCCCCCAGAGGTTCTTTTACTCTTGAGAATAGTTTTAGCTATTCTGGATTTTCTGTTATTCCAGATGAATTTTTGAATTGCTCTTTCTAACTCTATGAAGAATTGAGTTGGGATTTTGATGGGGATTGCATTGAATCTGTGTATTACTTTTGGTAAGATGCTCATTTTTACTATATTAATCCTACCAATCCATGAGCATGGCAGATTTTTCCATCTTCTGAGGTCTTCTTCAATTTCTTTCTTCAGAGACTTGAAGTTCTTGTCATACAGATCTTTCACTCGTTTGGTTAGAGTCACGCCAAGATACTTAATATGGTTTGTGGCTATCGTGAAGGGTATTATTTCTCTTACTTCTTTCTCAGCCTGCTTATCCTTTGAGTATAGGAAGGCTTCTGACTTGCTTGAGTTGATTTTATATCCGGCCACTTTGCTGAAGTCGTTTATCAGCTGTAGGAGTTTTCTGGTGGAGTTCTTTGGGTCGCTTATATATATTATCATATCGTCTGCAAATAGTGATAGTTTGACTTCTTCCTTTCCAATTTGTATCCCTTTGACCTCTTTTTGTTGTCTAATTGCTCTAGCTAGAACTTCAAGTACTATATTGAAAAGATATGGAGAGAGAGGGCAGCCTTGTCTAGTCCCTGATTTTAGTGGGATTGCTTCAAGTTTCTCTCCATTTAGATTGATGCTGGCTACCGGTTTGCTGTAAATTGCTTTTACTATGTTTAGATATGGGCCTTGAATTCCTGATCTTTCCAAGACCTTTAGCATGAAAGGATGCTGAATTTTGTCAAATGCTTTCTCAGCATCTAATGAGATGACCATGTGGTTTTTTTCTTTGAGATTGTTTATGTAGTGGATTACATTGATGGATTTCCTTATATTGAAACATCCCTGCATCCCTGGGATGAAGCCTACTTGATCGTGGTGAATGATCGTTTTGATGTGTTCTTGGATTCGGTTGGCAAGAATTTTATTGAGTATTTTTGCATCGATATTCATAAGAGAGATTGGCCTGAGATTCTCTTTCTTTGTCGGATCTTTGTGTGCTTTTGGTATGAGTGTAATTGTGGCTTCATAGAACAAGTTGGGTAGTGTTCCTTCTGTTTCTATTTTGTGGAACAGTTTGAAGAGTATTGGTGTTAGGTCTTCTTTGAAGGTCTGATAGAATTCTGCACTAAAACCATCTGGACCTGTGCTTTTTTTGGTTGGAAGACTTCCAATGACAACTTCTATTTCTTCAGGGGTTATAGGACGGTTTAGATGGTCTATTTGATCCTGATTTAATTTTGGTACTTGGTATCTGTTAAGGAAATTGTCCATTTCCTCAAGATTTTCTAGTTGTGTTGAATACAGGTTTTTGTAGTAGGATCTGATGATCTTTTGAATTTCCTCAGTTTCTGTTGTTATCTCTCCCTTTTCGTTTCTGATTTTATTAATTTGGATACTATCTCTGTGCTCTCTGGTTATATTTCAAAGAAAACTTTACAATAACTCTCATCTGTGGTCCATGTTCTGAAGAACAGCATAGTGAAATGTTATATAAATGGAGATATGCCACAATTGGTACATGAGTGTCATTTTTCCAGTATCCCCTCATTCACGTGAATGCAGGTGAATTAACAAGAGCAATGAGAGTACAAGAAACTCAAGGGAGCCAAAGGAGAAGAGAAACTTTAGAATATAAAATAATGACATGCCCACTTTTTTATCAGAATATATGTCATATAACACTGCATAGTGTTTAACTGAATAATTAAATATTCAGTGTCTCTGGGGCCCTAAAGTAAGTAATGTGTCAAGATTCAGTTTTGTAGATCCTATCTACCTCTGCAGTTTATTCACTCACATTTCAGGCTAGTAACAGAATGTTAAATGATTGTCCTTGTTGATGCCTGCACTACAGCAAATAATGAGTCCTATTTTAAAAGTGCATTTCAGAGTCTCAGAAGAAGTCATCATTACAGCTTTCAAGAAAAACTAATATGTGAAAAGTTAGCTGTTTATACAATTTTTGGAGAAAGTCAAAATTTGAAAATGTGCACCCTTGATAGTTAGAAAATGATAGTTAATCAATTCCAGTGAGGGAAAAATATCCCCCTGGTCCCTTTATGGAATTTCTCCTTTTGTATTGAATATGATATGGGGGTCAAAGTTCAATAGGTTGAAATCAGTTCCTGTCTCCACCAATGCCTTCTTGTGTCTGAACGTTTACTATGAAGCCTGCAAATGTTATTGTTCTATGATCACCAAGAAAAAAGTCAATGAAAGCTTATTACCTATTACCAAAAGAAAATGTTGGCAGCTTAGAATATTGATCTTCATTGATGTTGTTATTGTTTGTTTGTTTACATCCAAAACAAAAGACACTTAGGTCATTGCCCAAAACAATCATATTTAGTCTATATGCATTAAGGGTAATCAGAAGAAGTTGAACAAACATATTTTAGCATTTCATGGCAGGGTATTTGAAAAGGATAGCATAGCTTTCTCATATAATTTTCCACTGATAGTTTCTAACAAAGACCATTTAAGTCTTTTTTTTTTTTTTTTTTTTTTTCTATTTCCAAGCATCAGGCTTCTACAAATTTGGCTGGTAACCATGTGCTTACCTTTGCTTTTACGTTTTGTTGCTGCTTCCCTTTTATATTTATTGATACAAGAAGTTGGCTAAGTTTAAATCAAGTCTAGACTTATTGATTGCAACTCACCATTTAATTGTATGTTCTGTTATATAGTAGTAACAGGAAAGCATTCTGAAATGTTTGCATGAAGGGTGTCATGCATAGCAAATGTAAGTGATGGATGGATTACATACTAGGTCTTTAAAAGTCTTAGCAAACCTACTTACTAAGTCACTTAAAAATATTTTTGAAAAATCTCGGGATCTGAGGAGACAAGGAAGAGTGGAGGATAAATGCTATATTGACTATTTTTAAAAGTTAAAAAGAGTGATCTCAAATGACTTGATATATGACATCAATACTTAATAAAACAATGGAATAAACATTCAGAGATAAAATGTTAAGTCCAGAGGCAATAAAATCAAGAACAATATGAAAGATGATTTTAGTGTAGAAATTATGACAGGTTATCAGTATTCATTCCCAATAGGATGTAAAAATAAACCCAGAAAGCAGAAGGAAAATTGTGTGTTTGTATGTGTTTCTCAGTTAATAAATGAACTCTAAAAAGACATATGATTTCATTAAGTATTCTCAAAGTCATCTTCAAGTACAACTACCCATAAACCCAACATTTTGTTTATATTTCTGTTTTAATTCTTATCTACCCCTGAATACTTAAATATAACAAGCAGGTCAAAGAGTCTATGTGATGTTACCTTCATGAAGAATTTGGAGAAAAAAATTCTTAACTATTTTCAGAGGCTGTGAAATGTATTATTAGCATGTGCATACATTTGAAGCTTGGTGAACTTGATTAAATTCTGTTTCTTAAATAACCTAGATGTATAAATTATATGATCCTAAATTCAGTGAATTATTCCATTTAAGACACTATCACATTCTTCCCAGTCCCTATGACCATTCTAAATAGGACATAAAATGTATTATAGTTCATAAACATTATCAGTTTTAAAATGTAGTAATATGAGCTATAGACATCCACATATGGTACTACATGTGTGCATGTGCAAGTGGGCTTGTGAAAATGATTGGAGTGCTCACCAAGCCCAGAAGACAGCATTGTGTCATCTGGAGCTGGAGATACAAGTGTTGGTTAACCCAGTGATGTGGGTCTGGGAACCAACTCTGTGTCCTCCACAAGAACAGTACTCAAACACTGAGCCACCTCTCCAGCCTCCTGGATTGTTTTGCTTGTTAATTTGACAAAATCTAGAGTCATCTGAGAAGATGGAACCTCTGTTGAATAATTTCCTTCATCAGATTGGCCTGTGTCCATGTTTGTGCAAGATTACCTTGATTGATAATTGGTGGCACAATCCCTAGGCAGTTAGCTCTCAATTTTAGAAAAAAGCAAGCCGAGCATAAGCCAGAGAGCTAATCATTAAGCAGAGTTTCTCCATGGTTCTGGCCTCACAGGTCTTATTTTATCATTTTACTTATCATTTCCTGGTTACATTATCAGCAGAAAATATAGAAAAATATAAGGAACAAAATAGAAAAAATACAAAGCATTAAAAATGAACCTAGTTAATTATGTATGTTCTGATGAGCAGTAAGAAAGAAATAGGCAATGAGTCTTAATCTTACAATGCTGTAACTTAGTTGCAGAATCAAGTGTTAAATTGGGAATACGACACCTCTGCACACAGTACATTTATAATCTCAAGCTGAACTTGTAACTATGGAAAATTGAAATTGATACAACTTTAAGCTTCTGTTGATTTAAGCATTTTTCTTGGTAAACTATAGTTTCATTTAACCTTGTCCTATTTGAGAGAGTTAAAGAAAGAGAGGGAGAGAGTGGGAAATGGAGAGGAAGATGTTGCTCGTTCCAGTATACTTGTACATGGGAACATTCGTAAGTAGGGTAGAGACATTGGAATGTCATCTTCCTCATTTCTACACGCTATTTTTAAGAATGAAATGTATTCTCTAACAATTCCATATATGTTCCCACAACTGACCCTTTTCTTCCTCCCTATAAGCCCTTTCCCATGGTCATGCCTTACTGTTTCATTTTGAGATTTTTGGAGTTTAATCAAGTTTGCTCACATATCACAGGTGTAGAGCTGTCTGTTGGTGGACAGTGTGCTCATCAAAGGACATTCAGCTGAAGACAATGACTCTCCATTCACCAATATCCATCATTAACTAAGACTTTCCCTGGAAAGGGCAAGGCCTCTAAATGCCTTCTCTGTCAGTGACCAAATATTCACAGGCACTGTCTTATGAAGTCCCAGAGAATGCAATCCCAGTTTCTGGGAGTTCATCATTGTGAAGGCTGTGTGAATCCCAGAAGACAATATTTCTCTGTTTTTCTCCCTATTATCTGGGTTTTACATTTTTCCAGCTTCTCTTGCAGGACATACGCTGAACCTTAGGAAGGATGGTACAAAAGTTCTGCTTATGGATGAGCACTTCATAGTTCTTTATCTTCCATACTGTTATCAGTTATGAGCTTTAATATCCAAGATCATGAATGGAAAATGATGCTTCATTGATCGAAGATTAGAGCAATATTTTTCCATGGGGATGAGCACAAATATTTAGAAGGCATTTTGACTCAATGTCAAATTAGCAAAACCACAGTAGAAAGTTCTCCTTTAAAATTTAGTGCTTCTCAGGTCATGGGGTTTGACTCTCATTTCAGTTCCAAGAATTGAGTTCTGTTGTATATAAGGCCTCAATTATAATCAAAGAGCTGCTATTTATTCATAACATTCATTGGTTACTGTATGCTAATGGATACAATAGGGTACAATTTCTTGCAGGTAAGTACTGTGTGCAGTAGTCACAGTGAAGAGACTTACATATAGATAAGTAAGAATGGTGGTCATATGTAAAGAATAATGGATGCATTTGTTTTAGTATAAGATATTTTAAAGTACAGTAAAGATGCATAGATTACTTTTAAAAACTGAGGACCTAGATATTTCATCTCATATAACATGTAATCAGTTATGATAAAGCGATTGCTATTATTTGTATTTATAGGTGAGGAAACCCTTCTTAGTGATAAAGTGTATTCAGGCAATTTAACTACAGTCATGCATTGGCTATGCAAGTATGTAATGCTAAAACTGGACTGATTCATAAAGATGGAGAACACAGGAGTGAATAAGATAAGATAGAAGTTCTGCTTAGTCATCAAGACTCCATCATATTAAACTTACTTTATGTATAAAGCCATGAAGCAGCACTTTGTTCTGAATCACAAAGTCTTGAGGGAAAATTCAAAACATCCAGCTGACTATGTGTGAGAAGCTAGAAAAGTGGAAGATAATCAGAAAACAAGCAACTGCAATGGCACAGCAATTAGTGTTCCAAAAATAAAATCAAATGAACATTTAATATTGTATCTAAAGTACAAAAAGGATCAAAATATAACTTTGTTATTTGGAGTTTGGTGGAAAACTTGCTAAAAAGAGTTTCTTGGGTATTATAAGAACCATGAGGAAATTATGAAAATTTGTATAATATATAAGTAAATGTAGAAATAACAGTTGAAAAAAATGAATAATAAATGAACTCTGTATATTAAGTGTTATGTGTGAGATACAAGAATATTTCAAACTTATTATGAAAACTTGTTTTTTACTGAAGTTAAGACAAAATTGTAGAACCAACAGATCAGAAACTATAAAATGAGTATTAATGTATATAGGTTAGAGACAGTGTTTATGCAGTAAAAACCTTATGCTTTAATAGCTTATTTTTCTGAATAGAAAATTTAATACACATTAAACATTTATTATTAACAATTAATATTTATTATAGGTAAAAAAATAAATGAAAGTAAGTGATCTTTAATAAACAGGTGAGCAGAGATTTGAAAATCAATAAGATAAAATTGCCTTCCTCTTAAAATGAATTAAGTTAAAATCAATTTATTGCCAAACCACGAACTATAATTTATTTAACCATTACTTTCAGGATGTAGGGGACTTAGCCATTAAGGCTGACTGATTGCAAAATATGGAAACGTGGCAGGTGTCACGAGGGAAGCAGATGAACTTACTGATATGGAGGACATTAAAATCAGGATGGTCTTAGACATCCTCTCCAACATAGATGTAATTCAGAGGGGGTATTGATGGCATCTCATATACATGTGGAAATATAGGTTTTGCATTTTTAGAAAAATAAAACTATTTTTAGATATAATTCTCTTCAAGGAGTTATAATATAAATTTAAAACATGAAATCCATGGCCTTGTAAAACCATATGGAAATGAAAATAATCAGCATATCAATAATTCCTAAGTTTTCTGTGTCTTTTTAAGTAGTACACTCCTAAATCTACTCTCACACTACTATCCACATTCCATCAGTTCCATCAATTTTCTTTCCTGGAATTAAAATATTTTAGAGGCCAGTGCCCTGTGCAGAACTTGGGTGCAAACTCAGCAGCCAGTCCCAAAATGCCCAGAGGAAGTTCCACTACCAGGCACTCTAACATGCCCAGGATCACAGGATCAGAGGCGAGGTGGACAGAACATCTGTCCCAACACCAGGAGTAACTGGGACCAGCAGTACCCAGGCCCGCAGGAACTCCACCAGACCAGTGGCACAGGTTCTTTCTGATCTGGGCCATTGCTCTGAGCAAACCTTGGGCACAAACTCTGGAGCCATCCCACAACACCCAGAGGAAGCTCTACTCCCAGGTTCTGTGTGTGATCCACCCACAGGACCCCAAAATCCCAGGAGTTTGGTCACACCAGGATCTCATTGTCTCAGAGGCAGCTTGACTCCCAGGAGCATGGACATACCCAGAATCCCAGGATCACAGGATCCCAGAATCATAGGATCACAGAGACAACTTGACTCTGAGAAGTTCTGACACAACCATGATCACAGGAAAGACAGGCTTCAGTCAGATATCCTGAGGGCAGGTAACACTAGAGATAACCAGGTGGCAGGAGGCAAGTGTAAGAACATTAGCAACAGAAACCAAGGTTACTTGGCATCATCAGGTCCCAATTCTTCCACTATAGCAAGTCCTGGATACACTATCACACCAAAAAAGCAATATTCTGATCTAAAATAATGTCTCATGATGATGATAGAGGAATTCAAGAAGGACATAAATAACTGCCTTAAAGAAATACAGGAGAACACAGGTAAACAGCTACAAACCATTAAAGAGGAAATACTAAAATTCCTTTAAGAATTACAGGACAATTAATTACAAGTTAAAGGACCAGTAAATATCTTCAAAAAAATTATAGAAGAAAAATTCCTTAACCTAAAGAAAGAGATGCCCATGAACATACAAGAAGCCTACAGAACTCCAAATAGACTGGACCAGAAAAGAAACTCCCTCTGTCACATAATAATCAAAACACCAAATGCAATAAACAAAGAAAGGATATTAAAAGCAGTAAGGCGGAAAGGTCAAGTAACATATAAAGGCAGATCTATCAGAATCACACCAGGCTGCTCTCCAGAGACTATGAAAGTTAGAAGATGCTGGGCAGATGTCATACAGACCTTAAGAGAACACAAATGCCAGCCCAGGCTATTATACCCAGCAAAACTCTCAATTTCCATAGACAGAGAAAACAAGATAATCCATGACAAAACCAAATTTACACAATATCTTTCCCCAAATTCAGCCCTACAAAAGTTAATAGATGGAAAACACCAACAGAAGGAGGGAAACTACATCCTAAAAAAATCAGGAACATAAACTTTGAACAAACCCACAAAATCATAATTCCACCTCTAACAACAAAAATAACAGGAAGTTACAATCACTTTTCCTTAATACCTCTTAATATGAAAATAAATATTACCAACATATCCTAATGGATTGAAATTCAAAAATATGACAAATTAGAAATTTGTTGGCTGTCACCCAGTGGTCTCTCGAATTTGGTAATTGGAGAGATATGCTCAATATTGTACAATCCATATACGCTTTCTGCTTATTTGTATGTGACAGTGTCTTGCTGTGTACCACATAATGGTCTTGAAATCACACTTCTATCTCACCCTCTCTGTTAGTAGGATTGTTTCTTTGAAATTTTTACTCTATACTATGGATTTCAGAACAGTTTACATATTTCAAAATTACTTATACAGCCGAAAGAAACATAAACAATTAATTTGGGAGGTGGCTTGTAAGAGAATAACAAAGAGTGAGACTGAATGTTTTGCTTGATATTTGTAATTATTGCATCAATTTTGAAGAAGATAACCTTATAAGTTACTCTTTTTCTGAGATGAATGCTTTTCAAAATAATCACAGCCAATGAACCAGAATCTTACCCTCACCTAATGTCTGTGCCACTCTCCAAGCAGAACCATTGCTCATGGAAACAGTTGATGAATGACTTCATGGATAGACCATCTTAATACACACACGATTTCTTAAATGAAAGTAACCTGTTCCCTGTAGGCTGAGAATGATGACAATCACTCAAGTCACATAGCTTTGACCATAGCAGGAAATCTGTATCCAAATAATTGTGCCTACAATTCTTTCCTTGGTGCAGCTTTTTTTTTTTTTTTTCAGTTTTTCGAGACAGGGTTTCTCTGTGTAGCCCTGGCTGTCCTGGAACTCATTTTGTAGACCAGGCTGGCCTCGAACTCAGAAATCCTCCTGCCTCTGCCTCCCAAGTGCTGGGATTAAAGGCGTGCGCCACCACCGCCCGGCGTCCTTGGTGCAGCTTAACTGGCAACTCTTAGCTTTGCTACTATGGAGGTAAAATCCTTTGGGCATGTGAGGGACATTGAAATACAGCCCTATTACAATGAACTCCAATGTCTAAAAATTGTTCTTATTTTGTGTTTGTACTACAGTAAGAGCTAAGAATTTAAGCTCTACTAAAAACAAAACAAAGACTTTATTTTTATGTTCATTTAATAATATGTCCATCATTTTTATGATTGGTATCAAAATACATATTGTGTGGAATATAATAGAAATAAAAAATAAAATTAAGACAAATATTTCAGAGTTTAACAAAAAGTATGGTCATACAGAATATACTCTTTATTTAGCATGTGTGGAATTAGCAGAGTTATTCAATACTTAGTTCAGTCCCTTCTGACATACAGACGTAGACAACAATGAAGGAAAGCAGTATCTTGCATTTACTTATATGAGTATTTATTTGCATGAATATGTATCTAAACTAGTTTTAAAAAGAGGAGGCGGCCATCTTTGTTCCGGCATCAGGGCAGTTGGGACCTCCAGGCTCAGGGACAGACAGGCATAATATCGCTTGGGTCTTAGGCAGCTTGTGTGTAACCTGCTCCCAAGAGTTGGGCAGGTCTGCAGTAACCTATGCGTCAGCTCTGCTGTGGGACTTCTGCCCTGCAGAGGGACCCCCCCGGCCCCCTAGGAGAGATCACACACCCCTGCACAGGGCAGGAGCCTACCAGCCTCCCTTTGGCGACCTCTGCTCCAGGAATCCACTACGCTGAGCCTTTGGATGTGCAAGGACTCCCCAATAACATCACTTGGGGCAAGGCACATCAGGGCTCCAAAGTCACTCAGGAGCAGGGCAGGCCCCAGAAATTGGTGCCAGGGGAATCCCGGTAATCCAGGGGGGTTAGAAATGTCTTTGCAGGCTCACAGGAGGTCCAACCAACAGCCAGTGACAGCAGGACCAACTAACACCACAGGTAACCAGATGGCAAAAGGCAAACATAGGAACGTTACTAACAGAAATAAAAGTAATATGGCACCATCCAAACCCAACTCTCCAACAGCAACAAGTCCTGGATACCCCACCACAACCAAAAGACAAAATTTGGATTTAAAATCACTTCTCATGATGCTATTTGAGGATTTCAAGAAGGACACAAATAAATATAATAAAGAATTACAGGAGATCATGAATCAACGGTTAGAAGCCCTTACAAAGGAAACACAAAAATCGCTTAGAGAAATGCAGGAGAACATGGGTCAACAAATGGAGGCCCATAGGAGGCAACACAAAAATCACTTAAAGAAATGAATCAACGGGTAGATGCACTTTCAAAGGAATCACAAAAATCGCATAAAGAAATGCAGAAGAATATGGGTCAACAGATGGATGCACATAGGGAGGCAAAACAAAAATTGCTTAAAGAAATGAATCAATGGATAGATGCCCTTACAAAGAAAACATGAGAACTGCTTAAATAAATACAGTAGACAATGGATCAACAGATGGAAGCCCATGAGGAGGAAACACAAAAATCGCTTAGAGAAATACAGGATAACTTGCGTCAACAGGCAAAAATCCTGAAAGAGGAAACGCAAAAATACCTTAAAGAAATACAGGAAAATGCAAAAAATCAAGTGAAGGATCTCAGCAAATCCATCCAGGATCTAAAAAAGGAAGTAGAAGCAACTAAGAAATCACAAAGGGAGACAACTTTGGAGATAGAAAACCTTGGGAAGAAATCAGGAGTCATAGATGCAAACATCAACAATAGAATACAAGAGATGGAAGAAAGAATCTCAGGTGCTGAAGATACCATAGAAAGCATCGACTCAACAGTCAAAGAAAATGCAAAATGCAAAAAACGTGTGACCCAAAACATCCAGGAAATCTAGGACACAATGAGAAGACCAAACCTAAGGATTATAGGTATAGATGAGAGTGAAGATTTGCAACTTAAAGAGCCAGTAAACATCTTCAACAAAATTATGGAGGAAAACTTCCCTAACCTAAAGAGAGAGATGCCGATGAACATACAAGAAGCCTACAGAACTCCAAACAGACTGGACAAGAACAGAAATACCTCCCATCACATAATAATCAAAACAACAAATGTACTAAACAAAGAAAGAATATTAAAAGCAGTAAGAGAAAAAGGCCAAGTAACATACAAAGGAAGACCTATCCGAATCACATCAGACTTCTCACCAGAGACTACGAAAGCCAGAAGATCCTGGGCAGATCTCATGCAGACACTAAGAGAACACAAATGCCAGCCTAGACTACTATACCCAGCAAAACTCTCAATCACCATAGAAGGAGAGACCAAGATATTCCATGATAAAACCAAATTTTCACAATATCTTTCCACAAACCCAGCCCTGCACAGGATAATAGGTGGAAACCGCCAATACAAGGAGAGAAACAACACCCTGGAAAAAACGAGATAGTAACATTCTTGCATCAAACCCAAAAGTAGATAACCACTCAAACATAAAGATAGCGTCAAGAATGGCAGGTGGCAATAATCACTATTCCTTAATCTCTCTTAATATCAAGGGTCTCAATTCCCCAATAAAAAGACATAGACTAACAGACTGGATACATAAACAGGACCCAGCATTTTGCTGCATGCAGGAAACGCACCTCAGTGTCAAAGACAAACACTACCTTAGAGTAAAAGGCTAGAAAACAATTTTACAAGGAAATGGTCCCAGGAAATGAGTCGGAGTAGCCATCCTAATATCAGATAAAATTGAATTTCAACCTAAAGTCATCAAAAAAGACAAAGAAGGACACTACATATTGATCAAAAGAAAAATCCACCAAGAATAACTCTTAATTCTGAATATCTATGCTCCAAATGCAAGGGTACCCTCATTCGTAAAAGAAACTTTACTAAAGCTCAAAGCACACATCGCACCTCACACAATAATAGTGGGTGACTTCAACACCCCACTCTCTGAAATGGATCGTTCAGGAAAGCAGAAACTAAACAGGGACACAGTGAATCTAATAGAAGCCTTGGACCAAATGGAACTAACAGATATATATATAGAACATTTCATCCTAGAGCAAAAGAATACACCTTCTTCTCAGCACCTAATGGTACATTCTCCAAAATCAACAATATAATTGGTCACAAATCAGACCTCAACAGATATAAGAAGATCAAACTAATCCTATGCCTCCTATCAGATCACTATGGAATAAGGGTGGTCTTCAATGGCAACCAAAACAACAGAAAACCCACATACACATGGAGGCTGAACAATGCTCTACTCAATGATAACTTGGTCAAGGAGGAAATAAAGAAAGAACTCAAAACTTTTTAAAATTTAATGAAAATGAAGGCACAATATACCCTAATTTATGGGACACAATGAAAGCAGTGCTAAGAGGAAAATTCATAGCCCTGAGTGCCGCCAAAAAGAAATGGGAGACAGCATACACTAACAGCTTAATGGCACACCTGATAGCCCTGAAACAAAAAGATGCAAATACACCCAAGAGGAGTAGAAGGCAGGAAATCATCAAACTCAGGGTTGAAATCAATCAAGTAGAAACAAATAAAAATCAAAGAATACAACAAAACTAGGAGTTGGTTCTTTGAGAAAATCAACAAGATAGAAAAGTTCTTAGCCAGCCAGAGGGCACAGAGACAGTATCCAAATTAACAAAATCAGAAACGAAAAGGGAAAGATAACAACAGAAACTGAGGAAATTCAAAAAATCATCAGATCCTACTACAAAAGCCTGTATTCAACACAACTAAAAAATCTCGAGGAAATGGACAATTTCCTTGACCGATACCAAATACCAAAATTAACTCAGGATCAAATAGACCATATAAACCATCCTATAACCCCTGAAGAAATAGAAGCGGTCATTGGAAGTCTTCCAACCAAAAAAAAACACAGGTCCAGATGGTTTTAGTGCAGAATTCTATCAGACCTTCAAAGAAGTCCTAACACCAATACTCTTCAAACTGTTCCACAAAATAGAAACAGAAGGAACACTACCCAACTCATTCTATGAAGCCACAATTACACTAATACCAAAAGCACACAAAGATCCGACAAAGAAAGAGAATCTCAGGCCAATCTCTCTTATGAATATCGATGCAAAAATACTCAATAAAATTCTTGCCAACCGAATCCAAGAACACATCAAAACAATCATTCACTACGATCAAGTAGGCTTCATCCCAGGGATGCAGGGATGGTTCAATATAAGGAAGTCCATCAATGTAATCCACTACATAAACAATCTCAAAGAATAAAACCACATGATCATTTCATTAGATGCTGAGAAAGCATTTGACAAAATTCAGCATCCTTTCATGCTAAAGGCCTTGGAAAGATCAGGAATTCGAGGCCCATATCTAAACATAGTAAAAGCAATTTACAGCAAACTGGTAGCCAACATCAATCTAAATGGAGAGAAACTTGAAGCAATCCCACTAAAATCAGGGACTAGACAAGGCTGCCCTCTCTCTCCATATCTTTTCAATATAGTACTTGAAGTTCTAGCTAGAGCAATTAGACAACAAAAGGACGTCAAAGGGATACAAATTGGAAAGGAAGAAGTCAAACTATCACTATTTGCAGATGATAGGATAGCGACCCAAAGAACTCCACCAGAGAACTCCTACAGTTGATAAACAAGTTCAACGAAGTGGCCAGATATAAAATCAACTCAAGCAAGTCAGTAGCCTTCCTATACTCAAAGGATAAGCAGGCTGAGAAAGAAGTAAGAGAAATGATACCCTTCACGATAGCCACAAACAATATTAAGTATCTTGGTGTGACTCTAACCAAACAAGTGAAAGTTCTGTATGTCAAGAGCTTAAAGTCTCTGAAGAAAGAAATTGAAGAAGACCTCAGAAGATGGAAAAATCTGCCATGCTCATGGATTGGCAGGATTAACATAGTAAAAATGACCATCTTGCCAAAAGCAATATACAGATTCAATGCAATCCCCATCAAAATCCCAACTCAATTCTTCATAGAGTTAGAAAGAGCAATTCAAAAATTCATCTGGAATAATAGAAAACCCAGGATAGGTAAAACTATTCTCAAGAGAAAAGAACTTCTGGGGGAATCAATATCCCGGACCTCAAGCTGTACTTCAGAGCAATAGTGTTATCAAAACAACCCTGAGATTCCATCTCACACCAGTCAGGATGGCTAAGATCAAAAACACAGGAGACAGCAGTTGTTGGCGAGGATGTGGAGAAAGAGGAACACTCCTCCACTGCTGGTGGAATTGCAAGCTGGTACAACCACTCTGGAAAGCAGTCTGGCGGTTCCTCAGAAAACTGGGCATGACACTCCCGGAGGATCTGGCTATAACACTCCTGGGCATATACCCAGAGGCTTTACCTGCATGCAATAAGGACACATGCTCCACTATGTACATAGCAGCCTTATTTATAATAGCCAGAAGCTGGAAAGAACCCAGATGTCCCTCAACGGAGGAATGGATTCAGAAGATGTGGTATATCTACACAATGGAATACTACTGTGCAATTAAAAACAATGAATTCACAAAATTCCTAGGCAAATGGTCAGATCTTGAAAATATCATCCTTAGTGAGGTAACCCAATCACAAAAGAACACACATGGTATGCAGTCACTGATAAGGGGATATTAACCCAGAATCTCGGAATACCCTAGACACAATCCGCATATCAATAGATTTCTAAGAAGATGGAAGGAGAGACCCCTGGTCCTGGAAAGACTGGATGTAGGGGAACGCCAGGACAGAGAAACGAGAGGGGGTTGAATGGAGAAAAGAGGGAGGGAAGGGGGCTTATGGGACTTTCGGGGAGGGAGGAAACGGGAAAGGGGAAATGATTTGGAATGTAAATTAAAAAAAATAAAATAAATAATAATAAAAAAAAAACCCTGCATGGTATTGGTACAGTGACAGGCATGTAGATCAATGGATCAGAATTGAATACCCAGAAATGAATCCACACTCCTATGGTCACTTGATCTTTGACAAAGTAGCTAAAACCATCCAGTGGAAAAAACATAGCCTCTTCAACAAATGATGCTTGCTCAACTGGAGGTCAACATGCAGAAGAATGCAAATTGACCCATTCTTATCTCCTTGTACAAAGCTCAATTCCAAGTGGATCAAGGACCTCCACATAAAACCAGACACATTGAAACTAATAGAAAGGAAACTAGGGAAGAACCTTGAACATATGGGCACAGGGGAGAATTTCCTGAATAGAACTCCAATAGCTTATGCTCTAAGAACAAGAATTGACAAATGGGATCTCATTAAATTACTAAGTTTTTGCAAGGCAAAAGACACTGTCAAAAAGACTAAGTGGCAACCAACTAACTGGGAAATGATCTTTACCAACCCTACATCCAACAGAGGGCTAATATCCAATATATGCAAAGAACTCAAGAAGTTAAACTCCAGAGAGGCAAGCAAGTAACCCTATTAAAAAATGGGATACAGAGCTAAACAAAGAGTTCTCACCTGAAGAATATCTAATGGCTGAGAAGCACCTAAAGAGATGTTCATCATCCTTAGTCATTAGGGAAATGCAAATCAAAACAACCCTGAGATTCTATCTCACACCAGTCAGAATGGCTAAGATCAAAAACACAGGAGACAGCAGTTGTTGGCGAGGATGTGGAGAAAGAGGAACACTCCTCCACTGCTGGTGGGATTGCAAGCTGGTACAACCACTCTGGAAAGCAGTCTGGCGGTTCCTCAGAAAACTGGGCATGACACTCCCGGAGGATCCGGCTATACCACTCCTGGGCATATACCCAGAGGCTTTACCTGCATGCAATAAGGACACATGATCCACTATGTTCATAGCAGCCTTATTTATAGTAGCCAGAAGGTGGAAAGAACCCAGATGTCCCTCAACGGAGGAATGGATTCAGAAGATGTGGTATATTTACACAATGGAATACTACTCTGCAATTAAAAACAATGAATTCACAAAATTCCTAGGCAAATGGTCAGAACTTGAAAATATCATCCTTAGTGAGGTAACCCAATCACAAAAGAACACACATGGTATGCAGTCACTGATAAGGGGATATTAACCCAGAATCTCAGAATACCCTAGACACAATTCTACATCAATAGATTTCCAAGAAGATGGAAGGAGAGACCCCTGGTCCTGGAAAGACTGGATGTAGGGGAATGCCAGGACAGAGAAGTGAGAGGGGGTTGAATGGGGAAAAGAGGGTGGGAAGGGGCCTTATGGGACTTTCGGGGAGGGAGGAAATGCGAAAGGGGAAATGATTTTGAAAGTAAATAATAAATAAACTTAGAAAGTAAAATAAAATTAAAAAAATAAAAAGAAGAGGCTGTATATTTGGGACAGAGGTCATGTGAGGAGAAAAGGAAAAAAAGAAGAGACATTTTTTATATTAAATTTAAGAAGGCTAAAATATTTATTGGACTATCCTATATTAAAATGGGTACAACTACTCTAGAAATCAGCCTGGCAGTTCCTCAGAAAATTGGACAAAATATTACCTAAGGACCCAGCTATACCACTCCTGGGCATATACCCAAAAAATTCTCCAACATGTAACAAGGACACATGCTTCACTATGTTCATAGCAGCCTTATTTATGATAGCCAGAAGCTAGAAAGAACCCAGAGGTGCTTCAACAGAAGAATAGATACAGAAAATATGATACATTTACACAATAGTATATTACTCGTGTATCAAAAACAATGAATTCATGAAATTCTTAGGCAAATGGATGGAATTAGAAAATATCCTGAGTGAGGTAACCGAATTACAGAAGAAAACACATGGTATGTACTCACTGATAAGTAGATATTAGCCCCAAACCGCGGAATACCCAAGATACAATTCACAGATCACATGAAGTTCAAGAAGAGGTCTGATGGGGTGGGGGTAGGGGTGGGAACATCATCACGGAGACAGAGAAGGGGAGGAAGTATGTGATGTGGATCAGTCAGAGGGTGGACCAGGAGAGGAATAAAATCTGGAGTTTTATATACATACATACATACATACATACATACATACATACATACATACATACATACATACATAAAAGAAAACTCTCAGGGGGCTTCCAGGACCTCCCTGGTCAGTATCTCTAACACTCACAATAGTACTTGATCTCTTTTAGGCATTGCTTGTGGAATGAATTAATAATTCAATCACCACTCTAGGAAAGAACTTAAGAGATTTAGATTGTCAGCAGTGACCATCACCCTTAGGAATCACTTAGAAAAATAAAATTGTTAGTGAAGCTAGGCTAAGATGTTTTTGCTACTGACTTGGATATAGAAAATCATAGAGAATAATATGAAGTTCATAAGGCACACTCTTATTAGTTAGGCCAGGGACCCTTTATGGCCAGGGAACAAGAACAATGGCAACCCTGGCTGAGGTTGGACCTGTGATGATTGATTCCTTACATCCATTTTTGCCCGCAGCTTCCTGATATGATTTAATCAGAATTGCTGATGAGTAGATGTGCATTCTGAAGATCTAAAGTAGATATGACTGATTTTTATATAAAAATTTAGATTTATGATGTTTTTAAGATTCATTAACATTATTTTTAAAATTGGACAATAAAATAATTAATTCTTTCTTTGGAACTGCAAATTGTTCCTTTCCAGTTAGAGAGACTGGTTGGAAACACTGCCTTGCTCGCTAACAATTTTGTTAATCTCTAACAAGTTACTTAGTTACACGTGTTCATGGGTTCTTGAGAATAATTTTTTTCTTTGCCTGTACTAGGTAATATTATTTCTTGCAAAAGTATTGGGGAATATATAGTTTTTCCATAGTTATTCACTATAAGAAAACTGAAATGTAATCACATTATAATTTTCCACTGTTTGAATTTTTTTGCAGGGATATAAAATCTATAGAAGAAAAAATAAAATGTGGGTTGGACCATAGTTCCATCCATCCATCAACGATGTCTATGTGTGCATTTATGTAAAGTTTGTGTGAGAGTATGCTTGGACTTTGTTCCTTCCATCCTCCAAATAGGTGTCTATATGTGTATACATGTATATGTACATATGTGTATGTATAAAATGCTCCTTGAAGCCTTCTGGCTGGAGCTTTACTCAAACCATTCTATGTGTGAATGTGCATGTGTTTGTCTTGTCTGTATGTGTGCACACATTTGTTTGCATGTAGCTATTGATTCTGCCTTCTCTCTCTCTCTCTCTCTCTCTCTCTCTCTCTCTCTCTCTCTCTCTCTCTCTCTCTCTCTCTCTCTCTCTGTGTGTGTGTGTGTGTGTGTGTGTTTGTGTGTGTGTGTGCATGTGTGCATGTGTGCATGTGTGTGTGTGTGAATTTTCTCTCTTTCCTTTTCTTTCTTGCCTGCCCCAAGGGATTAAAAGAGCTCAGAGTTTTTCACTGGCCACAGGAGTTGATAGCCCCAGTGAATTTCCCTCAGAGATAAGTCTGCTAAGCAATTTTTCTAATCACTGGCTTCCATTGTCAGCAGCCCTTGTCAGTAACTGGACTGACTCCATTAGTGGCTCTAAACAGTGATCCCAGTCAGCTGTCTGCCTCTATTTACCCACTCCACAGTTGCCAAAGCTGGTTATTAGCACAGGTGGGTTTTTTTTAATCTTTTATTTATTTAATTTTTACACTCCAGATTTTATCCCCAACACCCCCACTGTCAAACAACCCTCTGACTGTACTACATCAGAAACCTCCTCCCCACATCCCTGTCTCCATGAGGATGTCCCCATCCCCTACCTTCAGATCTCTATACTCTCTGGAGCCTCCACTCTCTTGAGGTTTAGGTGCATTGTCTCTGACTGAACCCAAACACAGCAGTCCTCCGTTGTATATGTGTTGGGACCTCATATCAGCTGGGGTATGCTGCCTGGTTGGTGGCCCAGTGTTTGAGAAATCTCAGGGAGGGGTCCAGGTTAATTGAAACTAAAGGACCTCCTACAGGGTCGCCCTCCTCCTCAGATTCTTCCAGCTTTTCCCTAATTCAACCACAGGGGTCAGCAGCTTCTGTCAATTGGTTGGGTGCAAATATCTGCATCTGATTCTTTCAGCTTCGTGGGTCTTCCAGAGTGCTGTCATGCTAGGTCCCTTTTTGTGAGTGTTCCATAGCCTCAGTAACAGTGTTAGGCCTTGAGACCATCCATGGAGCTGGATCCCACTCTGACTGTCACTGAAACTTCTTTTCTTCAGGTTCCTCTCCATTTCCATCCCTGCAGTTCTTTCAGACAGGAACAAGTATGGGTCAGAGTTTAGACTGTGAGATGGCCACCCCAGCCCTCACTTGATGCCCTGTCTTTCTGCTGGTGGTGGGTTTCCTCTCCCTACTGTAGGTCATTTTATCTGTGGTCCCTCCCTTTGAGTCCTGAGAGTCACTTACCTCCCAAGTCTCTAGTGCATTCTGGAGGGTCCCCCCAACTTCCTTCCTTCAGAGATAGCACTTTTCCATTCTTTCTGCTGGCCCTCAGGGCTTCAGTCCTTTTTCCTCATCCAATACCAGATCAGGTTCCCCTCTTCCCTCCGCCCCAGTCCACTTTAGCTCCCAGGTCCAAACCTGCCTCCCCACTTGTGATAGCTTTCTTCTCCCTCCTAAGTAGGAGTGAGGCATCCTCAGTTGGGCTCTTCAGGTTGTAGACCTTTTTGAGTTCTGTGGATTGTATCATAGGTATTCTGTACATTTTTTTTTTTTTGCTAATAACCACTTATTAGTAAGTATATACCATGCATGTCCTTTTGAGTATGAGTTACCTTGTTCAGGATGATATTTTCTAATCCTACCCATTGCCTGCAAAACTCAGGATGTCCTTGTTAAATAGCTGAATACCTCAATCCAGTGTAAATGAACCACATTTTCTGTACCCATTCTTCTGTTATCGGACATCTGGATTGTTTTCAGCCTCTGGCCATCACAAAAAAGGCTGCTATGAACATAAGGGAACACGTGCCCCTGTGGCACGGTGGAACATTCTTTGGGAATATTCACAAGAGTAGTATTGCTGCGTCTTCACTTAGACCTATTTCCAATTTTCTGGGGAACCTGCAGATTGATTTCCAGAGTGGTTGTACCACTTTGCAATCCCACCAGCAGTGGAGGAGTGTTCCTCTTCCTCCACATCCTTGCCAACCTGTGTTGTCACCTGAGGTTTTAATCTAAGTCATTTTGACTGATGTAAGGCACCAGTGTTTAATGTGTGATTTATTTTAGGTAGCATGTTACATGGTGCTCATTGGCTCTCATCATGAATTTTGTGATAGCAATCTGTTTATTCACATTTTATTTCTCATGCTATCACTATTATTTTATTTTCCTGGAAAATCAAACTTCTGTTAGATTTCAAACGCAACTAATTCTGAAGGTCATGTGTCTTTTGTTAGGACTTTATCATTTTCTATAATTGTGGTCACTCCTCTGCTATTTTGACCACATAGATTAATTTGGGGTTTATTATGTGAAGATTGCTCTGAAGTAACAACCTTGCAGGTATGTTTAACAAGTGTGTGGAATTTTCTCTATTTAAAACATTATTCAGTTTTTAAACTACTCTATATTCCAAATTTTATTTCGAGATGACACTTGAAATTTTCTTCAATATTTTCAGTTAGAAAACTTAGAATACAAACACACAAGAACCAAGCCAACAATGCTTGGGTAACACAGCTCTGGAAAGCTGATGACAATTGCTGTACCTTGACCCAAGACCTTGCCAAAAGAAGCAAAATTCACACTTTTGTCTACAAATCTTCAAACCTTTATCTCTGATTCCTGAAAATATATATAGTCTAAATTAAGTTCACTCCTATATGGTATTGATGATGTCTCTAATAATCTAGAACTTTTAACATGAAACGTCAGTTCTGAGGGTCTAACATGACTCCTTGCCTTGTAGTGTACTTACTGATGCTGCAGGAAAAGCCTGTCTCTGAAAAATACCATTTGCTCAATACCATTGTAAAATTAGTTGTTCTTAACTTTCTCTTGGATTACAATGTACTCAAAACTACCAGTTCTCTCAACATCTGGTCAAAACAGCCAGTATATTTTAGAATCATACAATTTTATTGTATAAGATGTAACATTTTTATAGAGTGAAGTAAGTGTTGCATATTATTTATAATTTATTATTTCAATCAATTTAAAATAAAACAATTATTATTTTAACAAAAGAGGTATTATATTTAATACAATATCAGAAAGGCCTAAAATCTTAATTGATTGTAAAATAATAATGCTTTAAGTAAATATGGAACATATTGAAATATGTACAGTTTATTCATTCTTGTAGCATTAAGTAATATATTCTTGATAACAAAATCCTTGATCCTTAGCAAATAATAGTTTTAGCAGGTAAACTACCATGGAAAAGAAACAAGACAGATTTAGGAAAATAAAATATCAAATTTATATTTATTTTCCAGCCTTAAATTGTTTAATGATTTTGTACCACATAAGGAATTACTTAAAAACAAACAAAGGGCTTCATGTATATTTCACTCATTATAACTTGGGCAGCTATAGATATTTGTGATCTCTTTCAGACTATAAGGGAACTGTCCCCATATATAAAACAATTTGTGTCGAAAATATATTACTGTAACGAGGAGTTAATTTGCTTCTTTAAAACATTCATAAACTATTTCTAATTATTTTTTGCTGAACTTGGAGAGTCTAGTCAAATGGAGAATTTTCATTTCTAAGTGTTAGTATATTTTGAGCTTTCAGTGTTATCTGGATTACCTGTGGGTATAATTTTGTGCAGGCAATTATGCAACATTTGGTCATGCAAGAAAAGAGAGCCCCATAAAATAACCAGAGCTGCCAGTGACAAACTGATGAGCTGCCACTGTGCTGGCTCCACTCACTGATGTTATTCTAATAATTTTGTCCTTGTGTTTAAGATGGTTAACCTGACACTTATTATGATAACAGCACACGTGAATAAAAGAATAAATTATGAAGTGCATGATTCCTATTGATGTAAGCATTTGTTCTCTATCAGGAGTGTGCCTGGAAACAACCATCAGACAAAGCTCTGTACCTTCCACACTGAACACTGCACACTGCCTGGCTTTAGATATAATTACTTCACATAATTGTTTCTGTCAAGAATAAATGAAGCCTTAAAAGAACAATGTGATCATTACAAGTGGAGCATCTTAAGACACACATTACATTGGGCCCTTTATTGGTGGTGTTTTCCAAGCTGGTATTAATGACTCTGATTCACAGACTGCATCTTCAGACACCAAAATCAGATGTCTGAGACCGGAAATTACATAGGTAATATGTACATATATTATAGTTGTTCAGAAAAAAAAGTAAGTAAAACTAATATTATTTTTCTAGTTATTTGGTTCAGTCCTGTAAAAATATGCATAATATGCATGAGCAGATCAAAATACTGTCGAACATCTTTACTTTTAATACCAATAATGAGTAAGAAATCTTTATATTTTAGACTTTTGGGATTCATCTTATATTATTATTATTATTATTATTATTATTATTATTATTATTATCATTATTATTATTATTATCATTATTATTATTATTTCTTTTTCTTTTTGTTCTTTCTTTCTTTCTTTTTTTCTTTCTTTCTTTCTTTTTTTTTTTTGGTTTTTTCAGACAGGGTTTCTCTGTGTAGCCCTGGCTCTTCTGGAACTCACTCGGTAGACCAGGTTGGACTCAAACTCAAAAATCCGCCTGGCTCTGCCTCCCAAGTACTGCGCATATCTGTACATATACACATACACATATAGAGTATGTATATATATATATATATATATATATATATATATATATATGTATATATAAACAAAAGGTTTTTCTGCAAATCCTTTTCATTGTAATTTCTAATAGTTAAGTTACAATATATCATCTTAGACTTTGTTTTCTCTTTCTCTACCTTTCATTATTCTTTACCTATGCTGATCAATTGACTTTTTTATTAATTTTCTTACACTCCAGGTTTTACTCCCTCCTGGCCACACTTCAACTCTTCCACATTCCATACCTCCTCCCCACTTCCCTGTCTCCACTGTGATGTCCCCACCCCCCAACACCCACCCCACCTGACCTCTAAACTCCTTGGGGTCTCCAGTCTCTTAAGGTGCCTCATCTCTGATTGAACATGTACCCAGCACTCCTCTGATGTATATGTGTAGGAGGACTCATATCAACTGGTGTATGCTGCCTGTTTGGTGGTCTAGTGTTTGAGAGATCTCAGGGGATCCAGATTAATTGAGACTACTGGTCCTCCTACAGGGTCACCCTCCTCCTCAGATTCTTTCAGACTTTCCTTAATTCAACTACAGGGTTCAGCAGTTTCTGCCCATAGGTTGGGTGGAAATATCTGTATCTGACTCTTTCAGCTGCTTGTTGGATCTTCTGGAGTCTGGTCATGATAGATTCCTTTTTGTGATTGCTCCACAGCCTCAGTAACAGTCTCAGGCCTTGGGATTTCCCCTTGAGCTAGATCTGCACTTTGGTCTGTCACTTGACCTTCTTTTCCTCAGACTACTCTCCATTTCCATCCCTGTAGTTCTTTAACACTGGAATAATTATGGGTCAGAATACTGACTGTGGGATGGCCCCTCTCACCCTCATTTGATGCACTGTCTTTCTACTGGAGGTGGACTCTACAAGTTCCCTCTCCCTACTGTAGGGCATTTTATCTAGGGTACCTCCCTTAGAGTTTTGAGAGTCTTTCACATTCCAGGTCTCTGGTACATTCTGGAGGGACTCCCAATCTCCTACCTCCCAAATTTGCCTGTTTCCATTCTTTCTGCTGGCCCTCAGGGCTTCAGTCATTTCTACCCACCCAATACTAGATCATGTTCCCTTTCCTCCAAGATACTTCCCTCTCTTTGAGGTTGCTTTCTTCTCCTTCCCAAGTGGAACTGAGGCATCCTCACTTAGGCCCTTCAGCTTATTGGCCATTTGGTGTTCTGTTGACTGTATCTGATGTATTTTTTTTGCTAATATCCACTTATTAGTGAGTACATTCTGTGTAAATCCTTTTGGGTCTGAGTTAGCTTAATCAGGATGATATTTTCTATTCCAATCCATTTGCCTACAAAACTCAGGATGTCCTTATTAGCTGAATAGCTTAGTCCAGTGAAATTAACCATATTTTCTGTATCCATTCATCTATCATGGGACATCTGGATTGTTTCCAGCTTCTGGCCATCACAAATAAGGCTGCTATGAACATAGTGGAACATGTACCCCTGTGGCATGGTGGGACATCTTTTGGGTATATTCCCAAGAGTGGTATTGCTGGGTCTTCAGGTTGATCTATTTCCAATTTTGTGAGGAACCTGAAGATTGATTTCCAGAGTGTTAGTACCAGTTTGCAATTCCACCAGCAATAAAAGAGTATTCCTGTTTCTCCACATCTTCACCAACATGGGTTGTCACCTGAGGTTTTGATCTTAGCCATTTTGATTGGTGGAAGGTGGAATCTAAGCATCGGTTTGATTTTTCACTTTTCTGATCACTAAGGACTTTGAATATTTCTTTAGATGCTTCTCAGCATTTTGAGGTTCCTCTGTTGTGATTTCTAGGTTTAGTTTTATACACCATTTTTTGATTGGGTTGTTTGGGTTTTTGGTGGTTAGCTTCTTGAATTTTTTTTATATATTTTGTATATTAGCCCTCTATGGGATGTGGGGTTAGTAAAGATTTTTCCCAATCTGTAGCTTGCCATTTTGTCTAATTGAGTTTGTCCTTTGCCTAACAGAAGCTTTCCAGTTTCATGAGGTCTCATTTAACAATTCTTGATCTTAGAGAGTGAGCCATTGGAGTTCTGCTTAGGAATTTTCTCCCTGTGCCAATGAGTTCAAGGCTCTTTTCACTTTCTCTTCTTTAGATTCAGTTAATCTGAGTTTGTGTTGAAATCCTTTATCCACTTAGATTTGAGCTTTGTGCAAGGTGAAAAATATGGGTCTCTTTTAATTTTTCTATATATCTTTTATTGAAGATGATTTCTTTTTTCCATTGAATATTTTTGGCATCTTTGTCAAAGATCCAGTGAGCCTAAGTGTCTGGTTTTATTTTTGGATCTTCAATTCTATTCCATTGATCAACCTGTCTGTCTCTGTACAAACACCATGCAGTTTTTATAACTATTGTTCTGTGGTAGGACTTGAAGTCAGGGGTGGTGATTCCTTTAGTTATTCTTTTATTGTTATGAATTGTTTTCATTATTCTTGCTTTTTTTGCCTTTCCAAATGAATTTTAGAATGGCTTTTTCCATATCTTTGAAGAGTTGTGTTGGGATTTTGATGGGGATTACATTGAATTTGTAGATTGCCTTTGGTAGGATGGCCATTCTGGAGAGATCTTACACTAGCAACTTAACAGCACACCTGAGAGCTCTAAAACAAAAAGAATTGAACTCACCCAAGAGGACTAGGAGTCAGGAAATAGTCAAACTCAGGGCCAAAATCAACCAAAAAGAAACAAAGAGAACAATACAAAGAATCAAAAAAATGAAAGATGGTTCTTTGAGAGAGTAAAAAAGATACATAAACCTCTAGCTAATCCAACTAAAGGGCTCAGAGGCAGTATACAAATTACCAAAATCAGAAATGAAAAGGGGGACAGAAAGAGAGGAAATTAAAAAAAATCATCAGATCCTACTACAAAAGCTCAACAAAACTGGAAAATATAGATGAAATGGATGGTTTTCTAGACAGATACAACATACCAAAGTCAAATCAAGAGTAGGTAAACTATATAAACAAGCCCATATCCCACAAGGAAATAGAAATCATTAAAAACCTTCCAACCAAAAAATGTCCAGGGATAGATGGATTTAGTGCAGAATTCTACCAGACCTTCAAAGAAGACATCATACCAATATTTCTCAACCTATTCCATAAAATAGAAACAGAAGGAACACTACTCAATTCAATCTATAAAGCCACAATTACTCTGATACCTAAACCACACAAGAACTCAACCAAAAAAGAGAACTTCAGACCAATATGGCTTATGAATATCGATCCAAAAATACTCAAAAAATTCTTGCAAACTGAATCAAAGAACACATCAAAACTATCATTCACCATGATCAAATAGGCTTCATCCCAGGTATGGACATTGGTAGTTCAATATATGAAAATCCATTAATGTAATCCACTATATAAACAAGTGCAAAGAAAAAAAATCACATGATCATCTCCTTAGATGTATAAAAAGCAGTTGACAAAATATAATATCCCTTCATATTAAAAGTATTGGAGAGATCAATTCAAGGCCCATACCTAAACATAATAAAAGCAATTTACTGCAAAGCAACAGCCAAGGTCAACTTAAATGAAGAGATACTTGAAGCAATCCCACTAAAATTGGGGACAACACAAGACGTCCACTCTCCGATATCTACTCTTGAAGTGCTAGCTAGAACAGTAAGACAACAAAAAGAGATCAAGGGCATACAAATTGACAAAGAAGAAATAAAGGTATCACTATTATCTCTTCAGCTGATAAAAAAAAAAACTTCAGCAAAATGGTCAGATATGAAATTAGCTCAAATAAATCAGTAGCCTTCCTTTATACAAATGATAAACAGTCTGAGAAAGAAATTAGGGAAACAATTCCCTTAACCATAGCCACAAATAATATAAAATATCTTGGGGTAACTTTAACCAAACAAGCGAAAGATCTGTATGACAATAACCCAAGTCTCATATGAAGGAAATCAAAGAAGATCTCCAAAAATGGAGAGATCTTCCATGCTCATGGATTGGCAGAATTAACCTATTAAAAATAGCCATCCTACCAAAGGGATTTATCTTATTGTTAACAGTTTTCTCTAGAAATCTTGGTTTGTGGATACTATATATGTGTCCTCTTCTCAGATTTAAATATATTAGATGGGAGAGCTGAAAATATATTATATTATCATGAGGTAGTTATAACTTTAAATCCCAGAAATATATGATTTTTCTGTCACTTATGAAATATACAGATCAGTAAATTTGTCTTGCTGCATGGTATTTGGTATCAGGCAAATAACCCAAATTATTTCTGGGTTATGAATTCTGTACAGATATTTGCCTCTTGCTGTTTGCAAGATTTTGTCCAATACTTTAATAAAGAGTAAAAACTGGATTCTTTAGCCTCATTTATATAAAGTGACAAGTATTTGCATGTAAGCTACACATATCCCTACACATACATTAATTCCTCTCTAGATTTCCTATAATACCCAATACATATTTGTCTTAGTTGTGTGTGTACCAAAGATAGGAAGATGTTTGGACTTGTTAATGTGAATATACTACAATTTTTGTCATGGTTTCAGTGTTCTGTTTTTCATACTTTCCATCTGCAATAAGGTAAAAATCAACTGACAAAAGCACAAACTGTGGCTGCAGAAAGGCAAATGTGTGATTGTTAGGAGAGAGTCACAGTGGCAGGATTTTTGTGTTGGCCAAAATTAGTGTTGAGTCCCACCCAAGACTCAGATGATTTTAAGATGGTTTATTGTAGGGGAAATTGTTAATCATTTCTACATGAGTGACTTATTTGCTTCATAAGAAGGCTTTATAGAGGGCTTGTCCCTTGTGGTCTCTTTTCAAAGCCATGATGCTACATGTTTCTATCTCTTGTCCTAGTTTCTTCTCTTCCATGTGAGGACACTACACTGTCCCCTGGAGGACACAGCAACAAGGTGTTTGCAGAGAAGCAAAGTCAGGCATGTTCCTACAGGACTTCGAATCCTTAAGGAACTTCATCTCTGTTTTTCAGAACCAAATATGTTTTCTTTTTAATGAAGTTTCAGATATTCTTGTTATGATCTAAAAGTGAAGTAAGATAAGCAAAAATCAAGTAGGGCAAGCAGAAGGGAAGATTTAGACAAGAAGCAATAATCCATATCATGATGCAAATCAGGAGGAAACATGAAGAACCAGAGAAGGAAATAAACTCATTATTAATATAAAACACACACACACACGCACACACACACACACACACACACACACACACACAGAGAGAGAGAGAGAGAGAGAGAGAGAGAGAGAGGAATAAAGGGATGTTCACTCATGAAGTTTAATAGATACTTGGAGATACATGTACAATTGTTTACAAAAGAAAAAGGACAGGATCAAAGTATTTTGTATGTATAAAATATACTTGTATAATTTTCAGAAGATCCAACTAATTTCAACTAAGATAAATCCCACAGGAAGAGGAATAGGTGCCAAAGATTAAGACAGCACCTAAGAGCTACAACTACCAATGCTACTTTCCACCAATGCTAAGCAAAATCATGACAAGGGAGAAATAGAAAGAAGACTTTAAAAAGCAAGAAGTAAGACATAAGGGAAATGATGTGTTGATTGGTGGGAAAAGGAAGATACTTAAAAGATGCCTTCTAGTAGTCTCTTTCAGCGGGTCACTATAGCAGAACTCAATAACAAATAAATGTGTTAGCCAACATTTATTGGAAAGAGCAGCCTTTAGATTCATGGAGACAAGATTCTTGAAAGCATGCAATATAAACATCAACAGGTATGGGAGTCCAGAAGCCATTTTGGTATTGATGGTCCATGCTGCCACTGGAAGTCATGTTAATTTAATGTCATGGACACTGGAAACCACAAAGAACTTTATGATCCATGCTGTCACCTGATGCAATGGGCAAGGAAGGGATTTTTGTTTTTGCTTTTTTTTCAGTACTATTGTTTCTGTAGACTCATAACTGAGAATGAGAGAAAATTGAAGGCTTCTGTGATAACTCCCACTCCACCCCCAAAGACATATATCAAACAGTAAGCTATTGAAGAGAGTCCTTAAAAAATGTCAGAATTAAAATGATAAGCATTGTATGTACTCATTAATAAGTAGATATTAGCCAAAGAAGTACAGAATACCCAGGATACAATCCACAGAACTCTAGAAGGTTAACAAGTCAAAGGGCCCACGTGAGGATGCCTCAATCTAACTTGGAAGGGAAAAGAAAGCAATCACAGGAGAGGGGAGGGAGGAATCTGGGTGGAAAAGAAGACAGGGAGGGAAAGAGGGTAACATGATCAGGTATTACAGGTAGGGGACAGGACTGAGGCCCTGAGGGCCAGCAGAAAGAATGGAAACAGGTAACCTCAACCTAGGAAATTAGGAGGTGAGTTTACCCTCTAGAATGTACCAGAGACTTGGGAGGTGAGAGACTCTCAGGACTCAAAGGGAGGGAAAGACCTTAGATGAAATGCCCTACAGTGGGGGAGGGAACTTATAGACCTGTAGAGTCTACCTCCAGTAGAAGATGGAGCATCAAATGGAGGTATGGAGTTTCCATTGCACAGTCAAAAACTATGACCCAAAATTGTTCCTGTCTGAAAGAACTGCAGAAGCAAAAATGGACTGAGGAAAAGGAGGTCCAGTGACAGGCCCAAATTGGAATCCAGCTCAGGAGAAGGCCTCAGGCCTGACACTATTACTGATGCTATGGTGTACTTACAAACAGGGGCCTATCATGACTTCCCAACAAGCAGCTGAAAGAGTCACATGCAGATATTTACACCCAACCAATGGAAAGAAGCTGGTTGAATTAGGAAAAGACTTGAAGACACTGAGGCGGAAGGCAACCTTATAGGAAATCCACTAGTCTCAACTAACCTGGACTCTGAGATCTCTCAGACACTGAGCCACCAACCATGCAGCATACACCAGCTGATATGAGGCCCCAATATATATACAGTGGAGGACTGCCAGGTCTGAACTCAGTCAGAGAAGATGCACTTAACCTTCAATAGACTTGAGGCCCCAGGAAGTGGGGAGATCTGGTGGCATGGGGGTTAGAGAGTGGGGACATTGTTGTGGAGACAGGGGCAGGGAGTGGTGGAGGTATGGGATGTGGAAAAGTCAGGGGGTAGACTGGAGGGGGATAAAGTCTGGACTGTAAAGAATATTTAAAAGGAAAAAGAAGAAAAAATTGTGATAAAGACGCTGAAGTGTAGCTCCTTTCAGTAAATGAATTCTTGGGGTGTGGAAAAGAATTCAGTTTTCTTTAAAAAGCTGGCCACTGGAAGTATGAACATGCTCCAAAAGGTAAGTACATGGCCAACAAAAAAGGGACTTTGTTTCTTTTTCCATTTTATCTTTTTTTTGTGGGAGAGCAAAATGATGGGAAGGGGATCCTGGGAGGAATGAGAAATGAGTGTGATTGGGGTACAGTGAAGGAAATTCCAAATAATAAATATTCTGTGCTGGGTTGGGGAAGATAATAGATCTCTCTAGAAAGCAGATGAGCAGGTGAGAGACCAGATCTTGGATTCAGACTCAATCTTAGAAAAGCTGACCTAAGGTGAAGCGAGTTAACTAACAAGCTGGCATCTGACACTAATTTCCAGGTTACAAGCCTGCCCCTGCCACTCAATTTCCTAACAACTACCAATCCAGACGAAAGCAGAAGTCAAGTTTATAGTTTGGCTCCCAGCACCAGCCGTGTTAAAGGGCACCAAAATTCATAATGGCCCCCCAATCTGATGTGTGCCAGTCTAGAAACCTCCTCATTTGCTTACCATTTCCTATAAAGACTTGTCCCACTGAGAGCTCGGGCTTCACCCTCCAGTTTTGCTGTGTCAGAGACTATGGTGTAGCCCAAGCTCAAGCTTGAAATAAAGACCCTAGTGCACTTGCATTGAAATTGACTCCAGAGTTAACAGAGGCTGCAGTTTTGATGATTCTTCAGGTGACAGACCAGCAATCTCAGCTGTACAGAGGCTGTTATACCTCAGAATGAAGAAGTCTAGAGAGATCCTTGAACAGACACATTTTATTGTAGGAAACTGATCTTTTTGTGTTGTTGTTTTTAATTTCTACATGCTGGCCTGTCTAAACATAGATAACACTGTTTCAGGTTATCAAGGTATTCAATTTTAGACTAAAATTGAAACAGGGAGAGAATGAAAGTATAAGAAACATAATCAAAGGAATCAGAATTTCTAAATTACGTTGTCTACATTATTTCAAATTGTTTAATGCTTATATTGTCTCTTTAGTCAGAAAAAAATACTGTGGACATTGAATCTCTTAATGTTATCAAAACACGAGGTTTTGTGTGAACATCAGCACCTAAGAGTCTATACTCTTTTTTAAAAAATCTTTGTTTGACTCATTTCATCCTGTTGGTTTTTTTTAACTTTTTTATTTATAATTATTTTTTTAATTTTTGTAGATGTGTTTTTTTGTTTTTTGTATATGATAGAGAACAAATGTTGAATGGGGAGGAGGGATCTAGGAGAACTTGGGGAAGGTGAAAGGGTAATCAGCATATTTTTTTCAATTAAAAAGTATGACATAAGTCCATGGCATCCACATTACAAAAAAAATATAGATCTTTAAACTACTTTTCCCATAGGAACACAGATAAAGTTCCTGATAATTTTATAAGCATTAAGGTAGAGGTTAAGCTTAGATTAGGTCTGAGATTTCTACCTACTCAACAATAAGACTTGAGCTACTCATATTTACTATTCTATTTTTTTTAATTATCAAATTTTCATTAAGTAAACTCCCCCATTTTAAGTAAAAAGATAGTTCAAAGTATGTCTAATACACAACAGAAAAGAATCTCAGATCCAAATCTGCAAAGAGAACGTTGGAGTCATATTAATAGAAGTATCTGTCAATGCACTAGAATAGAAATGCATTAGAATAGAATCGTCCCTAGCGAGTTATCCTAGACTCAAAAGACAAATAGTATATGTATTCACTTTTATGTGGATGTTAGCTGTTAAATCTTCAGCAAACAGTCTGCAATCCTCATAATCACAGAGGTATAAAGTCCTTGGCAGGTGGATGGCTTTCCCTAGCAATGTTATAGAATAGCAACTTAAGTGTTTAAAAGGGGCTAGTAGTCACTGGATTGGAGGGTCAAAAGGGAAGAGGGAGAGATTGAGTGAGGGAGGGAATATTCAAAGGGACAGATAAAACTAAAGGAATTTGGAGAGGTCTTATCAAAACCAACTATAGTAGAAGCTTATTAAAATATATAGATATTTGAAGGCGATGTCTTTTTCTCTTGTTTGTTTGTCCTATCTTCATTTGTTTTTGCTTTATTTTAATCTTATTTCATTTTATTATTATGTTTAGATACATAATGGCTCTCTAACAAGAGAATAATGGTTGTGGGTTTGAATGGAAAGAACTGTGGTAAGGATCTGAGAGGAGCTGAGGAAAGGGAAACTGTAATCAGAATATACTGTATGAAAAAGTTCTCTTTTCAATAAAAGAACATTGAAAAAAAAGAAAGATAAGCTAAAGATACATGGGAAAAAAAAGAAATCTGAAATGTTAGTAGAACAAAGAAACCTGAGACATTTTAAAAATAAGCAATGCTCCCCTGGGATTTCCATTAGCTACATGAGGTGCCCTCTTCAGGTTTCATATCCCCAAAGTTGTGAATCACAACTAAGGTCACGCCCTGCCTCCACTGACTCTTAGGAACCTGCATTATCCCAGGTCTCTGTCTTGTCCTGGAGGTGTCCTGACCTCCCCTCTGAACTTCCCTTCATTCGCAGATTTCCATTCATTTTTATGGCCATCTAGACATCTCTCCTGTCTTTCCCCACACCTGATCCTGAAATCCCATTCCTCTCCCCATCTCCTTGCCCTTCCAGTTCACTCCCTCTTCTATGAGCAAGCTTCCTTGCTTGGGGCTTCCTTCTTGTTTAGCTTCTTTGGATCTGTGGAGTATAACATGGTACCTGTACTTTATAGCTAATATCCACTTCTAAGTGAGTGTCCTTTTGGGACTGAGTTACCTCACTCAGGATGATTTTCTCAAGTTCCATCCAATTGCCTGCAAACTTTATGATATCTTGTTTTTTTTTTTAAATAGATGACTAGTATTCCATTGTGTAGAACATTGTGGTAACATTTTCTTTATCCATTCCTCAATTAAGGGACATCTAGGTTTTTTCCAGTTTCTGTGTATTATGGATAAAACTTTGATGAACATAGTTTACCAAGTGTCTTTGTGAGATGTTGCAGCATCATTTGAGTATATGCCAAGAGTGGTATAGCTGGATCTTGAGGTAGAACTATTCCCAATTTTCTGAGAAAATGCCAAATTGATTTCCAAAGTGGTTGTACAATTTTCAGTCCCACTGGTCATGGAGTATTACCATTGCTCCACATCCTTGCCTGCATGTGTTATCTCATAAGATTTTTTTTCTTTTCTTTTTTTCATTCTCATGGTTGTAAGATAGGGGAGGGAGCAGAGACTGAAAAAGTGGCCAACCAATAACCCACCCAACTTGAGAGAATTCCCACAGGCAAGCACTAATCTCTAACACTATTAATGATATTCTGCTATGCTTGTAGACAGGATTATGATGTCCTCTGAGAGGCTCCACCAAGCAGCTGACTCAAACAGATGCAGACACCCACAGCCAAACAGTGGATGGAAATTGGGGACTCTTATGTAAAAATAGGAGGAAGGATTGAGAACTCTGAAGAAGATAGGCACTCCACAGGAAGACCAACAGAGTCAACTAACCTGGACCCTTGGGCCTGGTAGAATCAGAACCATAATCCAAAGAAGATACAGGGGCTGGACCTGGGCCTCCCTGTTCACATGAGGCAGATGTGCAGCTTGGCCTTCATGTGGGTCCTAAAACCTTGGAAGAGGGACTATCTCAAAATCTGTTGACTGTATTTGGGATATGTTCTACTAGCTGGACTGCCTTGTCTGGCCTCAATGGGAGAGGAAATGCCTAATCACACAGAGAATTGTGCCAGAGTGAGGAAGGGAACACAGGAGACCCCACTAGCTCAGCTGAGAAGGGAAGGGGGAGTGAAGAAAGGTTGTGAGAGTTGGTGACTGGAATAGGGGCAGTAAGCAAGATGTAAAGTCAAAAAGTAAAAATTAAATTGCAAAAGCCATGCAAGTTTATATCATTCAAAAGACAAATGTACCTTTACTTCTTTCCTTTTATTAAGAATAGATTTTGTCACATCCTGATTTTGGTTTCTCCTCTCTACTGCTCCAACCTAATCCCTGTCTCTTCACATTCAGATCCACTCCCTTTCTGTCCCTTATTCTGTCTTATTTGCCTAAGAAAAGCAACAAGAATCAGAGAGCTCCACTCATTCAAACACTCAGGAGCCCCATAAACAACAGGCTGGAAGCCATGATGTGTATGAAGAGGACCATGTTCTGAGCCATGCAGGTCCTATGCCTGCTGCCTCAGTCTCAGGACTCTTCCATGCTTTGATTATGCTGATCAAGGGAACCTTCTTTTCTTTGTTTATCTACCCCTTCTGGTTCTTGTACTCTTTCTGCCTCCTCTTCAGCAGGTATTTCTATGCCCTAAGGGAATGGATTTTTTCTTAGGCTTCACCAATAGTTTCTCATAGGCTCTCTTCACGATGTGAAGCCTCAACTCTTTTGCATGACTCCCATTAATCCTGGGCCATCAATTGCAACTGAGGCTGCACCTTCATCAATGGCCTTCCATGGCCTCTCACAGTGCCAAGCCTCAGCTGTTCTTCATGACCCCTTCATGCCTTCAAAACCAGGAACACCTGGGTGACTCTTACATATTACCAAGTCTAGCTGCAGCATGAGGTACAACCTTGGCTATCTCTTGACCACAGGCCACTTTGTGTTCTCAAAAAACACTTCCCAGAAGATTTCACCTCGATGATGCTGGTTTATTCTTAATCACCACTAATTTATTAGTTTCAGATAACCAGCATCAATAGTTCAAGTAATGCAAAAGATTTTGTAGTTCCGGTATCTTGTTAATCACAGGTGATTCTTCAGCTCCAGCTAACCAAAACTACAGGGTCTTTACAATCAAAACAGCAATGACTCTGTTAAAAGTCTTTAAAGTTCTCTTTAAAGTTCTTCTGAAATTCACAGGCAAGGCCTCCATCATTTGCACTGTTCTCAACATTATCTTCCAAGCTCCTATAGAACATCCAACATAGTTCTTTTTTTAAAAAGAATTTTTGAAAAAGATTCATTTACTTACTTAATGCATGTGAGTACACTGTAGCTATCTTCAGACATGCTGGAAGAGGGCATTAGATCTCACTACAGATGGTTGTGAGTTACTATGCAATTGCTGAGAATTGAACTCAGGACCTCTGGAAGAGCAGTCAAATGATCTTAACCACTGATCCATCTCTCTAGCCTCCCCCAACCCCCATAGTTCTTAACACCCAATGGCTCTTCTAGCCAAAGTTCCAAATTCGTTCCATGTTCCACAGTCCTCCCCAAAACATCAGGTTTTCATAGGAACCCTCTCCCCATCCTATGATGGTACCAATTTGTCTTAGTCGGGGTTTTGATTCCTGCACAAAATATCATGACCAAGAAGCAAGTTGTGGAGGAAAGGGTTTATTCAGCTTACACTTCCACATTGCTGTTCACCAAAGGAAGTCAGGACTGGAACTCAAGCAGGTCAGGAAGCAGGAGTTGATGCAGAGGCCATGGAGGGATGTTATTTACTGGTTTGCTCAGCTTTCTTTCTTTCTTTTTTTATTTTTATTTTTTATTTACATTTCAAATGTTGAAGACCCAGAAATGAACCCACTTACCTATGGTCATTTGATCTTAGACAAAGGAGCTAAAATCGCCCAGTGGAAAAAAAGACAGCATTTTCAACAAATGGTGCTGGTTCAACAGGAAGTTAACATGTAGAAGAATGCAAATCTATCCATTCTTATCCCCTTGTACAAAGCTCAAGTCCAAGTGGGTCAAGGACCTCCACATAAAACCAGAAACACTGAATCTAAGAGAAATTGGAGAAGAGCCTGGAGCACATGGGCACAGGGGAAATTTTCCTAAACAGAACATCATTAGCTTATGCTCTAAAATCAAGAATTGACAAATAGGACCTCATCAAATTGCAAAGCTTCTGTAAGGCAAAAGACACTGTCAATAGGACAAAACAGCAACCAACCGATTGAGAAAAGATCATTACCAATCCTACATCCAATAGAGGGCTAATATCCAATATATACAAAGAACTCAAGAAGTTAGACTCCAGAGAGCCAAATAACCCTATTAAAAATGGGGACAAAGCTAGACAAAGAATTCTCAACTGAGGAATACTGAATGGCTGAGAAGCACCTAAAGAAATGTTCAACATCCTTAGTCATAAAGGAAATGCAAATCAAAACATCCTCGAGATTCCATCTTACACCAGTCATTACAGCTAAGATCAAAAATTCAAGTTGACAGCAGACGCTGGTAAGGATGTGGAGAAAGA
Organism: Tokudaia tokunoshimensis; assembly: GCA_036184795.1. NCBI lineage: Eukaryota > Metazoa > Chordata > Mammalia > Rodentia > Muridae > Tokudaia > Tokudaia tokunoshimensis. The sequence goes on along the minus strand of BTHU01000011.1, from coordinate 28,285,323 downwards.
GGAATACTCCTCCATTGCTGGTGGGATTGCAAATTGGTAAATCCACTCTGGAAATCAGTTTGGCAGTTCCTCAGAAATTTGGATATAATACTATCTGAGAACCCAACTATACCACTTCTGGGCATATACTCAGCTTGCTTTCTTATAGAACCCAAGACAACTAGCCCGGGGGATGGCACCACATACAATGGGCCCTCCCATACTTCACCACTAATTGAGAAAATGTTGTACACCTGGGTGTCACGATGGCATTTCCTCAAGGGAGGCTCCTTTCTCTATAATAATTCCAGCTTGTGTTAAGTTGACACATAAACCCAGCTAGTACAGATTTAATAGAGAAATTTCTTTTAAGGCTGAATCTTCCAAAGTCTCTCATTCCTTTGCACAATCCTTGGCTATCTTGTAGGCATATAAAGGAACAAAGACAGAATCCCTGTATATCTTGTAAACAAAACACAATTGTTAAACAAACGGTTTGTAGTTAGGTAGGTGTTTACATTTCATCTTCCATAGCATGCAGAGTACCTTCCTGTACCGAAGATGTTAGAGCACATAAATGACAGTTCTATGTAGGCATCTGCTTGACTTTTCATTAGTCAATGAGTTGTGTAGGTGTTGTCTTCAGCAATGGGGACTCGATGTTAGTTTGTGAAGAGCAAACTATATTCTTTTTTTTTATTGGATATTTTAGTTATTTACATTTCAAATGTTATCCCCTTTCCCATTTTCCCCTCTGCAAACCTTCTATCACCTGCTTCTAGGAGGGTGCTCCCCTACTTACCCACCCACTCCCACCTCACCACCCTGGCATTCCCCTACACTGGAGCATCAAGCCTTCACAGGACCAAGGGCACCTCTTCTCATTGATGACAGATAAGGCCTTCATCTGCTACATATGCAGCTGGAGCCATGAGTATCTCCACGTGTACTCTTTGGTTGGTGATTTAGTCCCTAGGAGCTCTGAGGGGAGGCGTCTGGTTGGTTGATATTGTTGTTCTTCCTATGGGGTTGCAAGTCCCTTCAACTCCTTTAGTCCTTTCTCTAACTCCTCCATTGGGGTCCCATTCTCAGTCCAATGCTTGACAGTGAGCATCCTCATCTCTATTTGTCATGCACTGGCAGAGCCTCTCAGGAGACAGTTCAGGCCCCTGTCAGCAAGCATTTCTTGGGATCAGCAATAGTGACTGGATTTGATGTCTGTATATGGGATGGATCCCCAGGTATGGTAGTCTCTGAATGGTCTTTCCTTTAGTCTCTGCTCCACATGTTGTCCCCATGTTTACTTTAGACAGGAGCACTTCTGGGTTAAAAATTTGGAGATAAATGGGTGGCCCAATCCCCCAACTTGCCTAACCTCTGGATATGATCTCTACAGCTTCTCTCTCCCCTTTGTTGGGCATTTCAGCTAATGTCATCCCCTTTGTTGGGTACTGGGAGCCTCTTGCTTTCCTGGCATCTGGGGCTTTCTGGTGTCTACCCCCAGCTCCCCATCCCACATTGCGACACACCCCTGTTCAATTTCCTGACCCACCTCCCATACCTGATCCCTCCCCCTCCTCTTTTCCTCCAAAGGCCCTCCCACCCTCTACCTCCTATGAGTATTTTGTTCCCCCTTCTAAGAATGACTGACGTATCTAGACTTTGGTCATCCTACTTCTTGAACTTCATATGATCTGTGAGTTGTATTTTTTTGTATTCCAAGCTTTTTTGCATAATATCCACTTATCAGTGAGTATATAACATGTGTATTCTCTTGTGACTGGGTTACCTCACTCAGGATGATATTTTCTAGTTCCATTCATTTGCCTGAAAATTTAATGAAGTCATTGTTTTTAATAGCTGAGTAGTGCTCCATTGCGTAAATGTACCTCTATTCTTAACAGCTGGTTTTATTTGGATATTGCCATGGGAATCTTTTGGCCTATAACTCAACTCGATGTAACCCTATCCCAGGACTGGAAGTTTCATCTGGACAAAAGACCAATGGGAGTTCAATTTCACCCATTATTTGTCAATTCACTATATATCACCTTCATATATGTATATATTTTAGGAAGTTTCTACAGTATTTGGTTTCCATAAACTGCTCAAATGGTCCTTAATTGTAGCTGTCTCTCCCCATATTCCCTGTCTTGTCTGTCTCAGCCATCCCTCTCTATTTGAATAACCTATTCTAGATATCCCATCCATACATAACCATTGTTCTATTCCCCTATCATAAGGAAATCTATCTGTAGTCCCTACTCACTTACTTTATACCCAATTGCTGTGGTTCTGTGGTTAGTAGCGTTGTCATAGAATTCACTATTTATGTGTAAGAAAAACATACCAGATTTCACTCAATGGACCTGGGATACCTAATTCAGAATGATTTTTTCAAGTTCAAGTTCACGTATTTTCTGGACTTTGTTTGTTTGTTTGTCAAGTGTAATACTTAATTTATCCAGTCATCTATGGAGGGACATCTAGGTTGTTTCCAATTTCTGGATATTATGAATAGAGCAGCAATAAATACACTTGAGCAAACATCTCTGTAGTAGAATGAAACATCCTTTGGGTATATAATCAAAAGGCATACAGCTTAAAGGATGCATTGTGCTTAAATATTTATAATAACTATTGAAACATTGACATTGTATTTACTATACATATTTGACTTATATGACCTACACATAGTATAGATTACATATATTTTAGAGTAAGTTTCAACATGTCTTTTGTTCAACTTTTAGTTAAAACTTTTACATCTTAAATTTCTATATGTTGTCCTGGAATTTTTCTTTTCTTTCTTTCTTTTATCTTTTATCTTTTTTTTTTTGAATAAGTAACATAACCCTTCACTGATCATCAGATAATTAGTCTTTATATCAAAGAAGTGTTGAGAGGACTGAGTGATACAAATCAAGCAGTGCACCAAGCACATACCTTTGTGCTCAACAAACATTAGCTGTTATGGTAATCAATCTATCACTCAGAAAAGCTGAGATTTTATACAGCTATGAAGCCAGGTTATACCAATAGGCAAAAATATTTGCCAAATATTGATTTTTTGAGTTTAAAATTAAATATTGCAAAAGAACAAGCTCATTTCAATGCTTTAATCGCAATTTTCATAAATATGTCTATTTGGGAATAATTTCAAACCAAATTTATATGACTGAGCATATAAATGTGGTTTTGTTTCACCTTTGGAATAAATCCAGATGTGCATGATAAAGATGAAAATACACTTTTATACATAGCTCATACTTATGATTGGTGTATATGGGATACTCACACAATTGATTAGTGTGGAAATATTTCTTTTTAAACATAAGTACAAGTCTGATATAGTTTTAAGGTAAGAGTTACCTGATACTTTTTCTTTCAGGTTTTTAGTAGGTCAATGTTTAATATGGTTGGATTTTCCATAGTATAAATACAATCAGATGCAATTTGATCTACATATAAAAATATAGTGACCTGACTTTTAACAAATGACATTACTATGATGAAATTTGCAGAATTAACAAAACTCTCTACTAGATAAAAGATGAGGTGTCTTTTAAAAGAGTTGAGCTGGTAAATGTGTGTTAATAAGATAACATGAATGCTGATTTTGGAGCATTTAAAGAGGAAAGAGTTAGCAATCACCTTTTCATTTTAAAAACAACAGTAGTGCTTCTTGGTCTTGGAATATGATTATTTTTGAATGCCACGCAATGAGTCCTTCATAATTTTACATTTTAATCATTTCAAGGTGATTTGCTTTTACTGTAAGAAACCCTGTGTTGGCATTTTCTCCACATTTACTGAGCATAATCATGTATTAGTTGCAATTTTCTCTGCAACAGAAGACTTAATTATGCTAAAGAACAAAAGCTTCTTCAATAAAAAGTATAAAACATCACAGATACCCACTTTGACTAATACTGAGATTGGAAAGTCATTACCACTAAAAATGTCAGTTCTGATGAAGCATTAAAAAAATTCCAAGTATCAAATTCCAAATGTCTTTACTAAGCTGTTTTATGGTACCATTGGAAATGTGATGAGTCTTCATGTAAAAATGCTGATTTGAATTAGATTTAGAATGTATGTCATCCTCAATTAGCCTTCCTTTCATCAAAATGATCTCACAAACACAGAGAATGAATCTTTATTTCCTCCTTTGCACATGGGAGGTCATTTGTCAGATTTAATATACTTCTACCTATGTCTTCCTACATGATCAGAGTTCAAGATGGATGACCATGGACTCACAGGAAAAGTTTTAGTTTAAAACTTAAATTTAATCTTAGGATAATAGCAAAATCCTTCATAGTGTGGCTTACAGTGAGATTTATGAAAACACCTGATTTATCTAAGTTTAAGGAGGGAAAAGACACAATTTAAAGTTTCATTTTTGTCACTTCTAACTTCTAGTTCATATATAAGTAATTATCTTAGTATCTGTATTGTAGAGAATAGATATTCAGACAGTTGTTCTTTAATCATTCCAGTCTTCTTTTTTTTTTTTTTTTTGGTTTTTCGAGACAGGGTTTCTCTGTATAGCCCTGGCTGTCCTGGAACTCACTCTGTAGACCAGGCTGGCCTCGAACTCAGAAATCTGTCTGCCTCTGCCTCCCAAGTGCTGGGATTAAAGGCGTGTGCCACCACTGTCTGGCCATTCCAGTCTTCTTATGATTCAGATCTAAGTTAATAGTAGTGAACTTGATATCATATAAATCATTTATTTTATCTTGGTTTGTTTAAATATGCCTATGAAATTATAAATATATATTCAAGAGTAATTCTGATACCCATATGTATAAATAATAAAGTCTATTAAAGCTGTAATCTGATTATACTGGTAATATAAAATATCTGCCCTGGCATCTCCAATACCAGGAGATGGTTTTTCTTTTAAAGAAAATTTTGCCCATTTATAAAAATACTGTGGGTAAAATAGTTTTCATAAATTCCAGGGGAGTTCTTATTTGTGAGAACATTTGTTTTTTGTAACTATAGTGAAGAACTTGAATGCAGCTGGAGAACATTAATATCTTGGCAAATGTTTCAGTATTGAAGGGAAAAGAATCACATTGAAAGGTTTTGTTTATGACTTGAATTATTCAGCACAATAATATCCTCAAGGTGAAAGCACAAAGCAGGTATTAGCAAAATATTTTTTATTTGGCAATAAAAATGATGTCTGCAAAATTTTGTTTTGTATAGCAGCTGATAGTAGCCATTCTTATAAGTAGATAGAAAACAATGCTTCAAACTGTGACTCTCTAAAGCATTATACAATATCAATAAAAATTCATAATAGTTCTTGCCATGTTATTCCACAACAGTTATGAAGAGTCTATGAGGATTCAAAGGAAAAATAAATAAATAAATTTTCGGAAAAACAGCCAAGTGAATATTATGCATATGATGTTTTATGATTCCTTAAAAAATGCTTTACTAAAACAATGATAAGAACAATTATCTGTCAATACAAATCAGTGATTCTTTCATATTTTACATATAATAAAAATATTCTAAAGTCCCACATTAGAATACAAACTATTAAATGACTGTAAAACACAACTAAATTTCAAGTTTCTACTTAAGATTAATAAAAATTTGAACACTGAACTATAGTTTGTATTAGTTTGTATATTCAGTAATTAACTGTGGATAAAATGTTTATATTTAGGTAAATAATGAAAAGAAACAATGGTCTTCATGTTTATCATTTACATATGTACCTTTTACTATTGTAACTCTTATTTTGGTCATGTACATTATTTTTATTGACAAAAATATCCATTTAGACAGAATCTGTTTTATCTTATACATAGGTATTAGCCTTATGAAATTTTCCTTCATTTTTAAGACTACCATATAATTACATATTTTCTCCTGTCACCTTCTTTCTTCCAAATCACATTCATTTATTGTTTTCCTCTATTTTCATTTATTATTTCTTACCTTCATATATATATATATTCATATACATGTATATATATATATATGTGTGTGTGTGTTTGTGTGTGTGTGTGTGTATGTGTGTATGTATGTTTGTGTGTGTACCTGTATATACACCTAAATATAAACTGTTCATTCTATAATTTGTCAATTCTATAAATGCTTTCAGGTGTGACCATTTTGTATTTGATACAAAGTGTGTGCTCTTCACTGGGATAAAGTATTTCTCTGTTCTTAGCATTTCTTGATTGTCTACACTTCTATGTGTAGGGATAAATCTTGGTGGCCTTTCCCCCAACCACTTTGGCAAGTGTTTTGTTTTCCTGATTGAGTTTGAGTTGAGGTATTCATGTTGGTGAGGTTTTATGGATATAGCTTCTAATGTTACTACAAGACAGTTTCTCTGCCAACTCTCTTACCATCTAGCTCTTACACTCTTTTTTTATTAGATATATTCTCTATTTACATTTCAAATATTGTCCCCTTTCCTGATTCCCCCCTCCCCCAAAATCCCATAAGCCATCTCCCCTTCCCCAATCAACCTTCCCCTGCTTCCTTGTCCTGGCATTCCTCTACACTACAGCATCAAATCTTTCCAGGACCAAGTGCCTCCCCTCCTTTTGCTGTTTAACAAGACTGTCCTCTGCTGCCTATGTCTCTGGAGCCATGGATAAGTCCATGTGTACACTTTGGTTGATGGTTTTGTCCCTGGGAGCTCTTGGGAGTACTGGGTGACTCATATGGTTGTTGTTCTTGTGGTGCTGCAAACCCCTTCAGCTCCTTGAGTCCTTTCTCCAGCTCCCCCATTGGGGACCCTGTGCTCAGTTCAATGGCTGGCTGAGAGTGTCCCATTCTGTATTTATCATGCACTAGGAGAGCCTCTCATGTGATAGCTATATCTAGCACTGTTTTGTCTTCCTCTTCCATATTGCTCTCTGAGCCATAAGTATAGGAGTTGTTTTGTAGATGTACCTATCAGGACTAGGTTCTAGAACTCTACCTTTGATTATCGACATTTTCTGTAGTGGTCTTTATCACTATTAGATATTTCTTGCAATGCATTCATCACACTTTGATAAATAGGTCATATGCCCTTCCTGTGTTAAATGATCAGTAGAGAATTAAAGGGAAAATATAAAACAAATAACTAGTCAGCTAAAGTCACACATTATTTTAATTGAAAAATATTTATTTTAACATAATCTTCAAATGCAGTTTTTAAAATTAATTAATAATTTATTTTAAAATGTGTCACAAAATAAACACATTTCCAATAATAATATAGCAGATAAATAATCTGTGAAAATAAATTACATCTTAGAAATTCTATCAAAAATTAAGTTCTAAAATTTGAAATGAATTTATGTATTGTTCTTTCCACACAAACATGAGATAAGCTGGTCAATCTCTTCATATCATACAATTCATGAAGAGAAAACAATATTACCTCTGGAAGTTGTGAATACTTAGAATACCACAAAACTACTTGCAGGGTACTTTAAAAGATCTAAAGTGTGAAAATAAAGAATTATGTGAATAAATGATAAGATTTATTGACTATGAAAGCTAAAATATCTTGCCCAATAACTTTGTCTCTGTAACTAAACTGTAGAACAAGGTAGAGGATTAAAAGCCAGGGTAAGAAAACTATGACTATGATGAAGCTACCATAGCCTGGCATACAAATGTTTCCTGGAAGCCATGAAAATATAAAGAACTGAGAGGACAGTATCTGAGGAAATAAACTTGTAATGAAATTTGCAGAGTAAAAGGCAATATCTTCAAAGGAAGTCTAAAGAAGCATACAGGGAGAGACATGCAAATGATTATATGATAGTGGTGATCACAAGGACAGCACTCTTAGTATGGGGTATCGAATGCAGCCTACTGACTCTTTTATTCAGTGCACACATGTTGTTGAACCATGGTACCAAGTTTAGATGTAACAATCTTCAATATGTCATGTATTGAAATAAAGAGAAAAAATTATTTTATACTAAAAATAATTTTTTTAATTTTATACTAAAATAATTTTTTCTCATTTGGTTCTGTGGAAAGAAGCATATTTTTACTGATGTGAGAGTCAATAATAAAGTAAGATTCAATGTCACAATTAGTATTCAAATGGCTGCATTGTCTCCAAGGCACTTGAATCTTAGGAAGGAAGGTTCAAAGAAATTGTATTGATCTGGGAAATGGCATTGGATTACACTTATTGTGTATATTAAAGACTATTGATTTAAAAATATCACTTTAAGCAGGCCATTTCTCAGCATCTGAAGGTGGATGGTACTTTCTAAACTTTTCACAATGATTTTTTTAATTTATTTTGCCTGTAGATATGTTGTTGTACTGTATGCATGCTCTGTACAGATGGAGATCAGAAGAGGGTGTCAAATCCACTGAATCTGGAATTAGGGATGTTAGTCAGTCGCCATATTGGTACTAGGAACAGAATTTCTACAAGTTCAACAGTGCGCTTAAAAACTAAGGCATTTCTCCAGACTTACAACACCATTTTTAAAGGAGCAAAAAAGTTTAATTTGTTGAGGAACAATTTTAGCAATAGAATAAGAGTTCACTGCCAGTGTCTGACAAATACAGAGGTGGATGCTCAGAGCCAGCCAATGGACTGAGCACAGGGTTCCCAATGGAGAAGCTAGAGAAAGACCCAAGGAGCTGAAGGGGTTTGCAGCCCCATAGGAGGAACAACAATATGAACCAACCAGTACCCCCAGAGCTTCCAGGTACTAAACCACCAACCAAAGAGTACACATGGAGGGACCATGGCGCCATCTGCTTATGTAGCAGAGGATGGCCTTATTGGACTTAAATGAGAGAAGATGCTCTTGGTCCTGAGAAGGCTCGATGCCACAGTGTAGGGGAATGCCAGGATAGGAAAGTGGGAGGGGGGTTGGTAAGCAGGGAAAGGGAACGTGGGATAGGGGGTTTTGGGGGGGAAATGAGGAAAAGGAATAACTTTTGAAATGTAAATAAAGAAAATATCTAACAAAAAGAGGAAAAAAAGGAAAAAAAAAGAGTTCACTACCATAATGAAGACTTTTCTTTAATAATCTGAATTGAAATTGCAACTTATTTAATCAATTTAAGAGTAAGATATATGCTTTATGATTTTTGTACTAAAATTAATTTTTCAGTTTACACAATAGGACTAAGGTAGAAAGATGCCCCTTTATACAAACTATGAAAATATTCAGATTTAATGATTATAGTCAAACAGAATGTTGGAATATAGTATTTAATTAGTACTTACTTTAAAAGATACTATACTATGTCATGCTATACTATACTACTATTTGTTGATTTCTGATTCAAGAGTACTGAAGGAGGTGATTAAATTTGCTGCTACATTTATGTGATATAGCAATTAGTAATTTTTACAAATTAATAAAACTCAAATTTTCTCAGTGGTCTATTAGAAAATAAATATATTTCTTTTTATGATAAAATTGAAGATTTACATGGAAAGTATTTCTGACAAAGTTGAAGAAATATATAGAAAAACACGTTAAAATTGACAATTTTCATGGAAAATTAAAGAATAAAATGGTAGACATAAAAAACTTTGTTAAATTAAGTGAAAAGGAATTAGAAACATTTTATGATAGAATTGAATATTTACATGGAAAATATTTCTGATAAAATTGTAGAAAAATATAGAATAACATGTTAAAATTGAAGATTATCATGGAAAATTACAGATAAAATTGTAGGCAATAAAATATTTCTAAGTTGATTGAAAGTGGCTTATAAACATTTTCTGATTAAAATGAAGATCTACAAGGAAAATATTTCTGATCAAATTCAAGAAATATATAGAAAAACATGTTAAAATTGACTATTTCATGGAAAATTATTCAGATAAAATGGTAGGCATAAAAATATTCCCATGTTGATTGAAAGTGGAATTTTAAACATTTTTTGATAAAATTGAAGATTTACATGGAAAATATTTCTGATAAAATTGAAGAATTATATAGAAAAACATGTTAAAATTGAAGATTATCATGGAAAATAATACAGATAAAATGATAGACATAAAAAACATTGCTAAATTAATTGAAAGAGGAATTGCATTTTCTGATAAAATTGAAGATTTACATGAAAAATACTTCTGTTAGTCTATGTCTTTTTATTGGGGAGTTGAGTTCATTTATGTTAAGAGATGGAAGTAAGGAAGGAGGGAAGAAAATGATGCTGAAGAATAAGAGACAGAGACTGGGTGGCTGTCCAGGAAGTCCAGCTGTGCTTCAGGTATAATGAGAAACCTTTTCTCAAAAAATAAAATTAAATTATAGAGAAAGACAAACTGCTATCTTCTGGTTTGACACACATGTACACCTCTGTGTAATTACAGACACACATGTGCATATGTACATACACATATCTATATTGATATTACATAAGTATATAATCTGTAATTTATCATATGTAATAATTATATCCAAAAATAAAATACTGAAAAGAGTGTAAGTAAAACAGGAGAGCTTATATTATAAGCCATATTAGAAGAGTAGTAAATTACTCTTGGGAAAAATGAGAGTTATTAGCAAGAAGATGGTACCTTTGTAATAACATTTCATGCTACCAGTGATTCAAGAGAATAAAGGAGATGAATCTTGAAAATAAAGACTTAGAATCAGGAACAACTGAAAGTTGTTGGTAATTGAATTGTTTATAAAAAAAATAGATGAGTGAATTCTGATAATAGAAGCTTATTTCATTGTTCTCTCCTGAGAAAACTTGTCAAACACTCTAAAGTGTGCTATAAAGGGAAAAGACTATGGGGATGGAAGAGGGGAACTCCCAAGGAGAACATGACATCAGAAGCTAGAACAGTTGTGATCATCCAAAAGTGAAAAGGAAATAGGGTCTCACAGAACTAAGCTGATACAAACATGAGTCTAGACGGAAACATTTTGCCTGGATACAAAACTGGAAAGTTTTCTGTGAAAAGGCCAAAGTGTAATGAACACTGCCTACCTGGATCCTTTAAGGTTAGACATCTCTCCTCTTTATTTTTAAAATTTAAATATATAGCTTCAGTGGACATGTTTTTTTTGAATTCTTCCTGCTTGTGAATTGAAAACTGAGGAAGACAACTGATACTAGGTTTTCAAGGTATAAGAAAAGGTGGAGATCCTAGAATAGGCAGGATCCTAGATTAGCTATGACCTCATGAAAGTATATCATGACTCTGAATTTCCAGCATGACATTAATATAGTAGATCATAAGTAGGCGTTGAATAATGCTTAGTGAATAAGAACCTACATTGCATAAGCATGGTGACTGAGTTTTTCTCCCCCGTTGACATTCTAAAATGCCATGTTCACTAGCCTAGGACCTGAGACCCCTCTCTTCTTCCTTTCTTCCCACTCCCTGGTATGTGTGAATATAGGTGTGTGTGTGTATGTGTGTGTTTGTGGGAGGGGGTCCGTTGTTTATAAAATATAAATTGCTCAAGTGTATTGCTTATAAATCTATGATTATAAATATATTTACTACTTCATCCGTGGTATTCTACCATAGCAGAACAAAGCACACTAAGACGACAGTTAACAATTTTGCCTAAGAAATTGCATGATTGCTTTTCTTTGTAGTATGGTTAGTCTGTGACTGCAGGTTAAGATTGGTGGTCCAAAGGTCTGGCCACTGAACTAGGTGGAGGAGGCGACTTGGACTGCACATCACCAGGGAACTGCCAGGTGGACATCAAGCTGTGAGAAGCCACAGGACCCCTCTCCTGGGTGGGGAAGGGTAGTCCGTGGGGTTGCCTGGGGAACAGGCAGGGCCCAGTTCATGGGACCTCGTGTCTCATGGAAGTGGAGGTCCAGGACAACAGTTTCTCATTTTTGGATACTGAAGATACCTCTGGATGTCCCGGAAGAGCTGAGAACAGGGTGGGGGCCCACAGGGTAGCCAGAGCCGAAGACGAAAGGGGGAAAGGAGCAGCTCCTCTGGTTCCTGCAGGGATAAGAGTGTCCTTGGCTTGGTAGTCAGGCAGTGTGGGTTGGTGGTGGCCATGGCTGGGAAAGATGAGAGACCTAAGTTGCAGACTAGAAGTGAGGATCTTTAGGGAAAGACCTGTTATACTGTTCCAACATGGTGGGTCCAGATAAGAAGAGGCCGTCCGTGGTTTTTGAGAGTTTATTTTAGAAAAGTAGGGAGAGAGAGAGAGAAAGAGAGAGAGAGAGAGAGAGAGAGAGAGAGAGAGAGAGAGAGAGAGAGAGAGAGAGAGAGACAGAGACAGAGAGACAGAGAGAGAGACAGAGAGTAGGGAGAGACAGAGAAAAAAGGAGAGAGAGAGAGAGAGAGAGAGAGAGAGAGAGAGAGAGAGAGAGAGAGATATTTATTACTTTTATTTTTTTTTATAGTTCAGTCATTGCCCCCTCCCTGTCCACCCTCTAACAGTTCCTCATCCCATTCCTCCTCACCCCTGTCTCCAAGAGGATGCCCCCCCGCCACACACACACACAAACATCCACCAGGCCTTCCCACTCCCTGGGTTCTCAAGTCTCTGGAGGGTTAGGCGCATCTTCTCACACTGAGGCCAGACCAGGCAGTCCTCTGCTGTATATGTGTCTCGGCCCTCATATCAGTTGGTGTATGTTGCCTCGTTGGTGGCTCAGTGTCTGAGAGATCTCCGGGGTCTGGGTGAGTTGAGATTGCTGTTCTTCCTAAGGGGTCGCCCTCCCCACAGGGGTTCCTGAATTCAGTCCATTGGATGGGTGTAAATATCTCTTCTGTCTCAGTCATCTGCTTGTTGGGCCTCTCAGAAGATATCCATGCTAGGCTCCTCTCTGTAAGTACACCATAGCATCAGTGATAGTGTCAGGCCTTGGAAGATCCCCTTGGGATAAATCTCAAGTTGGGCTGGTTAATGATTTTTTAAATTTTATTTCTGTAATTATGCAAGCTTGAAACCTCCTAATTTTAAACTTTTTGGACGTGCCAGTCAGTCTCCTGTGAATCAGTCCAGTTTGAAATCCCACTTGGTGAAACATAAATAAAAATAAAATTACACTTTAATTTACTGATAGTCAAGACCAGTTATAATTATGCAAAATTATTTACTCTAATATTTTCTTTTGTGAATTATGAACAAATAAAATTTAACATTTTTTTTTAAATTTGGGTGCATGAGACCAATATAACTTTATATTAGATATAATAAACACACTTTTGAAAGATTTTCACAGCTTTCAAAAGACAAAGAAAAACCAAACTTTGAGCTCAAAAAATGAACACACAAGTGATATATATTCTTCCATATTAAAAAGCATTAGCCTCCCTGGAAGAATAATATTATAAATTGTCTATATTTATATAATCTTATTACATACATAGAATATTTCAAATATAATTCATGTTTCAATCTATCTCATACTTAACATGCCAATGCTTACAGCACTTCTATAAAAAATTATCTCAATATGTATCTCTTTATTAATGTCCCAAATCATGTTGGTAAAATTAAGAGTAGATATTACATATAATCTTCAAAGAAATTATGTATATAAATATATATATATATATATAATATATATATTTATTATATACATATAATATTATATGTATTTATTATATACATACATATATTATATGTATATAATAAATATATATATATAGATAGATATATCAATATCTATCTATATATTATATTATATATATAGATAGATAGATATATCAATGTGCTTTTAAAAAACAAAACCTGGTAAAAACAGTAGAGAGAGGAAGAGGCAAGAGAGGAAACTAGGTTACAAGGACATTCATCACTTAGGCATCAGTGTTAATAGATGAAAGCCCGTTGATTCTGTCCTAGGTTCGAAGAGAAAAAGCATATTGTACAATTATGTCCTATACTGGATATATTGTTGGCATTCAGCCAATCAATAATAACTTAAGAATGGAAACAACTCTGTCTGCGATAAGAATAAGACTTCCAATATTAGTCACAGTCTGCTTAGCTTTAGGTTGGCTTAGATAAATGTAGTGAAGACAAGGAAAACATCCCACTCCACACTTTTTGGCTAATTTAATATCTTTGCTAAGTGCTTAGGTAGTGCAGTGGCAGACACAAAGAAAAATGCAGAGACTGATTGCTCTGACAGATAAATAGAGTCCATTTTAGCACAAAGAAAACCCTTTATAATTAGATGTGAATACCTGGTTTCTTGCCATCCATCACATATGCAAGTTTAAGAGAGTATTGTAATAAATTAGAAATGAATAATATTTCTTAATACTTAAGCTTCAGTGTGTACATAAATGGCTCAGTCGATACTGACAATCATGAGAATCCAAAATGGTTCAACACTTCTCAGAGATCTTCCCACATGTATCTGTGCCAAAAACTTTGAACACCTAGGCAATTTTAAACCACTAGAGTCATCTAAATTTCAAAAGCATTTTGTAAAGTTTTCTTCTGTCATACTATTGTAGTCCTTTAAAAGTACTTAGCAAATATCAATCTAGCAAACATGTAGCCCAAGATATGAGAAGGAATGCAATATGCATGCAAAGATTGCAGTGTTATTAATTCAATTAATTAATTCTTCCATATTGTAGATTCTGTGGGAAGTATGCACTTAAGATGACACTTAGTAAATTTAATATAAAAATATTTCACAACATATCTAACCAAAATAAGTTACAAAACAATTATACTATGTGGTGTTTAATTTTACAAGAAGAAACACAATATTAGAGAAAGGGACACTAAGAATGCTTTCAGATACTAGAAAAAGTCTTTGCATGATAGAGCCACATGACAAACATTTGTCAGAGAGACCACAAGGATGTGACTTGAGAGTACACAGAGCAAGTCAGTATTAAAGCAGGTTCAGAATTATGTCATTATTCTTGAGTAGGGAGGAAGATATTAACATTGAGTAAAAATGATAATTACTCTGTGCTTAGACAGAAATTCTCAGGAGGAGTGGCTAACATTTTATTTGTGAGACTGGATCTCTGATATCTCAAGTTCATTTGGAACCTCCATGTACCTGAGGATGATCTTGAGTCGGAGTCTCCTGTGTCTGCTTTCCTTCTAGGTTTACAAGCACAAGTCAACACTCCTGGTTCATGAGCTACACAGGAATTGAACTTGGGGCTTCATGGTAAACTCTCTACTAAACTGAACTACAACGCCAGGTCTACCAGTTTTATTTTAACTAACTGTAGTCTCGCTGTTTAAGGATAGCTCTGGCAATATGAAGAAGTAACTGAGCAAGTCAAGGCAACCAGCATTGGCTTCAGCTTCAAGGGACTGCTTCGGCTTCTTGCACTGGCTTCCTTTACAAATGGACACTAGAATGTGAGCTGAAATAAACCTTTCTTTCCTAGGAGAATTTACTTAGAGTTCTAATAAAACAGCTGAAAGAGAACTACTTTAGTCTCTGAACAGTGCCCAAAACAACATACTCCCTTTTAAATATTGGTTGGCTGTAATACATTGAAACTATTTTATCATTATTATTCAATTTTATGAAGATTTGATGATACAAAAAAGTGTTTTCATTTGTATTTTGGTTTTTAGAAATATTTCGATTTTGATTGACGGTTTAGTCCCTGGGAGATCTGGGGGGTCTGGTTGGTTGATATTGTTTTTCTTCCTATGGGGCTGCAATCACCTTCAGCTCTGTGGCTCCAGCTGGATATGTAGCAGAGGATGGCCTTGTCTGGCATCACTAAGAGGGGAGCCTGTTGGTCCTATGGAGGCTTGATACCCAGGACAGGGGAACGCTAGGGCTCTAAAGCAGGAGTGGGTGGGTGGATGGAAGAGTACCCTCATAGAAGCAGGGAGGAGGGAGGAAGGAATAGGGGGATTTTGGAGGGAAAACTGGGAAGTGGTTAACATTTGAAATAAATAAATAAATAAAATAACCAATAAAATAATGAAAAAATATTTCATTTTATTTTTACTTACATTATAATTGTTTGCCTTGATACTTTTTATCTAGGGCTGCATTTTTTTTTGTTGAGCGTTTATATAGGAAGTTTGAGGCACTGCCCTGGCAAGAGTAAAAGAGAAGATTACCTATAAAATATGTGCTTGATTTGAACCCTAAATAAAGAAGAAAATGATTTCCTTGATAAAAAAAATGAATAAATAACTATTGACATGACAAAAATCCAACCCCTTATGCAAAATTGTTAGTGGGTCAAATACTACATATCTCTAAGTCTTTGCTCTAAATAGACCTGTCTTTGAAAATAAAAATGAATAAAATACATTTAGACAATTACAAAAACATAATGGAAAGCATTCATGAATGACATTTGACAAAGGCATATAAGGGAATGTGAACATTTCTTGATAAAAATGAGCATCTATAGATCAGCTGCCCCTTTTGTGATATATCATGGATTATTAAGAAAATTGTACAACCACAGACCACATCAGTTGAAATTAGTTAGCAAACAAAGGAAACACGGACTATATGTAATTAATGATGACAGAGAAAGATGTTGATTCAGTGGAGGATGCTTATTGATTATGAATGAGAAACAAACAGAAAATGATTTAAAAAATTACTCTATGTATTTGATGAGCATATGAATAAAACCACAGGGTAATTACAGAAAGACTACTACCAAAAGAATACCAGATAATTGTTGAACAACAAAGAAGTAAAAGATAGGATTCCATAAGAAAAAGTGAGCTACATAAAATATGTTAGAGCAGCTTTCTGTATGTTTGTAAAAAAAAAAAAAAGTCTAGTATAGCCATTAATTTTAGTTACATTGGAAATTAATTTTAAAAATCTCAAAATTGTCCCTTTCTAGTTCTAAAGCCCTGGATCTTATGCTTAAAACAAGCCTCAGCTACCTTTCCAAAGGTACCTGTAACAACAAGCGTAAGGTTTGATAAGGAGATAATCCTCAAGAATAAGATCTGATACTCTCTGAATATCATAAACAATGGTGAATAGAATTCTTTGGTAATTATCACGTATTTAACTACTAATTTATTGTGCAAGCTTGAGAATATCTATTCTGCTTACAATGACTGACTACCATAAATTCAGTAGAACTTAATTATATCAAATTAGATAGACTAATGCAGCTGAGTTTGGAATAAGAAGTGGAATATAGCCTATAAATATTAAAGTTTAAAGTAATTGTAATGAATTTAAGTGCTATACAACCTTGTAAGACTTAGGTGGGAGAAATTATTAAAACTATATAAGAAGTAAATACAAAAAAATCAAATGTCAATTGGAATTATTTTCAAACTTAGTTTTGTATATGCCTATGTCACAAAGAAAATATTTACATTGACATTAGTAGTTATCTTAATCATCTTTCTTGACCCTAAATATTTACAGTACAACAAATAACTTGACTTTCTTTTAAACTTTTCTGTACACTGTGGCCAGCATTTCTCAAATATGATTTTGCTCCCAATATAATATACTCTTCTGACATCAATATTCTCCTTCCATTTAAAGTAGAAGTCCTAGGATAATTATTGTCAAATTTTCCCTTGTTGAAAATTTACACAGAGATTTTTAAATATGCATTGAAAAATATCTAATTTGTTATGTTTGTAATAACGTATTGCATTAATCAAAACTTCATTTAGATAAATTGAAACCAGTTCAATTTCCACTTGTCAACCAGAAGAATACAAATGTTGTGCAATTGTATAATTGATTCTGTGATTCAAACAAAGGGTTCTTTGGTAGAGATAATTTATCAATCCTGATGAAAGTGGTGAGTGAGGTTTTCCTTGGAAATTTGAGAGTATCCCATTTGAAGTGTGGAACTTAAAAGATCTAGGGCTACAATGAGGAAAGATTTTTTTATAATTTTTGAATCCTTTCTTGTAATTATATTAGTTAATTCAACTTAATCTTTCAGATCTATCTCAAAGCCTTTTTTTCATTTGCCCAACCCTAAAAAAAAATGAAGTTGCAAAGTAAACGTAGGCTACATGTGAAAAATAGGAGTATATTCTTAGAAAAAAGCATTAAGTTTCTCTTTTGGTATTCTAAAATGTCAATGCATTGTCTATTCTGGGTGATATTTGAACATTTTATACATAGCTGATGTGAAATTACTATAATAAATGTTGTTGGCTCTTATTATAGGGTGACATTCTTTATTAAAAGAGCATTAATAAAGGGTATGTGTGTATGTGTGTGTATGTGTGTGTGTGTGTGTATTCTTATTCCATTTTTGTTGCTACATATAATGTGACTGTGTCAGTAATAACAATATTGGGACAATAATATGCTTCAAGGCATCAGATAAAGTCTCAGGTGATGTCTCTTTCACTCTGACATTTATACTGACTTCATTTATGACAGACTGAAGGTGATGAACAGGTCCAAGCAAGAGGTCACCTTGTGTCAAGGCTGGTATACAATCTGTCAAATACAGGGACTGTAAGCCTGCTAATGAGGAATTAACTAGGCAGAATGTTGCTATTTGATTTTTTCCATGCATTCCAAACCTGTTAAATAATGCTAATCAGCTGTTTATTAACTGGAACCATTATGGCAAACTTGCTGCAAATCCCACCATATGTCAGAGAGGTTGGACCATATTATTCATCCATTTTAAAGCCAGATTAATAAGGCATTCGCTGAGCTTCACTTTCCTTAGCCTTCAGCTATGTCTGAGAATCAAGGTTATACTATTTCAAGTTTTTCAATTTTTCTTTAAGTGGACACAAATAATGTGAAAAAAACTATTTAAAACTGGATGATGCTTCTAGGTAAATAAACACTCTTCATTTACTTCTTTCATGTTACAAGTCAATTTTTTTTTATTATGAGGTTCAAAGAAAATAAATTTTAATTTAAAGAAAAATGATTGAACTAGTAATGCATTTCATAAAATCACGCTGTAACGCATAACAGAGAGGATCTAAAACATTGGGAATGAACTGGAAAACCTGAGGGCTTGACATATACTTTAGGGGTAGTGTTCTGGAGAGGTGTAACATTCAGACATTAAAAGCCATTATTAGTTGTACTTTAGAGAGTCAAAGAAGCATCTGGGATCTAGATATATCTCTATAACATTTGCTACATCTCTGGGTCAGAGAACATTATATAAAGGGGTAAGAGATTGTATGTGCCAGAATACTAGGAAGTCTAATTGAGTAATCTGTCAGAAATGAAGTCATTACCAAGATGGAGAAAATGACAATAACAATGGATATGTCACCATGCAAAGAGGAAATCTTTTTGTGGCTCCACTCTTAGACAAAGGACTAGAGGTAAGTTCTGAGGGGAGATGGAGAGTTAACCTCTCACAGGGATGAATACCTTTATCCAATATCATGTTCCTAAAAGAAATCAATTCAACACATTTAATAAATAAATAAATAACAAAAAACTCTCTATTAAGGATTGAGATACAGGTTTGAAAACTTACATAACCACGTGAGTTCTAATAGTAACCTCCATTCAGTTATGGCTTTCAATGTACGAGACTGTATTTATATACATACTTTAAAACCTTTTTAAAAGATCAGTCATGTTTTGTGTGAATTTTTTTTTGTTACAAACAAGGACTGTTTTCAGAAAATATGTGCTCATAAGAGGTCTGTCCTATATCTGGCCTAATCTAGCCTCAGTCTAAATCTGATCATTTTATCCGTGCTCTAATGACTTGTTTCTCTAAAAACGTGCAAAATGATGAATTTTGGAATTTGTTTCACAGTAGGTTGTTGTGATTAAACAATTCAACAAAATATAACTAGAATATTACAACACAATTGTTTATATGCTTTTATAAGTGATGTGGATTGAGAACTATTATAGTTATCAATTATAATCCCGGAGATAGCAGTATATTAAAATTCCCAGACACCTTCTTTTTTTTATTAGATATTCACTTTATTTACATTTCAAATGGTATCCCCTTTCCATGTTACCTATCCTAAAACCCCCTATCCCATCCCCCTGCCCCTCCTCACCCCTCCATTTTCCTGACTTGCATTTCCCCTACTCTGGGAAATAGAGCCTACACAGGACCAAAGGCTTCTCTTCTCATTGACTTCTGAAATGGTCATCTTCTGCTACATATGTAGCTGGAGTCACGGGTCCCTCCATGTGTACTCTTTGGTTGGAGGTTTAGTCCCTGGGAACTCTCGGGGTACTGATTGGTACATATTATTGTTCCTCCTGCAGTGCTGCTAACCTCTTCAGCTCCTTGGGTCCTTTCTCTAGCTGCTCCATTGGGGACCCTATGCTCAGCCAGCCATTGATTAGCCTTGCCCACAGTTATGAGCCACCATTAATTACCCTATAACATCTTGCAAGAAGGACAGATGGCAGGTCAAATTTCTGTGGCTGGGTTGATGACCCAGCCCCAATTCTGGGAGTCTTGCCTGGTTATAGAAGATGGCCAGTTCATGGATCCTAGTTGCCATTATAAGGAGATATCATTAGGGTCACTTTCACAAACGCCAGGGAGTTTCTACTGCACTAAGTTTTCTATATTGCTCACATAAATTGAGCTCTTCTTGTTACGTAGTCTCTTGAGTCTGTGGATTATAGCATGATTTTCTTATACTCAACAGCTAATTTCCACTTACAAGTAGGTAAATATAATGTTTTTCTTTCTGGATCTGAGTTATTCTGCCTAGGATGATTTTTTTTTAAGTTCCTTACATGATGTCACTTTTATTGGCTATTTTCTTTATTTACATTTCAAATGTTATCCCCTTTCCCTGTTTTCCCTCCAGAAACCCCCATCCCATTCTCCTACCCCTGCTTCTGAGAGTACTCTCCCACCTACCCACATACCCATCAACTCCTGCCTCCCTGCTCTGGCATTCACCTATACTCAGGCATTTAACTTTCATAGGACCATAGGCCTCTCCTCCCATTGATGCCAGATATACCATCCTCTGCTACATACGCTGCTAGAACTATGGGTTGCTCCATGTGTACTCTTTTGTTGGTGGTCTAGTCCCTAGGAGCTCTGAGGGATCTGGTTGGTTAATGATGTCATTTTTAACAGCTAAATAATATTCCATTGTGTAAATGTACCACATTGTCTTTATCCATTCTTCTGTTAAGGGAATCTGTGCTGTTTTCAGTTTCTGGCTATTACAAATAAAGCTGCTATGAACATAGATGAGCAAGTGTTCTTATAGTAGGAAGAAGTGTCCTTTGAGTTTTTGTATAAGAGTGCTATAGCTGATTCATGAGGTAGATAGACTTCCAATTTTCTGAGGGACTGCCATATTGATTTCCATTGTAGTTGTACTAGTTCGTACTCCCATCAGTGACCAAAGAGTGTTCCCCTTCTCCACATATTCAGTAGCATTAGAAATCACTTATGGATTTTCTCTTAGCCATTCTGACAGGTGATGGAGTCTCAAAGTAGTTGATTTGTATTATCCTGATGGCTAGGGATATTGAACTTTTCTTTAAATGTTCTCAGCCAATCTGTATCAAATTTTTGATTGTATTATTAAGTTTGTTGATGTCTAGTTTCTTGAGTTCTTTATATATTTTAAATAGTATTCCCATGAAGATGTAGAGTTGGTGGAAACCCATTCTGTCCTATTGATGGTGTCATTTATCTTAAAATTTTCAGCTCCATTATATCCCATTTATTGATTAAAGGTTTTTTTTTTCTGGCTATGCTATCTGTGTTCTCTTCAGGAAACTTATTCTTGTGCCAATATGTTCTAGACTATTGCCCTCTTTCCTTTCAAAATGTTTTAGTGTATCTGATTTTATGTTGAGGCCTTTGATCAGTTGAACTTGACTTTTGTACAGTGTGATAGATAACTATCTATTTGAATTCTTTTAAATATTGACATCAAGACAGATCAGCACCTTTTGCTGAAGACATCTTCTCTTCTCCTTTGCTTATTTCTTGCTTCTCTATGAAAAATCAAGTGTCCATAAGTATATGAATTTATGTCAAGTGTTATTAAAAAACACAATTTCAGTTTTATGTACTCTTGAAGCATTTTTATAAATTATAAGTGGATCAAAATGACAATTGAAGAATTGAACATTCACAGTAATAAAATGGATACAAATTATATCAATAAATATAATTTCCATAAATTAAAAATTACACACATAAGGTAAGTGATGGACCAAAAGTCTTGTTAGGGACCTATATAATTTATTCTTTTGAAAAGTTAAGCTTCATAACTATACAAAATGAGAATATAAAATGTTTGAAAGTCACACTCCCATTATGGATGTGTTTACATTATAAAGTGGTACAAAATTTATGGACTCAGAAATACTCATGTACAAATCATAATTATAAAATCTATAAACCATGTACACTCAAACTTCAAGGTTGCTTGATTCCTCCTGTAAGACAATATTTCTATGAAAGAATCATTTTGAAAGGTAGTTTAAAAGATACATCAAAAGTAGCAAATCTTACTATCAATTGAATTTCTACTATAAACATGTCTTTTCATGTCTTAATATAAATGAAAAGATAAAGAATTTCTTGTCTAACTGGCTGTCTGTATGTAAAAAAAAATGAAAACAGACCCATAATTGTCCTCTTGAACAAAGTTCAACTCCAAGTGGATCAAGGACCTCAACATAAAACCAGATACCTGGAATCTAATAGAAGAGAGAGTAGGAAAAAGCCTTGAACTCATTGGCACAGGGGAAATTTTCCTAAACAGAACTCCAATGGCTCATGCTCTAAGATCAAGAATTGATAAATGGGACCTCATGAAACTGGAATGCTTCTGTAAGGCAAAGGACATAGTTAATAAGACAAATCAGCAACGCACAGATTGGGAAAAAAATCTTCACTAACCCCACACTCAATAGAGGACTGATGTCCAAAATATATAAAGAACTCAAGAAGTTAATCACCAAAAAAACCAAACAATCCAAAAACAAAACAATCAAAAAATGGGATATAGAACTAAACTGAGATTTCACAACTGAGAAATCTCGAATGGCTGAGAATCACCTAAAGAAATGTTCAAAGTCCTTAGTGATCAGATAAATGCAAAGCAAAATGACCCTGAGATTCCACCTTACACCAAACAGAATTGCTAAGATCAAAACCTCAGGTGACAACACATGTTGGAGAGGATATGGAGAAAAAGGAGCACTCATCCATTGCCGGTGTGATTGCAAATTGTTACAAACACTCTGGAAATCAATCTGGAGGTTCCTGGGAAAATTGGAAATAGATCTACCTGAAGACCCAAAGGATGCCCTTCCATGCCACAGGGGCACATGTTCCACTATGTTCATTTGGCCTTATTTGTGATAACCAGAAGCTGGAAACAACCTAGATGTCCCATGAAATAAATATGGATACAGAAAATATGGTTCATTTACAAAATGTTATACTACTCAGCTATTAAGGATGAGGACATTCTGAGCTTTGCAGGCAAAGGGGTAGAACTAGAAAATAATATCCTGAGGGAAGTAACTCAGACCCAAAAAGACATGCATGGTATATACTCACTATTAGCCCAAAAAGAGAGAAAGAGAGAAAGAGAGAGAGAGAGAGAGAGAGAGAGAGAGAGAGAGAGAGAGAGAGAGAGAGAGAGAGAGAGAGAATACAAACAAGTACAAACTACCCAACTACAGACTACCCAAGTACAGTCCACAGAACTCAAAAAGGTCAACAAGCTGAAGTATCCAAGAGAAGCTACCTCAGTCCCACTTGGGAGGGAGAAGAAAGCAATCACAAGTGGGGAGGGATAAAGGGACCTGGCAAGGAAAGTGGACAGGGGGTGGGCAGTTGGGGGAGAGAGGAACCTAATATGAGGGTGAGGGAAAAGGACTGAAGACCTCAGGACCAGCAGAAAGAACGGAAACAGGCAACCTCAGGTGATAGGAGGTTGGGGGGACCCTCCAGAATGAACTAGAGATTTGGGAAGTGAGAGACTCTCAGGACTCAAAGGGAGTGACCTTAGATGAAATGCCTGTCAATAGGGAGAGAGAACTTATAGAGCCCACCTCCAGCAGAAAGACAGTGCATCAAGTGAGGGAGAATGGGACCATTCAACAGTCACAACTCTGACCCGTAAGTGTTCCTGTCTGAAAGAATTACAAGGATGGAAATGGAGAGGCACCTGAGGAAAAGAAAGTCCAGTGATAGGCCCAAAGTGGGATCCAGCTCAAGGGGAGGTCCCAAGGCCTGACACTATTACTGAAGCTGTGGAGTGTTCATAAAAAGGGAACTATCATGACCTCACTTCGGAAGGTCCAACAAACAACTGAAAGTGTCAGATGCAGATATTTGCACCCAACCAATGGACAAAAGTGGCTGACCCCTGTTGTTGAATTAGGGAAGGCTGAAAGAAACTGAGGAGAAGGGAGACCCTATAGGAGGACCAGCAGTCTCAATCTGGACCCCCAAGATCTCTCAGGCAGCATACACCAGCTGATATGAAACCCCCAACACACATAACCTAGAGGGCTGCTTGGTCTGAGTTCATTAAGAGATGATGCACCTAACCCTCAAGACACTAGAGGTGCCAGGGAGTTTAGAGGTCAGGTGGGGTGGGAATGAGGTGGGGACATCCATGTGGAGACAGGGCGGTGGTGAGGAGATGTGGGGTATTGAAGAGTCGGAGGGTAGCCTGGGGGGGCATAAAATATGTAAAAAAATAAAGAAATAAATTTAACAAAAAAATTTCTAAGTGTATCTGTAGAATGTGGAGATGATCTTATTAAGAAGAATTGTAGTTCAGTACTGAACTAATTTTATTATTTTTAATTCCCTTGTGCTCATACATCATGTGAAGAAAAACACAGTGATGAGTAATTAACATAATTATTTTGTGAGTTTTAAAACTCATTTTGGTTTCCAAATATTTCACAGGAGTAAGACTGTTGCTTACAGCATAGATTGTTTGCTACTTATGTTGCACGTATTTCAAAGTGAATATAAACAAGGTATTTTCTTTGAAGCTTTTGAAAACACTGGCTCCTTTGTGTATAAATCTGGTGGGGAGAGAGGCTTTTGATTGTTACAAGGGAAAAGATAGAAATAGAATCAAAATGGAAGAATATTTGAGCTTTACATCTCACAGCTAAATAACGAGAAACAGAAACATATATATTATATTTTATAATATTTATATATTATTTATTTATTATATGTATTTATATATATATATAGTTAAAATCTGAATTGCTGCTTCAGTTTAATTTCTTAATTGTAATTTTAGCTTGATGTAGAGTGTCTCTTTCTGTTTACAAACATATAAACCCCAGCAAAATGAATATTTGTTGGATATTTATTTGCTTGACATTCAGCAATAACTTTCTGTAGGCATTAAAATTCGCATCAACATATTCTGATCTTAATGTTTCAATATTTCTGATTTAACATATTCATTATTCTGGGAAGCAAAACATTTTGTAGAATTTTAGTAGACTGAAAACATTCATATTTCAAAATATCAATATTCCGATGTGCACTTGGCAATTTTTCAGTGTAATATTTATCTAAACTGTAGAATACTTAATTGAAAAATGCATAATTTATTTTACAGTTCAACATTTACAATGTATAATTTCAATTATTATTCATGCACTGACTATTTACAAGATATAGCATATGTTTATAAGTTATATTGTCAATAATAAATCTAAAATACTTAATTCATTATTTATACAATATATGTATATATTATATGTACACATATATGTACATGTACATATATATAATTTACACATAAGAGTCCACATATATAATCCACATAAGAAAGTAATGAAGACTTACTCAATATGAAAAGATAAAATAGTACATAAAACACTACATGTTTTGATAAGCATATATTGTCTTATACACATGTAAATTTTAGAGAAAAATTTTAGTAATGCAGTTACCAAAGCAAATAATAAATGCAAACTATAATTGGATGAATGCCAAATCCATTAAGTATTTCCTCCAAAATATTCCTTCCAATAGCCCTTCCCAGATGACAATGCCTTGAACATGTTTAACTCTTCAATCAGAACCGTTTAGCATTACTATGCTTCTGCTCAGTTTGAGCATTACTTCCATTGTCAGAACCATGCAAACAAATTCATGATGATGTTCCTGGGAATATGGAACTAATGCTGAAGGGATTTCTCTGTAGTTCTTCATTAACATTTTAGTCATTACAACAGGGGAGTTTTAAGAGTTTCCTTTTAAGCAAATTAGGTCACTGGATAAAAGACACACAGCATGGAAACACAGTGTATTACTACATAGAACAAAAGATCTGCTTAATAAATTATGATAATGGGATTAGTCGTCTGCTAGTGTTGAAATGCACGTTTTAATATTATGGAATTTACTTTCAGAGAATATTTGATTCATGCATTTATGTTGTCCTTATTTATGTTTTCATATTTTTTTTTTTTACGACCGGCCTCTGAGTGTATGTAGAACTCTTTAGATACCTTAAATCATTTAAGATGAAAAAAGCAGGAATGATAGGTTTAAATACTTAATTACAATTAGGCATTAATTACATTACACATGGTTGAAGGAAGCTCTGAAAGTAAATAAACAAAACCTAAAATTCTCTTTCCAAAGACATTTTCTTTCCTAGAGTAACATTTTAAGAATAATTAAAAATTATGTTCACCCAAACAAGGAGACTTGTTGTCTGTATTTCTTCCTTGATCAAATGTAGGTTTACCTGGTAACCATTTTGGAGAATACTGTGAATTTTAAATTTTCGGTCTAGTAAAGTAAATGTTTTTAAAATTAAAAACTATATAAGGTAAATTTTTAATACAAGGATTTTCTTTCTTAAATCATTTTTTTCTCTTCTTTCATTTAGGCAAAAGATTTTGTCATATTAATGCCAGTAGTGACATGAGAGTCCCAGAAGTAATTCCTGAATGATTTGTTAACTCTTAATCAATGGACAGAGATAAGATAAAAGTTTTGTTGTTGTTGTTATATATTTTAATTTATGTCATATATCACTTTCAATTATTTTAGTCTTGGAAAATGTCTGTCTTTGGTAAAGATGGGATAAATTATTTACATAAATAACAACGTAAGCTGACAGAAACAAATGCAGAGTTCTGTGTTACCTCAAGCTGCTTCAGTCAATGATGAACACATAAAGGGACAGGCTGGAGCTTACATTGTCTCATGACATCAATATCATCTTATACCTGTCTATGTTATGGTCACATGAAAATGTAAGATTTTATCTATGTAGGTAAATAACTCATACCTGTAATGAATTCCAAAATAGTTGTAATCTTGTATTCACACACACACACACACACACACACACACACACACACACACACACACAAAGTCTTAGATTAGGGAAACTTTGTCATTCTTCCTACAGAGTGAACTTTTAAGTTTTCTAAAGTTGTTATCACTTTAAGGTTGCTTTAGTTTTTAAGGAACAAATTACCTTGATGTGGAGGTACACACATGACAGAAATTAAGAGGCAGAGGCAAGTGGATCCTTATAAGTTTGAGGTATGTTAGTCTACATAGCAAGTTCCAGGTCAACTAAGACTGCATAGAGTATGTCTTGGAAAAACAACAATGCAACCACTCACCTATTTTATGTTTAATTTCTAGAAGTAAATCATGAGTCATGGACTTGGGAATATATAATTTGTTTAGAATATGATCTTAGGATAAAAGAGATAGGATGAAAAATAGGGGGAATCCAAAAGCTGAACATTGGCACCAGCTTGAACAACAAGGGCTGAGTCATGGACTCCATTTCATTGGCCTCACCTTGAGACAAGGAGCTCATGCATTTCCATGGCCTTGTTCATCAGATATTGCATACATATTCTAGCTCCCTAGAGTATAAAAGTGTCTTTTTCCATGAATAAAATTCTAGATCACTTATGCATATCTGCAGAGAAAAATTCAGTTGAAGCTTTTCAGACACTCAGGGCAGGTAGGGGATTCTGGCACATAGAACATGGGAACTTTCAGTACACAGGGGGATCTTAAAGGCTACCATCAGTGCCAATAAAACTTTTCCTAAAATGTTGGCAAAAACTACCTGGTAAAATTTTTATAATGAATTGGATTTACTAAAATATATACTTATACACTTTTATTTGATATTTATAATAATGTAATGGACAGCATCTATTATTACTATAGTTACTACTATAATACAAAAATTCAGTGAAAGTTGCATGCTTAGGTTGTCATAATCATATCAATACTATTGAATCAATTATATATGATTTATTGATAAAGATCCTTGATAGAAATTTTTTGGATTCCAAGAATGTTTCTAAATTTCCAGTGCTAATAAACAAAGCACAAGTTTGCACTGAACTGTTGCTAAAATATTCTATTACAATAATATAGTGTTAAACTACTAAATGTTTCATTCTTATTCAAATAGTGAAGATCATACAAGTGTACTTCTGGATTTCAACATAGTAATAAAATACTCAGTAAAACATATCATATGTCCATGACAAACTTAGAAACATACAGGCAATATAAATGGATGGCATTTACATTCCCTTGATAAGTCTAGACATCAAAAGACACATAAGAGAGGATCTGTTTGTTGAAGGGATGATGAAATCATAAACATTTGCAAAGAAACTTGTTAGAGAATTAAGAATACACATTCCTGTTGACTTATAGTCTGCCTGAAACCAGAAATATATGTAATACCTTTCTATATGTGTCTTGAGTGAGTAAATACATTTTCGATAAGGAGACAATACAAGTTACAAGCCATATTCCATGCAAGAGAGACTAGAGAAGGAAAGAGTATCAGTCATTATATCAGGGTCATTTTGTTATAGCTTTGGGGAGGTTTTCTGCTTTCTAGGAAGAAGAAAGATAGTGAGTTACTAAAAAACACAAAGTATCATTTTAAGGTTTATATTTATGTATGTATCAGTTTGGTGGCTCTGGATCCCAAGAGAAAAACAATGGCAGTAAGTCAGGGATATTAGAGGGAAGATTAATACAAATGAACACTGATTTAGGAACAAATAGGTAGAGTTTATGAATATTATATATTCATAAGGAATTTAAAATTATGTAAAAATTGTCACTGATGACATTTGTATTTTTTGAATGGGAATTTTTTAAAGGAATGCTATTGTGTCTATGTACCTTAAATTAAGTCTTAGGTAAATCTACTTCCCGACCATGATGGGTGTAGCATATATAATGGGAGAAGTCCAGTTTGGTGACTTAGAAGCATAGTGCTGCTTCTGGATTTAAAGGTCACTGATATTATATAGCTATGAGAAATTATATTATAGAAAGAACTGAATGTGCATGAATACAGGTTAATTTCTAAAGAAAAGTTATTTTTCAATATGAAGAAATGAAGAAGTCCTTAATGTCAATGGAGTTGGTAATTTCTTCCCTCTAGTAATAAGACAATCATCATATCCAGACAGTTGTCAATATCTCTAGGCTCTTCTTTTATAAATCCAATTACTAGAGATTGAAAACATCCACAACCATCGTGTTTAGGATGAACACTTTTCTGGCTCTCTTAACTATACATTATTGCAATTATTGACACATATTTTGAAAATATTAAATATTACAAACAGTCTTTCTAAAAAGTGAACTCTGCCACTTAATCTTCAGGAAACTGAGCTTAATGAATAAAATTTGTTTCTTAATTAAGCTATTCAGTGTAATGGTTTTTATAGTAATACAACATGAAATAAGGAATTGTCCAGGAAAACTCTCTGGGATCAAATCCAATTCATATTGAAGGATAACTATTCACTGTTATACATCTCTCAGATAGTGAATTTCAATTATACTGTTTTCTTATTTTATCAAAAAAAAATCAAGACTCAGAATTTCTTATTTCATGCTTTAGAAATATACTACTTATTTAAAAAATAAATTTACTTGAAATGGAGGTAATTCTTTCTTATTTTTTCTTAATCTTCTCCCCCTGCTTCTATGAGGGTGTTCCCTCATCTGCCTCTCTGCCCTAGTATTCCCCTACACTGGGGCACCTAGCCTTCACAGAACCAAGGGTCTCACCTCCCATTGATGCTCAATAAGGCCATCCTCTGCAACATATGTAGCTGGAGCCTTAGGTTCCTCCATGTGTCCTCCTTGGTCTGTGGCTTAGTCCATGGGAGCTCTGGGGTGTCCGATTGGTTGATATTGTTGTTCTTCTTATGGAGTTGAAAATCCCTTCTGGTCCTTCAGTCCCTTCTCTAACTCCTCCATTGGGGACCCTGTGCTCAGTTCAAAGGTTGACTGTGAGTATCTGTCTATGTATTTGTCAGGCTCTGGCAGAGACTCTCAGGAGACAGCTATATAAGGCTCCTATCAGCATGTGCTTCTTGGCATCCACAATAATGTCTGGATTTGGTGACTGTATACGGGATGGATCCCCAGGTTGGGCTGTCTATGGATGGCCTTTCCTCCAGTCTCTGCTCTACACTTTGTCTCTGTGATTCCTCCTGTGAGTATTTTCTTCACCTTTCTAAGAAGGACCAAAGCACTCACACTTTGGTCTTCCATCTTCTTGAACTTCATGTGGTTTGTGAGTTGTATCTTGGGTATAATGCATACCATGTGTGTTCTTTTGTGACTGAGTTACATCACTCAGTATGATATTTTCTAGTTCCACTCATTTGCCTAAGAATTTCATGAAGTCATTGTTTTTAACAGCTAAGTAGAACTCCATTGTGTGCCACATTTTCTGTATCCATTCCTCTGCTAAAGGACATCTCGGTTCTTTCCAGCTTCTGACTATTATAACTAAGGCTGCTATAAACAAAGTGGAGCATGTGTCCACGTTATATGTTGGAGAATCTTTTCAATATGTGCCCAGGAGTGGTATAGCTGAGTTCTCAGGTAATACTATGTTCCTCGTGTTCACTGTTATATAAATTTGGACAAAAAGAAAATACATGGGAAATATGATGATCAGTGCAAGAATATTGTTGGTTAATGATAGATAGAAAGATAGATAGATAGATAGATAGATAGATAGATAGATAGATAGATAGATAGATAGATGGATGGATGGATGGATGGATGGATGGATGGATAGATAGATAGATAGATAGATAGATAGATAGATAGATAGATAGATAGATAGATAGATAGATAGATAGATACAGAAAAATGGTTGATATAGTATAGATAGATCAATATATATTAGTTGTAAAATAAAAACCTCTGTGCTCTATATAGAACAATAGAACTTGTGTGTGTGTGTGTGTGTGTGTGTGTGTGTGTGTGAGAGAGAGAGAGAGAGAGAGAGAGAGAGAGAGAGAGAGAGAGAGAGAGAGAGAAAGAGAGAGAGAGAGAGGAAGACAGACAGGCAGACATGGAGACAGAGAGAAAAGAACTATACTTTAAGTCCTACATTTTACAAATGTTCAGAATACTGTAGGCTCTCTTCCTATGAAAACATAGACCTCATACAACCACATGTCAGACTCATGCAAATGAGTTTGGCAATAATCCAGAGGCAATAATTCCACTGGGATTATGTAAATTTTCAAATTTTTCTACTTCTTTCCAACCTCCCCTGCTGTTTTACCTGACCCCGGCCATTTCAAAACGCCACTCGTTTAGTAGAAAACCCTACAAAACCATGGAAGCATACAAAACAGATAGCAAAGCCACAGGCTCTGTCAATTATGCTCTTCCTGTCTCTTAAATAAATCGACCTCACATTCAGGTGAATTGACTTTTATGAAAAAGTCCCCTGAACTCAGTCTGTGCCTGACAAGTAGAGCAAATAAAATTTATAATATTACTAAGATAACAAAAGCTAACACTGCTTTCTTTAATCACAATTTTCTGCTCTCATGTAAATGCGTTTTTCATCTTAATTGTCTAGATTGACACAGCCAAAGACAAAGGCTCGCAGGCTAGGCCAATATCAGCTTTATTAGAAAACGGGCTTCCTTGTCCAGCACAAAGGGGCTTCCTTGTCCAGCACAAAGAAAGGTTTCTTTTTAAGGGACTGGTTAGAACAAAAGTTTGAACACTGGAAGATAAAGTAACACTCTGAAAGTTACTATGTTATCACAAACAGATTGTACCACCAAAGCAAAGGAAGCATGAAACCATTATTTAAAGGAAGTGATCATCAGAAACAAAGCATGTAGATTTTTATGGTATTTAGGACCTCTGTCTTATATAATAAAATTTGTTTTGTACAGTTTATTTCTATATCTTAGGTATTTTTCAAAATTCTGTTTTAAGTTTAAATAACTGCATTCTTAAATAAACTATATATACTTAATGTACAAAGTATAATAAAACTCTTTCCATTGATAATGAAAGGCAGTCTACAAAAGGACTCATTATAAAAAATCTTTCATCTACAAAAATAAATAGAGATGATATTGATAAAAAAGTAGTAATCAAATTCTTAAATGGATATACATTTTTACCTGTGAAATATATATTTAAATTGTCTTTCAAGACAAAATTTAAAAGCCCACACAACTAATAATAGGTATATTATTTTCATTTTATTTATATACTTATTTATGTATTTAATGTACTGTGAGTCAGTTGCTTTTTTATATGTATTGCATTGTTTGGGTACAGTACCTGTGGAAGACAAAAGAGGTTATCAGAGTCCCTGGAACTGGAGTTATAGGTGATTTTGAATCACCATGTAGGTGTGAGGAATGAAATGCTAGTCCTCCATGAGAGCTGTAACCGCTTTAAATGTTTTTTCCTCTCTCCAGACCCCTAATTATAAATATATGATAATCCATCATATTTATCTTTAGTGGTAAAGTTTCCTTTTGTAAATCACATTTGTTTTATGTCATAACCTGAAATACTTAAAACTGACTCCTACATCAAAAATGAAACATGTCTTTTAATAAATAGACTTCAGTTTGCTTAGTTGGTTTGAGAACTTTTCAGATTATCAGGAGTCAGAGATTCAATTCCTCAATCTGTTTTGAATTCCTCTTCCAAGTTCTTCTTTTCCTGCTTATCAGATCTGTTTGGTTTCTCTCATATTAATTTAACTCTGCGAGGATAATCCGCATTGTGGTCCATTGTATCACTGCCAGAAAAAAATCTCAAGATCCCTTTTTCTTTTAGAAAATTATATAGGTTGGTTGATCTTATTGTTTAACAATAAGATCATTTTTTTTTTGATGGGTGACGAGAATGATTTTTTTTTATTTTATTTTTTTAATTTACATTCCAAATCACTTCCCCTTTCCCGTTTCCTCCCTCCCCGAAAGTCCCATAAGCCCCCTTCCCTCCCTCTTTTCTCCATTCAACCCCCTCTCGTTACTCTGTCCTGGCGTTCCCCTACATCCAGTCTTTCCAGGACCAGGGGTCTCTCCTTCCATCTTTTTAGAAATCTATTGATATGCGGATTGTGTCCAGGGTATTCCGAGATTCTGGGTCAATATCCCCTTATCAGTGACTGCATACCATGTGTGTTCTTTTGTGATTGGGTTACCTCACTAAGGATGATATTTTCAAGATCTGACCATTAAACTATACTTAATGCATTCTTAAATAAACTATACTTAATGTACAAAGTATAATAAAACTCTTTCCATTGATAATGAAAGGCAGTCTATAAAAGGTTCAACAATAAGATCAACCAATCAGACCCCCCCCAGAGCTCCCAGGGACTAAACCACCATCTAAAGAGTATACATGGAGGGACTCATGGCTCCAGATGCAAATGTAGCAGAGGATGGCCTTGTCCGGCCTCAATGGGAGGGGAGGCCCTTGGTCCCATGATGGCTCAATGCCCAGTGTAGGGGAATGCTAAGGCAGTGAGATGGAAGTGGGTGGGTGAGTGGGAGAGCACCCTCATAGAAGCAAAAGGGAAGGAGATGGGATGGGGATTTGTAGAGGGTAAACTGGGAAAGGGGATAACATTTGACATGTAAATAAATAAAATATCCAATCATAAAGAAAACTATATAGGATTCTATCTTACTGAACAACATGTCTTTACCTCATCTAACCACGGGCAGAGGAATGTGACTAACAAAGTAGAAATGCCCAATGTCTGCTGCAACTCCTGACATCACTCATCAAATCAACTTAACCCAGTTCAATGATAAAGGAGAATAATGGGTCCCTCAAAATATGAGAAATACACTGGTAAGAAAACAGAGCAGAAATGTGTACATCTTCTGCTCTCCATAAAAGTCAGAAATGTTAGAAGGTTGTAGAAGGTGATATGTGAATTCATTCACTCTGATTGTGCACTGACAGTGATATGAAAACGGGATATTTTGAAAATTAAAGAAAAAGAAAATGGGTAAAAAGACTATAACTGAAATATAAGTCTAGTAGGAAAATGTCTTAGTTTCTCAAGAATAAAAATCTGAAAGTAAATTAAATTATGCCAAGATTGTTTAACTGCTTGTAAAATGTTACACTGTTTGCTGGTTAAAAGACAGGGCAGAGTGGACCTGATATTTCCCTTTGGAAATAGCAACC
Source organism: Tokudaia tokunoshimensis (assembly GCA_036184795.1). Classification (NCBI taxonomy): domain Eukaryota; kingdom Metazoa; phylum Chordata; class Mammalia; order Rodentia; family Muridae; genus Tokudaia; species Tokudaia tokunoshimensis. The sequence goes on along the minus strand of BTHU01000011.1, from coordinate 28,250,987 downwards.
AGGGAAAGTGTAAATACTAGAAACAGGTATACCAACTAAACGATAATTGGATAAGGAAGGAGAAGCTCAGAGTTTGAGTGTAATAGACCATGAGAACCAGAGAGATGGTGAGTCTTTCCAGTAATAGAATATGAGTTGTAAAGTATGGAAATTATAAGGACAACAGATTTGAGGATGTAAAAAAATCCATTGCATTTATGTAACTTGATGAAAAACCCACAGCACATAGGATTTCTAGGTGATCAGTTTGGCATTTAGATTACATTCTGACTTTTAATTATCCCTGAGTAATAAAGTCTTTTGGGTGCTTGAAATAATGTAGTCATATGATATGGTTCTTTAGAGATAGCTGCTAAGGTGTATGTTAGATAAGATCACTGATGGGAAAAGACATACTCAGAAAATATTGCTAAGAATGCAAGATACTAATATTCAAAAACCTGACTTGGTAATACAGTCATATTAGAGATGAAGAAAGAAATGCAAGGTTAAAAAGCTAAGTGATGAAATTCTTTCAACTAAGAAGTGTTGGGCTGGGGGCTGGAGAGATGACTCAGCAGTTAAGAGCACTAACCGCTCTTCTGAAGGCCCTGAGTTCAAATCCCAGCAACCACAAGGTAGCTCACAATCATCTGTAAATTATACTAGAATGTAATGTCGATTCAGTTATATTTCAAAAGGAAGAGTAAGATACCCATAATCTTAAACACATAAAAAGATTTTTTCTTTGACACCACAAATAACTCCATGAAACAACATTATAAACAAATGAATGGTCTCTGAAGCAACTAACATTCTGTCATATACATCACAAAAAGTAGGCATTTTTTCACAGCCATTTTAGAGAAGTAAAAGAATTGATCCTTGGCATTCTTCTATTGCTCAAATGTTATTGTTCATACTCATCTAAAGTATATATTTATGCTATTAAGTCTATGAAAATTTTTGCTTAATTTACATACAAACATACACATACATGCACACACACACACACACACACACACACACACCAACAGCTAGCTGTAAAAGTACTTACTACTTATATCTTAGGCCTTTTTGCTTGGGTTGTACATAATTTAAGGAACAGTAGAAAATAAGATACTATTGAAAATCAATAGAGTAAGTATGTGTGTAAAGTGCAATATTTACTTTCAAAACATTTCATAAGGAACCTATTATTCTTAGTGAATACAAGAAAATGTAATGTTAACATTTCTAATACAGTAATAATTTAATCATTGCACAGTGTTAAAGCCATAAGCTTTCCTTGAGCTTAAATGAATATGTCTGCAGTTCTTTGTGAAGGCTCTAACTAGGTCAATTTTGAATTTGCAATTATTTTACATTGGACAAATTTAGCTTTTTGATAAACCTTGGTGTTACATCATAAACTTAACATTTATTTGGTTAGTAATAGAGCTACTTTCAATAATGCTGTTCTTCTATCTTGATATGCAGGAAGGTGAGACAGGAAGAATATGAGTTTAAGATAGTGAGCTGTGGCTACACAGTGACTCAGGAAGACCCAGTCCAAAAGAAGCAAAACAAAAACCATACAGAAATACTGAAAGTCAGAACAGTAACAAAATAAAACAAAAAAAAAAACCCTGTAAAATTGCAAGCAAAAATTTTTTTATAGGAATCTAGGAAGGGAAGGAGAAGGGGATTGAATGCAGACAGGTAACAGGTCCAGGAGTGGGATTAGGTTGGAACTTGAGCTTCTCATGTTCACATCACAATTCATGAACTATGTGTGACAATAATAAACTTTAGTTTTGTACTTTTATATTTTAATATTTGACAGCTTCATCTATTGACAGTATGAATTTTAATCATTTTTCACCTCCACCACTGTTCATCTCTCTCTCCTCCTCCTCTGTCTCCTACTGGACTCCTTAACAAATCTCTTCCTTCTTTCTGGTCATCCTTTCATGTCAGAAACATCATTGAGTTTAAGTAGAAAGTCTTCCCCAAGCATGGATAAAAGGGTATGCTGTACCAAGGGTACGTATCAGTTACAGATCACTAAATAAAATGGCATGTTGTCGCCCTTCAATAATTAATTCAATAATTCCCCTTCAATAATTAAAGGTACTTTTGAATGGTTTGGAACCAAGATAAATAAATATAATCATCTATAGTTAATGTGATAAACATATACGACTTTCTCTGTAATCATTACTTTATGTCTCCTGAAATATTTTAGCAATATAAAAACATATATGAGTCCTGAAATAGTATAATGACCGAGATATGTATTTATATACAAACCTCACATATAGATAAATGTGTAAAAATGAAAACTTAGCCTTTAGTTTAAGCTATAAAAACTCAAATAGAATAGACACTGCTCTCTTTTCTTCCCTTAAAAGGCACTGAAAATATAAGAAAAAATAATATAACTCACACAAGGCACTTTTTAAACATCTATCATATAATATGAACAAAGTGAAAGTCAGTATATATTGTTTCAATTCTAGTGAGGCAGATACAGTCAGATCTTTGAGATTATGAGACAGCCTGATCTACATACAAAGTTACAGAACAGACTGAGACATAGAGTGAGATACTGTTTCAAAAAGTAAATTACAAATATAGCAATTCTAATCAATCTACAAAGTCAATGTTAGCCCAGTCAAATTTAAATTTTTTTTCATGTAATTGGGACCAAGATTCATATCTAGGTTTTAAAAGAAATTAGAAAACATCATTAAATTCTGCACTATCTTCAAATTTTAAATATATCAAATATTTACATACTGTAAATAACTTTAAAAAATTTAAAAGTACATAATAATAGACAGAAGTAAAATGCATACAGACACTGACATATAGGACAATGGGAATTTGGCTTATCGTATAGTTGTAATTCATAAAATGTATGAAAGTATATATGAATGTACTCATAATTAAGAGTAAAAATAACAGTCTCAAACTCAACATAATGTCTCTCTTATACTATTGAATTCTTAATGTTTAAGATTTGAACATAAAATTATATATACCTTGGAAAATATATGTTGTAATGTATGAATAACCTTGAGTGGAGGCAATCCAGTCAGGCATCTTCATTCTGCCAACTAAAACACATAAAACATATTGCTAGGGGTTGGAGAGATGGTTCAGTGGTTAAGAGCACTGACTGTTCTTCTGAAGGTCCTGAGTTCAAATCCCAGCAACCACGTGGTATTCACAACCATCTGTAATGAGATCTGATGTCCTCTTCTGGTGTATCTAAAGACAGCTGCAGTGTACTTACATGTAATAAATAAATCTTTTAAAAAGTTGCTAAATTTTAAGATATAAACATGAAGTGAAAATAAATATTTGATTAAAATTCAAATCAATGTAAAATGTACAAAAGCAACACAGCTAAAATGGTATTGTTGCCCCTGTTGCTGCCCCTCCCACATTACATGTATTGCCCAAGACATTAGTAAGTCCTGGATGCCAGTTCTACAGTTTATTCTCCTAAGTATTAGCATAGATACGTTTTTAACTTTTAATAATGTGTATGGCCATGCATCTGTGTGTTGATGTGTGCATGTGTGTACAAGTATAACTCCTTATGTAGTCTCACTTTTCTGAGTACATATTCACTCAGTGGTATTCCGTGTTTAATAATGTGTATGAGTATGCATCTGAGCAGATATGTGTGAATGTGTGTGCAAGGAAAATTTTTTATGCAGTCTCCCTGTTCTGAGCACATATTCACTCCATAGTATTTCTTCTTTACCTTATTTCATTGACTTTTGAGTTCCTGACCAGTATTATCTTATCTGAAAAAATATTATGAATTCTATGTTCCCCTGTACAATATTTTAGAATATAGAATTTCCTTGCACATAATCACAACTGTGTTTATTTTTCAGCCACGAATGTCTTAAATGATTGAAAACTCATTTCAGAGACCAGCCAACAAGATGATGGTACAATTTTCTGTTCAATTATTATATTCTTATCTTTAATTTTCATTCCTTTTCCTCCAGAAATCCCTGGTGTAGTAAGAAACAAGGAGGACAATAACCAAAGTATACTCCATGATCATTTTGTGTTATCTGTTGTCCGTATCTTTATGACTTTAATATAACATTGCAGTTATCCAACTGTATGACACTAACTCTTTGTTCCTTGATTATGAAGAAAACCAGAGCATGCTAATGAGACAAGGCAAGAAAAACTGAATATCTCCTTTTGTTTTAAATTTATCTAGTATTGATTTCACATTTGTTATATCACCATTATGGCTAATGACATATCACAGTAAAATAATTAGAAACATTGGGAAAAAGAAATAAAGGCTATTTTAATGTCTTTCTGCTTGTTATTAGCAACTGTGATGGTAACAACACATATTCTAGATAAACTTAAAAGGAGAATGGATCACAAATGGGTCTATATTTTCCCTAATTAATAAATACCCTGCTGTGAATATCTAATCATAATGTACTAATAAGAAAAATCAATAAATTTTTACTGACAATCAAAGTAATTGGGGCTATAGAGTAGAAAATGGCAGATTGTGCATTGATCCTTCCACAATCTTCTAAATGAAAAGAAAAGAGGAAGCTAATTATTTTAGTAGATAACTGAAAATGATAAGATTAAAACAAACTAATTATGTGTTCTTAAGAAATAACTTGCTTTAAAGAATTGAAATCACGGAAAGAAACTGATTTGGACAAAGAAATATTCAATACTAGTAAGTGCAATAAAATCCTGATTCATTTGTCCTTAAACTATGTTGTAAACAGTAAACAAAGCACAAACTATTCTTTTCTTTTCTTTTCTCTTCTCTTCTCTTCTTTTCTTTCTTTTCTTTATTAGATATTTTTATTATTTACATTTCAAATCTTATACCCTTTCCTGGTTTCCACCCCCTCCCAGAATCCTCCTATCCCATTCCCCCTCCCCTTGCTTCTATGAGGGTGCTCCCTCCACCCACCCACCAACTCCCACCCCCCCACCCTTGCATTCCCCTACACTGGGGCATCAAGCATTCATAGGACCAAGGGCCTCTCCTCTCATTGATGCCCTACAAGTCCATCCTCTGCTACATATGCAGCTGGTACTATGAGTCCTTCCATGTGTACTCTTTGGTTGTTGGTTTAGTCCCTGGGAGATCTGGGGGGTCTGGCTGGTTCATATTGTTTTCTTTATTTGGGGTTGCAAACAACTTCTGCTTTTTCAGTCCTTTCTCTAGCTCCTCCATTGGGAACCCAGTGCTTAGTCCACCTATATATTTGTCAGGCTCTGGCAGAGAGCCTCTCAGTAGACAACTATATTAGGTTCCGGCCAGTATACACTTCTTGGCATCCACAATAGTGTCTGGGATTGATGACTGTTTATGGGATAGATCCCCCAGGTGGGGCAGTCTCTGGATGGCCTTTCCTTCAGTCTCTGCTCCACACTTTGTTCCCCTTGAATATTTTGTTCCCCCTTCTAAGAAGGACTGAAGAATCCACAATTTGGTCTTCTTCTTTGGAGCTTCATGTGGTCTATGAATTGTATCTTGGGTATTCCCAGATTTTGGGTTAATATCTACTTATTAGTGAGTGCATACCATGTATGTTCTTTTGTGATTGAGTTACCTCACTTAGGGTGATATTTTCTAGTTCCATCATTTTACCTAAGAATTTTATGAAGTCATTATTTTTTATATCTGAGTAATACTCCACTGTGTAAATGTGCTACATATTCTGTATCCATTCCTCTTTTGAAGGACATCTGGGTATTTTTCAGGTTCTGGCTATTATCAATAAGGCTGTTGCTTTGAACAAATTGGAGCATGTGTCCTTGTTATATGTTGGACATCTTTTGGGTATATGCCCAGGAGTGGTATAGCTGGATGTCCGGTTTTCTGAGAAACAGCCATAATGATTTCCAGAGTGGTTGTATCAGTTTGCAATCCCAACAACAATGGAGGAATGTTCCTCTTTTTCCACATCCTCCCCAGTATCTGCTGTCACTTGAGTTTTTGATCTTAGCCATTCTAACTGGTGTGAGGTGGAATCTCGGGGTTGTTTTGATTTGTGTTTCTTTGATAACTAAGGGTGTTGAACATTTCTTTAGATGCTTCTCAGTCATTTGATATTCCTCAGTTGAGAATTCTTTGTTTATCTATGTACTCCATTTTTCAATAGAGTTATTTAGCTCTCTGGAGTCAAACTTCTTGATTTCTTTGTTTATATTGGATTTTACACCTCTATCAGATGTAGGATTGGTAAAGATCCCAGTCTGTTGGCTGCCCTTTTGTCCTATTGACAGTATACTTTGACTTACAGAAGCTTTGCAATTTTGTGCAATCTCATTTGTCTATTGTTGATCTAAAGCATAAGCCATTGGTGTCCTGTTTAGAAAAATTTCCCCTGAGCCCATATGTTGTGGGCTCTTCACCACTTTTTCCTCTATAAGCTTCAGTGCATATGGTTTTTTGTGGAGGTCCTTGATCCACTTGTACTTAAGCTTTGTACAGAGAGATAAGAATGGATTGATTTGCATTCTTCTGCTTGCTAACTGCCAATTGAAAAAGCACCATTTGTTGAAAATACTGCCATTTTTCCACTGGATGGTTTTAGCTTCTTTGTCAAAGATCAAGTGACCGTAGATGTGTGGGTCCATTTCTGGGTCTTCAATTCTATTCCACTGATCTACCTGCCTGTCACTGTACCAATACCATGCAGTTTTTAATCACTATTACCCTGTAATTCAGCTTGACATCAGCAATGGTGAGTCCCCCAGAAGTTCTTTTATTGCTGAAAATAGTTTTTAGCTATCCTTGGTTTTTTGTTATTACAAATGAATTCGAGAATTGCTCTTTCTAACTCTATGAAGAATTGAGTTGGAATTTTGATGAGGATTGCATTGAATCTGTATATTGTTTTCGGCACGATGACCAATTTTACTATATTACTCCTGCCAATCCATGAGCATGGGAGATCTTTCCATCTTTTGATATTTTCGATTTCTTTCTTCAGAGACCTGAAGTACTTGTCATACAGATCTTTTACATGCTTGGTTAGAGTCACACCAAGGTATATTATATTATTTGTGACTATTTTGAAGGGTGTCATTTCCCTAATTTCTTTTTCAGCCTGTTTATCCTTTGAGTATAGGAAGGCTACTGATTTGTTTGAGTTAATTTTATATTCAGCCACTTTGCTGAAGTTGTTTTTTAGGTTTAGGAGTTCTCTGGTGGAATTTTTGGAGTCACTTAAGTATACTATCATACCATCTGCAAATAATTTGCATGTATGATGATAGTGTGCTAAAAAAAACAGTTTTTAAGTTCTTATATTGTTAGGAAGATACTGAAAATTCGGAGGTAAATTTAAAATTTAATTTTAAATATCTTTTTAAAAAAAGCATTGTCAAAAATAAACATATTATTTACACATGCAATATAATCTTAGTGGTTTCATTTGTCAAAGGGGCCTAATCATATAAAATGCCTTCATTTGAGTAACTTTGGGTACAAATTAAAATAAAAGTAAAATTAATATTATTACAAGATTTTTTAACCACCTTCAAGGCGATCTTAAATGAAACTGCACAAGCAAGTTAGCACTTACAGAATAGAATCGTTTTAAATGATCTGCTTATGTGGCTCACCAACTGGGAGCACTTACAGTTATCATTGAGAGCATGAGTTTAGTTCAGTACCCAGCTATGGTTTATATTGTACTTAAATTTCAGCTCTAAGGAATCTGATACACTGTTTTGAGCACCCACATAAGTGCTGGGAACTGAAGATAGTCTTCTTGAAGAGCAGCCAAGTGCTCTTATTTCCTGAGCCATTTCTCCAGTCCCACATTTATACCCATTTTAAATCAAATCAAAATAAAGGATAACTAGAGTATATGTAGGAATCAATGGGTAGCAACAAGAAATTAACACTATATAGAGAGACACTGCTCTTAGAAAATCACTTTTTCAAAGCCATCCTAATTTCTAAGAGACATTTGAAACTTTGACATTTGCAAATAAATTACTAAACCAAAATAATCAATCATGTAAATAATTAAAAAATATCAACAGAAATATAAAATATTTAGGTTTCTTGCCCTTACCCCACCAAAAGTTCAAATTCTAGTTATTCATAATGCATTTAGAATACAATCTCTTTTACCACAATATTATGGAAATTTTATTCAACATTAATATTAGTATATTAGAAAGGTCCTTAGTGTATAATAGTAATTATTGTAAATTTAATATTCAAAAGGTTAAGATAGCATTGGAAAATAAATAAGTATTCATCTAAGTAATACAACCAGTCTCCACTTTTCAACCCTGAGAGATTTCACCTATCAAACTAATTCATTTCCCTTTCTCCTACTGTTTCCTTCTAACTCATTTTGGGAATGGGGGTGTCATATGGTACCATCAAGTGGTCCTGAAGTTATATGTATATAGTAAGTATCTTCTTTGAATTCTTAGATGTTTGTGCAGAGCTACAAGGAGAGTCTCTCCTGCCTTGTGAAAAGGTATCATCCTCTTAAATTGTGTGGGTCAGGCAATGATTTCCTATGGAGAGGTAAAGACTTAACACATTCTGAGTACTAGCACCCAGAGTTCTAAATCTAAGGATCACAGTCTGCATGAGCAAACAATGATTAACTTGATATTTGATATATATTGATATTTGAATTTGATACATAATTACAGATGATTGTGGGATCAATATTTGTTCATGCATTTCAAAAATAGTTTCTGAATAATGCTGTTTAGTAATGAAGTTTTCTTGTTTCCCTTTGTTTGGATTTGTTTGATTTTTCACCCATTATGACCAATAGCATATTTCTTGTTGTCATATTGGCCAGCAAACCTCCACAGGATGAAAATACATTTGATCATCACTGAGCCATTAAAAACAATGGATAGAAAATGTTTGCAAGACTTATTGTTTTAGTGTGACACAGGGAACTTTCCTAGTGTGTTTCATTCCTCAACTCCTGTAATGACAATAAGCTTTTCTGCAGGTGGAAATGTCTTTTAGTTTGCATAATTCTGTACTGCAATATTGTACTATATTGAAATATGATGGAACTTTTGTTTAAGTTAAATAGGTGATAAAGTGTTCCACAAACTTTGTTGTTTTCCTAAGCTGACATAATATTCTCTTGCAAAAACAAATAATGAGAAACATCATCATTAACATTCAAAGAAGTTGTAAGGTTAACGTATTTGCCTTTGCTGTGATACACTATATAATATTTGACAATGTAACAGTAAAATGCATATGAAAACTGAAATAATAAAGTTTTTTTCTCAGTCCTCATTCAGGATGCAAAATGAAACAAAACAGAAACATGAACAGCAGCTTTGCCTAAATTGCTTACTTCGCTCTCAAATTAATCTTCCAGAGTTGTACTGAAAAAATAAAAGCTTATGTGCATGATTGTACACAATGCCCCTCATAAATATCCTTGAAATGCAGTTTTGTTAAAACAGAGTTGGATATAAATACATGTGTATTATATATTTATTAAAATTTAATATACATTTTAGTTTTATAGACTCATGTTGGAGAACTCTATTTTCTAATAGCATAATTATTAATTTTTGGAACTCTAAGCTTTTGTCTACAAGGTGAAACACACAAAAATTGTCAGCTAAAATCTGGTGATAAATATTGCTGGCATGACAGTGATAATTAAGGTAAACATACTTCTGAAAGTAAATAAATGACTGGCTACAGTAGAACAGCTAGGAGTTGCTGAATAAACACCCTCCCAGCCCCATTTGCCCATGGCCTGTGCAACACCTTTGATGCCATTTATTCTAGCTTAACAGTTCCCACTGAACCATATTCCACATTACACATATCCTTGCTTTCAAAAACACAATTCATTTCTTTCTATTGCTGTATTTTCCACCAAAATGCTTTGTGTAAACTCTTCCTCAGGATATGTTCTACAAAATGCAAACTATGGCAAAGATAAAAGAAAATTTGAGAATGTGTAGAACATATAAAAGCTTATGTCTGTGGAAAAGAAGTAAAGCCAAAACAAAGACAATAATTCAGAAAAGAAAAAAAAAGCCTCATGGAATTCAATATTACCAGGGAAGGACAGGTGACCTGTATTGAAAGATGAAATCCGAAGGGTTTTATGTAAACAAAATTTCAGTATGACTCATAATCGATATGAAGGAGTTTATAATTTATCACAATGGCACTTGATAATTATTTTAAAAAGTGTATATATTAAGCTTGCATGTTATAAAATACTTGAAGTACATTTGACTTGAAGAATATAAGAATATTAACAACAAAGAAAACTTTCTTTCTTTTCTTTTTTTTAATTTTTTTATTAGGTATATTCTTTATTTACATTTCAAGTGATTTCCTTCCTACTGGCTGCCCCCTCCCCAAAAGTCCCATAGGCCCTCTTCCCTCCCTGTGCTCCCCAACCAAACCAGTCCAGCCTCCCCTTCCTGGTATTCCCCTACACTGCCACATTGAACACCAGAAAGTTCCAGGACCAGGCACCTCTCCTTCCTTCTTCTTGGGCATCCTTTGGTATGTAAATTGTTCCTTGGGTATTCCAAGCTTCTGGGCTAATATCTGCTTATCAGTGAGTGCATATCATGTGTGATTTTTTTTGTGAATGGGTCACCTCACTCAGGATGACATTCTCCAGTTCTACCCACTTGCCTAAGAATTTCATGAATTCATTGTTTTTAATAACTGAGTAGTATTCCTTAGGGTAAATATACCACATTTTCTGTATCCATTCCTCCGTTGAGGGACATCTGGGTTCTTTCCAGTTAAACAGTAAAAGAACTTCTGGGGGAATCAGTATCCCCGACCTCAAGCAGTACTACAGAGCTATAGTGTTAAAAACTGCATCGTATTGGTTCAGTGACAGGCAGGTAGATCAATGGAACAGAATTGAAGACCCAGAAATGAACCCACACACCTATGGTCCCTTGATCTTTGACAAGGGAGCTACAACCACCCAGTGGAAAAAAGATAGCCTTTTCAATAGATGGTGCTGGTTCAACTGGAGGTCAGCATGCAGAAGAATGCAAATCGATCCATTCTTATCTCCTTGTACTAAGCTCAAGTCCAAGCGGATCAAGGACCTCCACATAAAACCAGAAACACTGAAAGTAATAGAAAGGAAACTGGGGAAGTGCCTTGAGCACATGGGCACAGGGGAAAAATTCCTGAACAGAACACCAATAGCTTATGCTCTAAGATCAAGAATTGACAAATGGGACCTCAGAAAATTACAAAGCTTCTGTAAGGCAAAGGACGCTGTCAAAAGGACAAAACAGCAACCAACTAATTGAGAAAAGATCTTTACTAACCCTACATCTGACAGAGAGCTAATATCCAAAATATACAAAGAACTCAAGAAGTTAGACTCCAGAGAGCCAAATATCCCTATTAAAAAATGGGGTACAGAGCTAAACAAATAATTTTCCCCTGATGAATATCGAATGGCTTGGAAACACCTAAAGAAATGTTCAACATCCTTAGTCATCAGGGAAATGCAAATCAAAACAACCCTGAGATTTCATCTCACACGAGTCAGAATGACTATGATCAAAAACTCAGGAGACAGTCGGTGCTGGTGAGGATGTGGAGAAAGAGGAACACTCCTCCACTGCTGGTAGGATTGCAAGCTGGTAAAACCACTCTGGAAATCAGTTTGGCGGTTCCTCAGAAAACTCAGCATAATACTACTGGAGGACCCAGCTATACCACTCCTGGGCATATACCCAGAGGACTCTCTAACAAGCAATAAGGACACATGCTCCACTATGTTCATAGCAGCCTTATTTATAATAGCTTTCTTTCTTTTCATTGCATACATTCTTTATTAACATTTCAAATGTTATCCCCTTTCTCAGTCCCCCCCAGGTAGCCCCTATCCATTCCTCCCTACTCCTATTTCTATGAGTATGTTCCTGTAATCACCCCACTCCCACTTTCCTGCTCTTGATTCCCCTACAATGGGGCATCTATTGATCCTTCATATGACCACAGACCTATCCTCCCCTTGATGCATGACAAGGCAATCCTCTTTTACATATGCAGCTAGAGTCATGTGTACCCCTAGGTTGATGGCTTAGTCCCTGGGAGCTCTGGCGGGATGGTTGGGGGGGTCTGATTGGTTGACATTGTTGTTCTTCCTATGAGTTTACAAACCCTTCAGCTCTTTAGTCCTTTCTCCACCTCCTCCATTGAGGACCCACACTCATTCCAATGGTTGACTGTGAACCTCTGTATTTGTAAGGTTCTGGCAGGGTCTCTCAGGAGACAACCATATCAGGCTCCTTTCAGTGGGCATTTTTTGGCATCCACAATAGTGTCAGGGTTTGGTGACTGTATATGGGATGAATCCCCAAACGGTACACTCTCTGGATGGCTTTTCCAACATCTGCTGGAAGCCCAGAATGGTCCTACTAACCAGTATTGACTAGTGTGGAACACGAATGAGAAAAATTAAGCAGTGGTATGTGTTGTTCTTAAATTTATGAGTACTCATAAGCAAACACACACACACACACACACACACACACACACACAAGCACATGTATATTCATAGGCGCAGGCACACACACATGCATACAAATGCCTGTAACAAAAGTAGGACAAAGATTTTATTACCATTGAGGACAGGGTGGTAAGCACATAACAGTGGATATATTCAAGTTGTATTTTCTTTTAGAATATTAACTTCTACTGCCAAGTCTCGCAAAAAGATATAAATCACAGATGCAGCGTGTTGTTTAATATTCAAATGGTCATGATAACCAACTTAAGCATCTATATTAATTGCATTATCTACTGTCAAAATAATGCCAAAAATATGTTTATAAAATATACATCCTTGGATTCAAAGCATAATGTATTTACTCAGCAAATACATGTTAACTTCCTCTTTTGCATCAGACTCTATTCTAGAATTTAGTGGTGGCCAAAGTGAAAACTCTTCAAAAGACAAAAGAAAGAAAGAAAAAGAAAGAAAGAAAGAAAGAAAGAAAGAAAGAAAGAAAGAAAGAAAGAAAGAAAGAAAGAAAGAAAGAAGGAAGGAAGGAAGGAAAGAAAAAAGGAAAAGAAAGAAAAAGAAAATAAAGACAAAAAAAAGTATCTGGCTTTTATTGAACAAACTGAAATTTTGTTTCAATAGATTAAATATTTGTGTTTGGTTAAAAACAGACAAGCATTTTCAAAAATGGGCTTACAAGAATTAGTTTTGAGTTTCTAAGTGCTTAGAATTCTAGGTATGTCGCTGAACCAGCCAGTGGCAGATTTGGAATATTGAACTCTTCTATCAAAAGGGTTGATATGGCTGCCCAGTAATCAAGAACTGAACAAAGGTAACACCCATCAGTTGGTGGGGGAAAGGATGAGCACCCTCTCAGGGGCCAGGGGGAGAAGGAATGGGGTGAGGAACTGTGGGAAGAGGACCAGGAGAGGGAAAGAGTTGGAACATAAATAAATATAATTTATTTTTTAAAAAAGTGAATGGGCAAAATCTAGGAGTCCTCAACCCTACACAAAAGTATAAGCAACTAAGAAACTGGGAGATAGAGAGGTGGCCTTATTCAGAAGAGGTCACCAATTAGTAGTCTAGTGTGAACTGTTCAACCCTGAAAATATACATTATATGTACTGAAAAGATTACATTTAGGAAAATATTATTATATAATCTATATTATATATATTTGTTGTATATCATGTTATGTACATATTATTTTATAGACAATACAGTATGTACTATGTCTTATATTTATGGGTTATGTTAGATATATTCCATGATTGCAATAATAACCAATAAAAAAGAAAAAGGTCATGGATAGGAAGAAGACTGAGGAGAGGTATACAGAAGGGTTCAAAAGGAGGAAAGGGAGGTAGAAATGTTGTAATTAAACTTGAACCTCAATCACCTTTAAGATATGCTCTTGTGAAAAAGAAAAGAAGATCTAATTGGCAATGGACATTTATTATTATTTGAACTGCTTTTCTGTTCTTGTCATCATTAGATAAAATGTTGGTAAATTTAATTATCTAGTTTACTTTATATTGTACATAGACTGGTATGTAACACTGGGATTTACTGAGTAGCCTGCACTTGGCTATGTAATACAGAATTAGATAATGTTAGTAGCTACTGTTACAACATATAAACAGTTACCTTATGACACTAAATTTCTTCTCCCTGATATGTGATATACACTGTAAGAAAGGCAATATGTTTATTTCACTGTAATCCAGAAAACTTGGTTATATATTAACTTATGTCTCTTATGATTGCATCTAATGACAAGGCTTGAGAATCACTGAAATGTCCAAAAGAGAAGCATTTAATAGATGCAGTATTGACTCTATTGGCCTTGGGATTTCTTAAAATTAATCATTATGCTACATGTAAAATATAAAAATAAAAACACACTAAGTAGGAGATATTTTAGAGTAGTTGGGAAAGATTTTGTCAAAAAAATGTTTCATTTTGAACTTCAGAAAGATTGTTATAAATGTCTACGTATGTGTCCTTTGAGATGATTCATTTCTTGATTGAACTTTGTAAATCAAGTATATCAGCTATCATGAAATGTTTACCCTGGCCTTGATTATATTATTATAAATTATCCTACATAGTATCACCACCAAATCATGCTCATCTTCAGTCCTTTATCCATTTTACATACAACTTCTGATAATGACCAAGATAAGGTACTTCCTTGATAGATATAAAGATATAAAGATAATCCTTCCCCCCAAGAAGTTTACAAGATTTATAGTGAAGTATAAGTTATAAAAATTACTTAAAATGTGTTTATTAATATATTAGAGGAAAGAGACAGAGCTAGGGCACATGTCTCATGGGTTTTGCAGACAAGATTGGCGGTGAATATAAATGTATGAGATTGAATTATATAGAAATTTTATAAAGCATCCAGTATAAGAATTACTACCTAGAAATTACACTTAGAATAAAAATACACCTAAAATCATGTAATAGAAAACGGCAGTAATCAAGAGATTGCAAGATGCAGACAGTGGTTATGGAAGGAATATAGGCAGGTATTATTACTTTTAAGAATTTACATCCATGGGAGCACATTATGTTTAAAAACTGAATAGGTGGACAATGGAGAAACAGCATTTTATAATATAGCCAATTTTTTTATTTGATATTATTCTTTAGAATCAAAGCTGCTTTTTTTTTCAGAAAAGACTATCCATTCACAAATGTTACATATAAAATCTTTAGTATGACAGCACCTACATATATCAAGCAACTCATAACCACCATTGCTTAATCATAAAATTATTATACATGAAATATGTGGATTTAAAGGAAAAAAATCAGACTTGAATAGTTAAGAAGGAAGAGAGAAGAAGAGAGAAGGGTATTTCAATGAGTTGTTTCTCAAAGGCCAAGAGGAGTCAATCATTGCATAAATATGACACAGGGGAATCTGGATAGATTGTAAGTGGGGCTATATTAAGATGATGAGAATAAAAGAGTTTTATTTGAATATAAGTATAATTAGTATCTTATATATTTTGATTTTAATTGTCTGTTTTCCAATTACATTTTCCTTAAAAAATATATTATTGGAGAAAGTCATACATTGTATTTTGATCATACATACTCTTCTCTCATCATCCCCTATCCCATACACACCCATCTTAGAGAAAATTATTTAAAATCATACAGTCCAATTGGTGCTGCCTGCATTCCCTGGGAAATGACCAACCTAGCATGGGCCATACATTTACAAAAGGGTCGTTCCTAAGCTAAAAATGGAACTTTGCATACACATTACTCTTGTATGCTTGTATTTTCTTAGACTTGCAGAAGCTTGTGTTTTGTGCACTATCATTGTGTCTGTTTCTTCATATATGTAACTTCCTTGTTGTGTCCAGAAATACTGTTGCACTGATTTCATTAATTTCCTTTGGCTTTTAGAATCTTTCCACCCGACTTCTGTAACTCCTTTGATATAAATATTCCATGTTAGTACTTTTAAACGATGAGAGGATGAGAGTAATTTTACTAATCCAAGAAACCATACTTCATAATTATGTGAATGACAGTCCAATAATCTGTAATTTGAAAATCATATTATGAGACTGGTCTTTTCCAAATATCCTTATAAATATTTTAAGATGCTATTTATCAATTCAGGAATTGTAAAAACAGTATAAATTTGAAGTTAACCTTGAGATAGTTTAGAGTTTTCAGGGCCTGAATTCCTCATTGCCCCCCTGGACCCACAGTTAATCAGGGCATGCTTATCACTTTTATTAACTCACTTTAGATTTTATATGAAGAAGAAAGTTCTTAGTTGTAAGTATTAATTGATTTTCTCTTTTAAAACCACATAGTAGTCTTTGAATAAATTAAATGCCAACTTTTATCAACTACCACATAGTCTGCTATAAACTGGTCAACAGAATTAGTTGCACAATTAATTTCCCTGTTTCTTCCCAGCATGCTGCTATGCCCAATAGAGGAAATGCTTCCTCTTTTGAATGTAGCTACAGTCATTTCCTGACATGGCTTTTTACGATGATAGCCTTAGTTTTAGAAATGCTAGCCCTGAAACAAACAACCCAGAACAGTGTTTCTCTGATCAAGTTGAAATTTATTATTTTTTTCTAGTATCAATAGAAAACAGGGACATAGGACAAGCAAATAGGTTTTCACTGTGTACAATTCTTTGCCCTTGGCCATCTGAAGTCATTAAAAGCATAAAGAGGTAATCACTGAATCCTCTGTGGTGATGTAAGTCCTATACAAAGCTTGCTCAGGAATGTTTGGTATTGCTGACAATGTCTTCTTTGGTATCACATTGTTTCCTTTCTTGAATTAAAAACTTGAATTGTATTTTGTTGTTACTGATTTATAATGGTATACTGAATGTCTTAAAGAAGAGTAAAGGTGGCTTCAGAAGTACAAGTATGCAAAGTGACAAGCATTTTAGTTTGGATCTGAGGGCCTATATTCAGAGTTGATGAATAAAAAGCACTATGTTTGACATTCAATGATATTCATGAATTCCATAGCATTTTTAGATTGTTTTCTTTGGAGAAAAGATGGATGTGATCTTTTTGTCAAAAGTAAGTTTCACAATATAATTTCTGTCTAGTAGTTTAGAAATGGATAATGTGAAACACAGGGCACCTTTCTTTTTCTCTTTGTGGACCAGTTCTAGATATTTCCAAGTCCCACTGTATTGCGTGGTCAGGCATAATTTAGAAAAAAAGTATGGTCAAAGTACTGAAAAAAAAAGTCTTGGGCTGGAGAGATGGCTCAGCGATTAAGAGCACTGACTGCTCTTCCAAAGGTCCTGAGTTCAAATCCCCAGCAACCACATGGTGGCTGACAACCATCCGTAATGAGATCTGACGCCCTCTTCTGGGATGTCTGAAGACAGCTACAGTGTACTTACATAAAACAATAAATAAATCTTTAAAAAAAAAGTCTTAAATTCTTGAAATAATAATTGGAAAAGACATTCACTACATGTTGCATCTTAAACAGTTAAAAGAATACTTAACAAGCTTGTAGTGGTTTATGATAAATGAGGAGGGGCTCTGAAGTTTTACCTTACTTAAGGTAGTGATAAAATAACAGACATTGGAATGAAATGTGGAGTTAAAGTTTCAGAGCCTCTTGCCACAAGGAAAGAACAGGACAAAAGTAAAATGCAGCCGAAATAATCAAAACAAGATCCAGGTTTTATTCTTTTCCTTTCCTTCAGTAAGTTCCATTAGTTTATATCATCATATTTTGACTTGGCATTAAGTATCTCCAATTTGAGTCTTCCTTAAACTTGAAGTTTCTTCCTTACTCACAAGAGCATTAGCTGTATATCAGACACACTATTTATTTCAAGTTCCATTAATGTGATGTTTTCCCCCATAGGCACTTCCATATTTGAGCTTTAAAAGACAACTTTTTCTCCTATGAATTCAATTCGTTCTCTCTCTCTCTTTCTCTCTCTCTCTCTCTCTCTCTCTCACACACACACACACACACACACACACACACACACACACACACACACACACGTGCACACATACATAAGTACATGCACATACACATTTCCAGCCTTTCACAGTTGCCTGCAGTTCTGTGTATAGGGTTCAGACATCACGGGCTTCTCCCCATCCAGTTGTGCATGTACATTGGCACTCCTGTTTAGCTCACATTTGGGCAGTCATGTTGTGGACTCTTTTTGGACATGTTATCTGATATCACTCAGGGAGTCACTCTCAAAATCCTACGTTTTAAGACAAAACATTCCTGGAAAGATCAAGACAAAGACGTTTTAAATAAAGTGGTCCAGTGTACAGAGGTGCATAGTACATGTAACTCATCAGTCTTGCTTGACTGTCTTTGTGTTTCTAATTGGGATTCATAGTAATATTTAGTAATATCTACCAAAAAAGCAACAATCATCTTCATTTAAAGTGGTTTTTCTCCATGTGAGAAGAAATTGTTGGAAAGAAGGCAGAATATATGATAAGAGCATAATGAAAGCCTCCAAGCATAGAAGATTCTGTGGACATCATGTCAGAGGTTCAAGCAGCCAGAATTCTGGATTTTATATTTTAATGATCAGACATTATTTTTACCACATACATGGTTTTATATATATATATATACATATATATATGTATATATACATATATATATGCACATATACATAGATACATTTTAATTTTTTATTTTTATTAATTATTTTATTTATTTGCATTTCGAATGTTTTCCCCCTTCGAGTTTCCCCTCTAAAAACCCTCTATCCCACCCCTTCCTCTCTACTTCAATGAGGATGCTCTCCCACCCACCAACCCACTCCTGCCTCACCATCCTAGCATTTCCCTATGCTGGGGCATCAAGTCTTCACAGTACCCAGGTTCTCCCCTCCCATTGATGACAAATAAAGCCATCTTTTGCTACATATGCAGCTAGAGCCATATCCCTCCTTCCATGTGTATTCTTTGGTTGGTGGTCTAATCCTTGGGAGCTCTGGGTGGTGTGGTTAGTTGATATTTTTGTTCTTCCTGTGGGGTTGCAAACCCCTTCAACTCTTTCAATCCTTCTGCTAACTCCTCCATTGAGGTCCCTGGGATCGGATTGAGGGTTGACTGTAAGCATCCACCTCTGTATTTGTCAGGATATGGCAGAGCCTCTCATGAGACATCCATACCAGGCTCTTTTGAGCAAGCACT
Organism: Tokudaia tokunoshimensis; assembly: GCA_036184795.1. NCBI lineage: Eukaryota > Metazoa > Chordata > Mammalia > Rodentia > Muridae > Tokudaia > Tokudaia tokunoshimensis. Next base: position 28,231,780 of record BTHU01000011.1, on the reverse strand, counting down.
TCTTGGCATCAGCAATAGTGAATGGGTTTGATGTCTGCAGATGGGATAGATCCCCAGGTGGGGCAGTCTCTGCATGGTCTTTCCTTCAGTCTCTGCTCCACTCTTTGCTCCTGTATTTCCTTCAAACAGGAACAATTCTGGGTTAAAAATTTTAGATGGGTGGTGGCCCCATCACTCAACTGACTGTACCCAGCCTCTAGATATCATCTCTATATGTTCTCTCTCCCCTTTGTTGGATATTTCAGCTAATGTCATCCCCATTGTGTCTGGGAATCCTCTTACTTTCCTGGCATCTGGGACTTTCTTTTGCTAACCCTAGTTCCCCATTTCCAGTTGCTATACACCTCTATTCAATTCTCTGACCCTCTCTACTTCCCCCCAGTGTCTTCCCACACCTGATCCTGCCCCCCTTTTCCTCTCCCTCTCCTCCCTACCTCCCATGTCCCTCCCACCCTCTACTTCCTGTGATTATTTTGTTCCCCTTCTAAGTAGGACTGAAACATCCACACTTTGACCTTTCTTCTTGAGCTTCATATGCTCTATAAGTTGTATCATGGGTATTCCGAGTTTTTTTTTTCCCTAATAGTTACTTATCAGTGAGTACATACCTTGTGTGTTCTTTTGTGACTGCATTATCTCACTTAGGATGATATTTCTAGTTCCATCCATTTGCCTGTGAATTTCATGAAATCATTGTTTTTAATAGCTGAGTAGTATTCAGTAGTGTAAATATACCACATTTTCACATTTTTTGTATCCATTCCTCTGTTGAGGGACATCTGGGTTATTTCCAGTTTCTGGCTATTATAGATAAGGCTGCTATGAACATGTATATGTGTATGTATGTATATTCTAGTGGTGTCTTTCTATATTCATGGTCCATTTTCAGTTCACTGACAGTAACCTCTTCTGCCTTGACCATGGCATCTGGGGAATTTTAAGCCCAGCTTTTCTGTTGCCAACTGTAAGCTGACAGGAATCTATGTGTTCCGATAGTTCTCTGCATATTAGCAGAGTCCTTTTCTTCATCAATCCTGCTGTGTTTCTGACCTTGGTGGAACATCTCTGTGAACATGCTGCTTGACACTATTACAAAAAACAATTATATTTGATAAAGTGCCCCACTATCAGCCTTCATTTGAGTTACAATTGCCCTCTATTCAAATACATTCCAATAGACAGACCTCTAAAAATATACTAAGTACGTACCTATATTTTTATAACCAAGTTTCATAGATTAATTTAATCTACCTCTAGGAATCTAACAAATATTTATAATGTTCATTAAATTATAAGGAAGATAAATGAATTGTGCTTTTTTTCTCACTTTTTAATCTAAATTATAGAAAAGGAAACAACTTTTAGGTTTTTTTTTAATATGTTTTAATTCAGTTAGAATTATGTCACTTTCTCCTTCCATCTCTTTCTTCCTGGCCTTGCTTCATGGCCACTTCATGAAGTGAAACTCTTCATGGCCCCCTTCAAATTGATTGCCTCTTTTTGTTATTCTACTGTATATATGCATGTATCTATGCTTGCATAGAAGTACATAAATACAACACATTGAAGACATTTTTGCATTGGTTTATATATAATTTCAAGCCTGAGAAACTGCTTTGAACTTTCATTTTAGACAAATAATTTAGACCTGGTCAGCCTTAAATTTGATCTGTAGGCCAGAGCAACCTCTAACTCTCAAGTTCAACTTGCCTCTACCTCCTAAGTAAAAGGCATTTGCACCACACACAACCAGAAATGTATTTTTATTCTAGATAATGATGTTACGTTATATAATATACTTCCTAGCAGGCAAGGAGAGGGCTCTGTATTATTTAGTATTGCCAGAACTGAACTACATATGTAGGTTTTACTATTGCATAAGAGTATATCACATAAATTTCTTTCATATGTTCCAAATATTTAAGTACCAACAATGCGATATGATCCTTTTGATCAAATGACAACTACAGTTTGAGTATTTGTTATGAAAGCTATTAATTGGTACATGATTTGAGATAAATTGCTTTAAAAATAATCCTTGGCATTTTGTCATAAATCATGTCATAATCAACTTTATCTTCATATATTGTATAAATACAGTTTGTCAACATAATTCCAAACAGTAGAAGAATACCATATGATATGGAATAAAGTTGAAAAAAATAACACAACACATGAGACTGACTGACAATTGTCAAATTAGCATAACGTCACTTTCTGTGACAATGACTAAAATATCCCCAATAATGAGTTAATCCAGCACCAGATATTGCTCCTTGGAGGTCTTGAATCTTTCAATGTTGAGAGAGAAAGAGAGAGAGAGAGAGAAGAAAGAGACACACAGAGAGAGACAGAGAGAGAGAGGAGGAAGGAAGGAAGGAAAGAAGGAAGGAAGAAAGGAAGGAAGGAAGGAAGGAAAAGAAAGGAAGAAAGAAAAAGAAAGGAAGGAAGATAAAGAAAGGAAGGAAGAAAGGGAGAAAGAAAGAGAAGTATATTCCTTCTCCATATTCTAAGGAGATATAGAGATAGAGATAGAGATAGATCATCAATAAAAGTAACATTATGAAAAATGGAAAATAAAATATCTACAAAAGTAAATTACTTCATGCCCAATATCTCTGGAAGAAACATGCTTTTCATAGGGAATTTTTAACTTGATCAAGTCTTAATAAATCATGAAGATATTGCAAGGTCAAGTAATCATAGAGAATTCTGGAATGATTTCAACCCCATCAGAGTGAGTCATGCAATGCTGGATTCTTATACATTCATTCATGTTTAAAGAATATATTCCTTTCTCTCTTTCTGATTTAAGTGATTTGCCAGCCCTGCATTGCATGAGGAATAGGAGATTGTGATTACACCAGATGTTTGATGCAATATGTAAAAACTACCATAGGAAATTAAAGCAAAGTTATATTTAAAATAATCCATGAGTATGTTTCTGCTCTTCATCTCCTTTCTTCAGACTGTATACAGCCTTTTATATAAATGATAAAAGCTGCTTCCATAGTTAAAAGCTCTTTGCAATTTGGAAAAACTATTTTCTTCTTAACTTAGTTGTCGTCTCATGGCTGCTTCATTAGTAGGCAAACCAATTAAGTGTGCTCAGAGTAAGCCACATATGCTAAGTACACAATTTGTATGAAATTCTATCCTGTTCATTACCTTTATGCTAGTGATTTTATTTTGTGTGACTTGGAGAAGTAGGCTCATTTTTTTAATCAGAATTTTGTGTTAAAAATGGCATGTTAAAATGCCTGACATGAGAATTCTCAAACTGTCTTAACTGGATTTTGGCATTTAATAAGCTGTAAACTGCTGAAGCTATTTGCAGATGAAGTCTCATTTTTGTCCATCAGCAGGGGGCTGGAAGCATAATTAATTGAGTGAAAGTTAAAAGACGGACAGTGCAGCTACATTTATGCAAATACTGCAGCCGAATATCTAACAGAAGAGAAAACTAGCTTGCAACCGGATTGGTTTAGTTTGGGGCCCAATTCCACAGGGTCCATTTAAACACTGCAGATTGTGCATCTGACAATTAAGACATAGTGTATTTTAATACTACCTGTGATGGTACGAATAGTAGGCAAAAGTTGAAGTCCAGAGAGACTGTTCTATTTCAGCTCGTGCTTTTCTTTTTTTAACCTCTCATGAATGTTAACATATACTTTCAAAAAACCAAAAATCAGATGATGCACGTGTGTGCGACCATATGCCAGACTCCGCTGTTTGTTTCTCTTATTCATATCCCAGGCATATGTACCCTTGCACACCAAAGATTCCATTTAATTAAAGTTAGTTAAAAGCTTAGACCATGGAGAGCAGGACAGCTGCTTGAGATATTAACCTGGGTGCTGTTTGGGGACAGCATGAAGCTTTTTCTGGAAGTCTGTCTCCTATTATATATTTTGGTAGTGTGTTTTCCCAGTAGCTGTTTTCCTCGGTAGACGGCTCTTTTATTTTTTTATTTATTTTTAAATGGATGAGAAACATCCCCAAAGATCACAGGATATTTCAAATTGAAACTGTGCATATTCCTCATTTGTATGTTTTTCCTCTTGATAAAGATCTGCATGACTACCTTAGTGATTGACTTCTGCAGACGCCTTTGTGGATGTATGAGACTTGCTGGTTATTCAGTAAGACACCGCTTCCCATACAGAAACTCGTTAACTATTCTTTGTTTTTACTTCTTGCACTTATGTTCTCCTGGAAGATATACTTGAGGCTTTAATTCGAACTTACTCAGAAGTCTTAGCAGGAGTTGAAAGTATATTTATTAATGAAACAAAAAATATTTAATGTATGTGTGGCACCTAATTCTGTGTGGGTCTTCTTTGTAATCCTGGAAAGACAGAAATTTTAGAAATTAGAAGAAATGGGTTTAACTTCAGTCCTGAACATCATTAAAACTATTTGTAGTTTGGTGAAAAATGGTTCACCTTAAAATAAATAGAATATACAGTTTTGAGGCTTTTAAGTAGACAATGCATATTTTAAGAGAAAGAAAATGCAAACATTCTGAAAGGAAAAGAATATATAACTCCTTGCTATATTCATAATGAAAGATTGTAAAACCTTTGCAAAAAATAAGCACAGTTTTATAAAAGATGATGAAATGAAAGAGTAACTAGCTACCCTAAAGAAAACTTATGCAGATGGAAGAAGTTTTCTAAATGAATCTGAGTGTTTTACATTGTATACATTTAAAATAAAATTATACTGGTGAGATATATTATTGTATAATTCAATGTTCTTTCATTCATGTATCATAAGTAAGGTACAATGAAGACATTTTACACACTGTAATATTCTTCAGGTCTATATTGCAACTTCAAAGTATGCTGTAGAAATTCAGCTTCCCATCAGGAATATGATCATATATTTTGTCATTCACTTTAAAAAATATTTCAAATACATATGTCTCTTTGCATATCTATTTACTGTACAGTGTTTTCGTGCAAACAGTTTAAAATATTTTTACCATTTATGTTTCAGAGAATACTAACAAATTTAATCAATCGTTTTATAAAAGACTTATTTTCATGAACAATTCCTTTTCAAAGTAAGGATTCTCTTTACTGGTATCAAAATAGCCTTTGATTAAGAAATGAAGCTCTTCCAAATGATTAAAAATTCTCATTCTCCAGAAAGCACCATGAGAAGATACCTACCTTATTGATAATTACATTATTTACATCATTTACATTATACTACATTACATTTACATTATTGATATTTACATTTTAATTCCATTTTTTAATTTTTGAGATTATTTTTATACTGTATGTTTTACCTGCATGTACATGTTTTATACATGCAATGTGCACAAAGACTAGAAAAGTTCATTGGATCCACTGAAACTGGAGTTACAGATAGCTGTGAGCTTCCATGTGGGTGCTGAAATTCAAACCTTGGCCCAGTGGAAGAGCTTGTAGTGGTCTAAACCATCTCTCAAACACCCAATAATTTTTGTTTATTTGAAAAAAGTATGAAACTTTTTTATTCCACTTTATATCTAATATAAGAAACAGAACTATGATTGTTTGATATGCAATGGTATCCTGACTTGACACTTAGGTTTTGTCCTACACAGGATTATGTCCATTAATCTGGTAAGTTAGCAGGAGAATGAATATACAAGATAGACTTAGAGATGGAAATGCTTGCTCCTCCAAGGACATTTAGTACACTGTGCTATCCCACATTATGCTTGACTCGAGTTCTGGATTTTCAGTTATTAAGAGCTAACTCACCCAAATAAATAACAATATTGGAAAATATACATTTTTAAAAACTGATTCTTCCAATTTTGATTTGTTTCTGAAGAATATCTTACAATACATTTAGTTAGCACTTAATACACACTACTCACACACATACACACACACACAAATCTCTTCTTATATCTACGCTTTTCCCTAATCACCTAACTTTTATAACAGAATAAAATTAGTCAAGTACCATTATTGTTGCCCATATACATCTTGTTTGTGTGGCCTCCCAGTGGAACCTGGTTGACCTATCAGGAAACTGAATCTTTAAAAAATTCTTTCTTCAAGAAGTTATCAATTGCAAATAGTTTCTCTACTTGAGGTAGAAGTTTGTGCCAACCTTCCCTCTCCATGCTGGGACTTTGAATGTTTTGGGCTTCCAAGAGTTTTGTATATGCATGAATTTATATTGTTGACTGTTTTGAATTCAAATGAGTGACTGCCCTGCTGAGATTAGAAAACTTTTGGGCCTTGTCATCATCCACTGAGTCTGTGACTGATGATCTTTCTACATCCTTTCTCCAAAACTCATACTATGAGTACCATTCTTATCTCATTCTACTGATAAGAATACTAGCAATGACCTATCAGATTTGGAGGTGTATATTACCTCACTTCCTAACAACTCAAAAGGAGATAATTTCTCATACAGTGAGTTTTTATTTAATACTGTCATGTAGGTTATGCATGACTTTTAAAATTACTTTTATATGTATTATTTTCTATGGGATTGCTATATATTGGCTTTGTTGTCATGTATATGACATATAATATTCCTGTTATATATGATATATATGTTAGGATACATCCCCCACTTATATAAATATATACTCTAGGATTTTATCAGAAATGAATTTCAACAATTATAAACCAATAAGTGCTTACAATTATATCTAGAATATAAAATAACTCAAATACAAAACCCAAATGATTATCTTAAAAGATGCAAAAATTTTGTTTTGAAAACAGTAATGATCTTTCATTATAAAGGTCCAGATGATTTCTTCATGTATTAGTATATTGTTACTAATTTTTAGTAAATAAAAAATAAGTATAAAACAAGTAGTGATTAGCTGGTATCAAGTTTTCTATCTAGTTCTTTACATTTAGAAACTTCTTATTTATTTTATTTATTTACATATCAAAGTTGTCCCCATTCCCAGTCCCCCCTCCAAGAGCCTCCCACCCCATCTTCCCCCACTTCACCTCTTAGAGGCTGCTCCTCACACCCACCCAACTACTCTGCCTCATTCCTCTAGCATCCTCCTTTTCTGGGGCATCAACCCTCTACAGGAACAAGCACATCCCCTCCCACTGAGGTCAGACAAGGAAGTCTCAACTAACCCAGACCCCAGGGAGTTCTCAGTGACTGAGCCACCAACCAGGAGCATACACAGGCAGATTGAAGCCCCTGGTACAAATATAGCAGAGGTCTGCCTGGTCAGGCCTCAGTGGGAGAAGATGCACTGACTTGAGGCCCCAGGGAAAGGAGACACCTGGTGGTGGGGGGGCACCTTCTCAGAAGCAAGAGAGAGGAGTAATGGAATGAGAACCTGTGGGAGGTGGGACTGAGGCAGGGGGACAATGACTGGAATGTAAATACATAAAAGAAAAGAACAATGATATATTTGGTTGTGAGCCTAGTCTTTAATGTCTGAGCTGGAAACTCTCAAGATTTAATGGGGGTGACAATAGCTGAAATGCCCAACAGCAGGGAGGTGGAACTTGAAAAGTCCGCCTCTAGTAGATAGACAGTGCCTCAAGTAGAAGGACCAACTTTTTAACCCACAGTCAAAATTTCTGACCCAGAATTGTTCCTGCGTAAAAGAACTGGAGGGACAAAAATGGAGAAGAGACTGAGAGAAAGGGAAAGGAGGGAAAGGTGGTCCAGTGACTGGTCGAATTTTGGATCCATCTCACTGTGAGACACTGACACTGACACAAGGCCTGACACTATGTCTGATGCTCTGATGTGCTTACAGACAGGCACCTAGCATGGCTGTCCTCTGAAAGACACTACCAGCAACTGACATGAGACAGATGCAGATATTTACACCCACCCATTAGACTCAAGAGGGGGACCTCTATGGCTGAAATAGGGGAAAGATTATGGAAGCTGAAGGGAAGGGTGATCCCATAGGAATAACAGAAGTCTCAACTATCCTGGAACCCTGAGTGTTCTAGTTGGTCTGAAAGAATTACAGAGATGGAAATAGAGAGTAGCCTGAAGAAAAGGTCCAGAGACAGGCTCAAAGTGGGACCCAGCTCAAGGGGAGGCCCAAAGGCTTGACACTATTAATGAGCCTATTGAGTGTACACAAAAAGGGACCTAGAATGACAACACTCAAGAAGACCCACAAGCAGCTGAAAGAGTCAGATGCAGATATTTGCACCCAACGAAGGGACAGAAACTGCTGACCCCTGTGGTTTAATTAGAAAAAAGCTGGAAGAAGCTGAGGAGGAGGGCAAAACTGTAAGATGACCACCAGTCTCAATTAACCTGGACCCCCAAAATCTCTCAAACACTGGGCCAACAACCAGGCAGCAAACACCAGCTGATATGAGAACCCCAACACATATACAGCAGAGGACTACTGGGTCTGGGTTCAGTCAGAGAAGATGCACCCTAACCTTCAAGAGACTGGAGACCCAAGGGAGCATATAGGTCTGGTGGAGTCAGGACATCCTCGTGGAAACATGGGTGCGGAGAGGAGGTATGGGAAGTGGAACAGTCGGAGGGTTCCCCTAGGAGGGGAATAAAATCTGGGATGGAAAGAAAACAAGAGAGAGAGAGAGAGAGAGAGAGAGAGAGAGAGAGGGAGGGAGGGAGGGAGGGAGGGAGGGAGGGAGGGAGGGAGGGAGGGAGGTTAAAAATCAAAAAAAAAAATTTCAAAGAACTATTGTCTTTTTTTTTTCTTGTGCACCAGAGTAAAGAAACTAGTTTCTCTTTAAAGACACTAATTTCTTTACCAGTTACAGACTCTTTCCAGTGTGCGTTTTGTATCTGGTCAAAATAGCTTACACTCTTTTCCTCAGTAAACTGCACAGCTTCATTCTTTCTCCTCTACCCCACAGCCTGTGCTCTCTGAGCAGTAAGAAGTAGCTTGAATATTGTCCTGTACTGAATCTCCTTCAGTGAACAAATTAGTCACTTAACTCCAGTGTTCAGCCCTCTAAAGTTCTTAAGACCCAGGCCTAATGCACCCAGATTCCTTAACAGAGTATAGTTTGAATTACCTCTAGCCCACTTTCCAAGAGGGTCCTTGTTCCTTTCTGAAACTTTATTAGCTAGGTCTATACTCTCCACAATTCCTCCCCAATCTTAGATATTCACAGACTCACCAAATAGCCCATTAAATTCTGCTAAACGTAGTATTGAAGAACTTCCCTAGTTCAAAGTTGCAAACTCCTACACATTCTTGCCCCAAAACCATTTTAAAAGGCTTATGATTGACACAATCAGCTATATCAGAGCATGGACCCAATTCATAGTACCCTTTTTTACATTGGATATCATTTGGATTGATATGGCGTACTGACTAATAAAGAGTGGTTACCGGGAGTACATTAGCTTTAGCTTCAGTTCTAGGGCATATAGTCTGCTAAGGCTGGAGAAGGAGTGTAGCAGAAGTTTGAGGCAACTACTTGCATTATATATGCAGCCTGGAGGCAGAAAATGAGCAATATTCATCCTCAGCCAGATGGTTTGCTTTATGTAATCTGGGACTCTCAACCTCTGGAAGGCTGAAGAGAAATTAAGATATGTTTCCCCATATTAATTAATCTAGTCAAGAATATTCTTTACAAACATTTCAAGAGATTTTTCTCAAAGGCAATTCTAAAACCTTCTAAACTGACAATAAACCATTGTAGCAATAAATACTGTTTTAACAAAAAAAAAGACAAGAATTTACCAGAAAATTTAAAATTAAATTATATTAGTCTCTAAATATGAATGTATATAAACTGTCAACAAAAATAAAGTTTTCTCTAAATGCATAATATCGCTAGAGAATGTGAAAGTTATGACCTTGGAAAATCAAATATGCTAACAATTGCACCTTTTGTAAGAATGGCAAGCCTCTGTGCTAGTCACTTTTCTTATTAGTGGGGCCAAATCCCAGACAAGCAACCTAAAGGCCAAAGGGCTTATTTTAGTTTAGCAGTTTAAGTGATCACAGTGCACTCTGACAGGGAAGGTGTGCTTAGGTTTATATCAAATTATAGTATATTCATTCAGAAACAAAAAGGGGACAAGAAGTTGGACTTGGCTAGTTTCTACACATCTTTTAAAATAACATTTAAAAAAATCTTTTTGCATAAAAAATGGCATTGAATTAGAGTAAAGAAAATTTCAGCTAAGCAAAACACCTAAAAGAATAGAAAGTAGATGCTTTTCTACTTACATCAATAGTGCAATTTATTCTATGATATAAGATCGATGCTTTCTGCTTGTTTTCAAATGAAACAAAGTTTCAGGAAATGGAGTTTTGAAAAGTTAAATGCTCTAGAGTCTCTGAGTAGCTATGACTCAGCTGATGTGTTAGCCTCAATTAATAAACAAAACAACCAACTTCTAGCCGGAGGATAAGAAACAAAAAGCAAAAGACGCAGCTAACATCTGTCTTTTAGTGTATATCCCTCTGGGATAAGCACCAGTTAAAACTACTTTGAAAAGAATGGCAATAAAATTTCAGCTGCTTGGGAGCTACTCAAGCTTGTCATCGTTTCTGCCACCCCTCCTTGGGGACCTTGGGGGAAAAAAAAGGACAAGTTGAAAAAAAACAAAATTAGTTCTAAGGCAATGTTTGTTGAATTTGTTCTATCAAGGTAGATCATGAACTGCTGCAAATGATATGTTTTAAAGGAATTAGATGCAATTTGCCCGATTGAAGCATCAGTACTTCTCGGAGTATATCATAATAAAGTGACCGAATCATAGAGGGAAAATCATTCAACCTCCTTTAATTAGTTGAATAAAACTGTTATTAACTTGAGTTATACAACACTAAAGAATAAAAGTATACACACACACACACACACACACACACGCACACACACCCACAAACATACATTCCATGAGAGTTTTCTAATTTACTTCCAAGAAGATCATTAGATTGGTAATTAATTTTTCAATTATATAGAGAATTTTAAACATATTAGAAATAATAAATCTATTTATAGGAAAGTACACATCAGGGGGTCATATAGATTTTATGTGTTTTTCCCTTCTTTTCATTCTGTGGTTTATGTTCATATATTATCTCAACCTGAACTCAAAATAATGGTGTGTTAAAAAAGTTTACAAATTTGATACCAACTAATCACTCTGTGCTTTACACATATTTTTTCAATAATTACAAATTAAAAATAGCATATTAACTAAAGCATGAAGGTAGTTGAGTATGCGTAAGTCACTACACTTGAAAAGAGAAAGGCACGTCTGATGTTAAGCCTGTTGGTCTTCACAGGGGAGGATCTTAAATTTATTTAGAGCTATCAGGTTTTGTTCCATAGTGAAAACTGGATACTCCTTTTAAATGGGGTGGATGCTTTCCTGTGGTCTGTGTATTTCATTTTTCATTCTTTGTTTCTTTTCATCACTTAGAAATGAAATGTAAATAAAGTCTATATCTAATTTAAAAAAAAGGAATTGAACCTAGAGCATTAGTCTGCTAAGAAACCACTCTACTACTCTTCTATGTAAATTCCAACAGATCTGACATTCGATATTGCCTTTTTTTATTTTCCAGTCTAGTTTCTTAAACATATTCAATTAACATCTTCATGAATTACTTGATATATTATTACTAATTTTAGTAAATAAAAAATAAGCATAAAACAAATAGCGATTAGCTGAGATCAAATTTTTCGTCTAGTTCTTTACATTTAGCTGTTTTTGATAATTATTTTATTTATTTACATATCAAATGTTGTCCCCTCTCCCAGGACCCTTCCGTGATCCCCTCACTACATACCACTCCTCTTCACCTCTAAGAGGGTGCTCTCCCAACCACCCAGCCACTACCCCTTCACCTCTCTAGCATCTGCCTTGTCCAGGGCATCAAACATCCACAGGAGCAAGCACATCCGCTCCCGCTGAGACCAGACAAGGAAATCCTCTGCTACATATACAGCAGCGGCCACAGACCAGCCTATGTATGCTCTTGGTTTTGTGGCTTAGTTTGAAGGAGCTTTGATTGTCCACTTAGTTGAAACTCTTCTTCTTACTATTGGGTTGCAATCCTCTTCAACTCCTTCAGTCCTTCCCCTAACTCTTCCATAAGGACCTTCAGCTCAGTTCTGGAAGTCAGGTGCTGGCAGAGCCTCTCAAAGGAAGGACATCTATGCCAAGCTCCTGCACGCAAGCACAACATGGCATCATATTTTTGGAGTTTGATGTCGGCACTTGGGATGGATCCCAAGTTGAAGCTGTCTCTGGATGACATTTCCTCCAGTCTCTCCTCCATTTTTTCTTCCTGCATTTCCATTAGACAGGAACAATTCTGGGTCAAAACTGTTGAGATGGGTGAGTTGGCCCTATCTCTCAACTGGGCGTCCTATCTCTCTACTGGAGGTAGTATCTAGTCATCAGGGAAATATATATCAAAACAAACCTAAGATTCCACTTTATACCAATCAGAATGGCTAAGATCAAAAACTCAGGCAACAACATATGCTGGCAGGGATGTGAAGAAAGAGGAACACTCTTCCATTGCTACTGGGATTGCAAACTGATACAACCACTCTGGGCATCAACTTGCCGGCTCCTCAGAAAATTGGAAATAGTTCTACCTGAAGACCCAGCTATACCACTACTGGATATATATGTATATATATAATACAATAAATAAAGGAAAAGAAAAAAAGAGAAGGACAAGGAAGAGAAAACTAATGAGTGAGGGGAGGGAATTAATAATAAGGAATAGAGGTAGTGTAACTATGTATGAATATACATTTTAAATAAATAGTGCACATAGTTGTACTGGCTGGTTTTGTGTGTCAACTTGACACAAGCTAGAATTATCACAGATAAAGGAGACTTCCTTGTGGAAATGCCTCCATGAGGTCCAGCTATAAGGTGTTTTCTCAATTAGTGATCAAGTGGGAAGGGTTCAGTCCATTTTGGGTGGTGCCATTCCTAGCAGGCTGAACAAGCCAGGGGAAGCAAGCCAATAAGTAAGCAGCACCCTCCATGGTCTTTGCATCAGATCTTTCCTCCAATTTCTGGCCCTGTGTGAGTTCCTGTCCCGATTTCTTTTGGTGATGAACAACAAAGTGGGAGTTTAGCCTAGCAAAGCTTTTCCTCCCCAACTTGCTTCTTGGTCATGATATTTTGTGCAAGAATACAAACTCTAAGACAATAGTTTAAATAAGAATTTCTCATTTGGGCTGACAATGAACCAAATACCCTTTACAAATACTCCCAATACTTAGCACTAGATGTCCTCTTTGAGTTACTGGTCAGGGTAGTCCAACAAACTCCTAAAAGTTTATAAACTATTGCTACTTCCCTTCTTGAGTTACAAAAATTTAGAGCAGTTATGGGGCTGGAGAGATGGTTCAGTGTGTAAATAGCATATTCCTCCTTCAAGAGAACCATAGTTCTCAAAAACAACTTAGGTGAATGAAAACTGCTAGCAATTTTGAAGACCCAATGCCTTCTTCTGAAATCAAAGAGCACCGAAAAAAAAAAGTATTAAAACTAAAACTTTTTAAAACATAGTTGTTCCACTTGTGCAAGAGACACTGATAGGTTTTTGTTAAACATAAAAAGTTAAGTTCTATGTCTAAGTAATATGAGTATTTTATTTTATTTAGCTAAAAACAAACATTTTGCACAAACAAGTTAAACATGATGTGTTCATGTTAGTTCAAAAGAAAATTCATTCATTTAGAAAAATAAGCAATAGATACTCATTCATACTGTGATTACCATTATTTATTTACAATTAAGTTTTGCTTATATCAAGGAATATTATCAAGATTTATTAGAAAAATATAATTGAATGAAGATACAACCAAATGATCATTTTATGTTACAGTAACATCCCAGATGAAAATTCTGTTGAATTTTTTGGATCTAATTCTATAGATTATTTTGGTTGCATTAATATGAAATAATAATATTAACAATTTATATTGAAATAATGAAATAAAATAAGACCCTTTAGCATAAACATAAATCAGTAATATCATTCCAAATAGCCCTTCACTATTAAAATCTTGAGAAAACATAAGATTATATCATAAATAAATAAGAACTTTTAAATGATTAACAAACCCAAACTACTTCTGGGTTTGAAGTTCTCAGGTATGTTTTGTGGTAACTGAATGTATGTCTTAAAAAATGCAAAACGAGCACTTAAGACAGTTAGAACTGGCCTATGATACCTTGAATTAGAGGAAATAATTGTTATTTTCAGATTGTGATATATCCCTCAGCTCTTAATGCACTTCATCATAGCTTTAAAACATAAATCTCTAGAAGCCTGATTTCCAGAAATTTTTAAGGAAAGCTGGCATCCAGGTGGTAAATACCCTGAAAGTGATTCGTACATGTTCAAATGTCAGCACCTCTGGAAAGTAATCTTACATTTGCAAAAGTATCTTTCATTCGCCAGATGAAATTGTCATCTCTGAGGTGTACTGCTGAGTAAACTCACCCTCTCCGGTTCTTTCTGAACTCTGGTTGTCTAGTTCAAGTCAGCTGTTCTGCCTCCAACTCATCTCCAAGATGACAGATTTAAACTGTCTTCTCTTGGCTTCTTGTCCTTCTACTTGGGTTCAACTTGCTCTGGCAATCTGTTCAAATTCTCTGCCTTGTTATGTCTTCACTCTGTAAAACTGTCCCAGTAAAACTGCCTTCTCTACTCCCTCTCACACCTGTACATGCTCTCTCTGTATTGCTTCTCTGAAGTCACTTCTCTTTCCCGTTCTGTTCTCCTGAGAGTTGGGCATATCCTATCTCCAACTCATTCTGTCAAATCTTTCTCTGATTCGTTAATTTGCTCCTCCATTAGACATCACTTTCAAATATGGCTTCATATTTTTTTTAAATTTTTTTTAATTTACATTCCAAATCATTTCCCCTTTCCCGTTTCCTCCCTCCCCGAAAGTCCCATAAGCCCCCTTCCCTCCCTCTTTTCTCCATTCAACCCCCTCTCGTTACTCTGTCCTGGTGTTCAAACTAACTTTACCTTCATTGTTTGGGATTAAAGATTAATTAATACTAAGGGTGTGTGTATATTCTAATCAGAGAGATTAAAGGAGTGTCATTCCAGCCCGATCACACCTACTTAAAAGGGTTTTAGATATGACCCCTTACTAGAGCAACCATGTTGCTTGATTAAAATTCCTCTACATTTATTAGATAATTGAGGAAGAGTCATAGACATTCTGTAAGTTCTATGTACCACTTAAACCCATTTCTCTTTGTTTCTAGGCTATGGCTCTCTGGCTTCATCCCAAGTGAAAAAGCATTGAGCAATATCATCAGCCTAATTATAAAGAAGTCAATAATGAAATTATCCAGCAAAGGACAATCAGAACAAGATAAATGTGTATATGTATATATATATATATATATATATATATATATATATATATGTGTGTGTGTGTGTGTGTGTGTGTGTGTGTGTGTGTGTGTGTGTGTGTCAGAACAAGATAAATGCATATATATATGTGTGTGTGTGTGTGTGTCTGTGTGTCTGTGTGTCTGCATCTGCGTCTGCGTCTGCGTCTATGTATACATCCATTCCAGCCTGTGCTTTCTGCTTGGGCAGATTGTTAGTAAGTCTGCCCCTCTGAAGATCCCATAGTCTAATGGCATCCCATGAGATTTGCTGAACCCAGCCAACAGACCCCTCAGTCTGAAGCACCCCCCCGCAAAGAGCTGCTGCAGCCTGGACAACAGATCATCCACATGCATACTCCCTGAAGACACTACAATCTGAAGGCCTCCCAGGAGATCGGTTACAACTAGGGCCACAGATCTCCCAGGAGATGTATAGCAACCCAGGGACAGAGGAAGCAGGCTCCAGACAGAGACACCTAGGTCAATTAACACCAGAGATAACCAGATGGCAATAAGCAAGCACAATAAAATAAATAATAGAAGCCAATATACTTTGGCACCATCAGAACCCAGTTCTCCCACCACAGCAAGACTTGTACACCCCAACACACCTGAAAACCATGATGCTGACATAAAATCCTATTTCATGAATATAATAGAGTCCTTTAAGGAGTATATAAATAACTCACTGAAAGAGGTGTTCCTACAGGTAGATAGGTAGAAGCCCTTAAAGAGGAAACAAATAAATCCCTTAAAGAAATACAGGAAAACACAATCAAACAGGTGAAGGAATTGAACAAAGCAGCCCAAGACCTAAAAATGAAAGTAGAAAAGATATAGAAATTGCAAATGGAAACAACCTTGAAGTGGAAAACCTAGGAGAGACTACAAGTGACAGAAGAGAGAATCTCAGGCATAAATGATACCTTAAAAGATATTGACACAACAGTCAAAGAAAATACAAAACATAAAGACTCCTAACTGAAAACATAGAGGAAACTGAAGAAAAAATTAAAAGACCAAATCTAAGAATGATAGGATTAGAAGAGAATGAAGATTCCTGGTTCAAGGGATCAAAAAATGTCTTCAAGAAAATTATTGAAGAAAACTTAACCAACCTAAAGAAAGACATGGCCATAAATATACAAGAAGCCTATAGAACACCTAATATGTTGGACTAGAAAAGAAAATCCTCTCATCACATAATAATTAAAACACTAAATACACAGAACAAAGAAAGAATATTAAAAGCAGTCAGGGAAATAGGCCAAGTGACATAATAAGGCAGACCTACTAGAACTACACCAAATTTTTCAACAAAGACCCTAAAAGCCAGAAGAGCCTGGATAGAAGTCATGCAGACCCTAAAAGAACTCAAATGCCATCTCAGACTGCTATATACTGCAAAACTCTCAATAATTATAGATGGAGAAACTAAAATATTCAAGGACAAAACCAAATTTAAACAATATCTATGTACCAATCCAGCCCTACAGAGGAATCTAGAAGAAAAGCTCCAATATAAGGAGGGTGCCTATATCCACCCCCACCCAAAAAAGAAGAAATGAATCATTTCACAAAAAATCCTAAAGGAGAGAATCACATACTCGTAATGCCACTACAACAACAAACATAGCAGGAACTAACAATCATCTGTCTTCAATATCAATGGATCAATTCCCAAATACCCTAGACACAATTCACATATCAATAGATTTCCAAGAAGATGGAAGGAGAGATCCCTGGTCCTGGAAAGACTGGATGTAGGGGAATGCCAGGACAGAGAAGCAAGAGGGGGTCGAATGGGGAACAGAGGGAGGGAAGGAGGTTTATGGGACTTTCGGGGAAGAAGAAAATGGGAAAGGGGAAATCATTTGGAATGTAAATAAAAAAGTCATTAGTTAACAAGTTGAGTACATAAGCAGGACCAAGCATATTGCTGTATACCAGAAACAGACCTCAATGACAAAGACAAAAAATACCTTAGAATAAAAGGCTGTAAAAGGACTTTCAAGTAAGTGATCTAAGAAAAGAGTAGGGGTTGCAATTCTAATATCTAATACAATAGATTTTCAACCCAAATTTATCAACAGAGATGGGAGAGGACACCTCATCCATATCAAACGAAAAATCTACCAAGATGAAATCTCAATTCTGAACATCTATGCCCCAAATGTAAGGACACCCACATTCATAAAAGAAACTTTTCTAAAATTCAAAACATAAGTTGAACCTCAGAAAATATTAGTGGGAAACTTCAATACCCCACTCTCACAAATACACAGATCATTGAAACAGAAAATAAACAGACACAGTAAAACCAACAAAAGTTATGAACCAAATGTATTTAAAAGATATCCACACCCTAGATATTTCACCCTAAAACAAAAGAATAAACCTGCTTCTCTGCACCTCATAGTACCTTCTCCAAAATTAACCATATAATCAGACACAAAACAATCCTCAACAAGTAAAAGAATGAAATAACCCCATACATTCTAACAGATCACCACGGATTAAGGCTGGACTTCAATAACAACAAAAACAACAGAAAAAAATGCATTCCCATAGAAACTGAATAACTCTCTACTCAATGATAGAGAGTCATTGGTCAGGGAAGAAATAGAGAAAGAAACTAAAGATTTCCTGGAATTCAATAAAAATTATGACATACCATACCCAAACTTATGGGACACCATGAAAACGGTGCTAAGAGGAAAGTTTATAGCACTAAGTGTCATCATAAAGAAATTGGAGAGATCCTACAAGCAATTTAATAGCACACCTGACAGCTCTAGAACAAAAAAAAAATCAAACAAAGAAACAAAAACAAACAAACAAACAAAAAAAAGGAAACACACCTAAGAGGAGTAGAATATGGGAAATAGTCAAACTCAGGGCCAAAATCAACCAAATAGAAACAAGGAAACAGAGGAAAAAGATACAAAGAATCAACAAAACCAAAAGCTGATGCTTTGAGAAAATCAACAAGATAGATAAAACCCTAGCCAAACTAACTAAAGGCCTACTATTATAAAGGCCTATACTTAACAAAACTGGAAAATCTAGATGAAATGGATGATTTTCTAGACAGATACCACATACCGATGTTAAATCAAGAGCAGGAAAACTAAACAGTCCCATGTCCCCTAAGGAAATAGAAGAAGTCATTAAAACCCTCCCAACCCCCCCCCAAAAAAAGAAACAGAAACTTAGACCAATTTCGGTTATGAATATTGATGCAAAATTACTCAAAAATTGTGATACCTAAACCACACAAATACCCAACAAAGAAAAAGAACTTTAGACCAATTTTGCTTCTGAATATTGATGTAAAAATACTCAAAGAATTTCTATCAAATCAAGTTCAAGAACACATCAAAACCATTATTTATTACAATCATGTAGGCTTCATACATGATGCAAGGTTGGTTCAATATATGAAAATCCATTACCATAATCTACTACATAAACAAACTCAAAGTAAAATAAAAAAACGTGATTATCTCATTAGATGCTGAAAAAGCATTTGACAAAATACAACAGCCCTTCATATTAAAAGTTTAGAGAAATTCAAGGCCTGTACCTAAACATTATAAAGGCAGCCCTTCATATTAAAAGTATTAGAGAAATTCAAGGCCTGTACCTAAACATTATAAAGGCAGCCCTTCATATTAAAAGTATTAGAGAAATTCAAGGCCTGTACCTAAACATTATAAAGGCAATATGCAGCAAACCAACAACTAATATCAAATTAAATGGAGAGATACGTGAAGCAATCCCACTAAAATTAGGGACAAGTAAAGGCTTCTCACTCTTCCTGTGTCTATTCAATATAGTTCTTGAAGTTCTAGCTAGAGCTATAAGACAGAAAAAGTCAACAAAAGTGATACAAATCTGCAAAGAGGTCAAAGAGTCACTATTTTCAGATGTGTTAGTATGCATGAGCAACCCCAAATATTCTACCAGAAAATGTTACAGCTGATAATTTCAGAAAAGTCACAGGATATAAAATTAACTGAAACAAATGATTTAGCCTTCCTTCATACAAATGATAAATTGACTGAGATAGAAAATATGGAATCAACCCTTTACAATATTCACAAATAATATAAAATACCTTGGTGTAACTCTAACCAAAAAAGTGAAAAATATATATGACAAGAACTTCAAGTCTCTCAAGAAAGAAATCAAAGAAGACCTCAGAAAAATGGAGCAATCTCACATGTTCATGGATTGGTAAGATTAACATAGTAAAAATGGTCATCCTACCAAAAGCAATCTACAGATTCAATGCAATACCTATCAATACTCCAAAACAATTCTTCACAGACATGGAAAGAGAAATTCTCAATTTCATATGGAAAAAAATTCAGGATAGCAAAACCAATTCTTAACAATAAAAGAATTTCTGGGGGAATCACCATCTCTGACCTCAATCTGTATTACAGAGCAATAGTGGTGAAAACTGCATGGTATTGGTACACAGACAGGTTGAACAGAATTGGAGACACAGAAATAGATCCTCATCCCTATGGGCTTGGCAAAGAAGCCAAAAGCATATAGTGGAGGAAAGAAAAGAAAAGAAAAGAAGAGAAGAGAAGAGAAGAGAAGAGAAGAGAAGAGAAGAGAAGAGAAGAGAAGAGAAAAGAAAAGAAAAGAAAAGAAAAGAAAAGAAAAGAAAAGAAAAGAAGAAAGCATATCCAACAAATGGTGTTGGTCTAACTGGAAGTCTGTATGTAGAAGAATTACCCAATACCCAATAGAGAAACAATATCCAAAATATATAAAGAACTCAAGAAGCTAACCTCCAAAAAAACCAAAAAACTGAATCAAAAAACAGGTTATAGAGCTAAACAGAGAATTCATTACAGAGGAATTTCGAATGGCTGAGAAGCACTTAAAGAAATGTTCAAAGTCCTTAATGATTAGGGAAATGCAACTCAAAACTACCCTGAGATTCCACCTTACACCAATAAGAATGGCTAAGATTTAAAAAATCACATGACAGCACATGTTGATGACGATATGGAGAAAGAGGAACACTCCTCCATTGTTGCTGGGATTGCAAACTGATACAACCACTCTGGAAATAAATCTGGAGGTTCCTCAGAAAAATTGTAAATAGATCATTTACCTGAAGACCCAGCTATAACCTTCTTGGGCATATACTCAAAAGATACCCCTCCATGCCACAGGGACACGTGTTTCCCTATTTTTACAGTGGCCTTATTTTTGATAGCCAGAAGCTGGAGACAACCCAAATGCCCCACAACATAATGGATTCAGAAAATTTGGTTCATTTACACAATGAAATGCTATTCAGATATTAAGAACAAGGATATCATGAGTTTTGCAGGCAAATGTATTGAACTAGAAAATATAATCCTGAGTGAGGTAACTCAGAATCAAAAGAATGTGCATGGTCTTACTAACAAGTGGAAATTTAGTAAATAGTCAAAAAATTACAGAATACTTAGGATAAAATTCACAGAACTCAAGAAGGTTAACAAGAAAAAAGGACCAAGTAAGGGGGGTGGGAAATAAACAATCACAAAAGGCAGAGAGGGGAGATACCTGGATGGGAGAGGGGAAAGGAAAGGAAAAAGGGTGAACATGATCAGGTGTAAGGGGGCAAGGGGAGACAGGAGAAAAGTCATGAGGGACAGCAAAAAGAATGGAAATAAGCAAGCTCTGGGGTGGGAGTAGGGTATACTGACTGGTTTTGTTTGTCAACTTGACACAGGCTGGAATTATCACAGAGAAAGGAGCTTCAGTTGAGGAAATGCCTCTATGACATCTGGCTGTAAGGCATTTTTTCAATTAGTGATCCATTGGGGAGAGCCCATTGTGAGTGGTGCCATCCCTGGGCTGGTAGTCTTGGGTTGAGAGCTAGCTGAGTAAGCCAGGGGAAGCAAGCCAGTAAGTAACTTTCTTCCATGGCCTCTGCATCAGATCCTGCTTCCTGACCTGCTTGAATCCCAGTCCTGACTTCCTTTGGTGATGAACAGCAATGTGGAAGTGTAAGCTGAATAAACACTTTTCTCCCCAACTTGCTTCTTGTTCATGATGTTTGTGGTGCACTGACTAATACAGTGGGTTACCCTCTAAAAAGCACTACATAACTGGGAGGTAAAAGACTCTTAGGACTAAACGGGAGGGACCTTAGATGAAATGACCAACAGTAGGGAGAGGTAACTGGCAGAAAGATCCACCAGTAGAAAGACAGGACATCAAGAGGAGGGATGAGGTTGTCATTTCACAGTCAAAACCTCTGACCAAAAATTCTTCTTGTGTAAAATAACTACAAGGACAAAAATGAAGAAGACACTGAGGGAAAGGTGGTCCATTGACCAGCCCAACTTGGGATTCATCTCAAGGGGAGGCTCCAAGGTCTAACACTCTTACTGATGCTATGGTGTGCTTACAGAGAGGAGCATAGCATGGCTGTCCTCTGAGAGGTACAATAAGCAGGTGATTGAACCAGATGCAGATATTTACATTCAACTATTGAACTGAAGTCAGGGATTCCTGTAGTTTAATTAGGGAAATGTTGGGAGAAACTGAGGAGGATGGTGACCCCATAGGAAGACCAGCAGTCTCAACTAACCTGGACCCCTGAGATCTCTCAGATACCAAGCTACCAACCAGATAGCATACATGTGCAAGTCTGAGGCTACCTGATGCATATATAGCAGAAGACTGCCATGTCTGGCCTTAGTGGGCGAAGATGTACCTAATCCTCCAGAGACTTGATGCACCAGGGAGTAGGGATGCCTGGTATGGGGAGGTCATCGTCTTAGAGACAGGGGTAGGAGGAAGGAAATGAGAAATTGTGGGAGGGCAGACCTGGAAGAGGCAAAGACTGGACTACCAAAAATAAAAGAAAAATAATTTAAAAATCTCTATTTATATATAAACAATTTATACATATATTTACAATTTATATATAATGTATATATATACAATATATGTATATTCAATTTATACATATATATATAATTTGTATACAATTTATATATAATTTAATGTATATCTAATTTATATCAATAGCATATCTCTGAAGGATATGTATGCATATGTGTTTACACACATAGACAGTCACATAGAAGATTAAATATGTTTTTGGGAAAATGCTTTTGATTTTAACTTCTTACTAAATTGAATTGCTTTCGGGAACTTTATTGTGAAGAATGTATGGCAGACACTCTCCTGAACCGCCTGATTATATATAGCATATTCTAATTCAGACCTACTCCTCGAGGCAGTAAGCTAAATGTGGTAGAATGATTCAAACTGCTTTGTTTAACACTTGCTCTAACTGAATAAGATTAGCTTCCTAGATATTTCTTTCCTATACTGACTAAATAGGCCCTAAATTGCTAAATAATTCATTAGAATTTAACAGCTTTAATGCAGTAAAAGCAAGTGCTTCATTCTAGTTTCTATGATTAGCATTATTTGCTTTTGAACAAAATGGAAAATTACACACAGTTCATTTTATCGACTACCAGTCTACTGTTGCTCCTGAAAAGGCAGTGGAAATTAAATGTGAAAAAGCACCACATTTTATACAAAGCTCTGATGTCTAAGCAATGCTCTAATGTCTAAGTGAGTATGCAAGAAGTTACTGTGCAAGAAAAATATAGCGTACATAAAATCAGAGTGATGTGTGGTAGTCAATAGTAACTGTCCTCTGAGAGGCTGTACCCAGCAACTCACTGAAACGGATGGAGATACCCACAGCCAAACACTGGATGCAAGTCAGGGACTTTTATGGGAGACTTGGGGGAAGGGTTGAAGGGCCTGAAGGGATGGGAATCCCATAGGAAGACCAACAGAGTCAACTAATCTACACCTCTGGGATCTCTGATTCTGAGGCCCCAAAGAATCCCTATGGACTGCAACCAGTCATCCCCTGCACATATGTAGCAGACACACAGCTCAGTGTTCATATGGGTCCCCGAACAACTGTAGTGGAAACTCTCTCTAGAACTGTAGCTTGTCAGTAGTGTTGTTCCCCAAAATGAGCTGCCTTTTCTTGTCTCAGTGGAAGAGGATGAGCCTACTCTGGCAGAGACTTAATGCGCCAGGGTAAGGGGAATACTCAGGGGGACCCACCATCTCTGAAAAGAGGAGGGCAGATAGGGAGATGGTCTTTGTGGGAGGATACCAAGAGGGGGCAGTGCTTGGGATATAAATAAATAAATATAAATTTAAAAATAAATGATAAAATTAATTACTGTGGAAAACTAATATGGTAGTTTCATCAGACATAATATCATATATGAGACTGGTTGTTGAGAACATGCTTTTAAATAACACATAGACAAACTGTGTCTGTGATGATGTGATATTATTTTAAATTTCTCATGAATTCCTTGTGGCTGCAATGCCATTCAATGGTTTTGTATATACATGGAATAGCTCAGATATAAAAATGGGGATGGGGACAAAAATAGAAAGGGCCTCTCCATTTAAGGCCATACTGGTCCATTCTCATTGGAACAGTTGAGACAGCATGCACAATATCTGTTCAAACTCAAGGCAGAGAAACTCCAGGACAGGGAGGTGCTAGCAAAGCCCTGCCCTAGCTAAGAAGCTCTTGGTAATTGATAGGTTCCAGAAGCAGGAGAGTTGGTACTCCTTAAGAGTGTGTTTTCTGGTAGTCCAACCATGCTTCAGTGGATGGCCACCCACACAAATGTATGTAGACAGTACAAATTGGAGTATATGAGAAAAAAAATGAGGGCACAAAGTTGTATGTGTGTGTGGAATGGAGCTAGATACTGGGAGAGCTTTCAAAGGAGGGTATCGTGAACAAAATACAATTTATAATACTCTCAGAGAATTAGTACAAACGGATTTCATAAGAACAAGGCCATGTAAATTCCATAACTCTGTAGCTAGGTGACCTTGAGGGGCTCCCTCTAAAGTTTTGCCTGCTTTGGGGGCACTTGTTCTCCTCCAGTCTTAATATGAGGGGTGGTGCCTAGTCTTCCTATCATTTTATATGTCATGTTTAGTTCCTATCCCTGAAAGGCCTGCCCGTTTCTGAAAAGAAATGGAGGACTAGATGGGCGGAGGGGAAAAGTGGAGGGGTGTTAGAGATTGGTTCTAAGACTGATTCAATTGGGAATCTGCATATCCAGGTGCTAAAGGTCCTTGTCCCCAACTGTTTTTTGATGGATTGTGGATGCCCACGGCTAATAGCTGGGCAAGGGGCAGGACACTGCGTGCGGGAGCACACAGAGAGTAAGGGCACCAAATCATCATGACTGGGGGTAGAAGGATGGAAAGGGAGCAGCAGGAGATAGAGCCAACCAATCATGTGAGACTTCGGGTAAGTGGCCACTAGCCACTTCCCCAATTGGACTTTGGGCAGAAGGGGAAGGTTTAGGAGTACCCAGCCTTTGAGGAAGCCAAGGTATTTTAAAAATAAGCTAGTGTGTGTGTGTGTGTGTGTGTGTGTGTGTGTGTGTGTGTGTGTGTGTGTGTGTGTGTTTAATTTGAGGATTCAAAGATAGTTCTTAGGCTGGGGTATGTGTGCGACCAGCTGGGAGCACAAAGTAGTGTAGCCGAAACTCAGTGAAAGAGAACCTTCGGTCATGATGTAATATATTAGAGAATAAATGTAAATGTTTAAAATATCTTCATAAGTCATTGAATATTTGAAACAATGGCAACTATTAAGTGATTAATATTGGTTGAATGCTACAGTGCTTGATGCTTTATACATTCAATATATACTATAGTGTATATTGTTATTCATTCAAGAATAATGTATTTTTCTCATTTTGTGACCAAGGTAAAAATTAATTGTGCACAAAAATGTAGAATTTTAACATATTATCCAAAAAAGACAATAATCCTTTTCATGTTTTCCTTTCTTCACAACTATGTATGATATGATTAACTGACTAATTCATCTACAATGCATCTAATTGAAAATATGGATTCAAAGAAACAAGAGTAACGCTATCCCATCAACCTTCATTTGCACTTTGTAAATAAGTTACTCTAACTGATATATTATTAGTCACTAGCTTCATTCATCATTAAGAAAGTAAAATAATTTTATATGATTGAATAACTGATTTTACAGTTCAATAATTATTAATGTATTTCAACGTAAATAGCTATCTGAGTTGTCGACACCATAAATCTAGACTAGAAGTCTTGGTTCTGTTGAAAACAGTTTTGTTTTTTAAATTTAGAACACTAAAATCTGAACTATATGAACATTTTAATAGATAAGATAATCATTGGAGTAGTGTCGAAACTCTGAGACACATATACAGAGAAAAAAATAAGTAAGTGGAAAGCGTTATTTCTTAAAAATTCTCTTTACAAAATTAATTTATTCATGTATGGGTTCTGTGGAATATTCACTATGGCTCCAGCATGGAAGTCAAAAAAAAAAAAAAAAAGCTTAGAGAAGTCAGTTTTTTTTCTTCTTCCATAAAAAATATCTTTGGGCTAGGTTACATATGTTTAAATTTTGTAAATCCTGTAGGTTCTCAGATAAATTTCCTAAGATATTTAAAATGGTCTTTGAAAACAGTTCATTAGATTTATTCAGAAATTTACTTACTTATAGAGATACTAATTTAGAGTTATGTTTTATATGCTTTCAAAAATTCAAGTTTGGTATGCTCCTAATTTAAAAGACTATTTTATTGGTGCATAATTTATACCTAGTGTGAACTTGAATGTAAGAATTTGAGTACAACATGTGAATAAAGAAGAGACAGGACTACTATTAATATTTACTATCATTATGTAAATACAATTCCTACTGACTAAAAGAAAAAGATTAATTTTTCTAACCCATTTACTATATTAGGTGTTGGAAGCATGGACCTAGGCTATTTGAGAGAAAATATTACCTATTAAATAAGCACGTCCTTTCCAATTTTGAATGAAATATTTAAACAAATAAAAATAACATGTCCTGTTTTGTCAGCCAAAAACAAAGAAAATGTCTAAAAAGTCAAGTTTACTGAAGGAACAGACTTAGTCTGTAAAACAGGAAAATTACCAAAAGCAAAACACTTGAATTACAAGGACATACGACGACAAAGTAAGTGGCCCTTTTTGCAATTGTTTTCTCGTTTCCAAGAAAACCTGGAAATTAAAAAATAAATAAATAAATAAATAAATAAATAAGAATAACTAGAAGCTTGGTTCTCAGTGAAGTAATAAGGGTAGAAAAATGTCTGTAAACAGTTCATGTGCATTTTAAAACACACAAGGGAAAATATTACTTATTCTGTGCTGGTGGTTATGTCTCCCAGATTCAAGCCGTGCAAACTGCCAGCAAGACACAGGTGCATAAAAGATGAGCAGGTGAAAGAAATACAATGTTACTGTGGAGAAAATATTATCTTTGTCCATTACACATGTACCTTAGGACAGATTAGCACATCTGTTATATATTTACTAGAGATACAAGTTTATGTGAACAAGTTTCATTAAAATGTAAATCCAAATATACTTTTTATGCCTAGCATTATGATCAAATGCAGGGCTTTATGCATGCTGGGAAAGAGTGTAACCACTGAGCTATAACACTGACCCAAATTTTACTTTTAAATTTTCCAAAAATGTATGGATGTTGGAGAATAATCATGGTATTTGCTACAGTTTGGCAAATATATTTAGCATTTTAGTAAAGAATTTAGTAAATTCTCACCTTCTAATACTTGATAACTTCATTTGAAAGCAACATATATAAGGTCGAAATTAATGAACATGTGCATTATTAGGTGAAAATTTTATTTTCAATTCACTTTGTATTGAAATTGACATTGAGACAAGTTTTGAAAAGAGAACTGAGGAAAAATATAAAAACTGTATAAGATTTTCACCACGTGGTGAATTTTGAAAATGGATTGACGTTCTCTATATAATTTTTAATTGTTTCATGAGTACTATGTACGTATGCACACTCACCACATATGTAGTGTGATTTTTAACTAAAATAGCTATCTTTTCAGTTTATAAGTTGCTTATTCTAATACATTTAGATAACCTTGACATAAGAAGACATGTTTAATCCTATTTGCCATATATCTGTAAATTTCTCCATATACTATAGCTCTGTAACTTTTACTTATTTGTCTTAATATCTAGCTCAGCAAGTCTCTACAAACTTTATTATGTTTTAAGATTTTCTCCATGTTCGGTATATGTTTATATATTTGGTGTTGTAGTGCTTTTATAATTTTTATTATTTCATGCTAACATACTGATACTCATTACAATGCCAAACCCATTCTCTGTTGAATGATTGTTGAGTTCATATATAGATAGAAATTTTTTGCAAATCAATGTGCCTAATTTTACAAGGTTTTCATTTGAATATTCAAAGTGATTTTATTGCACCCCAAGTTACACGGGTAGCTTGCTGAAAGTTCTATGGCAGATGAACCAGAAAAGAGATGATTCACCTTGTACCCCACCAGCTAAACAGAGTTAAAGGGTCCTTGCTTTTCATGATAGATTTGCTACTAAGTACACTTTTAGCCTAAGATCACTTCTTTTTCTTTATTGGATATCTTATTTATTTACATTTCAAATGTTATCGCCTTTACAGGTTTCCCCTTTGGAAATCCCCCTATCCCATGCCCCTCCTCCTGCTTCTATGAGGGTGCTTCCACACCCACCCACCCACCCACTCCTGCATCTCACCCTGGCATTCCCCTACACTGGGGTATCCATCCTTCACAGGACCAAGGGCCTCCCTCCCATTGATGTTGGACAAGTCCATCCTCTGCTACATATGCAGGTGGAGCTGTGGGTCCCTCCATGTGTAATTTTTAGGTGGTGGTCCCTGGGAGCTCTGGGGGGTCTGGTTGGTTGATATTGTTGTTCTTCCTATGGGGTTGCAAACCCCTAAAGCTCCTTCATTCCTTTCTCTTACAAGGTTTAACTTTTCAAATTCAAGTTAACTTATAATACCTAACTCTTCAAATTCAAGATTCAATTGAACTATTTCCCTAAAACTGTATTTTCTCAATATATTTCTTATAAGTACATCAGTCTGAGCAATTTCTTGGATACATTTATTAATAGTAATTACAATACTGCCACACAAACACTAACTTATAATTTCAAATAATTCATAGCCAAAGTGAAAAATAAGAGAATTGTTTGTGGAAGAAACCATTTCTAAAATTGAAATAGTTATTTGTACATATGAATTTAGAAGTTCTACTTCCTGGATGGCTTAGTAGCAGAAGAGTGGCATTTAGCAAACAGCAAATAACAGTGGTGAATATTATTTTAAGGCACTAGAAATACTTGATAAAAACAGACACAACTTACTTCCCACATGGAGATTAAAAAAAAGAAAAACTAAGGTAATTTTGGCATTGTCTTGAGATTGATAGGCTAATGAGAAATGTTTTCAAATCTATGCCAAAGGCATTTCAGTTTTTAAAATAAAATATGTATTATTTTATAATTTCATAAGCTATATTTTGATGATATTCATCTCTAACTCTTCCCACCAGACCCTCGTTGATCTATTCATTCTAAGATACACTTACTTTCTTTGTGTCATTTATTTATGTTTTTAGAACAGATTATTCTCCAGAAAATTTTCTGGCCTACTGTCTCTTACAATCTTTCCGTCCCGTCTCAAGTAATGTCCCCTGAGCCTTACATATATGGCCTATGTTATAAATGAGCGTCTGGGGCAGGTCGCGATGCTTAGTTGGTTTGGTTGTCGTCATTGATGTTGTTTTTATTTTTCACAATTTGACCACTTCAGCTTTCTGTAATGATCTCTGTCTGCTATGGGAAGAACATAATTTTTAAGAACTATTAGTTTATAGATTTATCATTACATCTTACTCTAAACAAGATTATTTTGAAAAGCACAGGTTGTCATCCTAACTAGTTTTTGTGGAATTTTTTTTTCCCATTGTGAAATACAATGAAAAGAAAAATGTTCATTGATTTAGTATCACTGTGAGATTAAAGGCTTTTGATTTTTAATATAATAATTCTATTAATGACTAGAGGCTTTTATGAAATATATCCATATTGATCATATACATAACTCCCCTCCTCCCCCTATGTTTACCCAGATCCACTCCCCAACTCCTGAGCCCCTCCCACTATCATGCTTCTGTTTTGATTTTTGCTTTTAATAACTCACCAAGTCTGATTTGGGCTGCCCATATACTCAGGAGTGTGGAGTCATTCACTGGTACATGGTCAACTCACAGATTCTTAGTATTACTGTCACACATAATTGTACAAATCAGTCTCATTATTTCTATATACATAGAAATAAGTAATTTCGATCATATATGTCTCCATTAAGATATTATTATTATTATTAATTTAATTTTTTTACAATCCAGATTTTATCCCCGTCCAGGTCCACCCTCCCACTGTTCCACATCCTACACCTCCTTCCCCATCTCCAAGAGGATACCTGCATGCCCACCCCTACTCCACCAGACCTCCCCACTCCCTGGGGCCTCAATTCTCTCAAATGTTAGCATCTTCTATGACTGAGTCCAGACTCGGCAGTCCTCTGCTGTCTATGTGTTGGGGGCCTCATATCAGCTGATGTATGCTGCCTGTTTGGTGGCTCAGTGTCTGAGAGATCCCAGAAACCAGGTGAGTTGAGACTGCTGATTTTCCCATAGGGCCGCCCTCCTTCTCAGATTCTTCCAAAATTTCCACTAAGGTTTTTTTTTTTAATTGGATATTTTCTTTATTTACATTTCAAATGTTTCCCCATTTCCTGGTCTTCCCTTCAGAAATCCCCTATTCCATCCTCCCTCCCCCTGCCTCTATGAGGGTGCTCCCACACCCACCCACTCACTCCCATCTTCTGGCCCTAGCATTCCCCTACACTGGGGCGTCAAACATCCTCAGGGCCTGTCCTCTGACTGATGTCCAACAAGGCCATCCTCTGTCACATAAACGGCCAGCACCATGGGTGACTCCATGTGTACTCTTGGTTGGTGGTCCAGACCCCGAGAGCTCTGCGGAAGGGGGCAGTCTGGCCTGTTGACACTGCTGCTCCCTCCATGGGGCTGCAAAGCCCCTCAGCTCCTTCAGTCCCTTCTCCAGCTCCTCCACTGGGGACCCCTACGCTCAGTCCAATGGTTGGCTGTGGGCATTCGCCTCGGTATTTGTCAGGCTCTGGCAGAGCATCTCAGGAGACAGTCATATCCAGCTTCCATCAGCAAGCACTTCCCAACATCCACAATAGCGTCCAGGTTTGGTGACTGTATATGGGATGGATCCCCGGGTGGCACAGTCTCTGGGTGGCCTTTCCTCCAGTCTCTGCTCCATACTTTGTGTCCATATTTCCTCTTGTGAGTATTTTCTTCACCCTTATAAGAAGCACTGAAGCATCCACTTTGTTTCTTCTTAGGCTTCATATGGTCTGTAAGATTTTAATTTCAAATTATTGTTTCAGAAAATCAAAATGCACAAATTTAGTGGTCAGTTTAACTTATAAAATGTACTTTTTTCTAAATGTACCAAATCTTACCCACTGTCTGCACTACTGGGATTCACATACATATTCACAGGTGGATGGATAAATCGAAAGCTTATTGCCACAGACTAGTTAATGAATATTTTCCATGCAAACCTTTGTTTGACTAAAATGTATTCAAGTTCTGATAAGTCAAATGTAATTCTTAGAAAAATCAATCCTTTAATTTTCTGAAACCAAGATGACAGTAAGAAATAGATTATGTAGCAAATAAAGTACACAAAACATTTATAAAAAAGTCTGCAAAACAATAACTTCCATGAATATTATATTTCCCTATGTCCCCTTGTGTGCTATTATTGTTAAGTGCTTATTGTGGCTCATTAAACCAGGTTCAAGAACTGCTGATGGAATATAACCAACAAATGACTTTGGTAAAGACTCACTGTACTCTTCTGCTGAATTCTTGCTTGCACTCTCTCCAATTGATACCTCAGTCATTTAACTCTTCCTTAGGTCTTACTCTTTCTAGCATATATCTAACAACTTGCACGTTTAAATCTTGTCATTTGGCTGCCACTTTTTCTGGTTGCAACTCAGTCAATTTTACTAATCTGAGGTTTTCTTTTTAATAATGAATTTTCCTCAATTTGCACTCTCTTTGGACTCTGTCTTATGCATACATGGATCTCGAAGCTGAGATGAAGCGAATAAGTGGGATAAGTCCCCAGTTGTGGAACTGGCGTTTGTCATATTATATTGTAGATAAATCTATCAAAAGGAAAAAAGAAAACTGTTTCCCTGGCATTCTATTCTATTTGTAGGGTTCCAAACTGAAGAAAGGAGGAGATTATAGTTTTTGATTGGTTTGAGGAGAGGGAAGGATGTCTCAATCAGTAAAGTGCTTTTGTACAAGCTTGAAGATATAAGTTGTATCCCCAGTTCTGAGTTATGCCTGGCTCTGTACATCCAATTATAAATACTTGGCTAGGGGACAGCATGGGCTTTAGAAGAGAAGTGGCTACTGTTCATGTATGTCATTTCACAAAATGACTTCTAAATATCCAAGCTGATACAAAAACTACCCTCAGCTATAATCAAAATAGCCTTCTTACTGTGAATACTGGTGAATGCAGAGACTCCTGACTGCTCTAGCTGTTGAAATAAGAGACAATTGAATTTCAGACCTAAGCAAGACATTTTGCCCATAAAAAGGCTATTTTAAGCTGGCATAGCCAGAGAAAGAAGGAAATTCAACATCATAGTTAATTCTAGTCCGTTCTTTCAACACTGCAAACTTTGTCCTTCACTACCATGATAACCCGAGAAATGAGTTTATGTATCTGATTTTCAACCCGGATATTAGATGTTTCTCCATATCTAACATGAACACTCTGAAGTTTCTTGTTATTCTTTTCACCATCAGTAAAACAGATACTTAACAGCTTCTATCATCTTGCTCCTTGTCTTCATGACCATAGCCTGCTGGAATGGGACAGGACTGGTTATCAAGAAATAGCTATTGCTGAAAATGCGACTCTCTAGTCTATAATCACATTTCAATTAATCATCAGGCATTTGCTCAATGTGGCTTCTTCTTCCAAAATCACATATTATTCATTTTGAGGATCTAACAAGGACAATACGAAATTAAACAAATCACACAGAAAAAATGATGCAATCAAAAGATGTTCAACACAAAATATCTGAGACTGCTGTTGTCACACGGTTTACAGAGTTCTAGACTACACCATGTTTGCATCATAAAGACTACACTCTAAAATAAACTATTACAGTGATTAAGTGTGTTAGTAACACACAATCATTCATTATAATTATCTAGAATCATTCAATGCCCTTGTGACAGACAATCATGTTTCTCAGCTCAATATATGTCAATCAACATATAAGAATGGTGAAATACTCATCTGAAGGAATTAGTGAAAATATATCCTCATAGCAGTAACTAAAAGGGTAGATGGAAAGTTTGTGGTATGAAAACCCAGTGACAATAAAATGGGAAAAAAAGAAAGCCAAGGTATTACCTTGAGAAGGCATTGGTCCCTTCTCTATTTCTTGGGATTTGAAGATATGAATTGCTTTAAAACTTCTTCGATTAAACAAAAAAAAAAAAAAACCTTCTTTGATGATGGACTGATAAGTCTGGAATTTTGAACCAAAGCAAATAAATGTAAATATTTTGTCAGGATGTTGAAAAAGTAGCCAATAAAATACATAACATAATTATAATTTGATCAATCTGGCAGTATGAAAAGATTTTTTTCATACCACCATCAATACATGAATGATATGTTAGACCTCAATGTTACTAGGACTATGAGGTCAATACATAGTAAAGATATTTTAGGTCCATCATGTTAATATATGTGACCACACCCACATGTATGGTCCATCTTTGAACAAAATATGACTGTCATTAACAGACATACATATTACTGCTATATTATTTTACACATTTATTCATTAGTAAGTATTTATTAAATACCTATTATAAGAATTTTGGAGGTCATATGCTTACAGAATCAAATAAATGACAATTGTGATTTGAATATAAAATGATTCCCTAGTCTTATGTATCTTAACATATAATTCCCAGGTGGTGACACTATGTGGAAACTTCAGAGTATGGTATGGTCACTAGAGGACATATGTCATGGAGATGACTCCACTTTATTCTCTCTGTGGTTCTTGAATGTGGACACAATATGACCAATCAGTCTACCAGTCTCCTAGCCAAACTTTCCTCTCCCAATCTCCATGTTTCCCCACCACAGTGAACTCTTTCTTTCTGTAATTATAAGTTGTAAAAAAAAAAAGAGTTCCTCCCTAGTTGTTTATGTCAAGGTATTTTATCAAATCAGTATAAAAAATCTTGTACATTTGTGTTCATATATATTCAGAATTACTTTTCTACTTACATAAAATATACATAGATTGGTATCATGGATGGACATAGAAGAGAAATATGTTAATTCAAGTGTGATAATGAATATTTCCAACCCTATTGTGTTAGTGGAGGTAGGAGCATGGAAGAAAAAAATGGGAGATTATAGAAACTTACCGTCCACGCAGTCTAGCCAATTGGCGAGCACCTAGTTCTCTGGAAGGCCCTTTCTCAAAAATTGAGGTGGAAAATAATTCAGAAAAGCACTGAAAGAGGACCCCTGGCCTCACAAACCAGAAATTAACATACATGTATAGACACACACACAGGACAAATGATGAAAAGTGAAAAGGA
Source organism: Tokudaia tokunoshimensis (assembly GCA_036184795.1). Lineage (NCBI taxonomy): Eukaryota > Metazoa > Chordata > Mammalia > Rodentia > Muridae > Tokudaia > Tokudaia tokunoshimensis. The sequence continues at coordinate 28,197,695 of BTHU01000011.1, read as the reverse complement.
ATATACCATCACTGTAGTATGAAGGGAGACAAGAAATATCTTTTACTTGAAGCAATTGGCCTTTTTAAAAACTGTAAACAAAAATCAATGTAAAAAATATCTATGGAAAAGCGTCTAAATGACATCAGAGAAATTAAATGTGATGCATTATCTATAATTTATGTATGTCTTGTGCTGAATTTACAAAGTGTGTTTCCAAACTTTAGCACCTTTCTTTAAATTAGCACCTACTTCACAGATGAGAGGCATCACTTTGGGATCAGATGACTACTTACTATAATGAGAATATCAACATCTTTCAGCTTAGTCAAATAGTGTTTCTTATACCAGCAATGGATTTATTTATTTGAGCTCAGTACAGATATTAAAGTTATTTGTTGTCTATCATGAAATGAATTTGTCATTTTGTGGAATGGTATCGACAAGGTACAATTGAGAAATTCAAAGTTAGTATGTATGTCAACCTATGAAATTCAAAGACAACTGAAAATGAACACGTTTGCTGCTCGCAGCCATTATGAGTCAAAATTAACAGACTCATCATGTAATGATACTGCTATCATTTTAGGAAACCTAGGAAATAGCAGGAAATCATTCATGTATGATCCATGATCATTGTTCATGGCAATGTACATGTAGGCAGTCTGTCTGTCCAGTCCCCTACAAAGCTGCCATATTTTCATCTTTGTATCTGTATTGTTTCTGTGATCATCAGCATTCATCCAGACATTAAAAGATGAGCCATTTATTAACTATCTCAACTAAGAGTCACATTTGCCACTCACTATCCTAAACTGCTTTCCTGCTGCTGAAAGGACATATATTACTGCCCAAGGTCAATAAGACATTGTCATATTAGCCACAATGAGAATATTTTCTGATTGAAAAGTATTTATTAGAAACTAGCTATGAAAATTAGGATGCTATGACAACTTAGGCTTGCCAAGCTTAATTATTTTAATTTTTAAAACTGGAAAAGTCTGGAAAAGCTAAAAATAAGAATTAAATCTATATAGTTATTTTATGCAATATTCAACATTTTAAAGATTGATGAGTCTTTTTCTGTGCTTATTAATTCAATGAGAAATACCATTATATTAATGCTCTTCAATCTAATATGGATCTCTTATTATTGAGATAAATAAAACACTTTTAAGTTGATTTTGCTATTAAGGAGACTAGAATATATTGACCTCTTATAGTCTAATTAAATAACAAACACCAGTATATAGGGTAAAATCAAGTACATCTCTATCTTCCAAACAATTTTGCATTCAAAGAAATACAGATTTTAAAGAATAAATACAATTCCTATTTTTATAAAAAAATTGAAGCACTTCTCACTTTTCATTGAATTTCACATATATACATATATACACTTCTATAAATGTATATGTATTTATACATGTATATATAAATTTTAAGTTATTTTCAGTCCATTTAAATAACAGTTCTTCCTTGACAAAAACTGTTAAAGATCCATGAACATTTAACAAAAGCAATGTGAACACATGCACAGGCTACATGAAAAACTATGTGATTGATAACAGATTACATTATTGAATATTTGGAATAATTTGTTTGATTAAAAGACACAAAATGTATTATAGTCATTCACGGCTTGAGGCTTTATGCTGTATTCTATTTGGTTCCATGTGTAGTTCTCATGATTTATTGACAGCTGCTATAGATGGCTCTTTATTTTCAACTCATCCCAACCTTGGTCAAACAATGCAACCTCCTGCATTTTTTCAATATTTTCCTAATATCTCAGCTCATTTAATTCTATTGATCCACTGAAGAGTATAATGGCATTGAAACTGGAATTACTAGTACCTCCCTACCCCAATGCTAAGAGCTTTCCTATTGAGTCTGTGGACCATCACACAGAATCATAAAAGTAGACAAAAAAAGTAGAATGACCTTTACTAGCTACTATTGTACTGCAAGAATCCCGCAAACCTCAGAACATCATTTTCAATTTTATGGCACTGTTTTCTTAAATAATAAGAGAAGGGGGAAAAAAAGGAACAACTGACCCCTGTTCAACATTTACTTAAGCAGAATTGGCATTAATAGAGTATTCTGTCAAAAATTCAAGCTCAAGAAAATGTATGGCTTTGTCCGCAGCAGTAGCTATCTTAGCAGATTGCACTGTCACTGCCTCACACAAAGCGCATTGCAACACCATTAGTGGACATAAATAATGCACAAGCTCTTAGGCCGTACTCAGCTAAGTGCATGGAAACCTTGGGCTCCTGTTGTCAGAAATTCAATGGATTAGTACCTAGATTTATTTTAAGTCTGTAAAGCACTTTGTTCTTGACAGCGTTCAAAGTAGAAAGAGTGCTATCCTGAATGTGCATCTTAATACTGTCATTCCTGTCTTGTAAGAGTAGGTGATATATGGGCTGCAATATTTCGTTTTAATATTTAAAGTTTTCACTGTGCAGATGCAAAGAAATATATTAATAGCTATCTGCTGTTACTTTATTGATCTAGGAAAGAACAAAGGTAACCTGTAAAATTTCAACTAAAGCTAGTAAAGTAGAGACATTACAATTGCATTGTGCTGAAATAAATACCGAGGTGATAATCCTTAAACATGATATTTGGAAAATTAGGAAAATCTGACATTTACGTCCTTCTCTCTCGGTAAATACCGTATAGCAGAGTTCATTTTAAAGACAAATTTTTAGCTCAGTTTAACTTATTTCACTGCCTTCAAATCATGATATCTTTTCCGAAGCTAGGTGATTGTGTGAGCTATGCTTCCATCGAGCAAGAACTATTCTGAAAGGCTACTAAGAATTGCTGCCCTTTGACTATGAGTTGGAAGTAGTTGCTGACTTCAGATGTGTTTAGGAGTTAAGTCCAAAAGCTTTCCATGAATTGAAAGGATAAATATATTATTGAGTACATTGTACCTTTCCTTTGTGTGGATCTAACACAAGAATCTTTAATCTTTCTTCTGTATGAAGGCAAAAATTTTATTTTAAAATAATAAATTTCTTTTCATTCAAACTACATGATCTATTCATTTCAATCCAAATTGAGTTACAAAATAATGAGTTACAAAAACATTATCAGGATGTAAGATGTTAAAGGAAAATAGAAAGCCAATGAATATGTTGATATATTCTAGACACATTTATTATGGCATAAGCTTTATGCAGGTTAATAAAATCTATTTAATCATATGACTTTTATATTCTTGTACTTTTTTGTAAAACAAATATGGGATTGTGGAGGCTCATTTTATTCTAGGAAATTCATTGTTGAATAAAGCAGATATGATTATATATGTTTGTTTCTGTTATTTCAGTACACAATTCATCAAATACACCTATGAGAGGATCATTATTTTTTCTCCAAACAGATTGTACTGAAAGACCAGTTACCACTGTTTCAGGATAAATAGAATTGATCAAAATGTGAAATTATTGATAAGTAAAATAAAATAATTTTATATCGAATAGGTAAAAATCTCAGCTTTGTAAATTCTTCTACTCCAGAACAGCTTACACTGCTAAAAGCTGTCAACAAACAATTTGCATATTCTTATCAATAGGTGGCGCTTTCACCCTTCTCACAATTTACTCTGAATCCTTGTGGAATTCGATATACTTATAAAAGAGCAAATATTTCAACTATTTCTAACTGATAGATATTCTTAAGTTCTTAAATTTCATATTATTGCTAGCATTTTGTTTTTATTTGATAAATAATCCTGTTTGGACATTAGTGATTATGTTTAGAGAAAGCCTGGAGTTCTTTTCCAACTATAAACATTTTAAAAATGATCATTTGCTTTCTTGAACTATCTGGTTATTCTCCACTTGCTCGATGGGGAAACTTATAGAATGTCATGTAATGAAATTCCTAATATAGAGTAACTCTACAAATTTCAGTATTTTGATGAATACAATTCTTAAGTGAAAAAAATTGCCAGAAAAGTTCAAATGTAACCACGTATAAACCACTGCCATATAGAGTAAAAGTACCTTGTGCAAATAGGAAAACCCAGTCAAATAAACATGTCTAAAACATAACTATATTTAGAATTTTATATGACCTTATATTTAGTCATACTGGATCTTTGCAGATCAATCAAGTCTGAGCTGTAGAGTTATTTCAAATCTTTTTAAGTTGTAGGTAATAGTCTTTTGCAACTTGAAATACAGAAGAATCTTAAAAGCATTCTTTCAGAGTACATCTTTATAATTTTATACCAAAATATCTGTCTATAAAATGTTTCTGTTCAATAAAACATAAAGTCAAATACTAATATACACTGCCAAATTTCAAATGTCAATTAATGTACTATAGTACCATAGTCTCTATTTCTGATGACTTAAAATATTATCATCTACTAACAAGTGTGCTAAAATATCAATGAAGATAATAATTTTCTGTTTAGAGTGACAGTGTTGTGGTTAATAGAACATTCTATGTTGGTAAAAAAAATAAACATTAGAGTCAAGTGACACTGTATATTTTAATGCTCAATTAAACCATATGATCCATAGACTTGATTTTTACCTCTGATTTAATTTTCCTCATTAATCCTCACTATATTTTTAATTCCATATTGTTCTGCTGTGTTAAATGAAAAATTGTCATGTAATATACATATTTATACACATATATGTATATATACACATATATATGTGTGTGCATATGTATATATATCAGCATCAGAAAAGTATAACATGTTACAAAGTTGTGTCATTATAAACACTATGATCTTTTTTGCATTGTGAAGTCATGTGGTTTATTTGTATGAACTAAATAGGGAAATTTAATTATTTTGTCTAAAGCATATTACCTAATTCAAACTATAATAATGAAAATAAAAAGTTTGAAGATTGATTTATCTTCACAAAACAAACCTAATAATACAAGTTACCAGTAATTCTTCTTGTAACTGAAAATGCTTTTAGTGATATCAGCCTCTTAGCATAATTCTGTCTGAAAATCTATGATAATTGTGAAGGTGGATTCCATCACTTGCCCTGCCCGCCATACCTCACACTCATATTCTTGGTTTAATTTGCGTGTCTGAGCTTCATCACTTCTTTTTCCCACAAGACAGAAGTAGATAATAAGAAGTCCAAAAGGAATTCCATTTTGGTCTTTTCTTTCTAAAAATTATAGTCGTCTAGAAAAATACAGTTTTGAACTGGTCTCATATTTAAGAGATTCCATTGATATATTATTACCTTTTATACGTCTTAGGATCTCTTTGAAGGTTGTCTGCAGTAAGAACAAAGCACACTGTGTCGGAATGCAAAGCCTTTGGGTGTTTATTATACATAGGCTTATGCTTTAAAGTGCATCACTTTTTTCAACCCTATGTTGTACATATATAGAGCCTGACATTATTAGATAACATTATAAGATGGATCTTGTACAAATCCCATCCACTCCGAATGTAAGAGGAGCACTGTAACGCTGAGAAATGTCAAGCATCAGTGGTCCTATGCTTAAACAGTCTCGAAGAGACAAAGACGGCTATGATAGGCCTAGCCCTCCATTATCAAGACAGCGATGATAAAGTACCACACTTAAGAGATTTTACTAACAGTTTAAGAGTTCTGGCACAGCACCGACTGCGTATAATGAGGCTTCTAAACGTTCAGCTCACACAACTTGCATTTGAAGAGATAAAATACTTTACAAACTCTATTTCATTAATCTTCACAATATCTCTGTGAAGAATGATGAACACCAATCAACAGATTACAGAGGGATGGCATTGAAATGTTGAATGAATTCCCAGTCCTCTAAGAGAGAGCCTTAGAGATTCTCTTTACAGGGAAGTTATATCTTTAATGCCACCCTTCTAGACCAAATTAATGTGTTAAACCGCAGAAAGAATCAATATGTTATACTTTGTTCACTAGAAGAAAAAGTGAAACTTCTCCAAAAAGACAGACAAGAATCTCAATTTTGAATTTGATAATATGTTAAAGCAATATTTTATTGCTATGTTATAAGAACATTCAAAAATATGTCTTCTAAGAAAAGCATTGCACGGTGACTCTTTTCAAAGCCTATTCTAGTGGCCACATTAGTGCCAGATAAGAATTTTAATCTTGCAGTAAATTAGTCTAATCATATTATTAAATAATTGTTCAAGCAATTCTAGCAGCACATGGTTTGCATTGTATTATTAACAGCTCTTCAAAGGGCCCAAAACATTATCACCATCAATAAATTGTTATTGACCACTTACTGTGGATAGCTTGAGTTTCGAAAGATCACATTGCTTCCAATTTGTTAAGCTAATCTTTTATAGATTTATTTTCATGTTGACAAACCAACTTCTTGTTATGTCCATAGGGCAAAACTTAGTCTCGGCATACAACAAAATTTTGATTCTTTTTAACAAATGAGTCTTTAAATGTGTTTGATAACCTATTATTAAGTAATCAGTTTTTTAAAAATGTAAAAGATAGTTTGACAGCATATAACTCTAGCAAGATGAGAAACTACAGTTATTAAGAAAAATTGGGGTCATTACACAAAAATGCCAGCACACAGTACAGAACACTTCCATATCGTTCAATTGTCAGAGAGGCACCAAAGACACCTCAAAGACACCACTGCTCTCAGACACCCACCAGAACTTGTTGATAAGTCCCATCTCTTCTACACACCATACATCTTAGAGGCAAGATGAGGAGAAATCAAGCTGACAGTGTACTAGAGAGTTATGGTAACTACAAACTCATAGCAAATGTGTATGCTACCCCTGAGTCCAGAATTGAACCTATCAGTCAACTATGGGAAGCAGGAGGGGAGTTGGTTCAGAAGACCTTACAATATACTGCTGATCTATTGGCAATGTTCAAATTATACTTGGAGAGGCAGAATATGGAGTTGCATACCCACTTGTGAGTTCACAAGACTCTGAGGGTAAGTTCCAACTCAGATGCACAATCCTGATTATTTTTTGTGGGATAATAAACAAATACAATTAATTAATAGATGATAGATTAATTATAATAATAAAGATGAGAAAAGGCATTATTATATTAAAATTACGTAAAAATGCTAAGCTATAGAAGAAATATGAATTTTCAAACTACTCTCTACCAATGTGGATACAACAAATGAGTAGGATGTGTTCAAACGTTTTAGCTTTTTATTGGTTCTTTGTGAATTTCCCATTATGCATCCAATGCCACTCACCTTCCCCAACCTTCCTACCTATCCTCCATCTTTGCAACTTCGGCACCACAACAAAGAAAAAAATTATTGTGGAAGCAATAATGTGTCACAGTGTGTCTCACACTTTGCCCTTTTGTCCACACTTCTTTGCTTCCAAATGTTCATTGCAATGACTAGTTGGTCTGATAGAAGGTCTCTAGGCTTCTGCTCTGTTAATTCTGGAAGCTCACTTGGACTCCTCACAGACATCCTGTTGTTGTCCTGTGTCTTGGAGATCCTGTAGTTTAAAAATCTGTATGTCTGTTCCCTTCGTGTGCTTCAACAGTTCATTGATGGGGTGGATGTTGGGTTTTGCCAATTCAAAGCCCTGGATCTGAGCCTCAGAGGTATCTGAACTGGCTCTCCAGCAACCTCTGCAACTAGGGTCAGCTCTACCCTGCTGCCCAGACTGGGTGCAAGGCCTGCTATCCTCTCCTGAATGTTCCACCTGGAGAGGAATGAGGACTGTTCTCCAGCTCTCATAACCCCCATGGCCAGGTCTCCCGCCTGCCACAGGTGGTAGGGGGAAAGGGGAGGAGGGTAACTCTCCCCCATCCATGCGACTGCATGGAGGCTAATGTTAGGGCCAGATCTCCCATGCTTGTGTCCTTCAGACCCACTCACTTAAAACTAATACGATATGTGAGGCCTCTCCCAATTACAGTGTCTGGGGACAGGGGCAACTTTCCTGCTCTCATGCCCCCAGTGCCAGCTCTCCCACAATACCCAGGTGAAGGGTAGGTCCAGTTATGCTCAGCTCTCAGATGGCAAGATATCCTGGGTGACAGCCAGAAAGGGACATCCTCCTGGCCTTTGGTTGTAATGCCCGGTAATGCAGGGACATGGACCCAGATGTAGACCCAATGATGGCATAGGGCAAGATTCCACCATGGTCATAGGTGGCCACCAGCATCTCATATCAGACAATTCCTCACTACCCTTGGGCCTCCCTTTCTGCCTCTCTTCATTATGCCCACCTCCTCCTGTTTCTCCTTTTCTTCCATTTCTCCACCATTTACTTGTTTTTCTAAGTGGCATCTGGGGATCTTTGAGTGTCTGGGGTTGTCTCAGGCATAGTCTCAGGACAGATACACTCTGCTCATTCATTATGTCACTGGGCAGGGGTCATCTCTGCCATGATCTAGTCCCTCAGGCCTGTTTGACACTGGAATAGTGATATCTCATGCTAGCTCCCTACCCAGGCCCCAAGGTAACAGTATGGAGGTATTCTTAAGCTCAGTCCTCCATGGCCCACCTGAGTGACTCCTTGAGAAGGCTGTCTGTCTTAGGTTCACTCCTACCTCAGGCCTGAAGTCCCAGTCAGGGTTCATCTAGTCTCTGACTTATTCCCCATCCAGAAGATCATCCAGGTCTGCCTGATACCTGATTGGTGGTTGTTTCAGGCTCATTTTTTTTTCAGGAAGTGTTAGGCAACTAAACATTTAGATGTTCATAAATCAGAATACTGAGTATAGACATAGCCTCTCTCCCCTCTGCAACCTATATGTGATACATACATGTGATACAGCAGACATAACTATAATGACTATAGACGTAGGGACTTGTTCAGTTTTACAATCCATGTCATTTGGCCAGTTCTGCACTCTTCTATTATTTCACTCCAAGCAGGGCATTCCATAGAGCTGGACAGTTTTCAGCCTTATTAATTTTGTATGTTTAGAGAAGCCTAGCGGTCAGTACCATACCTTACTACCTTATATAGTAGCCCTGTGAACACATTACCTCATCTCTCATCTTGACTCCTGAGATAGCTTACTGTTTTGTCAGTGCCATTATTACCTCATTCAGCGTCTACATAGCAACTAAAATGATTCATTGCTTGCCCTCTCTTTCCCCCTCCCTTTCCTATATTTTCCCCCTAGAGTATTTACCATCTCTTATGTTTTTGTTACCCATTGCTCTACCTGCATATAAGGAAGTGAGTAAGTAAGTAAGTAAATAAATAAATAAATAATACAACCCACATACTCCATTTTGTGTTGCCTGCATGTACATGTTTGTAGGACTGAATACTTTCTATTAGATAACAAATCAGCTGTGATATTCCTCTACAAGATTAATTATGCCTCTCAGATAAATTGTTAATTTCTTTTGCTCTTTATCTAGGTGTAAGGACCCATGAAATTTCTCCTTTATATGGGGGGAAATTAGCTGGTGCTTATATTGTTTAAGTCATCTTTAAATTCCTGTGTTGTTTAAATTTCATGGATATAGCTTACCTATCATGGCTAGAAGAAGAAAAAAATCACAGAATATTTCCTGGCTCTCTGTCTCTCAATTTTTGCACCCCATCTTCTGTGATTTCCTTGAGTCTTACATTTGTATGTTTTATTGTAGATATATTACTTAGGGTTGGAATGCACGGTCAGTTGTTCTCTGAATATGTCAATAAAGACAAAATTCTAACTTAAGAGTATTAATATGTGCTTTATCAAAATATATTTCTTTGGTAAATTTATGAAAAGTTTTCAATAAATGATGAATCAATCTTTAGTCTCTGTCAGGACTACTTGACTAGTAAAGTAAAAGGAAATATCAGAGAAAATATTTAGCAATGTTGTCTTCTTTCAGAATGACATGAAGCAATCACTAGTTGACTCTGGGTCTCCTTTTTACTATGTACAAAGTGAAAAAGTACTCTTGTTTTTATTTTTTTCTAAATAATGTAATATAATATTTCATGAGTATTTTTGGAGCCTTTGTTCATTTTATTATATAAGTAGTAGAGTTAGATGTTCTATACTTCACATGCTATTGGCTAAATGAAAAGCAATACATTTTAAGAAATTTGCAAACAGGGAGTTGTTATAAAACTGCAATTTACAAATTTGATATGTAGAAACTGAGCCCCAAATACTTCATTAGTGCTAGTGAAATTCTACCCACATAAACTAATGAAATGAAAACAGCACTCTTTAGTTAAATGTTTCTCGAGTAGCTTTCTATATTCTTCATATGGCAAAGCAAGTATATTCCTTTTTCAGATCAGATCATGAAACTAGGATTGGAGATGCGACAGTCTTATCTGAAGTCATTTGCAAGATAAAACTTGTGTTGTCTTAAAATAGGATATTTCTTACTGTATTGTTTGAAGTAACAGGAATTCTTTTTGCACCTCTTCTTTATTCTTAAGAATTCTACACATATATACAGTAAAATATAATCACATACAACCCCAGTAATCCTCAACCAAATCCTCCATAGCCTCATCACATGCCTTATTCTGAACTTCTGAATATCATGTTTTTTGGCTTTTATTTGGTTGTTTGGCTATGTTTTGTTACTGCTGTTGTTGGGTGTTTGCTTGTTTGTTTTGATAACTCAAAAATTCAATTACCATTGCCCACTAGTCTGTAGAAGTTGATTCTTTTGAATGTTGACCTAAGACACTTGATGTGTGTGGCATTTTCCCACAGTTTTATATGAGTACAGCAACTGAATTATAAGAAAAATGCAAATGTTTTGTTCTCTTCTAAATATAAGCTGCATTGCTATAAAACTTGAATGTTAAAACATCTTTATTACAGCCAAATAAATCAGTTCTTAAGGTCACTTGTTTTTCAGAACAAGTACATTGCTTAAGTCATCTACATATCAATAAAAGCAAACTGTGGTGTAAATAATATCAAAAGTGCACAGAGCATACTCTGCCAATTACTTAATCTCATTAAAAAAATAGTACTCTGTATTTGACACCTGTCAAAAACTTAGTTGACAGACTTCATTTTTCAATCTACTACACCTTCTAAGAATCAAATCAATGTGTCCAATTTATTATTCATAATTTGCATAGCATGCTTATGGCTTTAGTCTATATTTATCTTCTATTTTCTCATCGTGGATTTTCAGTGTTTACTAGAATTAACAGTGGAAATTATGCTACTCATCTATTTTTCTGTAGTTTATTTAATATATTTATTAATTCATACAAAACTGGCCACAAAATAGAAAGCTAGCTCAACTTTAAATCAGTGATTAAATAAAGAAATATTTTGGCTATAAATATTTAATAATATATGTGTAAATTTGCAACATAGTCCACAGGCAAGAAGAACTCACTCATTAATTAGGCTAAAATATATTGGGTAACAGTTTCTTCCAGATTGAAACATTCCATCTTGAAAGGAAAGCATATTTTGCAGAATGTACAAATCAAAATAACTTCAGGAAGTCCATGAAATTGAACACTTTCACTAGGCCTATCACTCCTAATGGAAACCACTAAAGATTGCTGACTTAGTTAATATTCCACTGCTATGAAGAGAAACCATGAGTAAGTTAACTTATAGAAATCATTTCATTCGAAGCTTTCTACAGATTCAGAAACAGCCTGAAATAAGCAGAAACAAGATGAAATGCCTAAGAAGGGCTTAGACCAACTGTGTGACATGAAGGGGACACTTTGTTGCCTGTTGAGCTGCCTGCAGCCTGTGAATTGTGCTCTCCAGGTTTAAAGCTTTTGTGGTCTGTCCCTCATGCTAGGATAGGATTGGGTGATGCAGCTGTCTTCAGTTATTTCTAATACAGTAGGTAACCCCTCAATCACATTCCTATAAGATCTTGGTTTACTAAATTGGTCTTTGGTGGCATCTGTACTTTTGTAGGTCATGGACTTTCTATCTGGTAACTAGACTTGTATGCACTGCCTCCCCCCACCCCCAGGAAATGTTTGCCACATAATAAAAGCTATCATGTATGTTTTCATATACGGACCAGCTACATATATTGTGAGTCTCATATAAAATGCATATGCCTAGCCTTTGTTTAACATGTGAGAGAGAAAAATTACTATTTAAATATTATTAATGTATTTAAAAATTATTTTCTTTCTTCTTTGGTGTCTCCCTTCTTGCCTCTTTGTACCTATATTTGTTGTTTGTTGTTTACTCTGCTTTCTCATATTGTTCTAAGAGAACAACTTTAGATTATTATGATGATTATAACATTCATCTTTACATTAGTAAGCATTGACTTGAAATGACAATTAAACATTGTGAATTATCAAAATAGCCCAACTATTTTCTCTTGGTCCATTTATAGAAAGAGCCTCATACAAAGCAAAAGAGACAAACAGAAATAAGACTCAGGAGGACCTGAAATGGAGGACAAATGAACGCGTCCCCAAAATTACAAACCTCATATAGATACATTCCTTGTATATTGGGAATTTACTACAGGTCCATGAGGTCCATAGTTGACACCAGACAGAGCTTAATCTTGTTGATTTCTTTAGGTTACTAGCTTCCTTTTCTTCTAGACAGTTGATTTACCTATGTATAGGTTGTCACATGAGTTTGGGGGTGTAGAACCAAGCCATTATTCTTCCAAAGGGTCTGCAGGCCCAGTCTAGCATAGCCAAGCATTCTCCAAGAATATTTTAAATTGTGTGGATGGAAGGAAAGGCTTAATTACATTGGTTGTATTAGGAAAATTGCCTGCCTGTGTCAAAATGTGGTCTCTAAGTATGCTATCATGTTTTTCATTGCAGTAACATCTTTTAAGAGAAGACCACAGCAATTCCCTAGTACAAGATGAAACATATTCTCATATTCATATTTGTATCCTACCAGTGAACAGTCAGGAAATGGCACTAGAAGCTGTAAAATGTGGAAAGAGATGATCAGAAGTAGTAAGGTCCATGATTCTGTTTCGAATAAGGAGTCAGGATATCCAAGACCCATAACCAGAAGATGTAAAGAAATTTCTTAGTCACAAGACAGACTCGAGCCTCTCCTCTACTTGTTTCCTTGTTCTCACATACTAAGAAAGGAACTTCAAAAGCAAAATTATATACTTTGATACCCAATTGGAAAACAGTGATAGGAAAGCCCCTTCAAGTGACTTCTTATACCTAACTAAATTGTTTTGTTTTATGTTTTGTATGGTTTCTATTCTGGATAAATGGACTTTATCTCAATAGAACCTAAGATAATCCTACAGCAAAGACCTTTAATCACTGACCCATTTCATCATTGACTCTTACAGGAGACAGTGTTGTTTGAAAAAGTTTGTCAAAGACAGTGTCTCTGAATTGTTAACCTAGTGTCACTACACCTAATAATTTTCCAATTTGTGGTACGACGTATGTGCACACACGTCTAAGTGTGTGTAGAGGAATCATTTTACTATTTTCTTCTTGACTATACATAAACGTATGCAAATTATGATGCAGATAGTCAAAGTATATGCAAATATTTTTCATATGTACCTAGAGATAGTTGTGTTTGTGTTCACACACCAATATGTGTGAAATTGAACTCTAATAGATACGTTGGTTAGTTTCAAGGTCAATTTGAAATTTTATTCTTGAATATTTCACATGTTTTTAGGTTTTATTTGATTCTTGGTTTGTTTTATTTTGCTTTGTTACAAGACTGGGGGAAATGGACCTAGCTCTCCAAACAGGCAAGGTAAAGATTTTACTCTTGAGCAGTATTTCTAATTCCTCTATATAGTTTTTCCTTATAAAAGAATATGTTGGTAGATTTTTTTAAATGCAAAAATAGTTTGACTTGTGGTTTCTGTTAGGATGTCCCCAGTCTCGCCAAACAAACAAAAGCGAAAACAAAACAAAACAAACACCAACCAATAAACAAACAAACAGTAAAACAGAACGAGACCCTTAAGGGGAAACAAAATTGGACATTCTGCACATCTCAGGAATCTGACCCAAGACCACAGCGTCCTTTTACCTTAATGACAAGCAGTCCCTGATAAACAGTTCTGTCCATGGCAGATTCTCTATTCGCTGTGGTTCCCTTTACCTCAATCCTCTCCTGCCCTTCCCCATTCAACTCAAACCAGCCCAGAAAAACTCAAACGCCCTGTTTAGCTTTGCTGATCTTTCATATCTCAGATCACCTGGCAGCTCATACCTCAATAAAACTTCATTCATTATTTGGCATTTTGGGGAGTCTTTCAGGGTTCTCACTCTCCTTTCAACCTTACATCTGGTACCAAAACCTGGAAGTGTACAACTGCGCTCTAGGACACTATTCCTTCTTTCCTCAGACCTGACAATCTGACCTCCTGCCCAATGCCAGTCTCTATACTTCCAATTGTTTCTGAGTTTTCTGCCTTTGCGCTTGATTCTCCTATATCCTTCTTGGTAAGTGTCACTTTGGGGATTAATTTGTCTTCTGAAGCCTTGACTCCAGCCCAAAATCATGCCTGCCCTAAGTGAGGTTATTTAGGCACTAGGTCAAGGATAAGTACCCAAAGCTCAGGTAATACTGTTTCCTAGACCCTGATGCTTACAGGCCTCCTCTCCCAAGGCAGGCCTTGTGGGCTTCCCCTCCCCCTCTAGCACTCAGTCTCCTTCCTGCTCCCAGTCCCCTTTGTTTCTCACTCTTATCTCCCTGGGCTCTCCTGATCCTCGTTATTCTCCTCCTTCTTGTAGACCCCATAGTCACTTCTGGTCCTGAACTAACGATGATAAACTCCCTCTTCTACTCGTCTGCTCAGCTCCTTTTCACCTTTCCTGTCCTCTATCCTTTCTTCAAATATGGGGAAAAAGACATCTAGGATGCGCCCCTCATTCTGCTGGACTGCCTTCTCCAGAATATTTGCCCCCTGGGGCTGCAAATAGACATTAAACTTGACCACTTCATTTTCTACTGTAACATGGCTTGGTTGACCACACTATAGACTAGAATGGGTCTCTCTGGTCTAAAAGTGGCTCTTCCAAATTTCAAATTCTAATAAACTTTGCCTATACAGCAGCAAGTAGTCTGAAGGAAAATCTCTACCTTCAATCTTTCTGTACTCTCTGTACACAATCCTCTCTTGTGTCACCTCCATTAACTCTTCCTGGCTAAACTTACTAAGAAGGTCACAGATGTCTGCTTCTCTTTGACCTCCTCCAGAAGCAAAGTTCTTTCCTCCCACTGTTACCCTCAGCCATTAACACAGAGGTTCAGTAGGGACTATCTCCCACAAGTCCTTCCCAACCTTTTCCCATCCTCCTCCTCCAGCCTTACTTTCCTCAAACTCCTTGCTGGACCTACTCTTTCAATCAGCAAGTGCTCTCACGGGTCTTTAGGGATGTCTCCCTAACTTGAGTGGACGAAGCAGCTGCTGGTCCCTGGGTCAAGCATCACAGAGGAGCCTTAGTGGAGAAAGCACCTTGGCCAACCATATCAGTAGGCAGATCAGTCCCTGGCATAACTCCTGGTGGAACCAGTTGCCTCCACATTCCCTAGAACAGACACTTAAAACCCCCACTGGATATTCAAGCCAAAGCCTGTACAACCACTCATGTGGGGGTAATTTCCTTTGCAGGAAGTGTCCAAAGCTGAAGGGTTTCTTAATATTCATGTCAGACTCTACTCCTGTCCTGTACTAGTAACAGCTTCTCTGTCTGTCTTGAGATCCACTTAGTGGAAGGTACTAGAGACTTTCATTGGATACTAGAAAGCTTGGTTGAAAATGAGGAGAATTCTCCACTGGCCTACCACTCGATTAGCAAAAAGCTGTAAAAACCTATCACTGGCCTGGCAGTTTTTTAACCCTGAAATTATAGAGCTTCTGGACTGCCCCCTACTTTCCAGGAATGTCAGTGAAGTCAGCAGGGTTTGAGCCCTGTTTCACTTTGGTCCCATATATACTTTCAGTTCCATCAATTTATCCTCTTCCACTGAAATCTCAGTTACAAGCCCAAAATGTCCAAGGCCCTGCTGTCTCTCAATTTTGACCTTTGAGATGGCCTTCCTTTTTATAGTCACTCCAGTGACCTTTTCTCCACCCCCTCTACTACTTCAGGAAGGCGTTCCTCCCCTCCCCCACACTCATCTGTCCTAACTTCCTTGGAAGCCCCTGATCTTCCCCTACACACACTGGGTGGGGATATATGCCCACTTTTATACAATTACCAGTGTCTGTGAGCTCCATAGCATCCAAAAGCAACTATCCACTCCTCTGGCAATTTGGATCCTTATCTCTAACTTGTACATTCATAACAATAGCAAAATTCCCCTATACCTCTCTAGGAGGAGACTGATATATATTTTATTTTCTCTCTCATGTTTTGTCTCAGATTTTAAAATGTATTTGTTCCTTCTCCGATAACCCTATTAATTATTCCAAAGAGTTTTGTTTTTTTATCCACTCTTATGATTGGACTTAGCACTATCTCTATATGGTTACAGCCATATTCCTTTAGCTGAGGTTAACGGGAATGAATTTGAGTTGCCACCCAGTCCATCTCATACATCAACAGTTCCAGGGTTATTATGATCCTTAGAGAGGATCCTAACTCTATCAGGCTCCTCTCCACAGGGAAGATGTAAATCCTGTCTCACTGGGAAGCATGGCTGGTAAACAGAGTTTGTCTCATGGTAAGTATTCAAAAAACATTTCAAAGATTATTAATTTTGACAGAATCCAAACTTTAACTGAAAAGGTTGACTAAAAGTTGAATTCATGTACTTACTAACTAAAGCCCTAATTCAGTATGTTTGCCTAGACCCCAACTCTCAGGAGGGCATTTTAATTCTTAATACTCATTTTTCTCCTCCAAATTCTCTCTTCTTAACATCTGTAAAAATCATAAGGGTTTAGAAGAAGCTACTCAATCCCCTTTGGGAGACCTGTTGGAAATGGCATTTAAGGTCTTTAAAGCCAAGAGGAACAGGACAGACTGACAAAATGGCTTGGGATAAACATATATAACAGCTCCTGCTTCGAGCCGTGTGGGCTCTTTTAAAGATTATAGGTCACAATGTGTGCTCACAGGATCTTGCTTCCATTGTGGAAATAGTGGATACTGGTCCAAAGTGTTTGCATTACCTCTCTACTTCCTAAGCCATGTCTGCAATTCTGCAGTGCAGACAAGAAGGACATTGGAAGACTAAGTCAATTCCTCCCAAAACAAGGTAAGTCACCTCCTTCCCCAAATCCCTCACAGGATACTTTGGCAATTTTTTTTGGCCCAGCATTTCCAATGGAAAATCATGGTGCAGGTGGCAGGTAAACTAGTCTCATTTCTCTTACAGAACCACATGATGGTCCTGTCTTCCTACTCGAGTAAAACTGACCCCTCACAGGTCTCTGTAGTAGGGGTTGATGTTAGACTCATCACGACTGTGCATGATCAGTGGTACTGCTTTCATTCATCTGTGATATCTACCTGTCCCACACCTCTGTTAGAATACAACCAAATGTAAAACTCTCCCTCTGATCATGGTCAAATACTTTCTTTGTCCTCCCCTAAGTCTATTAAACCAAAAGCAAAACCTTGCCTCCCTCCTTCCATAGTTACCCCATAGTGTGGGAAAACTCTATTCCTGCTCTCAATTCTCATCATTTCCCAATCTGTATAAGACTCAAGAATCCCCCATTCTCTCCTTATCATTGTCAATACACCATCTCTCTTAAACACAGAGATGAAAAACCCATCATCATCTGCCTATAAGGAGACAGATTTGCCATTGCAACTCACCCTCCCTATATAATTTCTACAGGGGTCCTACTGTCTAGACCTCATTAGTGTCACAGTTTTTCCTACCCACATTGTTCTTAACCTTTGCACAATTATATTTCATATTTAGTCATCTTTTCTTCATTTCTCTGTCCTACATTTAAAGGACATTTCTTTTCTATATCACTCCACTCACACTTTTGTGACTTCTTTGCTTTTACCTTGGAACACCCTGTCATTCATATTGCATCACAGTTCATCTGGACCACCCTGCAATAGGGCTTACAGATAGCTGCCAGCTTTTGACTCATCTCTCAACACATACTGTCTTCCCCTGTCTCTGTCTCTGCCCCTCTGCTCCTCTCTTTCTCTCTCTCTCTCTCTCTCTCTCTCTCTCTCTCTCTCTCTCTCTCTCTCTCTCTCTCTCTCTCTCCCTCCATTTCTCTATCTCTTTTGCAACAATGTTCTGACTCCCTACTAAACTTTCTGGGTTTCACTCCCACACAAAAATCATGTTACTTTCCTTGACTTTCTTCTTACACCACTAAAAGTTTACCCTAGATCGAAAGCAAACCCCACCCCCACCCCACTTATTCTACCTCTGTACTGCAAAAGGGAAAAATACTGTCTTCCTGGACTCTGTGTGTTATCTCCCAACCTGGATTCTGAACTTTGCACTCCTAGCCAATCCCCTTCACAATCAAACTAAGATGGACCATCAGGAGCCTCTGGGCCAACTCCCAGAGTTGACTGCAACTTTCCATATCCTGAAGCATGCACTCTTGTGAGCCTTAACACAAGCCCTCTCTGACATTCAACAGACCTGTCCTATATGTTACTACAAAGGTCTCTTGGGGTCCTAGGCCAGATAAAGGGTCTGGAATCCACCTTTTGTATTTCTTTACAGCTAAGCTATCTGTAAAAGACTGACTACCCTATCTACAGGGCTTTGTTTCAGAGAACTTGCTGGCTCCAGAGGTCCAATATTTGAGCTTTGAGCAGGTACTTACTATCCATTCATCATAAGCTAAAAAATCTTTTCTCCAATTTAATGTCTTTTGACTTTCACTTCCTCTGATGTCTTGCTTTTCCATGCCACCTTCCTAGAAATCCCATACTGTCATTAGACTACCTTTCCGTGGGAAGACAAGGACTCTTCCACTCCTGAGGGCCTCTTAAGTTAAAATCTCCCATGCTTCCGGTACAAAATGTTTACTTTAAGATTGATGATCTTTATTCCCCACAGTCCTCTTACCCTCTATGTGTCAATAAGCTCTAATTCTCTATATGTTTTGCTTGCTGAACACAGCAATAATTTTCAACTCTACTTTCTGCTTTCTCTCTAGCTGCTCCAAGACAACTAACCCAACCTTTTCTTACTATGATTCAATTGGTAACACTAGATTCTATCCATCCTCATTAAGAGAGGCACAGAGCCTAGCAAGGCATTTGTCTCACAAAATAACAAATATAACTGTAGTATGTCACATATGGAACACACTTAGAGGATGTCCTTCCTAGAAGTGTCAGTCCCATTTACCCATAAGGGAAGGGTGAGAAATCCAACACTCTCAGCTCAAGAAATAAAATGATATGTCACTTTCCCTCTTCTCTCTCCCTCCTTTCTCTCTCTCTCTCTCTCTCTCTCTCTCTCTCTCTCTCTCTCTCTCTCTCTCTCTCTCTCTCTCTCTCTCTCTCCCCCTCCCTTTCTCACTCTCACACCTCCACTTTGGAATAAATGAAGTGCTGGCACCATGACATTCATAAATTCTGACCCCATACATGTATAAACCTTACTTTATCATTCTCTCCCAAGTAGTATCTACTTCTCATGTGGATCCAGCTTATTCTTCAGTATGGGATCCAAGAAAAAGTGTCTATGCATCCCAGCATGTTGCTGACATATGACACTCAGGATGAATTCTCCCTACTGTTCTTTTACCATTTAACAAGCTCAAATAAGGCTTCTTTCTTCCCCCTGATGGTGGGCATCAACTTTGGCAGCTACAGTGAATGCAGTATGAGAATAAGTCACACCAATAGCTCCTTTAGCCAATGATAAGTGGAACCACTAGCAACCAAGTGCTCAGGTAGAAGCCTTTCAATGCTGCTGGAACAGCTCTTTTCCCTCAGTTATAGGAGCAACAAGGAAGAATTTGTCTCTTGAGGAATTCTTATTATATCAACCACTCAGGTCAGGTAGAAGTGAAAATTTAAAAACTCCAAAACATAGCTGGCTATCTATAGCTCAATGGAGACTCTTCATTTCTGGGAACCCTTTAATCAGTCCTCTTCATCATCATCCTCATAGCCCTATGCCCCCTTAAATGTGTTCAAAACCAATTAAACCAAATAATCCAACTACAGACTTAACCAACTTTTTCTATCCTTTCTGTCTTACTCCCCCAAACCACCCTTTGAGGCCAATTAGAGCAATTAGTGAGAAGTTTGTGAGAAGTCAGTTTGAACAGTCAGCTTGGAGAAGAGTTAGAGAGACAGAACATATGAGTTGAACAAGCCAGCCTGAATTTCTGAATTCAGAAAGAACTAGAAATGTGAACTTATTGAGCATTAAACCTCTGAAATTACAATTACATCAGGTGAATAAAAGTTACTTTTACATTAATTGGTTTTCATAAAAGCTACACAGAAAAACACAGATTAAATAAATTTATGCCACTTAGAGTGACATAGATCTCAAGAAGAACCAAACACTAGCAAAATTCCCAGTATTAGTCATAAGAAAACCAATCTCAAGTGCTTAGGTGGAGTAGACCAAAGAACTCCCAAAACAACTTATGGTATTTCTGTTCCTTATATGCCTCTCAGAGGTTAATAATTAACTTCTTTTGCTGGAGTTAGATGATTTTAAGAACAAGATTCAGATTATTTAAGCTGGAACTAATTTCAAAGCTTCCTTCTTGTGGTCTATTTATTTCCACGTTAATAGGAAATAATATCCAAGCTAGCAAGTGATGGATACACTAAATAGGCCAACTCAATTGTGACACATGTGAACCACAGCAATGGCCAGCATGTCAAGATATCCATAAATGCATGACATTTTGATGACTCCAAGCAGCTGTCTAAGGAGACTTAAGGCCAAGTAATAAGGAGGAAAAACATGCATGATATTAAAAACCTAGCCAACTACCTGGGAGTAGTGAGGTAATGGATCATAGAAGAATATTTTCCTGCACTTTGCTAGACCAGCATAATTTCCTAACTATATTTAAATCTTATCCTTATATCCACAGATCAGTATAGCTATCACCTGTCATCATAAAAGCTTCTGTTTATAGCCAATTGAATTAAAACTACAATTAGATAGAATGCAACGATCAATGGACTGTGGGTAGCCCAAACCCAATGGACATATGTGCATCATAACTACTCCATCTATGGCTAAGGGAACATAAAGTAGAGTTGAAAAGCCCAGAATAACACAAAGTCTGCAATAAAACTGTCTCTTGTAGAAATTAGTTCATAAATAAGATCTGAACAATGGTAACATCAATAAATGTGCTAATCTGTAATGAGAAAAAGTTCTCAGGATCCCATCCATTGACAAAGAACTATGGACACCTACAGACTGCTGAACCAGAGAGAATTAGCCTCTCCTATGAATAAGTCCCAATTGGCCAATTGGTTATCTAATAAAAACTGGTCCAACCTGAAATTTTATATATATATATATATATATATATATATATATAAAACAATAACTAGACATTCCTTGCTACCAAGTAAAATCTACAGTTCCAGGAATGGGTTACTTCTAATTGAGTTGTTGCTAGAGAAAAGAGTTACATGGAAACTTTCAAACTACTCAGGCTACAGTCAAAGCTCCAGTCAAGGCTGCTCTAAAAATCGGACTATAAGGCCCTATTGCTGGAGACAACATTTTCATGCCTCATTGATCAAAAAGAAGACAAGCTGGGACTAATTATAACTATCAGCCTTCTCCAGTCTTGACTAGTAAATTGAAAAATTGGATATTGGATGTACATATATATATATATATATATATATATATATATATATATATATATATGCTGTTATTGTGCTAGGTTGCTAGGTTTTGGTATCCCTTCATATGATCTTATATTCCCTCTATTAGCTTTGTTCTTCCTCTCACTCTGTTTATTACTCTTGATCTTGTCTAATTCCTGTCTCTCCATAGCTATATATTCTATTTCACCTTACTTTGGAGAGTCTTCCCTCTCCTGTAGTTTCTTAAACTATACATAATTTCTGTGGTTATTGTAATTATAATCTCTTGTGAGTATTACCAGTCAATAAAAAGCTGATGACCAGTATGCTGAGGGAGAATTAGAGGAACTAAGGGGAAGAGTCAAGAGTGTGAAGATTTGCTATTCAAATATGGAGGAAGTTAGACTTATGGAATTGAGGAGAGGTAACCAACCATGTGGCAGAAGATAAATTAATATATATGGGTTAAATATAAATTAGGAACTAGTTAGGGACCAAACCAAGGATATAAGCATTCATATATAAGTCTGTATGTCCTTAATCTGGAGCTGAGCCTCACTTAGGAAAAGCCAAAATGGTTACAAAATAGTTGCCCAACAAGGGGCGCTTAGAATGCAGGCTTAGAGCCTGAGAACTATGGGATAAAAGACAGGGAAGAACAGGCAATCCCCATAGAGGCAGTGCAAAAAACATCTCTTTTAAAAATCCCCTGATGGTTATGCAGCTTGTAGGAAACATTTGTGTAGATCATGAAATCAGTTTAAGAAAGATTTCTGAGCCTTTAGCATTGAAGGTACTTGATTTACCATTAACAGCACAACCACAATAAATGTGGTGGTGGAGGCCATTGTCGGCTGTTGTGGATGGACCTGGTGCTGTTCTTGTGAACCAATCTCCTAATGAATAAAGGAGCCAATCACTGGGTGAGTAGGCAGAACTTCCAGGTTGGACAGAGGATGAAAGGAAGCAGAAGAGAGTTAGTTTTTTTGGAAAGATGTATGGGTAAGATGTGGCTGCTAGAGTTTCCCAGTATCATGGAAGATCTGCAAGAATTCACCACCAGAGGAATAGATTTTAGTAATGTTTACAAGATTAGATTTTAGTTGTTGTGGCCAAAGATTGAGCTACCACTGTTTCTGAACTAAGTTTGTATTGAACTAAGCCGGGTGGCTTCTCTGGGTTCAAGAGCGAAAGGTACAAAAGCAAAGTATGTGTTTGCCAGATGTGCAGCACAAAGGCCATGGGAGATTTGAAGCATGGGTTGGCATGGTATCAACCTGCCAATGGGAACCTAGCAAGCTGTGTGGAGAGATTGTGGAGTTCTAAGTGAGAGTCTCCACAAGGTAAAAACAGGTCAGCCATTGCCTGCCAGTGCATGGCCAGCTAGGCTGCCAGGGCAGAGGCACAAGTGCTGGAGCGTGCTGGTTTGCTTTTTATAATATTTTCAGCAACAGTTGGCATTTCAAAGAAATGATTAGATTTTACTTGAAAAGACCTCGTGAAAAGGCAGCAGACATGATGGAAGAAACCAAGAACAAGAAGAAAAACAAAGATTAAAAAAAAGCAAAACAAAACAAAACAAGACAACAATAAAAGAAAAACAGGTAAAGTATACACTGAAAGACCACATGAGAACAACTATGAGTCTGGCTAAGACATAATAATGTCTCTGTATATCCTATAAACCTTGGTGACTACAGAGTCTTCAGAATCTACTATTATATGCCATCCTATCAAATGGCATGGATGAAAATTTAAATTACAATTTTGCTGTACAGTCAAAACTAACTTATAAAGCAAGAAAGATGCCTTACCTTCTCAAACAAAAAGCAAAGAATCATCTTTGGCTAAATTGGATATACTGCACATTCCATACATGGTGTTAATGCAGAAATGTACATTATCTGTGAAAGTTTATGTGTTTGCAGAACAAAATGACAAGAAACCAAAGAAAATATAACAAGTAGAGCAGGTCATCGTACCTCACAGATGCCTCAAATATGAGCATCCAGAGAAACTTCTATGTAGAAAACTGAAATCATCCAGCCTAAGGGACTGTTCCAGCTAGGACTTTAATTAAGCCCAGCATTTTCCCATCTCAAATAGACTGAACAACAAATGATACAACTAGTTGTTTTTTAGGAAATAGCCAGAATTTAACTTTTCTTAGGGCCCCCAAAACAAACATTGTCTCCAGACAGAAGGAAGCAATTTTAGAGAATGATGTTCCATTCCAAAGAGCTGGAACACGTGTTGTTTGACATTCAGTGATAAATGTTTGTCATCATTTAAAGGGAGCTGGAAAAGTTGTGGATGGTCATGTTCAGAGAGGGAACAAAATATAAGAGGTTAAATTCTGGGATCTCTTTTTCTCTTTCTTTTTCATTCTTGTGTACTTCTTTCTCTCCTATCTATCATATGGGGGGAAGCAGTGGAAAGGAGATGAAAAGGAAGAAGGAGAGATAGAGGGATGAAATGATGAAAGGATAAGTCTAAGGTCAATGATAGGGATAAGGTTAACCTTAAGGATAAAGGTAAGGGTAAGTGTAAAGGTAATGAATTGTTCTGCTCGGTCAATTTGTTAAGTCCTCTGTCTAATTATTCTCGGTCTCATTCCTTATTCACCTGGGTCTAGTTTGTTCTCTCTGCAACCTGACTGGACAACTGCCTCCTCCTCACCACTCTCTCACTGTGCTGATCTATTAAGTTGCCTTTCTTTCCTGTCTCTTCTGGTGAGAGTTAGGTGTATTCTGTCTCTGAAACATTCTGTCAAATCTTTCTCTGATTCATCACCTTTTCTGCCACTCAGTTAGACATATACATGGATGAATCCTTTTACAAACTAACTTTACCTTCACTATATGGGATTAAAGGAGTGTTTGCATTCCAGACAGGGCGATTAAAGGTATGTCACTCCAGCAATATTACACAGTCCTAGAAGTTCTTTGAATATGATCCCTTGCAAGAGCAGCTATGTTGCTGGATTAAAATTTCTCTACAGAGGTAAATAAAACTATTCCCAGATTCCTGAGAAACCTCCACACATAATGTTGGCTGAACAATGTTGTACTACCACCAGTAATGGATAAATGTTCCCCTTAGTACATATCCTCAACAGAATTAGCTGTCATTTGTTTTATTCATTTTGCCCATTTGATTTATCTAACATGAAGTCCCAAAGCAGTTTTGATTTGTGTTTCCCTGATGACTGAGAATGTTGAATATTCTTTAAATATTTCTCAGTTGTTTTTGCTTTATCTTTTGAGAACTCTATTTTCTTCCATACCCCAGTTTTAACTGCATCCTTTTTTCTTCAGGTCTATTCTTTTTAGTTCTTTATATATTTTAGAAATTAATACTCTATCCGATGTATAATTTGTAAAGAATCTTTTTCCATTGTGTAGCTCAATGCTTTCACCAAATGGTTATATCCTTTTTCATACCAATTCTTTCCAGTTTCATGAGGTTCTGTTTATTAACTGATTTTTTGTGCCTGTGCTGTTTCTTAATTAGTAAGAATAAAATGTATTTGGACAGTATTATTATTTTAACCTACTTTGAAATCATATTTTTTCACTTTTTAATGTTAAATGATGTACACATTATAAATATCATTATTCTTCTCTATTTTCTGGTTATGAAGTTTATCTCTTGGCAATTATTACACATATGTTTTCACTGACAGTAAGACTATTTCACATGGTTTTCACATTTGCAACTTTGAAGTTTTTCTACAATTTACAATATACCCTAAATATTGTCAAGAATATTTTCAGTTGAGAAATATATGCATCATCTTTTGTAAGAACTTCATAACACTTTTTTCTATCTCTGAGAAAAAGCCAAATAGAGGAGCTCACAGACTTCAGTTTGAGATAAGCCTATGTACACAAGTTGTTATTGCAAGAATATGGACAGCTCTAGCTCTCTAAATGTATAAATTACTACTTGCTGGGTTATAGAAAGATGAACTATATATTTCTCTAATACTGTTTATATTCTCAACACTACTATTAATATGAAGCTATTTTTATACTCATTGTATATCTAAAAGCACAAATATAAACATATTAAATATCCAATTGATTCATAACTAGTAGATGAAAAATAAGGGCTAAAAACACTTTATGTTTTATTCTAAGGCCCAGTTTTAATTGTTTTCATACTTTGATTTTGGTTTTGTTCTTACAAATTCTTACATGGATATAGTGAAGTGGGATAATATCTACACCTATTATGCATTTCCAACTCTATATGTCCCCAGCAAAGCTCCCTCCAGTGTTAACATTTTTAATAACATAAGTCCAGTTATTGCTACTTATTCATATATGTAATGTATAGAGGTGTGTTTTCTTTCACTAAAGAATGTGAAATATATCAAGTAGCCATATAATCATATGTGAATGTATATGGGTGTGTAGTACTTCACTCAAACATGCTAGTAAAATCAAGGGGCCACAAAGACTATTTCTTTCTTCTCCAGAAACAATCAACTACCAGTAGCTTTGTAGTAAGGTGTGGGGCTGGAAGACCACTTTGCCTATCTATGGTGGGATTTTAGCTGCCTTGATCTGATTCAGATAACTATTGATTCTGTAAGTCTATGTATGCGATGGGCATGTCATTTTGGGAAACAGTGTTTCAAATACTTCCCCTCAAATAGACTCTTCCATATTTTTCTTACACCTGTTCTCTGGTGGTGGTGGTTAGAGGAAAATGGCTGTCCTATTTAGGAATGAGCACTCAGTTTCTGATTTTCAGTACTTTGGCTGGTTGTGGCTATCTTCATTCATTGAAAATTAAGGTTGAGAGTAGTATACACATACATTATCAGTTAATTCCAGTAGAATATATTGCATATCTTTATCCAAAGAACTGGTCAGATAGGTTTGTGATTACAGAGGTCTTCTGAACAACACAACCTTTTGCCACTGTTCTTATATTGCTAGAAGATGTTAGTGATGGTGGAGAAGAAAGGACATCAATATTTTTACCCATTATTAGACCTGACATGCTGCACTTCCAAGCTGCTAAGCAAAATGGTCCTACTGGTACAATAGCAGCATGACTATTATGTGGTCACCAACCACTTTATGACTTATTTTGAAGACTGTTCCACTGAAAAGAATCCTGTGTTTGGTACTGTAATTCTGGTAAGAAAAATAAAAATAGTCCATGACTGGTAGAGTTATGGATTTAGAGTAGAATCTGCTATTATGAAAGATCATGCTATCTAAATGTTAACATTTGCATTCTTGTGTTCTATCATTCTGCCTCTCTTCTCCAAAGTCTAGTCTGTTTTCATCTATCTTAGGTGACTACAATATTGGGGAATAGTATATGGAATATGTTCATTTTTAAAGGAAAATTTCTTCCTTATTTTATTCTTTTACCCAAAACTTTCTTTTGGTATGTAAGTCTAAAATGGTAAGTCTATTTTCCCAAGCATCTATGTTTCTACTCATAAGTACAGGGATAAACTTTGTCCCATTCTTTTCACTTCTATACAGTCTAATGGAAAAGTATGAATTCATGAATACTTTCTAGTGATACACATTCAAAGATGTAATACACATGATAATATATGTATATGATTTTATTTGTTTATAATTAATTTTTATAATAAGGTTAATTTTGTAGCATATGAGAATAGGTGCATGCATACACATATATACATATATGATAAAGAGTTTACATGGCAAAATGCATTTTTAGTTTTTTTATTTTCATTTTTTTGATTTGCTAACATGACCTAAAGTATTTAGTCTATCGAATATATTGAACCTAAATATTGCTTCAGAATTAAGAGTAGTAATTGTTCAATATATATATTTTTTTTTTTTTTGTTTTTCGAGACAGGGTTTCTCTGTGTAGCCCTGGCTGTCCTGGAACTCACTTTGTAGACCAGGCTGGCCTCGAACTCAGAAATCCTCCTGCCTCTGCCTCCCAAGTGCTGGGATTAAAGGTGTGTGCCACCACCGCCTGGCACTGTTCAATATTTTATAATTATTACTAAATCAGTAAAGAAAATCTTAATGGTTTACAGAACAGAATGGAATTTATTTAAACACAGTTTATAAAGTTTTCAAAATTTCATAAAATGTTGAAAAAGTGTAAATGCAAA
This sequence comes from Tokudaia tokunoshimensis, assembly GCA_036184795.1. Taxonomy (NCBI): domain Eukaryota; kingdom Metazoa; phylum Chordata; class Mammalia; order Rodentia; family Muridae; genus Tokudaia; species Tokudaia tokunoshimensis. The sequence continues at coordinate 28,169,925 of BTHU01000011.1, read as the reverse complement.
TTTTTCTTTTCTCTCTATTAAAAAACTTAGCAGTAAGATGAGGTAAGTGTCATTTTGGTTCAATAATGACAAAGTTCTTCCTATTAATTATGACGTTTCAGTCATAGAGTTAACATTTATTTAAATGTTCTGCCTAAAAGTTAACTTTATTTTTCTAATTCAGTTGGTAAATAAGTGAGAAAAAACACATTTCCATTTTCTACTTTCTAAGCCTGCCAAATACATATTTATACAATTCATAGATTTATGCATATAGCTTATTAAACATTAATCTTGGAGATACTAGAAGGATTAATATTTCTAAATCTTCAATTATATTTTAAAAGGTAAATACATTCAGAATAAATTTTAAAAAGTAAAATTTTCCTGCCTATGAAGCCACAATTTACACTTACAAAAATGCCGCTCCTGTATTTGTCACATTGACATGTATTTGAAAGCATTTCAAAGGCCTGATAAAAATAGTATTCTAAAATACTATCTGTCATAAACTAAAAAAAAAGTGTTATGAAGTATAGTTTAATAAAATGTTAAAAACATTGATGTCAGATCATCTATATTTATATTCATGTTAAATTAGGTATAAGTAAGCTAAGTATTTGAGATAACTTATAATTTAAAATTTTGCATATATAAAAAATGAAATACATTGTATACCTTGTTCAGTACACTCAAGCACACTGACAAAGCAGAGACACGAATGACATAAAATGTTTCTCAAGTGACAGAATTTCTGATAACAATGTCTGATAGTATCTATTCGTATACATTTAAAAAATGTGAGTCTGTTTTTGTAAGTCATTCTCTTACTTTTAGAGACTATATAATACAATTCCATTATTTTCCTCTTCACTTTTCTTTCTCTAAACCCTCCACTACATCTCTCTCTTTACTATATTTCAATTAATTTTTATCAGTCTGTATAATGTTATTAGTCTCTTTTAAAGCAAAAGCTGTTTTTAAAGACATAATTCTGATAATGACATCTTCATTATAAATAAAAATTACTATGAAAATTTATAATATTTTATCTTATCCTGTTTAAAATATATTGATTATTTTAAAATATAGGGAACAAATTTTAACTTTTATGTCTTTTATAATGTTATATCATTGAAATATTTTACAAAATGAGCAAAAGAAATACAGGAAACATAAACGTTAATAAAAAGGGGATGACTGAGACAGGTGCAGATATAGCCATCAATTGGACTGAGGCCGGGGATCCTTTTGGAGAAAGAGTTAGTGGAAGGAATGAAGGAGCTGAAGGAATGACAGCCAAATAGGAAGACCAACAGTCTCCCCTAACTTGAGTCCCAGGGAGCTCCCAGAGACTAAGCCACCATGCAATGAGCAAACATGAACTGGTCAGTGATTCTGGCTACATATGTAGCAGAGGACTGCCTTTTTTGGCCTCTGTTGGAGAGGATGCACCTAATCCTTTACAGATTCCCCTCCAGGGAAGGGGCATGCCCAGGGGTGTTTAAGTGGGTAGGGTTGGGAAGGGGGGAAAGTGGATAGGGGAGCACCCTTGCAGAGGTAGAGGGGAGATGGAGGGGATGAGGTGAAGAAATCTGGTAAGGGGGACTGGGAGGGGGACAACATTTGGAAGGTAAATTAATAAGATAATAATAAAGAACTATGAAAAAAGAAATAAAAGTTGATGAAAATGCAATTATCAGCTTACTATACAGTCTCATCTTTATGTGTAACATGAGAAGTAATGCACCTCCACCCCATATTGATTATTTTAAAATATAGGGAACACGTTTTATGAAAGAATACCATGTTACCATTGATGTTCTTAGTTCCACAGAAGCAAGGTTAAAATGTAAATGGTTCCCTCTCTGTAATAAAAACTTGTGTCGCCATGAAATAATGAATCAGTGAGCTTCCTTACCTAGGAAAATTGTAAAAATACAAAGGATTTTGACCAATGCATATGCCTTTTCCTTATTGAGGTAGCTCATTTTGAAGCAACTAAGAAATTTAGTTTAGAAATGCTGAGGATGAGGACAGGGAAAATGGCTTAGTTGGCATAGTACAAGTATGAGAACTTGAGCTAGACTCCTAGCACGCAGACAAAAATGTCAAGCGTGGTGTTACAAAAAAAAAAAAAAAAAAAAAAAAAAAGATCTTTTGGGCTTGCTAGCCGAACAGACTATTCTAAACATCTAACTCTAGTTTCATTAATATACATCTCCTAAAAGTTAGCAGGAAAGTGATTGAGGACCATCTGTTTGTTGCCTACATACCACCCCCCAACCCCACCCCCACACATACATTTTTTGTTTTAATGCTGAAGGTGTAAAAGATCGTTTTAACTTTTTTTACATTTAAATTTTAAGGATGATTACATATTCCATAGAACTCTTAGAACCCTGTTAACATAAGAGAAAAATTTAAAAAGAACTTAAATACATATTTAGGAGCAGATACTGAAAGGAATTTGAGAGCTAAAATATATATAGAGAGAAAAATCTCAGCCTCCCCTACATCATGCCTGCCTTGATGCTGCATGTGCCTGCCTTCTTGATAATGGAATGAACTTTTGAACCTGTAAGGTAGCCTCAATTAAATGTTGTCTTTATAAGACTTGCCTTTTACATGCCTTCTGCCCACAGTAGTAAAACCCTAAGATAGACACCTTTAACATATTCATGTGATGTGAATCTCTTGTCTCAGTCCAGCACTGGAAACTGGAAGCAAGAGTTCTTTGGATATTTTATTTAGTCTTCCAGAAGTATAGCTTCCCTCTAAATTTATTTGTAAACTTGGAAGCAGGCTGATGTATTTTCGTCACATTTTCAAAGGTAAAATTCCAGGATATTGTAGATGGTTTGAGTCTTTGGATAAGTATTTACTATCCATTAAATTCTTAGGCATCAGTTAGGAAAATAGTGACAAACATGATGCACCACTTCCCTAAAACTGTCTATAACCATATAAAGGAAATATCATATATCACAATGCAATATGTCTATACTAGAGATGTCAACAAAGTAAGGTAAGAACTTTGATTGATAAAGGTGCATTTTTGAAAAGAGAAAAATTATATATACGTAAAATAACATCACAGAAACACTTATCCTTATTTATAATTGATAAATATTATCCTAGCCAAATTTCTGCTGCTTTGACAAAATTTCCTGATAAAAGCAATTTAAAGGAATAACAGCTTTATTTCATATTACAATTTCAGGCAAGCTTAATATATCCCTATAGGAATGTCAAAACAGACAATCGAAATAGCTAATCATATCACATCCACAAACAAAACAAAAGAGAATTAACACATATATGCTCACATGCTTCTTTGCATGGGCTCATCTTAATTTCCCCACTCTTACACAGTTAAACACCCCATGCCTAAGAAACGGTTCTACCCGGGTTATCGTGGGTCTCCCCACAACAATTAACTTAAGTCAGTACCTCATAGGCATGCCCAGGATGATATACTCTCTCTATACAGATGTTCTATAAGTTAATCCATGTTGAAAATTACAACAAATTATCAATAATATATGCTCATGTTTTTATATATATGCTTGATTTCAAGACAAATAAGTAAGAACTGATTGTCAATAGTTCTAAAAATAACTGTTACATATATAGAATATTCACTGAGTATATGAATATATGAATACAGCATTAAAAAATGGTTAGTCATACTATATCTACCAAAATATATTTATATCTGATATGGTTTTCAAGAAACCTTGATAAAATAATATAATGTAAAATGATGGTTTACTTAAGTACATTGATCCCACACTAAACCTCCAAACTTTTTAGGAATAATGATAAATAATTTTCTATGCATGCTGCTCAGTTATTTTGTAATGCATGTAGAAAATATTACAGCCATTCATGGATGTAGGGTTAGTGAAATATTTTTTCCAAATCTGTAGGTTGCCCATTTGTCCTATTGATAGTGTCTAGTGCTTTTCAGTTGCATGAGGTCCCATTTATCAATTGTTGATCTTAGAGTTCTGTTCAGGAAATTTTCTCTTGTGCCAATGTGTGTGAGGCTATTTCCCATTTTCTCTTCTATTAGATTCAGTGTGTGTGTGTGTGTGTGTGTGTGTGTGTGTGTGTGTGTATGCTGTCACTTGCACTTCCAGCTGTTCCCTAACATTAATTTTTAGATATTCTACTGTAAATTTTCTTATGTAGGTGACTCCTAAGTGTGATGGTTCGTTCCACAGTTAACATATGTCAGCATTTACCATGGCCTGTGGCTATATCTGGCTGTTGGAATTTCATTGCATAACATGTAAAATGTTTGTTAATGAAATTCACTTGCTTCTCTTTCACCCTTTCTCTTGTGTGGTTGATATAAATGCACAAACTATTTCAGAGGTATAACTAAGAATATAAATATAGAATCACATACCACATGTGTATGAGATAGAGATAAAGAGATATAGATGTAAATATAGATGATACAGATACTGTAGATATAGAAATATGAATATACATAAAGATATAGATGTAGATAAAGATTTTAAAACATAGTTCAAGATAACAAATATATGAACTGTCCTCTACCCCTCATAATTACAAATTTTATGTACATAACAATCTCCAAGGTCATATTTATTTAAAAATGTATTATTATAAGTGAAGTTTTGGGTAAATATTTTTACCAGTGACAACCATTGATGTTTTATTTTTTTTTTGTACTTTATATTCTCAATTGCTATGTGGCAATCCTTCATGTTTGTGGTTGTTTGGAAATGTGTGTCAGAGTGAACATGTGTGTGTATGCATATGCACAGCTGTGCAGAGGCTAGAAAAAAAGTATCCTGACTGAAGCAGCATATTAGCCATTAGCAACTACACTACTTATCCTCTTTCCTTTCTTCCCTCAGAACCCTCCAGTATACTACTACTTACTCTCTTTCAAGCTCATGTTCTTTTATTTTATTAATTATCAGTATACATAGAAATTTATATTCCTAAATATTTTCTGCTCTGGCTTTATGTTTTTTTGGTATGTTTTTGGACTGACCATTTGGTGTTGGATAGCTATTGGTATGCTATTCCCTGGAAAAGACAATTTCGCCTGCTCTCAGTATTCCTTAGTTGCCTGTAGTCTTGTATATGATTAAAGCCTTGTAGTTTTTTGCATGCCTTCTTTATAATATCTATGGTGGTTGTCCTTATTCAGGTCATGTTTAGGCATTCAAAATGGTATGAATTTATGCATATAGTTTCTGAAATTTCTAAGAGACAAAATATCTCAACTAAGTGTGTGATTCTCAGACTTTTACAATTTTTCTGCCCCACTTAAACATTGTTCCCAGATATTTAATTGTAGGAATTGCATTGTGTATATAATGAATTGGGAGTGGACTCATCAAATATGCACTTTAATTGGTTGCAATTTGTGTAAAAGTTAATGTTTATTACAAAGAAAAGTTTTCTTGATAAAGAATGTGAACTACATGTATTTGTGTATTTAAGAACAATTTTTTGTATGTTGTTATATTTTATGCTGGTTCATTGAGTTGGTTGTCTTATGTCATTCTCTAAGTCCCATGAATTTACTAGGCCTGGAGAGATACCTAAATTTTTAGTACCAGGTATGATTTCCATAGTATGGCATTTTCCTTAAGTGAAATTCGAGTACTGTTGGTTAATACCATTAAATTTATACCACTCCTGCATCTTTGGGGTTGTTGTTCCATGCAGAGTGTTGTTCTCCATAAGTGTCAAAGCTGAGTACAACTATTGGCTGCTTCCCTTCTATGGAATATTGGACAGTCCTGAATTGTACCCTGAAAGATTGTTCTCAGGGAGTAGGCTTTCAGGTTGGGTCCAGCTAAGTGACCTCTAAGATGTGTATCTAACATGAATGGTGTTTTCAGCAATATGGACTTACCTTCCAGGTAGTAGGCAACCAAGGACAATAGTAATACCCTGTAATGATTTGGGAGTCCTTTGATCAATCCTGACCAATATCTCTAATCAGGGCTTTTCATTTCAGGCTTTGAAGATTGGTTAGTTGGTCTCTTTCTTTAGAAGAAAACACTATTATCCCAGATGAGAACATTTCATTTAAACTATAATATGACTACTTTGGTTTATATCTGAAAATGTAGAAATATTAGAAAAGCTAGCACCTCACCTAAGTTCATCCTGCAGCTCATTCATTCCATCCCTGTCATTATCTCTGTAAAATGGTCATTCTTTGTAGGTGGTTGTTCATTTCCAAAAATCTATGCTCAGAAGTACAGCTTTAGCCTTAGAGGCAAGGCATTTTGAGCAAATAATTTTGAGACTACAGGTAGTAGTTTAACTGGAAGGCAATATGCTTAATGTGAGCCTTTGGTGTTAGATTATGGACTTGAATGTATATATTTAAGAATTAAGGGGATATTGACCCAGAATCTCGGAATACCCTAGACACAATCAGCATATCAATAGATTTCTAAAAAGATGGAAGGAGAGACCCCTGGTCCTGGAAAGACTGGATGTAGGGGAACGCCAGGACAGAGTAACGAGAGGGGGTTGAATGGAGAAAAGAGGGAGGGAAGGGGGCTTATGGGACTTTCGGGGAGGGAGGAAACGGGAAAGGGGAAGTGATTTGGAATGTAAATTAAAAAAATAAAATAAAATAAAAAAAAAAGAATTGTGAAGGAATGGAGAGATGGGTCAATAGTTAAGAGCACTGACTGTTCTTCTAGAGGTCCTGAATTTAACTCCCAGCAACCACATAGTGTCTCACATGCTCCTGTAATGGGATCCTATGCCCTCTTCTGATGTGTCTGAAGACAGCTATATGAGTAGAGTGTCCTCTACTCATATGCATACAATAAAGAAATAATTCTTTAAAAGAATCGTGAATGATGCAGTCTAGAATACTATTCTCTGTAGCACAGAGTTAAAGAATGAAATGTTGTCTGCTGAGATTTAATACTAGTACTGGATATAAGGATAATGAGGTGTTTTACACAATCCAGACCTAGTTATGATTCCAAGTCTGTACAGTCTAAGAAGTAGCCCTGAGTGTAAACCAAATAGATTATCTAGATTAAATGAGGTACAAGTGAAAAATATAGACTGAGTTTAGAGTAATAGTATAAAATGTAAAGTATATTAATCATATTCTTTATGTTGACTCATTTCTATACTCTAGAGTGTGGCATGTAATTAGTATATGCAGAATCTGATTCTACATAATTTGGGCTTGCTAACAATTTTCTACTTTTCTTTCTATATTGACGTTAAGAAAAAAAATCACTTCCCATTTTGTTGAACACAGTATTTCAAAAAAATTTTGAGTTATTTTGTTCCTATATAATTGTATAATTGCTAATATAATGATAAGACATTACCATACATTTAAAACATTAAATATGATTAAAAAGATAATGATGCAATCCTTACTCAATAGGATAATCAGATGAATGAAAAATATTAATATATACTTGTTATATTAGGAGATGACCAAAACTGCTGCATGAAAGGTAGAACACAATGGTTCACAGTTTGGTGAAATAGAAAGCAAACCTACTTCAGGAGAGAAAAAATTATCATGGTATTTTTTAATTATGAATTTTTTGTTTAGAAATTGTACATATGTATTAAGGAATGATGGAGAAATTGTGGAAAATTTTTGACTCTAAGAAAGAATGTGTTCAAACACAAGCTTCATGCTCATGTATTTCTGTTTTTCTCCTGTACCATTCCAAAACAATAACTATGTAGTGAACATCTAACTTACCTCAAATACATTTCGTTTAATGTAACTTAGAAATATTCAAAATACTAAAACCAGTCTTTTTGTTGTATAGTGATACTTCGTTGTTTATATGAATGAATTTTCTAAGCAATATTCAACAATATTAATAAAAATTAGCAATGAAATTATCATAAAGATACTTTTAAACTCTTCCTAAGAAACATTCTTTATTTTAAACAATAAAGATAAGAATATAACTTTACAAAATTAACAATTATTTTGTATTTTTATTTGCTTTTTGGAGTATTTCTAGCAATTTATTCTCATATAGTGTTTGGGAATATCAATAAAAGTCAGATATTTATATTTTATAGAAAGTTATTTTGTAAGAGCTATCATTTGAACAAAAGTCATTCGATCTTAATACCTAAAGTTTAAAATATTCTTTGTGGATATGCATTTATATTAAACTCAGTAGTTGATATTTACTTTATTGTTAAAAAACAGTTGATTATATTTTAATTCTTTCTATACTCTCATATTATTCATGGTTCATCTTTGATAACAATGTGCACTAAATACTTTCAAACCTTAAACAGCAGTAAAAAATTTTTATATAGATTACTTTATTTGATGCTAGAATCATTACTAATTCTAATATCATTCTCATGTCATTAAATGTATATAAATTTTTATTCTTTGATCCCTTTAAATATAAAAGACAAGCAATATTTAAATTTGGGATAAGACTGGATTTTCATTTAGTTTACATTATATTTCTTTCAGGCATAGCATGAATAAATATTCTAAATTTAAATGTTTTTGAAAATATTAAATTACGAGTTTTTATTTGATTTTTGTTGTGCTGGTAGATAAGCCAAGTGATATACATGATCTGCTTTTTTGAAAAAAAAATATTATTGGTTATTTTATTTATTTACATTTCAAAGGTTGTCCCCTTTCCCGGTTCCCTCTCTGCAAAAATCCCATCCTATACCCCTTCCCCTTTACTTCCCCACCCACCCACCCATTCCTGCCTCACCATTCTAGCAGCCCCCTGATCTGTTTTAATGTTATTTATTTATCTCAAGAATATCATTACTTCACCATTTAAAAGAATGCAATAAACCCTGGGTTCCCTTAACTGTCAGAACTCATCAACATACATCTCTTGAGTATGTAAACTTAGTAATTAAAGATAATGAACAATTGTCTGATAGTCCACGAAAGAAAGGGTGGATGGGGACACAAATAGCTAGGAAGGATAAACTTAGGAAAATAAATATTATGGTTTTATTTTCTGTCAAAAGTATGATTAGCAATTTTCTAAAAAATAAATACCATTTTTCTGTTTGTAGGCTTTTATTTGGAAAAATAAAGTAATAAAGTAAAGTAAAAATAAAAAAATAAAATCAAGTAAAGTGAAAAATAATTACAGTACGAGTCTCTTTATTAATATGTGACAAGAAAGTGCAAGAATGTTATTGAAATCAACTGTGTTTTGAGGTGACATATTTGTGGTTCTTTTCAATCAGAAATAAAAAGAACTGCTTATTTCACTCTCCTCTTGCTCCTCTGTCTATCTAGCTGACGACCATGAGCAAGTATAAACCTGCTAAATAGAATCAACACAAATGAATAAATATGGGCTTCTAAAACAATCTTTTAAATTGTACTACATTATATTTAGGAATGCATGTGAGTGTGCTATCAAATATTATTTCTAAAAATCGACTGTTGAGTCAGTCATTAAAAATTATTCATACACTGTAAAGAAAAAAATAAAACTAAAATTTCAGGTGACTTCACCGTGAGTCAAATTGAATAATGAACTTGTAAAATGGTTAGTGAAATGCAGTCATGATTACAGACGTATTTGCCACAAAGGAACACTCTGTCTTCCCTTTATTATTCCCTTTATTATTGTATTTCTCTGACTCTAACTTCTATTTACCAAAGTTTCGTAAGCATCCTAGATTTACGTAAGACACCACACTCTCATCCATACAAATAAGAATAGAATAAATCACAAAAGCCACAGCTTATTGTATCAGTCAGTAACTGGAAAAGAGAAAGATGTGATTGAACCTAATGAATGTTTAATGAAGACTATTATCAATACATATTTCCTTAAGAGTTAATAACACTCTAACGAGATCCATAAACCCTATTTACCTTCATTTCATTGCTCAAAATCAATGAACTGCAACTTCTGAGCAAATTTTCAATGACATATTTGAGTCAAGTAAGCATCGATTTGTTATTCTTTATTTCTAAAAAGTTGAAAAGGAAAGAGAGGACCTAGTTTACTTGTAGGGCATTTGTTCTGAATAAGTTTTTACTTTTCAGACTGTTTGGCTAATGATTAACGTCACATACCATGCATCTCCTTCTAGTGGCTATGGTGTCTATTAAATGTAATTACCTTTCCCCATGGCTTTAAATTGACGGCAGATTCAAAATGAAGGTGGCTTCTATTAAATTTAATTACTTCTCCATGAAGCTGACTTGGCAAAACTGACTAGTAATGAAAGTGGATTCCATAAAAAGATGCATGGTTAAGGTGAGGCTATGGAATTAACAATGATATCAATAATAAAATGGAAAACAATCGGTACATTGCTATTTTTCTCATTTGTGAATATTTTTGTCATAATGTGATTAGTAAATTAAACATTCAGGTTTTACTAATTGGTTTCAACCTTTAATCAATAGATTGTAATTATAACAATAAGTATGAATTCAGTTCTCAAAGAGATTTATCTAGTGTCTATTATACCTCAAATAATGAACATCCTATTACCTAATTCAATTGTCACTTTTTTCAGTTGTTACTTTAAACAGCATAAAATAGTAAATAATGAAAACAAAATAATTAGATAAACATATTCTCTCTTTCCTGGCTATCTAAAGAGAAATTTCTTTTCCAGTGTCCTACACAGTCTTTATAAATTTCTTATCTTGTAAAAGAGTACCTACTTTAAGGCATGCATTTTTCTAAAACTGAACATAAACAAACTTGTCAAATTTTAATGGATTACCTCATCATTCAATACCCACTTTAATGTGTGTTTCTATAGGATGTGTTTTTGAAGAAGACATTAGAAGGAGGAATAGGTAAATATTTCTTTCAATCTGGAGAGAAATTTGTAGTATCTTCTGAGTTGTTATGGCCTATAGGAAATTGATTTTCCTTGCTTGAACTTTTTCTTGAAATGCACAGGAGAGAGATGTGGCATCTCCTCTTTCATTTAAACACAAATTAATCTACCTTGACTTACTGAGCTAAGTGCCAGACTCATGTTTAACAGATCCCTTGATAGATAAATGCAAAACTTACTGAGTTTCTCTAAAGGAAGCCCCTTCTACTCTATGATTGAAGAAGATACCAACATCTGGATTGTTTTTTCCCTGTAAAAGATCAAAGTAACATCAGACCGTGGTGAGATACTTAATTAAGAAAAACCATTCTCCTTGTGGCTTGCTCAGATTCATGTCACTCTAACTGCAGCCTGAGTCAAGAGACTTCCAGAATGTTACATTCTCTATGTCTGACTTAATTATGCTCTCCAATACTAAGATGCATGTCTTCAATATTTAGTGTTTCCCTTATTTTCCAGATGCATTTTGATTACACATCACAGTAAATATTTGCTTTTCCTGACTTCTTAAAACATGTTAGTGGTGAGCGTTGAGAATTGGAGAAAAGCCACTTGATAATATAGACTGGTAGGACAGCCACAGCATGCCTTTAAGATAAAGTCTGTATGGAAAATGAGGAGGATTGCAGAGTAGAGGGGACAGCAACAGAGAACAAGACATGTAAAGTTGCAGTGGCACAGAACAGCCTGACTCTTGAAAAGAACCTAGAAGGGGCACAACCTGGGATATGAGATGAGGGAGGCTAAATTTGCAAAAATTGAAATTTCATATGATAGAATGGTTTCCTGCATCACCCTCTAAGATTTACTTCATATCAAAAGTTTTGACACTATTCTCATCCTTCAATGTTGGAATTATTTTCGATAAGTTTGCTTTTTTGTGTGTTTTATTATATCATTAAACAAAGAATACTAAGAGTGGCATTGATTTTTCTTCTGCTGTTTATAAAGTATCACAAACTAAATGGTTTTAAACACCAGAAATTTGAACTTATTCACTCTCCTTTGAAACACCCAAGTTCCATACTTCTGTTAGTAGTGGATTTCAGTGAAGGAGGGGCTGCTGTGCATTTTAAAGATATCAATAAACATTTTACTTCTTTGCCATTTCTAGTGTTTAGCAGATGCCTTCATTTCCTGGATTGTAGCTCCCTTTTTCTCCAAAGCACTAGCCTGGGAATGGTGGCAGATGTCAGTAATCACAGCTATCAGGAGAACCAAAACATTTGGAAGAAAAGTGACCACAAAATATGAATTTTAGTGACGGCAAAGGACCTGAATACATGAGAAGGGTAAGACCGAGGAGCGTGAAAGGGTAGCTTGGAGTGATTATATTTATATACACATAAAATCTACCTTAAACTAATAATTTTCCTCTTCTGATTCCTCCAAACATACAAAAAATACAATTTCCAATTTATAGGTAAATATTCTACAAAGAACTGTGACTACATAGTGTTTTTTTTCAAATTTTAACTGTCTTATAATCTATATCTACTAAATAATGAGGATAATTTTCAAAATTTATGAAATAATTTTTATTTTATTAATTAGAAAGGTAGGCTACTTCACCACAGACCATAAAGAACTTCAAAATTATACTTTAATACCAGAAAAAAATATTATTTTTCACTTGATCTTAGCCAAAAGGCTGAGGAACATATTATTCATAAATACTTAATATAAGTTAAATTTTTTTCTAAAGTTTAGAAATTGTTTGATATAAATAATATAGGCAAATGCAATTTTGTAAAGATATCATAGAAACTTTCCCTTTTGTTATTTTATGTATAGGAAAAAACAAACTAGCAAAAGCTGTTAAAAAGAACATTAAATGTAATTGTAGTTAAGCAAGTTAGCTAAGCGTTTGTTTATAGGTTTAGCAGAATCACCATCAAAATTGCAACAAAAAATTTTTACGGACCTTGGAAGGATAACTCTCAGCTTCCTACAGCAAAACAAAAAATTCAGGGTACCTGCGACGGTTCTGAACAATAAAAGAACTCCTAAAGGTATCACTATTTCAAGTTACACTACAGACCTATAGTAATTAAAACTTCATGGTATTGGCATGATAGAGACACAACAAACAGTTCAATGGAATCAAGCTGAAGACCCAGGCATAAATCCACACAATTATTGTAATGTGATTTTTAGTAAAGAATCCAGCAGCACATACCTGAAACAATGCAACATATTCAACAAATGATGGTTGTCAAAATGTCTATATAAAGAATGATATCTACATAAACAAGAATGAAAATAGAACTGTATTTATCATCATGAAGAAAACTCAAGTTTTAATTGGATCACAGACTTCAATATAAAATCAGACACCCTGGACCTGACAGAAGAGAAAATGGGGAATAACCTTGAAGGCATTGGCATAGGAGGCAACTTTTTGTAAAGAACACTGATAATGCAGACACAAAAACCAATTCTTTATAAAAATTTCAAGAAACTGAAAAGCTTCTGTAAGGCAAAGAACTCTATTTTGGTTTGAATAGAAATGGTCCCCATGGAATCATGTGATTGAATGCTTAGCCATAAGGAGTGGCAATATCAGGAGGTGTGGCCTTGATGAAGGAAGCATGTCACTGTGGAAGCAGGAGCTCTGAGGTGTTTTGTGCTCAAGCTACTCCCAGTGGGATCAACATTCTGCTGCCTTGTGATAGAGATGTAAACTCTCAGCTCCTTCTCCAGCACCATGTCTGCCTGAATACTGCCATGTTTCCTGCTATGATGATAACGTACTAAACTTCTGAAACTGTAAACCAACCACAATTGATAGGGTTTTTTGTTGTTGTTGCTGTTGTTTGTTTTGTTTTGTTTTTTGTAACATTTCCCATGGTCATGGTATATCTTTACAGCAATGCAAATTATAGCTAAGGCATGCTTCATCAATCAAACACAGAGGCAGATGACAGAATGGAAAAAGATATTAAGCAATTACATATCCAGTAGAGGACTAATATACAAAAGTTATAAAGAACTCAAGAAACTAGATATGAGAAAAAATAAGTAATACAATTTTTAAAATGTTCAGATCCGAACAGAGAATTCTCAATAAAGGAATCTTAAATGGCTGAGAAATACATTTTAAAAAAAGCTCACACCTTGGTCAATGTGAAGTTCCTGCCAGGTGGCATGGTACCCCAATATGGCTCTCTACATCTCTTCTCTTTTTATTAGTTTTAAGATAAGAAGGTAACAAACAAGAGGAAGAAGGCATGTTTGTGTTTTTCCGCAGAATGCTGCAGAAGCATGGTAGCTGCCAGTGTGATGGGTGTGGCATGTTGAAGATAATACCGACCTGTGAACTTGCTGAGTGCCCTGACAATGGTGACTTTACTTGCCTATGTTCCAGATTAGATAAACTGCCTTGCTTCAAGCTTTTAGACCTTGTGGGACAGAGGACATGGAGATTGTTAAAACTGACTTAGTTAGAAAAATTAATGTAAAGGAGTTATAATGACACTTCTCTTTCCTTTAATGTGATCAGTTTACTCAATCATGGTCTGGTCTTAAAACAAATCCAAAATTGGACATTCCAATTATGAAGACGGCTAATAATCTTTATCAGCCAGCTGAGTTAATTTAGAATATGGTCTCCACTCTTTCTGAGAAGTAACAGTTTATCTGTTGATTCACAAAGCTACCTCCCCCACCCCAGAGGCTAGCCTTTGTGTCTGAAAGTTCTTAATTTGCAACTGAATTGGATAGCTCAGGACATCTGCAGACTAGTTAATCCTGTTCTGCTTCTAACACTTAACCTTATTTGTTAAGCAGACTGGTTGTGTCCACCTAGGGGCTGGAGAGATGGCTCAGCTGGTTAAGAGCTCCTACTGCTGCTTGGCAACAAATCAACCCCCTGGCATCAAAACTTATACAAGTGGATCTCCTTTATGGAGCCACATAGAACTCAGATCTATGTGTGTCTGCTTACGAACTGACATGGGTACCAGTGTGAGCTGCAGGCAAAACTGCAAGAGGAGGACCATGTTTTTCTGTCTCTGAGTCCCCTGCGAAGCACACCTGATTACATAAAGGTTGGTGTCAAGAGGCGGTCCTTAAAATAATGACAAGGAAGTCTAAATCCTCTCCTCTGCAAAAGACACCATAAAATATTTGAGAGGATCAGGTCCCTGCTTTCTCCTCCCTGGTTAAGGCCCACCGTCTTTTTGACGGATGTTTATCCACTTGTTTGCTGGGCTCTTCTTAATCATGGCTAATTTCTTAGCTCCAGATAAACAGCATTAATTGTCCTTCTATTTTTCTATTCTTGACTCTAAAGCCACAGCCACATGATCAAAGCCACCAAGTTCTGCTGCTTGCTGGGGCTGGAAGATGCCACCACCACCACCACCACCACCACCACCACCACCCCTCATTTTATTACCAGCTTTCTGTTTTCTAACTCTCTCACTGCCTAAACTTGGCTGTCTTGGAATTTGCTCTGTAGATTGACCTTGAACTCATATCTGCATGGCTCTGTCTCCTGAATGCTAGGATTAAAGGTGTGTACTACCACATCTGGACTTAGGCTTTTCTTTACCTAGAAAATGCTCTGTGCCAGGCTGGTCTTGAACTCAGAGATCTGCTTGCCTCTCCTTCCTGAGGTTAAAGGTGTGTTCAACCTTTCCTGGAACTAAGTTTTTAATGGCCACTCTTCCTCAAGATCTGGATCAAAAACCTGTGTCTTTTAGCCTCAAGATCTGGATCACAAGTGTAACCTTCACCCCTAATTTCTAGTGTCTTTGTTGCAGTTAGCTACTCTGCAGGAAATAAACACCTTAAAACCAATCCAGCTACAAATCCATCAGCCTTTATATAAAATCTGTTCTGCATGAACGATGTGCTGGAACAGGAGTGGCACAGCAATGATTCCTAATGACACTCAATTACACTCATAAATTGGTGCCCAGACCAGTTGTCTTTGGGAAGGCTTCATCTAACAACTGATGGAAACAAATGAAGAGAACACAAACCATGTGATAAGGATGTTGGAATTAGCTCTTCACCCCTTCTGGCAGGTATAGGAGGGTAAGGACTCAGTTGTATTTAAAGGGCAGGCCACTGAGTTTAGCCATGCTCTAGTGAGTATATAGATAAGATAAATTGGACTTGTTTTGTTTAATTTTAGTTTTATTGTTTGGGGTGGAGTCATGGGGGGGCAGACATGGAAGAACAGGGAAAAGAGTCTGATAAAGGTGCATGATAAGAAAATCCCAATGAATCAATAAAAATACCTTTAAATTTATGATATATTAAGAATTATAACCGTGAAAGAAAAGAGAGGGGAAAAAAACCTGAATAAGGAAGCAAGTCACTGAGCTACACTATTCCATGGCTGTTGCTTCAGTTCCTGTCTCTGGAATCTTACGTTGAGCACCTTTAATGATGAAATGTGATATAAAAGTGTAATTCAAATGAATTCTTTTCTCCCTAGGTTCCATTTGGGTATGCTATGTCTTCACAGTAATAAAATTCTATAAAAAGACACTTAGAGACCTGGAGTTTCTTTTCTAAAGATTAAAGACAGAAAGGAATAAGAAGTATAGTACTGCAGAAGATAAAATGTCTAAAAAGAGACATCTGCATACAACTAGAACATCAAAGTAGTACATCCCTTGAAAGAATGATTTATAATACCCTTCCATTTTTTTTTTCCTGTAAGAATGGTTGCCAGAGACAATTTGTGCTGCTGTCTGGAAAGAGAAGACTGAATCTCAGCATTGCTAGAGCAGCAAGTCATGGTTTAGTTCCAAGCAAAATTATAAATTAAAATATTACACACATACACACACACACACACACACAGAGAGAGAGAGAGAGAGAGAGAGAGAGAGAGAGAGAGAGAGAGAGAGAGACAGAGAGAGACAGAGACAGAGACAGAGACAGAGACACAGAGAGAAAGGGACAGGCAGGCAGGCAGACAGACAGACAGACAGACAGACAGACAGACAGACAGACAGACAGAGAAAAAGACAGATTTAGACATAAGTGTGGTGGCACTATCTACTCCCAGCTCTTCTAAAGAGACAGGAATATGATGAGCTGACGGCCAGCTTGGGCAACACAGCAAGTACCAACAACAACAACAAAAATTAAACACAAATATGTTATTTGTTCATTTTAAAATTTCTTGTTAGAGTTATTTTGAAAACTATGAGCCCAGTAAATGTACTTTAATCCATTGTTATAGTTTCATGTCATTGATGAAAATGCATCAAGTGTGATTTTTTTAATTTATTTATTTATTTATTTTTTGAGAAAGGCAGAGTTTTCACAATGCAGAGAGGACCTGGAGGAGTTTGACAGTTTGCACTCTACAGTTTCCATGAGTGAATAGACCTATGTTTGAAACATCCAGTTTTAACTAAATGAACCCACAGAAAAATTTGTTTGTATTTTGCTGGATTTTCAGAAAATTGGGTTGATAATGCCATTGATTTGATCTCATGAACCATGGTGGAATATTGACAGCATCTATGAACTCATGTCATATGAGCAAATGTCTGAGCATGCTGGTAAATATCTTCTAGATTAGATTAACTGCAGTGGAAGAAGGAACTTTGAACTGTAAGCTAAAGTAAATGTTTTCTGAGGTGCTTCCAGTGGGCAAGGGGATTGCCCAAATAAACCCTTGTTTTCTTAACTGGCTTTTGTTCAGTATTTTGTCTCAAAACAAAGCAATATTACAGTTCACAACAAACACTGTCACAGTTGATTGACCTTGTCCTCAATCTCTTCATCTGCCTTATCAAGTGGAAAACATTTGTGACATCACTGTCTCTAACAAGAATTTATTTAAATAAAAACTATTTCCTAAATAATTTGAAATGTAGATTCATATCAACAGACATTGATATATCTACCTGAAATCTGTATATAATATATATATATATATATATATATATATATATATATATATATCAATCAGATATCTATAGACTCTTGTGCTCAACTAGCTTTCCTCTTTTCATGGAGTCCAGTGCCCTAGTACATTCGACGGAACTATCTATATTTAGAATGGGTCTTCCAAAACCAACCAATATATCTAGAAAATTCCTAGTAAACATATAAAGAAATTTAAATTCACATTAAGTTGAAATATGTATATATAGATAGATATAGATATAGTGTATATCATAGTTAATTTATACAATTAACCTACTATTGTTGGAAAGCTAACAAATGTCTTTGTGAATGTTACTACTATATGTAGCATATTAAGATAAAATTTTAGATCTATAATTCATACATGCACATATATATTAGTGATTTATATTAAACACATAGATAATCCCTTATAATATTTAGCCTTTCTTTAGAATATCACTTAAGATATCTCATTTCCATGTAGATTTTTCCAGGGTTGAAAATCATATCAACACTACCTACTTTAAAAATAATACTATTTATAAAAACTACTTGATATGTTCAAAAGTAA
This sequence comes from Tokudaia tokunoshimensis, assembly GCA_036184795.1. Lineage (NCBI taxonomy): Eukaryota > Metazoa > Chordata > Mammalia > Rodentia > Muridae > Tokudaia > Tokudaia tokunoshimensis. Next base: position 28,151,621 of record BTHU01000011.1, on the reverse strand, counting down.
AAAGGTTCTATAAAACTATGGACAATTATTTAGAAAGTCATTAAAGCATATTTTGTACACACATATTGAAGAAATATTAAATGAAATTAGAGACAAAATTTTCAGGGTAAAAAAGAAAATTAACAAGAATGGAGCAGAAGAGAGAGTTATAGAGAGGTGAATAAAGTCAGTGTAATATGAATGGAGTATCATAAGAAACCCATCATTTTACTGCAAATAAATAGGAATATGTAAATTCAAAGAAAACTATTAGAATGGTAGGTAGCCTCCACATCTTAAAAGTTGTGATATTTTGGAAATTTATCAGGATAATACTGGTTTGTTCTTATGATGACATTTCTGGCATTAAAAGTAAACAGGAGTGGAAAAATTGTACTAAGGAGTACAAAACACAGTTGGAGCAAACAGCCATGAAGGTCAAGCATACCAAGAGCTTCTGGGGTCTCGGTAAGGATGAGAGTGAACATCAAAAGTATATTATTATGTGAAACATTTCCTTTGAACAGGAGGTTACTAGCTTCTAAATGATTTTTACACATGCATATACCCAGATCCACACACTACCAACAAAAAGAAGCAACAGCCTAAAACATCTAAGGTAATGGTGATCACAAGATGGATTAAAAGTTGCCTCCAATATCTCCAGATCTAGTCCTGCTTTTGCAGACCACAGTAGAGGAAGCACCATTTGTCATAGTCTCTATTGTGTGGAGGAATCTCCTAGTTTGCAGAGAAGAATTACAAGTTTTAATCTGGTTAGTTTTGGTTTGCTATCTGATACTTTTTATAGACACTTTCTTTGCTATTAGGCTGTATCTTCCCATCACAAATATAAAAGGCTCTATTTCTAATAGTGTCTGGTAATTCAGTTCACTTTGGGTCCTAGATCTCCTCTTGTATATGCTGGCAAATATCTTAAAATTTGATGTAAAATATTCACTACATCAAAGTACTAGATAGGCTACATAGGATTTGTTAGACACACATTTCTCTATACTTAAAAACAAAGGAAAAATTATCAACACTGATAAGAAAATGAATTATGAATTAATTTAAATGAAATTTTCAAAGTAACCCACAAAGAATTTCAGAAAGTATAAAAGCCATATAAATAATGTCAAATAAAACCAACCTTATCAAAATGATATTAAGCTCAGTCTATACCTCTATATTGCACCACCATAGCATATTCTGAGTGCTACTCAAATATTTTCCCTACTGCCTCATTAACAAAGGTTTGGGGTTAAATTTTCATGGATGATGATGCTAAAACCATGAAATAAATCTGCAGACTATCCTCTCAGTTTAAATACTTGATTTCTGAAAGTATAAAATCTCATTTCCAAGAACATATTTCCAGGACAGATGATACTAAAACTGTTTATTTAGACCCCTGGTCCTGGAAAGACTGGATGTAGGGGAACGCCAGGACAGAGTAATGAGAGGGGGTTGAACGGAGAAAAGAGGGAGGGAAGGGGGCTTATGGGACTTTCGGGGAGGGAGGAAACGGGAAAGGGGAAGTGATTTGGAATGTAAATTAAAAAAATAAAATTAAATTAAATTAAAAAAAAAAAAAGAAATACTCAATAAAAAGTGAAAGCTGATACAGTTTTCAAAGATAGTCTTAAATCCCTGGAACATGTCCTTTCAAATCCATTGAAACTAACAAAGCTGATGAATGCATAGTCCAGAAATTCTGTTTAATAAAATATCTTTCTGGAACTTTATGCTGTCCTCAAAATTAATATCAAAGCAACTGTGTCCATTTACTATATTATCATTTTTAAGATGAGACAGAAAAATCAGTAAATGAGGTTACATTGCTAATTAACATACTGTCTCCACTACCTGTAAAACACTACAAAACTGTTCCTTCCATTTTATCACATAGATGAAACAGTTATCTTTCAGGGTCTGAAATTTCTGTGATCTTTATGCTTAATAAGCTCAGTAAAAGGCATTCAAATTACATCACTTTTGTCTTGGAAGTTAAATTGGGAAATATTGCATTCTCTGAGATGATAAACTCTGCTGAAGATAAATTATCATGAGAAATAGTTTTAATTGATTTACCATAATAAAAGTTATGTGACTTTGAAGTGCAAATGACACATTAAAATGAATCTACAGTATGTTGATAATAAAGTGGCCTCTTCGTTAATGGAATTACTGACACTGCAGATGCTTTCTGGAGCGATGTCTTCTACTGTTAATCAAAAGACATCAATGTAAAGTGAATATACTGTTTATTTAAATCCCAGCCCTACTTTTTTACTTCTTACAGCAGAACTGGTCAATATCAGAATATGGGAGACCAGTTGTTGTGGTCTGTATTCCAGCTGTTAACTCTCCTGCTATTCTCTAAATGACTTGTTGGAAGGCTGAATTTCTGCATGTGACCTTATACCAGCAAGACTGTGTGAGCTAAATCTCTGGAAAAGGACCACAGTGAAGATCAAGTTCAAACTCATTACATATATTCTAGCATGCATCTTTAAAACATGTATTTCAGAATTTCTATACAGAAATATTACAGTAGTAAATGCTTTAGATTTTAACTTTATTTTGATTTTAAGAAATTGGATAAATATTTCATATTTATGGGAAAGTTATAACAAGAATTTTGGCCTAAAATAATTTATAATGTTAATAAAATTTATAAATATTATGCATAGTATGATATGTATCATATATAATTATATATCTATAACATTTTATAATTTCTTTTTCAACTATATTTTACAAAAATATTTGTTAGCCAAATCTCTGAATAATTTGAATATATTAGCAATTAGTTTGCATTTCAATTTTTATCTTAATGATGTAGTTTGACAATTTTTAGTCAACAATATCTGTGTATGCAAAAACGTCTAGATCTATGCCTATTTTATGAGTAAAAAATAAACTCATTTTTTTAATCTTTCAAAATGCATGCAATAACTTTTCCCAGAGAGGTGTGCACAGAAATGCAAAACTATCCTGTGCCTTTTAAATAAAAAGCCTAGCTATATAGAATATGCAGCATTTAAACTTGTGTATTTGCTCTAAAACATTTGGATCATTGTAATCATGCAAAGAAGGGTAAGATCAATGGGAATTGCAAACGTGAGTTAAAAGTCTAATACTATTTTACTTAATACCAACTACTAATAATGAGATCTTATACATTAACAATCAACACACCGTTTTTTAAACTAAGTTCTGCATGCCAAATCTAATGAGCTAGAGACTCACATTGTTACATAAGTTTATGCTGAACTAACATTTAATTCTAAATCTCTGATAGCACATGGGAAAGTGTAAGAGTTATAAGCAATACTGATTTCTGAGACAATAATTTGATGTTCTAAGCAGATTGATTTAAAGAGAAATAAGCCTAGATGAAATCAGTAATACACACAATAATATAATAGACAAATAGGAAGATGATCTTGAAATGGGTAACTTTAACTGTGGGTAATAGCATATGGTTGTGTGAGCACTGAGAAAACTGAGGCAGAAAGGACCTATATTTAAAGACTGCCTTGAAAAGAATGTTCAGAAATGTTTTGAATTTGAAATTACTCATCCTATTAATGAATTAAGCAAAGCCATTTTAGAAGTGTCACACAAATATTGAGATGCCATAATGTGATTGTAGGCATTTTCCATTTATTTATTTTTTGTATTGACTTTATATTAGAATACTAGTCCCCCTCTCCTCCCAGTCCCCCTCTCTCACAGCTCCTCCCAATTCTCCCCTCCTCTTCTCCTCTGAAAAGGGGGAGTACCCCTACCCTTGGTTTAACCCCCTACTGGCATATCAAACCACTGTAGGACTAGATGCATCCTCTCTCACTGGGGCCAGACAACAAGGCTACCAAATTACAGGTAATGGGATCCACAGTCAGGAAAGAGATTCAGGGATAGCTCCCACTCCAGTTGGAGGACCCACATGAAGACCAAGCTGCACATTTGCTACATACGTGCAGGGGTCCTAGATCCAGCCATGCTCTTTGCCATTTTGTTGCTGTTTCATTCTCTGGGAACCCAAGAATAAGGTTTAGTTGACTGTTGGTCTTCCTGTGGAGTCCCTGTCCTTTCCAGGTCCCATAACCCTTGCCCCAGCTCTTCCACAAGGCTCCTTTAGTTTCATCTAATGCTTGTCTGTGGATCTCTGCATCTATTTCAGTGAGCTGTTCTGTGGAGCCTATCAGAGGACAGTTTTGTTTGGCTCCTATCTTTAAGTTTAACAGAGTATCAGTGATAGTGTCAGGGACTCGCTCTTGCCCATAGGATGGGTCACAATTTGGGCCAGTCATTAGTTGGCCATTCCATCTGTCTCTGCTCTATCTTTGTCATTACCGATTTTGTAGGCAGGACACATTTAAGGCCAGAGGCATAAATTAGACACCAACAAACAGAATAATCCAATTTAAAAAAAATGTGATACAGAGATCAACAGTGATTCTTGACAAAGGAATTTATCTCCAGTGGCCTAGAAGCACTTCAAACGTTCAAGGTTCTTAGTCATCAGGGACATATAAATCAAAAGGACTCTGAGATTCCATCTTATACCCATCAGAATGGCTAAAATAAAAAACCCTCAAGTGACAGCACATGATGGCAAGAATGTAGAGCAAGAGTAAATACTCCTCCTTTACTGGTAGGAGTGCAAAATTGTACAACCATTTGAAATCAATGTAGCTGTTTCTCAGAAAACTGGGACTAGTTCAATCTGAATATCTAGCAATACTGTTTCTGGGCATACAACCAAAAGATGCTCCACCTTGCCACAAGGACACATGATCCACCATGTTTATAGCAACTTTTTTTTTTTTCGAAATAACCAAAAACTGGGAAAAAGAAAAAAATACCAAGCAAACAAAAACAAAAAACCAAAAAGGCATAAAAAACAACAAAAAACCCAGATACCTATAAACTGATGGACACAGAAAATGTGGTTCATTTACATAATGGAATACTACTCAACTATTAAAGACAAGGGCATTATGAATTTTGCAGGCAAATGGATGGAACTGGAAAATATCCTGAGTGAGATAATGCAGACCCAAAAGGAAATGTATGGTATGTACATTTAAGTACTTATAAGTTGAGTAACTTATAAGTGGATATTAGCCATATAGTACAGAAAAAGTGAAAAAAAGTCAAATAATGTGTGCCCACGTGAAGATGTCTGAATCTTTCTCAGAAGGGGAAATAAAATAGATATTAGAGGTAGATGGAGGAAATGACCTGACTGGGAGAGGGACAGGGGAATGGGAGAGGGGGAGGGGAGTATGTGTTCACTTTAGGGAGAGCAGGGAGGAAAGAATGAAAATCTGTGGGGCACTGAGCATCTCAAGGATGTGCCAGAGACCTGAGATAGGGGAAGCCCCAGGGTGTCTATGGGGGTAAATCCAGCTGAAACTCCTAGCAATGGGGAATGTGGATCATGGTGTGGCAACTTTCTATGGGTGAGCAGGACTCCCTGTGGAGGGATAAGGAGAGCAACCCAACCACAATCCCTTTGATTCCAAATGTGTCCTACCTAGACATTTTCAATAAAACTTTAAAGAATATATTTTTCACAAATTACAAAGCACTTCCACATCAGGGGAAATGAAATATACAAAATTTCACTTTAAAATGCATTTGTTCTAATTATGTCAATTGTAGATTTTCTTGTATTCTTTTAATCAATTTTTCTGGTTACTGCTTCATCTGATATCATTTTTTATCTAGTAATAATCTTGGCATCTAGTCTCAGAAATCACTGAGCTGTGGTTAAAGAAAACAGAAGTGAACATCAGAAGTTTTCTTGCAGGCATCATTTCCCAATTTGCACAACTCATGCATGCTTTCTCTTTTCAACCTGGAAGGCTTCTATCTGATTTTTTTTTAGTGGCTGTTTAAACAAAAATAGATGTTTATCTCTTTAAAATTTTGCCAGGAACCTGTCACTTTCCCATTTACTCAAGCTATGTTGTGACAGAATGTGTCAGCTTCTCACACAAATGAAAAGAGATATAGACCTGTATTTACTTTAGCTGAAAAATAAGTAGTCATCAATTCAGAGAAAAGTGTTTTACTTCTGAAAAGATGAAGTAAATAGGAGGGGTTGAGAAAAGCAAATGTTTTCTAATACTTACAAAAAAAATGTAAACCACACACACACAACTTTGGTTTAGTTTTGGTTATCACCCTGAAAGTGACTACTCTCATGGTATACACATTAAAGGACACTTTACTCCCTTTATAAAGCTCCTTTCATAGTAAAAGATTCAACTCTATAAACTATAACTGTTAATACAGTTAGGTTAGAAAGCTTCCATAATTTAAATAGAGAAAACACTCCTCATGAGCCAGGTTTTAAAAGGTACATTAAATTCTAAACAAAAATAACTGTTAAAACTTGTCCCAAAGTTTCCATATAATTAGGACATTTGTAAATGTAATTTTGATTCACCAGATGTAAGTGTCATGTCAGAGGCCTCTTGCTGAGTATGCTCTCCCTTACTGTCTATTTCTGAACTCTGGCAAAGCGGTTTAATCTAGCTTTCCTGGCTCAAACTTCTCTCCTAGCTAACTAATTCAATCTGGCTTCTCCTAGCTTCTCCCCGAATTGCTCTGCTTGGCTTCAAACTAAGTCTGACAATTTGTCCTAATCTTCCAGATCCTTCTTATTGTCTGACTTCAACTGACACTGCACAAAGTCAGGAACAAATTCAACTGCACTGAACTAAACTCAACTTAGCTGAATTGACTTCTAACTGCCTCAACTCCCAACTCACTGATGAACTGAACTCTTTCTCCCTGTGCTGTTCTTAATATACCAGGCATATCCTATCTCTGCCTCATTCTGTCAAATCCTTCTCTGATTTGTCACTTTTTCTGCCCCTCAATTAGATGTCATTGTTTTGGATTGCAGGTTTGTGCTAAGGGCATGTCTAAATTCCAGCAAATCATACAGACCTAGGTCTTTAGATGTGATCAGTGTAGCCATGTTGTTGGATTAAAATTCTAGAAACACTGAAACATATTGTACATCAGACATTGAACATTAAATGCATTTATCCAGAATTAGTGTAATTGTGTGTGTGCTTAGGTGTGTACATATAAACATATACAAGTGTACAATGTATATACATATTCATATATGTGCATGTGTATGTACTGTATATATGTGTATGTATGTGTGTATGTATGTATGTATGTATGTATGTATTTATCACAGTTTGCTTAAAAAAATCTATCAAAATGCCAAAAAATATGAGTCTGGAAAGATGATGCAGTGGACAAGAGTACCTGCATTCATAGACAGCGCAAGACTTCCTATAATTCCAGAATCAGAGGAATCAAGTTCACGTCAGGTCTCTGCACATACCTACACTGTATATGTACACTCAAGCACACACATCAACTAAAATAAATAATCTCAATACATTTCCAGAACCTACAAAGGTATACAAAGGAAGTTAAAAGGAAGTCAAAGGAAGTATCAAACTAGAGCAAAGAAGGCACCAAACACAAGGAATTGGTGGAGCATTGCATGACATAAAGAGTACAAACAGAGGGCAAAATCTAAAATTCTGCATATAATCTATACCCAAAGATGGCTGAACTCCAAACTATGAGATTTCCGGGTAAGTTCCAGCAGACAGATAGAAAATTAAAGTAAAATAAACAGTGGTCAAGACATGAACAAAGCTAGCAACTTCATCAACCACTGTAGACTATGAGAGATAATGATACTATAAAACTTGGAATCTACTCTTCAATCAGAGAATGTTACAAAGAAGGGACCTCTTAAAATCAAAATAGAAAAAGAGAAAATAATAAAAATGAAAAACAACTAAATAGCAAAGGCATTTTCCTATCTAAAGTCCAAGGTGTGAATGACAACTGCAATAACCTTCTGGTAACCCAATCACAAAAGAACACACATGGTATGCAGTCACTGATAAGGGGATATTAACCCAGAATCTCGGAATACCCAAGACACAATTCGCATATCAATAGATTTCCAAGAAGATGGAAGGAGAGACCCCAGGTCCTGGAAAGACTGGATGTAGGGGAATACCAGGACAGAGAAGCGAGAGGGGGTTGAATGGGGAACAGGGGGAGGGAAGGAGGCTTGTGGGACTTTTGGGGAGGGAGGAAATGGGAAAGGGGAAATCATTTGGAATGTAAATAAAAAATATAGAAAAAAAAGAATAAAGAGTAGACCAAAGTTGGAGCCATTCCCAGAGACATTCAGAAGACTACCAGGTCTGAGTGACACATTCTATAATGTTATCATAATTACTCAACATGAACAACACTGAGGAATCTTTGAATATTATGCTAAGTGAAACATGGCAGATGGAACACTAGACACAGTATGCAACTATGTTATATGAAAGAAAAAAAATACAAATCACAGTGTCCGTGTTAGAGAAAAGGAGAGAATAACTGGAATGTAAGTTTGATTGGGGATGTATTCAGGCAAAATTGGTAAAGAAAACTTTTATATCTCATCAAAGTCATCTATAACTTATGATTGTATTAACTGGTCAAAGTTCATCACCCTCAATATTTTAAATTCTGTGCTTTGTCTTATGAGATGCCTCAGTGGTAGATAGAAAGAGAAAAGCAACTCCTGGAAGGTTTTTTTTTTTTTTTTTTTATATTTTCTTGTCTCCACCATAATTTTTGTATTGACATTCTCCATGAACACATCCAGCCTCCCAATACACACAATAAGTATACAAATGCAAAATTTTACGTAAAAATAAAAGTAATATCCTTTATACTACATAATATTCTTCTCAGTATAAAAGTAAGAACAGGAATTAGTTTGCAATTTACTATTGGGTTTGGACTAGATTATGTCACACTAAAATTTTATGTTACCTCTTGGTTCTAGCATTCCATACTGTGTTTTAGCTTGAATTTAAAATACCACTCTTTGTCTTATATGTCTGTTCAGTTGGTCCATAGCTGGGAGCATTATTCAGGAAGTTTGTAGAATATTTAGGAAGTTAGACCTAGCTAAAAGAAGTGGGATACTTCTAGGTTAAAGTGTAGATTTCATGTTTTAGGGTATAATTATCTCTCATAGTCCATAGATGTCTAGCTTATAGATTATGACCTAAGACTTGTTTCTGCCAAAGTCTCTGCTTGCTTGCAACTTGTCTCTATTAACTAGTTATTTATCTTATATAATTACAAATCATGCTGCTGCAATGCCTTCACTATAGAGATAAAAGGTAACATCTCAATAAACTGTTAATCCTTCTCTTCTGTTGCTTCCTGTCAGATTCTTGGTCCATGTGACAATGTCAGTAATAAAGATTGTGAACAAATATCCCTTTAAGCAATGAAAATTTGAAGCTGAAGAGATAGAACTATATAACTCACATAAAGCCAGGAACAGCGATGCTTGTCTAGGATGCAGAGGCAGAATGCCAAGAACTCTCTGGTCAGCTTCCATGGGTCTACAGGAGGGAACAATAATGTGATATTGACTTAAAAAGTGTGGAAGGTTGGAATAGACACAAAGGTTGTTCTCTGACCTTTATGTGCATACTATTTGGTGTATGCCTACACACACACACACACACACACACACACACACACACACACACACACACACAAACACACACACACACCATACCAAAGTTTATTTTAGAGGTATTTCCTTTAGTCAATACGGAGTTAACACAACACACTAACACCAAAAGAAGAGAAATATCTACTAACCAAAGACACAGGGCCAGAATGTTTACTTCTCTGTCTTCCCCGATCTTGACTTCAGATCTACAGAACTACATGAAGAGGTTTTTTAAGACATTACATCTTAGATGTTTTGTTTCAATATTTTAGGAAACTAATAAATGTTGTCAAAATTATCTAATTAATATAAATAGTAATATAAATCAATAGTGCATCAATTTTGATGATATTTACATTATTCAACTTGAAAAATAGTAACACACAAAGATGCTTCATAATCATTTTTGAGATTAACTTACAGGATGGAACACATTTCCCTTAAATCACAAAATCTCTTTCAGGTTAGTCCTGGCCAGCTGCTTAATGATTGTAGCTATAAACTTCAAACTATATAAATGTGGTACATTAGTCTTCTTCAGCATATTCGTATATTCATGTTCTCCATAAATCTCCCATCCCAAGCTGTTCAATTGCTTCTAAAAGAGAAAATATGAGTTGTCCCAGTTAAAACAGTTCATAGATAATGATGAGTCTTCTAAAATAAGTATTTGGGAATGTCTTGAAAGAATATAGAGAGATGCTAAGAAGAAATCAAAGATAAACCAAAACAGAGCAGAGTTAAAAAATGGCACTGTATCATTACAATTAACGTAAATTTGATTTTTTAAAAAATATTTCTAACTCTAGCAATTATTTTCCCACTCTTGCCCATTCAGAAAGTTTCTTTGGATATTACTAATTAGTACCCTAAAATGCTCCCAAATACTGCTAGAAAGTTCTGAAATAAGGAGAGGCCAAAAAGAAAGACTCAAGTGTGCTATAGTATCCTACAGATAATTCATTTTATCTATTTAAGTATAATATGCAATTCACTACAAAAGGATATCTATATAAGAGTTGGATAAAATGTTATTTTTTGTTTAATTTCAAAGTGTTTACATGAGGTTTTAAGTTTGGATATTTGAGCATTAAATTTTTATCATGCCAACTTTGTTTATATTAATTTTGTAATGATTCAAGAGCTCACTAAACATTTCTGAAGTCTATCTTTCTAGATTTCACATTTAGAGCTGACTTGGTGCAGAACAGGGCTTCAGCAGACAGATTTTGGATACAGCTACAGTATTTAATTATTTACCTTATATCATATTGAGAAGTTTAAATTGGAAATATTTCACTATATTCTAAAAGACCTGCATTGATTTGAATTTAATAAATCGATTTACTATATCTGATGTGAATAGAGAACAAAAGAATCAGTTATTGCCGAACCTGCCACCCAAAGAGATAAATAATCACAAAACCATTAAAATATATATAATACACATAAATAAATTGGCAGCTATTTTAACATGCTAAAAATATAAAACATTTCATTTCTTAAGAAATAAGTGTGTTACATTTCTTAAAGTATTCTTTGTTCTTTGAACATTTTTATTACAACAATCATTACACAGGTGTCAAAACTTCATATAAAAATGAGAAAAAAAATTTCTAAGAGTATCAGACAAACAAAACTGTATATATTCTTTTAATAAACATGGATCTTCTAATGATAATGTTTGACTAATATAAGCTTTCTCAAATGCATATTAATGTTCATAAATTCATGAAATTCATAATTTATTCATATACACAGTCTATTTAAATAAAAGAATTCTCATCTGTTATCATTGAATGTCCAGGAAATCTACTCCATCATCAATATTTTCAAACAAATGGGAAACAAGACACAATATATTAATAAAAAATGCTTAAGCAAAAAGAAGCAAATTTCCTTCTTCGGCTTATAGACTACAACTCTAAGTACACAATTAAGTTGGTTTGAAGATGTTTATGGCTATGAATGTGATATGGTTCACCTTGTTTGCAGATGTCAAGATTTAAGCTTCAGCTCATTTGTTCACCACAGGAAGACCGATTCTAAACACCTATCACCTACTCCTTCCTGTCTTTCAATGGTACTTTTCTGCAGTTCACTTTGTGTAAACTGAGTTCAGCAGCTGAGAACCCCTGACCTGGCCTCAGAGCTCACAATGCTCAAGGATAATTTGTAACTCTAAACTGCTGCAGCGTATTGAGTTATCTGCTTATGGAATCTATTAACACCATAGTAATAATCCGCACGCTTGGGAAAAGCGCATCTGTAACCAACCTCACAGAGGTTCCAATTTGCTCTCTAGGTCACCCCAAAGAATTTATCCCTTTGGGATTTTTGCCTTCTGAGAGACAAAGTGAATTGATTCTCTTGAAATATTCATTAAATTAAAAGGCTTCATTTAGTATTCTAAAGGCAATTAATCCCTTTTCCTCACTTTGTGTAGCGCAGTGTTATCCAGCACTTCACAAAGGGGCCTAGTTACTCCAGGGAGAAGGCAACAGAAATGTATGCAACAAAACCAATGGAATCTGTTAAGGAAGTTTGCTATAGACACCCTGAAACTTATTAGCTCTATTGGAATGTAGGGAAATTTGTGAAAACTTAGTACTACTGCTTTCAGATGAAATTTGAAATTGCATAGCCATAAATAAGTTTTCATGAATATGTTTGGAAGACAAAATTGTTTAAGGTGTTTTAAATCAATGGGTAAATGTAAGCAATTTAGAAAAAGGAAATAATAATCATTAGTTTTATTAAGAAAGTATGCCAAAGTCTTTACTGCCAGGATATGAGCATTGCTTTCAATCCTGAGAAAAATGCCAGTATCTGCACAATCTCCACACACTCACTTATCTATGATTAATTTTCTAGTAGCCACGTGTGGAACCCATCAATCCTAGGTCACCAGCTGAACACAGCCCAGGTAAAAAGTTACAGGATGTTGTAAACCAAAAAAAAATGTTCCTCTGACAGCCTTGCAGCATGCCTGTAAATCACCCCATGTGGCTTCTACCTAATATGTGAAGAAATTTAACGCACTTTTATTCTTTTAAGCCAAATTTTTAATTTAACACAAAATTATGCTTAAGGTTTTTTGAATAAAGAAATATGTTTTTATAAAATATAAATGCTATATTCATGCCAATAATAGGAAGAGAAAGAAAGGTAGGGAAAATGCAGAATAATTTCAAAATTCCTAAAATAAGGGAAAAAAAACTAAAATAGCATTGTTTGGTATTAGTACCTTTAAGGGAAAAATGTCCAGAAGGGTATCATTTCTCTTTCTTTTTTTTTTTTTTTTTTTTGGTTTCTCTGTGTAGCCCTGGCTGTCCTGGAACTCACTTTGTAGACCAGGCTGGCCTCGAACTCAGAAATCCGCCTGCCTCTGCCTCCCAAGTGCTGGGATTAAAGGCGTGCACCACCACCGCCCGGCTTCATTTCTCTTTCTTAACAAAAAGCAAATCAAGCAATGCAATCCTCCATATTTTCTCTGCTTTTGTCAATATAAAAACATGTGTCACTCTTGCCCTTGCCTTCTGGCTCCACCTCTGTCCTCTTGCCTCCCCTTCCCTCTCTCTGAATTCCCCTTCTCTCTCTCTCTCTCTCTCTTTCTCTCTCTCTCTCTCTCTCCTACCCTCTCAACTCCCATCCCCATGCTCTGAATAAATTCTATCCTATACTAACAAAAAGAAAAAAGTGCCATTTCTTGAAAATAAAAGCATACCCTGGGAACTAATTGGACAAATTTATTTGAGCTTTTGAATAACTAAGGTAATGGGTTAGGACATTAAAACTGATAAAATAACTTGTAAAAGATATTATATCAATCTATACATGTATATATATAAATTGATACGTATTAATATAGAACTGAAAGGAATTATGAGACAATAAAGAAACTAACTTAAGATGTAAATCAAAGAAAGTATGTTCAGCATCGGGCTATGAAGAACTTTCTAACTCAGATGAAAATTTTGAGAGCTCTATGCTAGTCCTAGGAGACACAGAAGCAGAGTGGAAGATGGAAGTCCAGGTACAGATTGCAGGAGCCATATTGCTAAGTTCAACTCTCTGGTCTTCCATTTAAACAGCTTTATAATGGAGGCAATATTAGTATGTCTCCTGGTTACTAAAAATGCTGCCTTTAAAATACTAAGCACTGTATTGGTAGTAGACCTAAACTAGCAATTTATCATTTGCCTTATTTTTTAAAGAAATGATATATGAAATATTAAAATAGATAAGTTGTACAAGATGGTTTTATACTATCATCTCAACTTACAGAAATATCCAAAACCATAGTTAGGACATTTATTGAGAACATAAAAGCAAACCTTTTACTAAAAATGTCTTTTTTTTCCTCAGCACTCAGTTATAATTAGCCAAAGAATCAAGCCAATGGTCACTAAATCGACCCCTTTAGCTGGATGTTGGTCTATTTCTGAGAGGCTTAGTAACATCATGAGTATTCATTCTCCTTGATCTACAGGGGGATGTGACAAGCTTGGTATTCCCACTGCACAGAAAACTAAGGCCTCAAGCTCTTAAGCAACTTGTAGGCCTCATGGATTTACAAGTTGCAAATATAGAATAATTGTAGACATTTCTTCCTGTATATTACCATGATGGCAGCTATGGTCCTGTTTCAGAGGATATGAACTTTATTCTTGAGTATAATACCTGAGGTTTTCCTCTGGTATGCACATGCCCATGTGTATTATGAGTGCACCAGGAACAATGCATACAAGAGTGCACATGCTCATGCACACCACACACACACACACACACACAAATACACACAAACACTAAAACTTATATAAACAATAATCCAAGACTTATAGGAACTAAAGCAAAAACAGAACAGTAGTATTGTTCTTCTATCAGATCTCAGATTTAACATTACTTGAAGTAATATCATTAATTTTTGTTTTATTCATTCTGCAATGATTTATTCTGTATTTCTAAGCCTCACTGTGTTTTGCCATACTTTCTTAGCTGTAACTGCCCACTCTGTATTGGTATGCTAACTATTTATTACCCTAACCTTCAATTCTTCTTAAAATAGTTCATTATTTTATTTGGTGTATATGTTTTGCCTGCAAGTAGGTCCTGTGCATGCCTGGTGCTTGAGGAAGCCTGAAAAAGGTATCAGATCTCACAGAACGTGAGTTGCAGATGCTTGTGAGCTGCAATGTGAACTCTGAGAAATGAACCTGGGTTCCTCACAAAGGCAGCCAGGGCTCTTAACTGCTGAGCCACGTCTCCATACCTAAGTCATCACAGCATAAAACAGCAGACATTATGTCAGTTTCTGTTTTTCAGGAATTGCTCTCTGAGTGACAGTAGTACCTGATTGCAGCTGAGTGCCTTCTCTTTAAGCTGTCTTACACTGCATAAAAAGTAATTGGCTGAAGGCAATAGTGACAGGCACGATTCTTCTTGAGTACTGTTTTGGGGTTACCTTGATCTAGCTGTGAGCATTTCAGAGGGAGCAATTCCAGTGAGAGAGGAACAGGAAATAAGAGACTTCTGACAGTTGGATCACCAACTTTCCCAAGACACTCCATTCTTCCTTCCTTCTTTCCATCCTTCCTTCCTTCCTTCCTTCCTTCCTTCCTTCCTTCCTTCCTTCCTTCCCTACATCCTTCCTTCCTTATTCTAGTCTTTTGAAACAAATAACAAATGTAGTCTAACTCAGGAGGGAAAGACCTGGACCCTACCTTTTCACACAGTTGAACTGTTGAAAAATCTTGCACTACTTACATGTTACTTGGATGATTCTGGCTTAAACATGAGAACTTTGTGGTGACAGAAACTGTAACTAACAGTGTGTGCTTTTTATTAGCATGGATTTCATTTGTACCAAATAAAGGGTTTCATTGTGATATTAGCAGACATGTATATGACGTACTTAATCATATTGACCCTCTCTTAAGTATTCTCTTATCACCCTGTCTTGCTCTAGTTCCTTTGCCCCACAAAATGCCTTCCTTCTGCTCTATTCGAATTTTTAAAGTTTTATGTAAAACTTTAATTACATGCTAAACAAAGGAAATTTTTAAAGCAAATTTTATTGGATCAAATTTATGGTTTGGCATACAAACATGAAAGATGAGATGGTACACACACACTTCAGTAAGTTTTCTCATGAAATAATGGCTCGTTTGAAGTCCTTTCTAAAAATGAAATTGCATACAAATATTATATTTTAATATAAAAACTCACGTCCAGAACATTTGTATAGTATATGGAATATGTAAAATCTCATACTCTCTAATTTTATATCCTTGAACAAATTAACATTTATAACTTAAAGCTAGAAGGCTATTATCTACCTACTTATGTTTAGCTGAAAATTTAACCAGGGCAAGTTAGAGGGCTCAGTTGGGTTAAGAGCAATAGGTCAGGCCCTAGTGGAAAACGTTATACTATTATCCTAGTGAGTAGACTAGTTTTTAAACGACCCCTAATGAGTTATAGTTGCTATACCCATAGAACATTCAATCCTCAGCCTTCATCAGAGAAGATTTGCCTTACAGTAAGTATTTGTCATGAATATAGAATTTTCAAAAATGACAGTTAACAGTACTCATATGAATTAGGGACTATTTACTAATTCAATATTTAGATGGAGTTTAAAGATCAATCCTAATATTTCAAACAGATTAAGCAACTCAAAATTGCCACATTTCACATCAAATAGCAAATTTCACTTAGTCTTTGTTCTATGCTAATTAATTTCCTTCCCTAATACACAAATTAGTTTCTCCTGTGCTATGTGTTCACGTAAAAAGTCACTGGTAAAGTAATAAATTGTAACCTATATGGTGATCACATTTTTATTAGGTCAGTGCTCAAGGGCATAAAGGGAACAATTTGAGGTTTGAGAAAATTAAGCTCTAAACTATACAATTATAAAATTTAACATGAAGTGCCACATTACTGATTCTAATGTGGATTTCAACAAATGTTTTTCAAAGTATAAGACTTTGTTCATTCATACTGATGCATTACACTAAGCTAAACTAGCGTATTATTCATTTGTGCATGTTTAGTGCTCAATAGATATATTGTCACATAGTACAGGACACAGCAGGGAGGTATGCTGCATTAGTATCTATGTTAAGTTGATATTTCAGGGTCAGTGAAAATTCCATCACACCCCAAGTGTTTTCTCTCAAATTGCTTCATGTAAATCCACCTAAGTTCACCTTATGAACTTAAGTTTCATGTACTATGGCTCAAATCACTTTTTTTTCAAAGCTAACAATATTACTGTGCAGTTAATTAAAGCCTTTTTGAGAATATATTTCTCCTTCGGTTCCTTACTTTTTCACAAACTGAAGTGATCCATGCTTGAAATTATCTCTATCATAAGTTGGTAAACTTGAACTTAGGATTCTGGTGCATTATTAAATATTGTTAGGTTTTCATGTGGTTTAAATTTATTAATATTTATTAATCACAAGCTAAAAGTGAGAAATAAGATATACATTCATTATTATTTTAGATAAAAATAAACCTTAACATGAAGTCAATTTTTCATCAAAAAATGTTAATGACAAACAATGCATTCTTGGCAAATCATTTTAATAACAAGTTAATACTAAACAAGTATACAACCCAGGTAATTATATGATGTTAGATCATATTCAACAAGCAGTAGTTTATTAGAAGTTGACTACAATGTGAAGAAATATGATAGAAATTTATGGGACTGTTTTGCATTTTAAAATGTATTTTGGGGGAAAATATTCTTCCTAAATATGATTTATCAGCGTGCTTGCTTTATATTTCTGAAAATACTGTTTGAAGCAGATATGCAAAATTCCAAAATAAAACATTCATGACAGAAAATGGAAAAGACTACAGATAAAAATAGTAGTTACCTCAATAATGTTTAGAATCTGCCAAGCATGAAGTGAGTTGTGGATTCCCATCCCTATCATCAGCTGGGGAGCAGGGTCTCGGGCAGTGGTGAGGACAGAGGATATAAAGGACCAGGGAATGTGGCCATCATCGCTGTTGCCCACCAGAGGTCTCAGGATAGGGAGGAGCTGGGGAGCAGGGTCTCTCGGGCAGTGGTGAGGACAGAGAATATAAAGGACCAGGGGACTGTGTCAGAGGACAGCTCATTTATTGCAATAAAGAAGCTAGACTAAATAGCTTGAGTCATGGGTAAGGAAGGAGAATGAACAAGGGAGGAGGAGCCGCAGCAGGGCAGGGACCTTCCAAACTAGATTAGCTGACTGCTAGTCAACACCTCTGGAGGGGAAACAGAAGCCCAGCTGTCTTTATCCTTGTGCAGTCTTTGTCTCTATGGAGCTGAGCAGACCCAGCCTGATTTGGATAGGAAGCCGCCCAACTCCAGCTGTGATCTCTGAGAGATGTCCAGGGTATGGGCAGTGCTCTACCATCGCTCATCTGCTCATCTGGAGACCCCAGATTAAACAGACTACAGGTTACTACATGAATCATTTAAATATCTCAGTTGTTCCTTCAAATATCCATGATAAAAGTTCAGCTCATAACTTAGTGTCTTTGTTATGTCAGTGTTTGCTTGTGTGGATAAAGGTATCATGGGGTGTACGATTTACTGAACATTTGAAATTTACTTCTCACAGATGTATAGATAAGTCTAAATGTCAGCAGAAACAGAATAAAGATGTTTCTCTCTCTCTCTCTCTCTCTCTCTCTCTCTCTCTCTCTCTCTCTCTCTCTCTCACTCTCTCTCTCCCCCTGCCTCCTTCCCCTTCTAAAAATTGTAAACAAATTTTTATTGTAAAATACATAGTAGGAAGATAAATTAAATGTACTTCACTCAATTTTCAAAGACTACAAAAGAATGCGATCATTAGCTTAATCAGAAGATTAAATTCTCAATTACATGTAAACCTCATGTCCTAAAAAAAATGTCTACCTGTACAATAATGATTTAATAAATGTATTTGATTTTAATATAATTTAGTGTTTAGTACATAATTTCTATTATATCTAAGTATGAATTATTTAACAAGTGTCTATTAACAGTTTATATTTTGTTTTCTTTTTTTATTAGATATATTCTTTATTTACATTTCAAATGTTATCCTCTTTCCTAGTTTCACCCTCCCTCAAAAATACCATAAGCCATCTCCCCTTCCCCAATCAACCCACAGCTGCTTCCCTGTCCTGGTATTCCTCTACACTACAGCATCAAGTCTTTTCAGGACCAAGGGCCTCTCCTCCCTTTGGTGTCTGACAAGACCATCCTCTGCTGCCTGTGTCTGGAGCCATGGATAACTCCATGTGTACTCTTTGATGGTTTTGTCCCTGGGAGCTCTGGGAGTACTGGGTGACTCATACTGTTGTTCCTCCTGTGGCACTGCAAACCCCTTCAGCTCCTTGGGTCCTTTCTCTAGCTCCCCCATTGGGGACCCTGTGTTCAGTTCAATGGCTGGCTGAGAGTGTCCCCCTCTGTATTTGTCATGTACTAGGAGAGCCTCTCAGGTGATAGCTATATTCGGCTCCGGTCAGCCAGCACGTGGGCACCCACAATAGTGTCTGGGTTTTGTAACTGTATATAGGATGGATCGCTGTGTGGGGCAGTCTCTGGATGGTCTTTTCCCTCAGACTATGCTCCACCTTTTAACTCTGTATCTCCTTCTGTGGGTATTTTTTCCCCTTTCTACAAAGGACCCAAGGATCCATACTTTGTTCTTCCTCCTTCTTGAGCATCATTTGAGGTGTGAATTGTGTCTTGGGTATTCTGAGCTTCTGGGCTAATATCCACTTATCAGTGAGTGCATGCCATGTGTGTTCTTTTGTGATTGGGTTACCTCACTCAGGATGATATTTTCTAGTTCCATCCATTTGTTAAGAATTTCATGAATTCATTGTTTTTAATGGCTTAATAGTACTCCATTGTGTAAATATACCACATTTTCTGTATCCATTCCTATGTTGAAGGACATCTGGGTTCTTTCCAGCTTCTGGCTACATATTTTGTTTTCTTACTTTCCACAAATAACTTGCCTGGTGTTTTACATATATATATAACTATAATTACTCTATTTTTAAGTTATTTTACTTATTTACATTCCAGTCATTGTTCCCCCTTTGGTACCCCCTTTTTGTTCCTCATCCCATTCTTTCTTTCCCTTGCCTCGGAGGGGGTGACTTCCCCCACCAGGCTTTCCTCTTCCCTGGTACCTCAAGTCTGTCACTGAGGTCAGACCAGGTAGACCTCTACTACATACATTCCAGGGGCCTCTGACCAGCCTTGTATGTTCTTGGTTGGTCTCTCATAGCTTCCCAGGGTCTGTGTTAGTTGAGACTGCTGGTCTTCTTATGGGGTCACTTTCCCCTTCAGATTCTTCAATCCTTCCCCCTGATTCAAGCATAGAGGTCACTAACTTCAGTTCAATGGTTAGGTATAGTTATTTGTTTCGGTCTAGTCAACTGGTTGTAGGGATTCTCAGAGGACTGCCAGGCCAGGTTCCCATCTGTTGAGCACATCATAACAATAATGTCAGGCCTTGGTGTCTGCCCATAACATGGATCCCAAGTTGCACTGGACATTGGACCACCTTTCCATCATGCTTTTCCCTATTTTTGTTCCTGTAGTTCTTTCATACAGGAATAATTCTGGGTTAGGAGCTCTGTGCGTCTACTGAAGGTAGACTCTTTCAGTTTCCTTTCTTCAAATTTGGTCATTTTGGCTAATGTCACATCCAATGAGTCCTGAGAAGGTCTCAACTTCCAGGTCTCTGGTACTTTCTAGAGCATGTCCATACCTATCACTCCCTCTGGGCTTCTCTCCTCTCCCCTCCCTCTACATATTTGATGCTGTTCCCTTTTCCCCCTCCCCCCTTCCATCTCCCATTCAGGTCGCCTCTTCCCTCTGCCTCATATCATTATTTCCTTTCCCCTTCTAAGTAAAATTGAAGCCTCTTCGCTTGGGCATTTCTGCATGTTATACTTCTTAAGGTCTGTAGGTTATATCCTAGGTATTCTGTACTTTTTGGCTAATATCCACTTATCAGTAAGTACATACCAAGTATGTTCTTTTGGTTCTGGGTTACTTCACTAAGGATGATATTTCCTAGTTCCATCCATTTGCCTTCAAAATTCATGATGTCCTTGTTTTTAGTAGCTGAATAGTATTTCATTGTGTAAATGAACCACATTTTTAGTATCCAATTTTCTGTTGAGGAACATCTGGGATGTTTCTAGCATCTGGCTATTCCAAAAAAAAAAGGCTGCTATGAACATGGTGGAGCATGTGTCTTTGTGGAATGGTGAGCTGTCTTTTGGGTGTATGCCAAGAGTGGTATAGCTGGGTCTTCAGGTAGAGCTATATCTAACTTTTCCAAAAATTAGGTTGTGAAGATTTTTTCCACATCTGTAGGTTGCCGATTTGTCCTATTGACTATGTCTTTCAGTTTACAGAAGCTTTACAATATCATGAGGTCCCATTTATCAATTGCTGATCTTAGAACCTAAGCCATTAGTGTTCTGCTCAAGAAATTTCCCCACTGTGACAATGAGTTTGAGGCTATTATTCACTTTCTCTTCTATTATATCCAGTGTATCTTGTTTCATGTTGAGGTCCTTGAATCACATGGAATTCAGATTTGTACAAGGTGATAAATATGATCTATTTTCATTTTCCTACATAAAGACTGCCAGTTAGACCGGCACCATTTATTGAAGATGCTTTCCTTTTTCCATAGTATGGTTGTGGCTTATTTTTCAGTGATCAAATGTCCATAGCTGTGTGGGTATACTTCTGGGGCTTCAATGCTATTCCATTGATTGACATATCTTTCCCTGTATCAATACCATGTAGTTTTTATCACTATTGCTTTGTAGTATGACTTGATGATCAGGTATGGAGATTCTCCTGGAAGTTCTTTTATTGTTGATGTTGGTTTTGGCTATCCTGGGTTTTTTTTGCTTTCCATATGAAGTTGAGAATTGTCTTTTTCATGTTTGTGAAGAATTGTCTTGGAATTTTGATAGGGATTGCATTTAATCTGTAGATTGTCTTTGGTAGGATTGCCATTTTTAACTATGTTAATTTTACCAGTCCATGAGAATGGGGGATCTTTCCATTTTCTGAGATCATTGATTTCTTTTTCCAGGAATTTAAAGTTCTTGTCATTCAAACCTTTCTCTTGCTTGGTAAGAGTTACACCAAGATATTTTATTGTTTGTGGATATTGTGAAGGGTGTTGTTCCCTAATTCATTCTCAGCCAGTTTATAATTTATATAAAGAAAGTCTATTTATTTTTTTGAGTTCTATATCCTGCCACTTTGCTGTAGTTGTTTATCAGGTGTAGTAGTTCTGTGGTAGAATTTTGGGGGTTGCTTATGTATATTATTATATCATCTTCAAATAGTAAAACTGTGACTTCTTCCTTTCTAATTTTCAACACTTTGATATCCTTTGCTTGTCTAATTGCTCTAGCTAGAAAATCTAGTACTTTATTGAACAGATAGGGAGAGAGTGAGCAACCTAGTTTTGTCCCTGGTTTTAGTGGGATCACTTCTAGTTTCTCCCCATTTAAATTGATGTTTGCTATATTTTGCTCTTATTATGTTTAGCTATGTGCAATGAATTCCTGATCTCATCAGGATTTTTAACATGAAGGGGTGTTGTATTTTGTTAAAGACTTTTTAGAATCTAATGATATGATCATGAGGTTTTATTTTCCTTTAGTTTGTTTATACAGTGTGTTACGGTGATGGATTTTTGAATATTGAATTATCTCTGCATTCCTGAGAGGAAGCCTACTTGATCATAGTGAATGATGATTTTGATGTATTCTTAGATTTGGATTGAAAGAATTTTATTGAGTATTTTTGCATTGATATTCATAAGTCATATTGGTCTGAAGTTCTCTTTTTTGTGTGGTTTAGGTATCAGAGTAACTGATTTCATAGAATGAATTGTAGTGTTCTTTATGCATCTTTTTTGTGGAATAGTTTCAGTAGTATTGTTATTAGGCCTTCTTTGAAGATCTGGTAAAAGTCTGCACTAAAATCATCAAGCCAAGGGGTTTTCTTGGTTGGGAGGTTTATTTGTGACGTGTTTATTACTTTAGGGTTATGGGACTATTTAGGTAATTTACCTGATCTTGATTTAACTTTGGCATGTGGTATATGTCTAGAAAGTCAATCATTTCATCTAGATTTTCGAGTTTTGTAGAGCATAGGTTTTTGTAGTAGGTTCTGATGATTTTTTTCAATTTCCTTATGTTCTGTTGTTGTCTTCATTTTCATTTCTGATTTTATTACTTACTGTCTCTATGTGCTTTAGTTAGTTTGACTGAGGGTATAATCCTCTTAATTTTCTCAAAGAACCAGCTCTTGGTTTTGTTGATTCTTTGTATCATTCCATTAGATTTTATTTGGTTGATTTAAGCCTTGAGTTTGACTATTTCCTACTCTTCTTGGGTCTCTTTGCTTTTTTCTGTTCTAGATCTTTCAAGTGTGCTGTTAAGTTGCTTGTATGGAATCTCTCAATTTCTTTATTAAGGCACTTAACACTGCTTTCATTGAATCCCATAAGTTTGGGTATGATGTATCTTCCTTTTCTTTGAATTCTGTAAAGTCTTTGATTTCTTTCTTTGTTTTTTTCCCTGACAAAGTTATCATTGAGCAGATTGTTATTTGGTTTCCATGACTATGTGGCTTTGTTTGTTTTTGTTGTTATTGAAGACTAGCTTCACTTCGTAGTGATCTGATGAAATGTATGATATTATTCCAGTCTTCTGGTATCAATAAATATTGAGACTTGGTTTTTTTTTGATTATATGGTCATTTTTGGTGAAGATTCCATGAGGTGCTGAGAAGAGGTATATTCTCTTGTTTTGGGCTGAAATGTTCTGTAGATATCTGTTAAATCAATTTAGTTCATAACTTCCGTTAATTTTACTGTGTCTCTCTTTAGTTTCTGTCCCAAAGACCTGTCCATTGGTGGGAGAGGGGTGTTGAAGACTCCTACTAGTATTGTGTGAGGTTCAGTGTGTGTTTTGAACTTTAGTAAAGTTTCTTTTACAAATGTGGGCACCCTTGCTTTAGGGGCATAGATGCTCAGAATAGAGACTTTCTCTTCCTGGCTTATGTGTGCATGATTCTCTTCTTTTAGGTTTGTTGTGAAATATTTAGTTTCTTATGTTTTCTTTGGTGTAGTTATCCTCCTTGTGTTGGAGATTTCATTCCGTTATCCTCTGTAGGGCTGGATTAGTAGAAAGATATTGCTTAAATTTGGTTTGGTCATGGAATATCTTGGTTTTTCCATCACGGTGATTGAGAGTTTTGCTGGGTATGTCTTCTCTTAGGTTCTAGATCACATCTGTCCAGGATCTGTGACAAGAGTATTTTCTTTTCTGGTACAACCTGTTTGGGTAATAAAAATATCTACTTCTAAATCTTCCTTTTTTATTCAGATTGCATTAGAATTAAAAGGTGTTACCATTTTCCACTCTATAAATTTTCCAGTACTTTATACTATTAATTTTTATCCATATATTTACTATATTGCCAGGAATTATAGTAGGTAACATACTCAAGCTCATAGACAAAAATGTTCACTCAGACTTGTATAATTTTCAGTGATATTACAATTTTAAAATCAGCTACATGGGAGTATTTACAACCCACCATTTCTTCTTAGCCTTTATTTTTTCCATTTCTCTATTTGTCATAAAATAATTATTAGGTTCTTTTCAACAAATGTTTAATGATGTTAGACACATATATAAAGGGAAATTTTCCTTATATTCAATGACTGTAAGCAAAATACAATATTTTAAAATTATTAAGAACATGCATTATATAAAAGAATAAAATATTAAAATGTTATGTGGGCAAACCACATATGCAGGGCAATATCAAACTAAAAGTACATTAAAGCATAAAGTAATATTGGAAATAAAAATCGTTATTTCAAATAAAAATGATTAAAAACACAACTTAAGAAGCTCTTAATAAAGTAGACATCAAGTCTTGAGTGTCAGAAATCATTTAAAACACTTATTTCAAAATATAGTTCATAGAAGGCAGAAGAGATAGCTCAATGCAAACGATCACTTGATGAATTTCCAGAGGATCTATGTTAAGATCTCAGCACCCCCATCAGACAGTTCAAATATGTCTATAACTCCAGCACAAGGAAATTTGATACCGTCTTTTATTGTCTATGGACTCCTGCACCTATGCTTGCATAGATACGTGTAGACAGATACATGTGCATGTAAATTAAAAATAGTCTCTTTAAAAGTATTTCATAAAAATAATAGAAATAACATCAAGAAATTACATAGACTTTGGAAGAAGAAAAAATATTTCTATATTATTTATAAATATATACTTAATAACTGTATAAAAATTATAAAAATGGCAAGATATTAAAACATTATTGGGTTTTGATGATTTAGGAAAAATCCTGGTACAATGCTGAATGACAATAAAGATTCAAAAACAAATAGAAAAGTTTTATAAGCAGTTATTATATGCACATTTCAAAAGAATATTCTAGATCTAGAAGCATGATTCATTAGAAAAGAAATGGAATTTATGGTGTTGAAATTTGGAGTAAAAGTATAAAATAATATGTAAAGAAGATTAAAATATTAATTCAGGAATAAAGATCAAGTAATTCTGTTATTCATAATTTTTATTATGGTTACAAAGGACAAATGTTTCTGTTATTCATAATTTTTATTACGGTTACAAAGACCTGAACAAAAAATTGAATAGAAGAAAGGTCAACTTTGTTTCCTGGTTCCAGGGTCTCAGTCTTTTGTTGGTAGCTTCTGTTCATTCCAAGATATGCTGATGCAGAATTCCACAGCAGGAATGGTGAGATAGAACAAAGTTTTTCATATTGTGGTGACCAAAGGGCTAAGAGAGACCAAAAGATATCAACCCGAGCTCACCTTCAGTTACCAATACTTTGCAGTTATACCATACTCCTCAATTCATTCAGCACCTACTAAAAGAAAATTATCATTTGTGGGCCAAGATTTCAGCTACTGAATTTATTGGAGATATTCCATATTCAAAACATGACCGTTATTTTATGTTTTGCTTTCTAGAAAACGTAAACTATATACCAGGCAGACCTCTTTCAAAGAACTGCTTTGTTCAAAGGTATTCAAAGAAAGAAAAATAAAACTGTGAAGATGCTAGGCATGGCACAGTAAGGCTCAATCAACATGGCTCCCTATAGTTCAAGCACTCATAAGCCTAAGACAGCAAGACTATATCTTCACAGTAAGCCAAGATGAAGAAATAGAAATCTGAAGATAGATAGCTGGGCACAGCAGCTCACACATTTATTCCAAGCACAGATAGCCTGCCCCACATGGGATTCCATGAGAGTCAGCACTACATGTTGAGACTTTATCAAAACAAACAAACAAACAAACATTGAAAGTGCTGTGGCAAAAACTTCTCGTATATACATAAGCTTTGATACAAAGAAGACATGAGGAAGAATAGTAGGAATGCCTAACAAAGTTAAGAAATCTTATTTTTTGAAAGCATTCAACTTCTGTTTCCTTACAATATCATTCAGCCAAGAAACTTTTAATGAAAGAAAAGGACCCTTTTCACTCTACTGGCTTTGGACAGCCTTGATGTAAGAATATGTGCCCAGTGTTATAACTTGTTATGCCAAGTTTGATTGACATTCCTAGAAGGTCTGATCTTTTTTTTAGGGGAGGTAAAAGGGAATGGATCCATGAGAAAGGGGAGATAAGAGATAGAGACTGGGAAGAGTGGAAAATGCAGTAAGGATGTAAAATATGAGAGAAGAATAAATAAAAAAGGAAAGTAATCTTTAAAAAAGGATAAAAGGCAAAAAGTTGTTTGAGTATACTCTAGGTGATTTTCATGGAACCATGCTCCCTTCTGATCCTTCCATCACCTTCTCATTGGGTAGAATCTAAGCTAGAAACCTGATGTAAACACAACAGAGAAATTAGTAGAATTCTCCACTGTAGCAAGGATAAAATATGGACCTAAAAAGTTATGTGTTTCCCAAAGAATTTTATGACACAATGAACTGAGCTACTTCAGCCATTGATGTGTTTGATTCTCTTCCACTACAGTTAATACAGAGAACAACTGGGTTTTATTTCCTTACCTATTGTAGACTAAGTGCAAACATAGTCAGTGTGCATGTGTGTGTGTGGGGGGGGGGGCGCAGGGGGCATGTGTAAATGGCTATACAGTTGAAACAACTGTTTTAACCCCCCCTATTTTGATTTTGAGTTTTCTCAAACACAATTCTAGAGAGTAGAAGAATTTCAATTCCGGAATCTGTTCTCCCTTGCCAAAATGGCTATTGCATAAGATAGAATTTTCCTCTTCTAAGACTAAATATCTAGCACTGGTTCCAGAGGCAGAAGCCTTTCTCTAACTAAGAGTTGTCTGATCTTCACATATGAAAGTGGTTTTTTATAGTGAGTATATTGTTCATTCTAGGACACTTTTCTTGTGTCTCCGAATTTTAGATGCTTTACAGCATACTTACTCTGTCCTCCATAGCCTGGCAATCAAGAATGCCTTGTCTTTTGACATATTTAGAAATACAGTCTGCCCTATAAAAAATCATTGGTTATTACATATAATTTAATATATATACATATATATATTACAATCTAGAAACATAATTGTATACAATTATGAAATATAATGTGATGTTATAATATATATAAACAGAATGATTAAATCAAGTTAATTAACATGTTCAAGGACTGCAATGTTTATCTTTAGTAATAGGAATCTTTGAAAAATTTAAGCTTATTGGCTTGTTTGATTCATATTATTAGTGTTGCAAAATTTTTGTCCTTTATAGAAAGATGATAGATAGATAGATGATAGATAGATAGATAGATAGATAGATAGATAGATAGATAGATAGATAGATAGAAACATACATACATACATAGAGATTTACAGATACATAGAATTTTTGTACAGGTATATTGTCTACATTTCCATAGATAATTTCTGATAATTCCTTCTAGTTGTGGTTGCCATACCGGGACAACTGATATGCTTCTACCTGAGCAGGTGTTCTCTTGACCCTAATGTTACTGTTCAGATTTCCTTGTAGCGACAATTGCATTCTGGAAGCAGTTAAATCTAGATTCAGTGATGCAGAAAGGCACGGTTCAGCAATCCATGCATGAGGAGAGTTCTAAGTGTAGGGAAAAAGAAGGGCCATGTTTTGATCCAGCGGTTGTGTCTCAGAATGTCTAAAAGAAATGTGCTGGAAAAAAAAATAACGGTCTATTTGCCAGTGTTCTCTTCCAAATATATCTTTTTTCAGCAAATAGTTTGTATTTGAGCTTCATAAATTTTTGCAAAGATTTTACAAACATTCTAGGAAATCTGTGAATAACTCAAAAAGAGATTTCAGGCAATACCAGTTAAATATCAATTGTGGGAATTAATTATGATAAAGTCCAAATTAGTAACACAATTTTTTAAAGAAGGTAGGTAAAGTAATCCCTTAACAATATGCTGAAAAATATCTTAGAATGCCTAAATTGAAATTTAGACAAATAGTAGGTTAAAATTGAAATATGAAGGTCTCCCAAATACTGCATAAAGAATGTTTATACAATTATATTTTATCTACAATTTAATTTTAATTATTTGTCCCCGTGTCCTTTGTTTGTAAGGTTTGGAACCATTTTCAGTGAAAAGCAGGGAAAAATAGATCTCAAACCCGTGCTGACGTATGCAATGTCACTGTATTTAAACAACTGAAGTTACTTCCCTATTCTTGCCCAGCTCCATGATATGAAATATTTAGAACAAATAAAAGAAGATGCTTCACTCAGCAGGCAGTCACCTTGTGAAATTTGCTGTCACCATAGGTCACTGGACTGGATAATTTTATGACCAATAATAACATTTGTCTGAATGCCTGCTGAGAAAAGGTAATCAAATCTCACACTTTAGGGAATAAGATGCTCAATGAAGAAATTGGGAGGGGATGGCTTCCTGCACAATTGGTTGACAGTAGTGTAAGGATTATTGTTAGAGATGTTCCCTGCATCTGTGGAGCAAAACAGTGGCTGATAAATCAGCAGATGCATTCCTGAAACTGTATGCAAAAAGCAAAATTGTAAGAATAGATCAAAATGGTCATGCAGGTTCACTATTAAAACTTAACTCCTGTGTAAGAAATGCTTCTTTGTGTGTGTGTGTGTGTGTGTGTGTGTGTGTGTGTGAATTTACTCTGCATGGTATAACCACAAAATGTCTGGAAAGATCCTGATTTTCCTTTGGACCCCAGATTATAAGGAATGATATTTCAAAAATGCTATTACTTAGCTCTAATTTGCTTGGGGTGGCTGCCTGTCTTCTAGTCTTCTTGCTCATGAATTTACCTTGGTTTCACAACATGAAAATAGGAAAGTATTACAATCTAGTCACAAACTCTATGACAAAATGTAAGATTGCTTATTCTTTCCAAATTTTAGTGCCTCTATTTTCTATTATATTAATCAATATTTACAATTCTGTGAAAAATGAATTAATTCCACTTGAAATCACCTCTACTGGATGATTCCTGGAAGGATGTCTTTGTTTCAGGAAGAACATGAAAGAGAAAACAGCTTACCCAAATCATTGAATGGCTGCTGCTAGAGTTTCTAGAGCTGCTGAGGAAATTCTTTAGTTATTCAATTTATACTGTATCTAAAACTATTTGGTGAGATTATGTTACATACTTCACTATACGTTTCTAGTGAAAGTTTGAATATGTTACTTAAGCCTCAAAGATGACAATGCTCATGGGAAAAATGCAATAAAAGATTTCCTATCCACTTCCTCTAATTTTGATACATTGATATAAGCTAAACAAAGCAAAAGCAAAGTTTGCAGTGAGTTTTCTTATCAATTAACATAAATCTGGACTGTAAAAAGGATTAAAGAATATAAATAGATAAATAAATAAATAAATAAATAAATAAATAAATAGTAAGTGTTCACCATCAGATAGTCAAGAAAAAACAAATTCTGCAGCATCTTTTAAGGTCCTTTTTCTCACAATGTTGTGTCAGGACTTGTTCCTTTTTAAAATAAAATGTCTCATTTTTATTTTATTTATATTCTCTCATTTTGCCCTGCATGTCCTCTCTCTCTCTCTCTCTCTCCTTCTCTCTTAAAGTGTGGTGTGTTTGTGTATGTGTGTGTGTAAAGGCTTCCAGATAGTATTCTAATGGGACTCATGAGTGTGCAAACTAGAGTGTCCCTGCATCCTTTTCTCTTTCCTGTGCCTTTTCTTGGACCCCTTTCTTTCTGTTTGTTTTGCCCTATTATAATATCTGATATTTTATTTTTTCTTTGTATTATATGTTATTTTTATTATTATCTCTCAGAAGCCCCTTTGTTTTCAAATGAGAAACAGAAGTCAGGTGGGTCTGAATGGGAAGAGAGGAGGGGAAGGACTGGGAGGAGTAGAGGGAGGCAAAAATTTAATCAGTATACATAAATCCATGTCTAATAGGGAAAAAAAAGGAAATCAAGTTAGCATTGTCTGTTGTAGAGTCCAAGAATCCAAGAATTAATCCCAAACTTAAATAGTATACGATTGTATATTCTGCAGAAAATACCAGCCTGCAGGTGTCAACCATTCATCAAAATGGTGATCACTCGAGGGACTTGCAGGCCCCTTTTAAGCAGGTCTACGGGAATTTTCCAGAAGGATTAGGTAACCTCTAATATGATTGGTAGGGCAAAGCAGTGACATTAGTACATTTTTGATTGGTTAGTATGTTAGTTCTATTGTAATTGATGAGACAAGATTCTGGTACAACTGTCCCCTGAGAGGCTCTGCCAGCACCTGATCAATACAGATGTGGATACTCACAGTCAACCATCAGACTATCCCCTGACACATCAATTAAAGAGCTAGGCAAAGAACTGAAGGAACTGAAAGGGATTGCAACCCCATAGGAAGAACAACAGTATCAACTAACTGGACCCTCCAGAGCTCCCAGGGACTAAACCACCAACCAAAGAATACACATAGAAGGACCCATGACTCCAGCTGCATATGAAGCGTAGAATGGCCTTATCTGACAACAATAGAAGAGGTCCATGGTCCCATGGAGGCTTGAGGCCCCAGTATAGGGGGATGCTAGGTTTGTGGAGCAGGAGTGTGTGGGTTGATATATAGGGGAGCATGCTCATAGAGGTAGGTTGAGGCGAATGGAATGGGGGAGATTAAGGAGTGGAAACCAGGAAGGGGGTCAGCATTTGAAATGTAAATATAAATATATATATATATATATATATATATATATATATATATATATATATATGATAACCAATAAAAAATAAAGCTGGATAGCAACAAAAGGAAACAACAAAAAACTTACAAACTCAAAGAAACTGAACAAGTCACTACTGAGTGAAAAAATATCAGTCAAGAATATAAATTAGAAACTTTCTATAGTTGAGTGAAAATAAAATTGCAGAATACTCAACTTTATGGACCACAGTGAAGTGGTTCTAAGAGGCAAATTCTTTGCACTAAATGCCTAAGCAAAATGTTGGGAGAGATTTCATGTGGTAGCTTAATAGCATATAAGAAAGCTCTAAAACAGAAAGATGAAATAAAACCTCCCAAAAAAAATTTGACTTCAAGAACTAGTCTAACTAGGGACTGAAATCAATAAAACAGAAACAAACAATTTTTTTAAAAGATTAATACAAAGAATCAGTGAAACAAAGAGTTGGATCCTTGAAAAAAAATCAGTAAGACTGACTAACCCTTATCCAAATTAACTAAAAGGTGTAGAGAGAAAATGTAAATTAATGAAAGTGAAGAAGAAAGAGGTACACCACAGCAGACACTGAGGAAATCCAGAAAGTCATAGGGTATACTTTAAAATCCTATACTGCACAAAATTGAAAAATGTCAAAAGAAAAAAAAAGTTAACCAGTTTCAAGATATTTACCATCTACCAAATTAAAACCAAGATTAAATAAGCAATTTAACATTCAAATCTTCCAACAAAAATGTCCATCACCAGATAGTTTTAGTGCAGAATTCTGCCAGCTGTTCAAAGAAAAGTTAACTGCAATATTCCTTAAAATATTCCACAAGGTAGAATGAAAGGGAACATTATTTAAATTCTTGTGTGTTTGTTAGGCTTCAGTTACTCTGATAGCTAAACCATATAAGGACTGAGCAAATAAAGAATTACAAAATTCTTTCTTTATTGATATAGATGCAAAAATTCTCAACAAAATACTTGCAAACAAAAACCAAGAACACATCAAAGCAATCATCCACCATGATCAAGTAGTTTTCATACAGAGATGCAGAGTAGTTCAACAAAGGTGACTTGGTACACGTTATACACACTATAAACAAAGGAAAAAACTATTAACACATTAGCATATCATTAGATGAAAAAAAAAGGCTTTTGACAAATCCAACTTCCCCTCACGATAAAAGTGTATTGGAGACACTTGGGATATAGGTACATACCTCAGCACAATAAAGGCTATATACAGCCTATATTCAACATGAACTTAAATGGGGAGAAACTCAAAGAAGTTTCACTAAAATCAGGAACAAGATAAGGTTGTCCTCTTGTTTTCCATTACTACTCCGTATAGTACTGGAAATCTTAAACAACTGAAAGAGATTGAGACTATAAGTAGAAGAAGAACAGTCAAAATATCTTCATTTGTAAATGACATTATAGTTTATATAAGCAACTGGCATGGGGTTTTCATTGCTGAGAAGAGATTCCATGACAAGGCAATTTATTTATTTATTTATTTATTTATCTATCTATCTATCTTTTTTATTTTATTTTATTTTTTAATTTACTTATTCACTTTATATCTGGCTCACAGCCTGAGTCCTGGTCACCCTTCCCAAAATACTTTTCTGTTCCCCTGCCCCTTCTCCTCTGAGCAGGTGCCTACCCCACAGGTATCCCCAAACCTGGCTGTTCAAGTTTCTGCAAAGCTACACATTTCCACTCCCATTGAGGTCAGACAAGGTAGCCCAGATGGAAGAATATATCCCACATGCAGGCAATAGCTTTTGGAATAACCCCCATTCGGTTGTTCGGGACCCACATGAAGACCAAGCTCCACATCTGCTACATATGTGAAGGGAAACCTAATTCCAGCCTGTGTATGTTCTTTGGTTCATGGTTCAAACTGCAAGCCCCAACCATCGCGGATAATTGACACTGTTGTTCTTCCTGTGGAGTTCCTTGTGCTTGCCCAAGGAATGGGTCTCAAGCTGGGTCTCTTATTGGTTGGCTATTCCCTCAGTCTCTATCCCCTGGCCCTGCATTTCTCATAAACAAGATACATTTTGGGTTGAAAGTTCTGTGGGTGGGTTGGTGTATCTATCTCTCCACTGGGATTTCTGACTGGCTACAGGATGTGGGATAAGGCATCTCTTATAAGGACAACATTTAGTGGGGGCTGACTTACAGGTTCATTCCTTTATCATCATGGCAGGATGCTAGCAGCTTCCAGGCAGACACAGTGCTGAAGAAGGAGCCAAAAGTACTACGTGTTGATCCAAAGGCAGTCAGGAGAAGACTGGATCTCACACACTGGGCAGAGTTTCAAATTCCATCCCCAGTGGTTGATGTATTTCCTCCAACAAGGCCACACGTACTCCAACAAGTCCATACATTTCCCTGCTCACTAACTCACCCACTCCTGCTTCCATGTCCTGGTATTCCCATATAATGGGTCATCGAACCTTTACAGGAACAAGGGCCTATCCTCTCACTATGTCCGACAAGGCCATTCTTTGCTGCATATGCAGCTGGAGCCATGGATTCCTCCATGTGCACTCTCAGGTTGGTGGTTTAGTCCCTGTGAGCTCTGGGGGGCACTGGCTGGTTCATATTGTTGTTCCCTATGGGACTGCAAACTCCTTAAGCTCCTTGGTTTCTTTCTCTAGCTCCTCCATTGGGGACACTGTGCTCTTCTTCAAATCCACTTCTGTATTTGTATAAGTGGAAATTAGCCCAGAAGCTTGCCAATATGTTCTAATCTTATGGCTCCCTCTGATTCTCTGGCTTGTTCTGTCCTGACTTGTGTAACCTCTCTCTGTAGAACTTCCTTGGTAAAACAGACACACACACACACACACACACACACATACACACACACACACACACATCACCACTACCACCACCACCACCACCACCTACCACCACAGTTAGATCATATTTTAATTCAGGGTGTGTCTACATTCTGGCTGGATCATATTTTTTGGCAATAATCCCTTGCTATGGCAGACATGTTGCTGGATTAAAATTTCTCTACACCTAAACAATTTAATAACTTCAGGGAAGTCCAGAGGTGCCAAACTCAAGTCTTCACTCCTATGGATTAGTATTTGTGGTGCTGGAAAATGCTCTGTGTACTATGAAATGAAAAAAGCTAAACATTAACCCAGCTACAAATTCTTTGCTCTACAAGAGTGACCTTCCTGGAAGATATTTTGGTAGAATAGTGGCACAAAATTTATAAGCATGACTAACAATATTTGATTTGAGTTAAGGCCCACTCCATGAGTTGGAACTCACACTCAATGCTGTTTGGGTGGCCAAGAACCTAAAAATATGCAGGCTGAAACCAAGACCGAAAACCAAACACTAATGTTCTGCTAAAACAATGTTCTCAACCTTGAGTCATGACTACTTTGAGGATCAAATAACCTTTTCATAGTTGTGACATAAGAGCTACATTGCATATCATATATTTATATCACAATTCATAACAGTAACGAAATTAGTTATGAAGTAGCAATGAAAGTCATTTTATGCCGCCATTTGCAGCGGGAACCAGGCAGCTCCACCACCTTCTGTGCTTAGCCGGCCAGGAGAGAATGATCTCCCAGCAGCGATTTCACTTCTGAGTGCAGAGGTGAGATCTCCACCTTCTCTCTGGAGGGATACAGCTAGGAGTGCACAGGGCATATGATCATTGGAGTAGCTGGGACAGGAGTCTTCCCTTCCAGCTGACATCTGCAGCAGGAAACCAGGCAGCTCCAAAGCCTTCTGTGCTTAGTCCACCAGGAGAGAGTGATCTCTCAGCAGCGACTTCACTTCTGAGCACGGAGTTGAGATCTCCACCTTCTCTCTGGAGGGATACAGCTAGGAGGGCACAAGGCATATGATCATTGGAGTAGCTGGGACAGGAGTCTTCCCTTCCAGCCGCCATTTATAGCAGAGAACCAGATAGCTCCACAGCCTTCTGTACACAGACCCTGCCAAAAGAGAGTTGGTCTCCCAAGAGTAGAGACACAGGTTTACAGGCCCATAATAGGGGCAATCTCCAGCCAGAGACAAGAAGACCAACTAACACCAGAGATAACCAGATGGCGAAAGGCAAGCACAAGAACCCTACCAATAGAAACCAAGGCTACTTGGCAACATCAGAGCCCAGTTCTCCCACCACAGCAAGTCCCGGATGCCCCAGCACACCAGAAAAGCAAGAGTTGGATTTAAAGTCTCTTCTCACGATGCTGTTAGAAGATATCAAGAAGGACATAAATAACTCCCTTAAAGAAATACAGGAGAACATGGGTCAAATGGTAAAGGCCCTTAAAGAGGAAACACAAAAATCCCTGAAAGAAATACAGGGGAGCATGGGTAAACAGGTAGAGGCCCTTAAAGAGGAAACACAAAAATCCCTGAAAGAATTACAGGAGAACACAAACAAACAAGTGAAGGAAATGAACAAAACAATCCAGGATCTAAAAATGGAAGTAGAAACAATAAAGAAATCACAAAGTGAGACATCTCTGGAGATAGAAAATCTTGGAAAGAATTCAGGAGTCATACAACAGAATACAAGAGATAGAAGAAAGAATCTCAGGGGCTGAAGATATCATAGAAAACATTGACTCAACAGTTAAAGAAAATGCAAAATGCAAAAAGCTCCTGAGCCAAAACATCCAGGAAATCCAGGACAAAATGAGAAGACCAAACCTAAGGAGTATAGGTATAGAAGAGAGTGAAGATTTCCAACTTAAAGGGCCAGTGAATATCTTCAACAAAATTATAGAAAAAATTTCCCTAACCTAAAGAAAGAGATGTCCATGAACATACAAGAAGCCTACAGAACTCCAAACAGACTGAATCAGACCAGAAAGTCCTCCCGGCACATAATAATCAAAGCACCAAATGCACTAAACAAAGAAAGAATATTAAAAGCAGTAAGAGAAAAAGGTCAAGAAACCTATAAAGGCAGGCCTATCAGAATTACACCAGACTCCTCACCTGAGACGATGAAAGCCAGAAGATCCTGGGCAGATCTCATACAGACCCTAAGAGAACACAAATGCCAGCCCAAACTACTATACCCAGCAAAACTCTCAATTACCATAGATGGAGAAACCAAGATATTCCATGATAAAACCAAATTTACACAATATCTTTCCACAAATCCAGCCCTACAAAGGATAATAGATGGAAAATGCCAACATAAGGAGGGAAACTACACCCTAGAAAAAGCAAGAAAGTAATCTTTCCCAACAAATCCAAAAGAAAGTAACCACACAAACATAAAAAGAACATCAAAAATAACAGGAAGCAACAATCACTATTCCTTAATA
Source organism: Tokudaia tokunoshimensis (assembly GCA_036184795.1). NCBI lineage: Eukaryota > Metazoa > Chordata > Mammalia > Rodentia > Muridae > Tokudaia > Tokudaia tokunoshimensis. Next base: position 28,115,420 of record BTHU01000011.1, on the reverse strand, counting down.
TCTTATAATATCAATAGAGTCAATTCCCCAACAAAAAACATAGTCTAACAGAGATGTTTTTCATGTGGATCTTCGATTTTATCAGAAAATGTTTGCGACTCCTCTTTCAATTCAGTAATGCTTTTTGTGTCTACCATTTTGACTGTATTATTTTCCATGATAATCTTTAATTTTAACATTTTTTTCTGTGTATTTCTTTGATTTTTGTCGAAAGTGTTTTTCATGTAGATCTTTGGTTTCATGGGGGGGGAGGTGTTTGTAGTTTCAATTTCAATCAATTTAGGAATGTTTTTGTGCCTACCATTTTGTCAGTATAATTGTCCATGATAATCTTCAATTTTAGCGTTTTTCTGTATTTTTCTTCAGTTTTGTCAGAAGTATATTCCATGTGGATCTTCAGTTTTATCAGACAATGTCTATAATTTTACTTTCAATTGATTTAGGAACATTTTTTTACCTTCCATTTTATCTGTATAATTTTCCATGTAATAGTCACTGTTAACATGTTTCTCTATATATTTCTTGAATTTTTTCAGGAATATTTTCCTTGTAGATCTTCAATTTTATCAGAAAGTGTTTATAATTCCACTTTCAAAAAACATAAGAATGTTTTTATGCCTACCATTTTATGTGTATAATTTTTCCATGAAATAATCAATCTTAACATGTTTTTCTATATATTTCTTCAATTTTATCAGAGATATTTTCCATGTATATTTATACAATGGAATACTATTCAGCAATTAAAAACAATGAATTCATGAAATTCTTAGGCAAATGGGGAACAGGGGGAGGGAAGAGGGCTTATGGGACTTTCAGGGAGGGGGGAACTGGAAAAGGGGTAATCATTTGGAATGTAAATAAATAATATAGAAAATAAAATAAAAAATATAAAAAAAAAAGAAAGTCATTTTATGGTTGGGGGCACCAAACCACGAGGAAACATTAAACCATTAAAGTGTAGAAACATTGGCTGAGGACCACTGTGCTAAAAGAAAATACAAAAATAATTCCTCATTGACCTGGGCCTTTCTCAGTCATCATCAGAGAAATCTCTGTCTGTAGTAAATGGGAGCAAATAGATCCACAACCCGATAGTATGAAGAGAATAAAGGACCTTGGACTGCTCATCTGTAAACAGGATATTTATATAAAATCTCACCTCAGGACATAGAATGTTACAGAAGGAGAGATAGAAAGTGTATAAGAGGAACCAGAGGGGATTAAGAACACCATGACATCAAGGTCTCTGGATACAAAATGGGTGGTGCACTTGTGAACTCATGGAGATGGTGAAAAGATGCACAGGACTTACACCTGTCTGCACCAGATGGGTTTCTGAGAAAAGTAGAAACATGCCCCTATCCCTAATCCAGAAGCTATATAAATTGATAGCAACTTGCAAATGAAAATTTAGTTTTCTCCAACAGAGACTGACTATAGAAATAATCCACTTTTGAGGTAGGTACCATGTTCTGCAGTAGATGTACAATACAAATAAACTCAATAGTGTCCACAGAGGTTGTCTTATAATGAGAGTCAGTGAGTTTATCTTGGTCATACTTACAAGTCCTTTGTACATAAGTTAAGAGGACCAGTTTAGGGTTCTTATGGAATTCTTGTGTATACAAACTTGTGTGAATGTCTGAGTCTGTGTGTGATTTTTGTGCTTTTAAATTGGCTCTTGTTTCATTATTTGAACATATTCTTTTTTGTTTTTTATTTTAATTTAATTTATTTAATTATTCTTCAGATGTCTTTTTGTTTTCTTTTCTTTTTGTTGTAAGAAATAGAAGAGTGTGGATCGGGATGGAAACAGAGGTAGAGAAAAACTGTGAGAAGTAGGGGGAGGAGAAGACTTAATCAGATTATATTGTATGAAACATTATTTTCAGTAAAAGAAAATTAAAGACAAAAAGGAGAAATCTTTTCTTACATTCATTTGGCTTTTTTCACTCTTAGGCTAAAATTAGAAATATCTTTTCTTGCATCTTGTTGAAAAAATTGGAGGCAACTTGAGCTTGGCCTTCATAGGCTGTGTAATTTTTCACTGAAGTAAACAAGCCTTATTTTAGAACTATATATTGTGGTAATTATATTGCTCCATATGTAGCTATATTGCAAAGTTTCTAGAGAGAGGAGATTTTGTTTAGTGTCTATGAGTACTTCATTTTATAGTTATTTTCCAAGCAACACACAAACATACTTCAACCTTATGGCTGATAACAGTATATTACCATCTGTGTGTTTGTATTTTAGGCTGAGCACACTATGAAAATGTAGTAAAAATATACAACAAAAAAGAAAATTGAAGCCAGTTTTAAGTAGTTTCTTCTTGGCTTGAAATGCATAGTGTGCCAAACAGTATAATCTGCTCTGTTCCAAATATTGCTGTTAAATAAATACAACCAATATTACCTTTCAGAAAAACAAATAGGGTAAAATAGGTCAATATCTAAAAGATTACTTATTTTGTAAATGACTTTTTTAATATGTTGATGGATATTATTTTTTTTCATTCCATTATTTTAAATACAGCACTCATCTGCTTTTAGTAATTCATAGGACGTGTGAAAGTGAGATTTCACATTGCACGGTTATATTTGTTACTCACAGATTTCCTCAGTAAATGTGGATTTATTGTCAAGAAATGGTGTAGTGTTTTTTACATAGATTTTATATAGAGATTTTTGTCACAGAATATATCCATACACCAAGAGCAATCATAAAACTCAACTGCAAAACTGTAATTACAACTTCTTGCTTTGCTTTTTGAGATAGATTGTGTGTGTGCATCTGTGTGTGTGTGTGTGTGTGTGTGTGTGTGTGTGTGTGTGTGTGTGTGTGTAGACATTGCTATTCTGTTACTATTCTTTAGACCAAGTTGTCCTTGAATGTTCAGGGATCCACCTACCTCTGCCTATCTCTCTGCCTCCCAAGTGCTGTGTGCTGAAATTAAAGGCATGCTCCCCCATGCCTGGCTACACAACAACCACATGACATCTACCATATTTGTAAAGAGCAGATACAATCGTATTCAAAATGAGATTTAGAGGACATTATGAATTCAGAAAAGATTAGAGAAATACTCTATTGTAACTGGAGCCTATGATTATTGGATATTCTCAGATATAACTGAGAAATATAATTCTCAATGATTTGAGGAAAGAGGGTCACAGCACACTCTATCAGTAAATGGGAGAATCTGTTTTATTCTAGAACTATTCAAGACCAGTTCCCCAAACTTTATATGCAATAGCCAAATGGTCAGCCTGTGTCTAAATTACTATACTATGACCCAAACAGAAACGATAGTAGCAGTAACATACACACACAAAAAATATTGAGCTAACAACATAGCACCACCTAACATTATAAAACTTGAAATATGTGAAATCCAATCAATATTGCCAAGATTGTAAAGACCTAACAAAACCATAATTAGGAAACAAATCCAGCAATACCAATTTACAACTGACACAGATGTTAGAATTGATAGTCCAGAGTATTAAAACGGTCATTATGAACTCCATATGCTCACAAATATAAGAATAGAATATTTAAAAGGTAAAAAATCCAAATTTCTAGTGAGAAGAGTCACAATTAGCAAAATAAAGAGAAATTAAATTAAAGATGCAATAGTAATTGTCCAACTAAAACCAATATGGGAGCATTAAAATTATAGCTCTATTTATGTATTATAGATCTATCCAAAAGGGATGGAAAAATACTTTAAAAGGTTACACAATATCAAATTTTAACCACAAGACTACACACCTCAATTGCAGTCCAGCATTAAAAAAAAACAAATACAAATAAAATAAGAACAAGTTTGGCCAGTTCCCCATTGAACTCATAGCTTAATTATCCCAGTTATTCTAGTCTAAGTCATGACACTTGGCTGGTTATCTGATCCTTAGTTTCATGCCATCATCTTCCTCTATGTCCAGGTAAAATCTCTCCCCTGACACAAACCCCAAATTCCTCTCTTTTTGCTAGATGAACCGCTTTCTAATCCTGCCTTAGTTCATTGGTCAATCAGCATTTTATTGGCAGCAGAATACTTTTACCTATTGTATAAGAGAGCATCTCTTCAAGTTTTTCTTAAATTCATTTTACGATCCTATTTTTTTCTCTTTTTTCCTCTAGTTTCAGCACAGAGACTGGCAGTACAATTTACTGAGTTATAATTTAATATAATATTTAAAGTTATAAGTTTCTTTTTCATTTTTATTTATTTATTTTTATTGGATATTTTATTTACATTTCAAATATTATCCCCTTTCCCGATCCACCCCCAAGCTCCTATACCATCCCCCCTTCTGCTTCTATGAGGTTGTGCCCCCACTCACCAAAGCACTCCTGCCTCCCTGGCCTCGAATTCCCCTACACTGGTGCATCAAGCCTTCACAGGGCCAAGGGTCTCTGTATTAGTCACAGTTCTCTAGAGTCACAAAATGTATGGGTAGTCTCTATATAGTTAGGGAATTTGTCGATGACTTACAACTTGTAGTCCAACTCCCCAACAAGAGTCAGCAGCACTTGTGGATGGAAGTCCAAGGATCTAGCAGTTGCTCAGTCCCACGAGGCAGCTGTGGATGGAAGTCCAAGGATCTAGCAATTACTCAGTCACACGAGGCAGGCCAGGAAAAGCCAGAGTGAATCTTCCTTTTTCCAATGTCCTTATATAGGCAGAGGGTATGGCCCAGATTAAAGGCATGTGCCACCGAGCCTTCCAATTCTTGATTAGTTCATTCTAGATTTAGTCAAGTTGACAACCAGGAATAGCCACTCAATACAATCCACCCCTTGTCAACTTGACACAAATAATAATATCTCATGTCCACATGAAACAATAACAAGGTCATGAATATGCCTAACATGATATAACTATTCCTTGTACAATCGCAAATGCATTTGTAAATTTACAACGGGGCAATGTCCCTTGGGAACATTCTTTAAGTGTCTCAAAACCAATTGATGTTAAAGAAATTGGAAAAAAGACAAATGTATCCTTAACCAAATAAGACAGAAGAAATCATATTACTTATAATCCTCGTTTCTGCAGCTGGTTACATGGTTTAAGCTGGTATTTATAATTACCTTCCTCTGCTACCCATTCTGTATTTCCTTCACCTTTGGCAAGCACCTCAGCAGGTCTTGGCTCTTTTCCTGGAAGATTGACCCATACCTTCATTCCTGATGGGTCTGTGTCCTTTGTCATCCTGCTTGGATTGGGCGGTTGTAGTTTGTCATTGACTTTAATCACAGGACATGGTAGTACCAAGAGACGCCTTAAGGGATCTCCTGTATTCCAGATATAATCCTGCTTACCTCCATTGTAGAGAGGCAATCCAATTTCCCCATGGTAATCTGGATCTATCACCCCTCCTAACACTGTTATTTATTTCTTAGCCTGTTTGTTTAAGAGCATTAGAAGCCCAAAATGGCCAGGGGGAAGTCTGAGATTCCAGTTCAATGAAATGTTTGTTGTGGCACTCCCCCTCTGGAACCAAAACTTCTAGGCCAGTAGAACCTAAAGTTGTGGGGACAAAAAAGCAAAACTTTTCCTAGAGGGTCATTAGGAGTGATAGTGAGTGGAACTATTCCCTTTTCCACCCCTTGATTCCTGGACCCATGGATCCTGGCTATGAGAGAAACTGTACCATATATTGAATGCTGATTCAAAGCATATACTGCCTTCTGAAGAACTCTGCCCTAGCCCTCCATACTGTTGTTACCTAATTGGCACTGTAACTGTGTCTTCAAAAGGCCATTCCATATTTCTATCAGACCAGCTGCTTCAGGATGATGGGGAACTTGGTAAGACCAGTGAATTCCGTGACCATGGGCCCATTTTCTTACTTCTCTGACTGTGAAATGAGTTCCTTGGTCAGAAGCAATACTGTGTGGAATACCATGAGGATAGATAAGGCATTCTGTGAGTCCACGAATGGTGGTTTTGATAGAAGCACTACGTGCAGGAAAGGCAAATCCATAACCAGAATAAGTATCTACTCCAGTAAGAATGAAACATTGTCTTTTCCATGAAGGAAGTGGTCTAATGTAGTCAACCTGCCACCAGGTTGCTGGCTGATCACCTCGAGGAATGGTGCCATATCTGTGACTCATTGTTGATTTCTGCTGTTGGCAGATCTGGCATTCAGCAGTTGCTGTAGCCAGGTCAGCCTTGGTGAGTGGGAGTCCATGTTGCTGAGCCCAAGCATAACCTCAGACTCGGCCACCATGGCCACTTTGTTCATGTGCCCATTGGGCAATGACTGAGATTGCTGGGGAAAGAGGCTGACTCTCCACAGAATGGGTCATCTTATCTACTTGATTGTTGAACTCCTCCTCAGCTGAAGTCACCTTTGGTGAGCATTTACATGGGACACAAATATCTTCACATCCTTTGCCCATATGGAGAGATCTATCCACATACTTCTTCTCCAGATGTCTTTCTCACCAATTTTCCAATTGTGATCTTTCCACGTCCCGGACCATCCAGCCAATCCATTGGCTACAGCCCATGAGTCAGTGAACAATCGTACATCTGGCCATTTCTTCTTCCAAACAAACTGTAATACCATGTGTACTGCCCAAAGTTCTGCCCACTGTGAAGATTTTCCTTCACCTGTATCTTTCAGGGTTGTCCCAGAAAGGGGTTGTAATGCTGCAGCTGTCCACTTCTGGGTGGTGCCTACTTAACATGCAGAGCCATCAGTAAACCAGGTTCTAGTCTTCTCTTCTTCAGTCAGCCAGTCATAGGGAACACCCCGTGAGGCTATAGGTGCATGCTTGGCAGCAGATGGCAATGTAACAGGAGTAGAAACCATAGGCATCTGAGCAACTTCTTCATGTAACTTGCTTGTTCCTTCAGGACCAGCTCTGACCTGATCACATATATACCACTTCCATTTGATAATAGACTGGGGCTGTGCACATCCTACTTTATGACTTGAAGGGTCTGTTAACACCCAGCTCATGATGGGCAGTTCAGGTCGCATAGTAACTTGGTGTCCTATTGTCAAACGTTCAGTTTCCACTAAGGCCCAATAGCAAGCCAAGAGCTATTTTTCAAAGGGAGAGTAGTTGTCTGCGGATGATGGTAGAGCTTTACTCCAAAATCCCAAAGGTGTCTTCTGTGAGTCACCTACAGGGGCCTTCCAGAGGCTCCAAACAGCATCTCTATCTGCCACTGACACCTCAAGTACCATTGAGTCTACTGGATCATATGGTCCAAGTGGTAGTGCAGCCTACACAGCAGCCTGGACCTGTTGAAGAGCCTTCTCTTGTTCCAGGCCCCACACAAAGCCAACACCTTTCCAAGTCACTTGATAAATAGACCTGAGTAAGACAACTAAGTGAGGAATGTGCTGTCTCCAGAATCCAAATAGACCCACTAAATGTTGTGCTTCTTTCTTGGTGGTGGGAAGGGCCAGGTGCAATAACTTATCTTTTACCTTACAAGGAATATCTTTGCATGTCCCATACCACTGTACTTTTAAGAATTTCACTGAGGTAGATGGTTGTAGAATTTTGGTTGGATTTATTTCCCATCCTCTGATACACATATGTGTTGTGTTACCAATGAATCCAAAGTGGTTGCTACTTCCTGCTCACTTGGTCCAATCAGCATAATGTCATCAATATAGTGCATCAATGTGATATTTTGTGGAAGAGACAAATGATCAAGATCCCTTCTAACTAAGTTATGACACAGGGCAGGAGAGTTAATATATCCTTGAGGCAAAACTGTAAAGGTATACTGCTGGCCTTGCCAACTGAAAGCAAATTGCTTCTGGTGGTCCTATGGACAGGTACTGAGAAGAAGGCATTTGCCAGATCAATAGCTGCATACCAGATTCCAGGAGATGTGTAATTTGCTCAAGTAACGAAACTACATCTGGTACAGCAGCTGCAATTGGAGTTACTACCTGATTTAGTTTTCGATAGTCAACTGTCATTCTCCATGATCCATCTGTCTTCTGCACTGGCCAGATAGGAGAGTTAAAGGGAGACGTGGTGGGAACCACCACCCCTACATCTATCAAGTCCTTGATGGTGGCAGTAATTTCTGCAATTCCTCCAGGAATACGATACAGTTTTTGATTCACTATTTCCCTTGGCAGAGGCAACTCTAAAGGCTTCCATTTTGCCTTTCCAACCATAATAGCCCTAACTCCACAGGTCAGGGAACCAGTGTGAGAATTCTGTCAATTTCTGAGTATATCTATCCCAATTATACATTCTGGAACTGGGGGAATGACCACAGGATGTGTTTGGGGACCTACTGGACCTACTGTGAGTCGGACATCAGTCAAAACTCCATTAATCACCTGTCCTCCATAAGCTCATTCTCTAACTGGAGGACCACAATGTTTCTTGGGATCTCGTGGGATCAGTGTCAATTCAGAACCAGTATCCAATAGACCCCGGAAAGTCTGATTATTTCCTTTCCCCCAGTGTACAGTTACCCTTGTAGAAGGCTGTAAGTCTCTCTGGGGAAGAATTGGGGAAAAACTAACAGCAAAACTTTTAGGTGTCTTATCAATATTCTTCCTCAGAGTAACCTGGCCACCCTGTCATTCAAGGGGTTCTGGCTCTGCAAACTGACTCAAGTCTGGAAATTGATTCACTGGCTGAGATTGCCTTTTGCCATGATCCAATGTAGCCTTTCTTTCATTTGTTTGAGAATTTTTCTGCTTACACAGATCAAACAGATATGCAGTAGGTTTCCTATCTGTTTCATGCCTGGAAACACCATGATTGACTAGCCAGTACCAAAGGTCCAAACGAGTCATGCCATTATAAGTTCCACCTCTCTTGTACTGACCATTAGGGATATGTCATAAACACTGTTTTGTCTACCCTGTCCATTATAATAACTATGATCACCTTGTCTCTGGCGATTCAATGCTGCCACCTGGTCCTTGTTACCTCGGGGCCCAGTTAAACCCATTGAATTTAATTCATCTAATTGAGCAGCAGCATCTCCAACACTAAGGTCTGGCACAAGGAAAAGAGAACAAAACTCTTTAAATGTGCTGGGTCCCCTCTCACCAGTTTACATCTTATAGGACTGGTGAAGGGCATATCTTCTGGACCTTCCCATTATGATCCTTAGGTTTTACACAACGTATCCACTCTAGCATTGCAATTTCCCTGAGCCTTAAAACTCCTTCATCAACACTAAGCCAAGGGATATCAGGCATCTTCAACTCCTTTTCAATAGGCCTTCTTTTGATAAACACTTCAGCCAAACACTCAAACAAACTCCTGACATCTTTTTTAACTGTGTGAGCTTCCATGTTAAACCTAGAATCTCCACTCCAAGGGCCCATGCCAATAAACTCAGCCTGCTCTAGTTTTATGTTCCTTCCACCATTATCCCACACCCTTAATATCCATATCCATGCATATTCCCCAGATTTCTGCTTGGATAAATTAGCAAACTCATTAAGCTCCTTAGTAGTATAGTATATTTCCTCATGGACTATACTTTCTACCTCCCCACTAGGGGTCTCTTTTGCATTGAGTCTGGTTATAGGTCTAGAAGAAACTATTGGTGGGCCTTGAGAAACATCAGTATTGTCTTTTCTGGCATTTTCTTCAGAAAAAGTTACTGCTGGTTTATCAGGCTCTGAGGGATTAATTTCATTATATGGAGAAGGCATTATTTCAAGGGGTGGGGTTGAGGGTACTACTTCCTCAGGTGGGGCAAATCCTTGAAAATCTGAAGATTTAAAATTCTCAATTTCAACAGAGTCTTCCCACACATCCCCATCCCAAGTTATAGGATCCCATTCTTTGCCAATTAATGCCCTTACTTAACTGCTGACACCCTCTGAGGCTGAGACCGGAATTTTCGCTGTAATTCAGCCAACCTTATAATGAGAGCTTCAGTTTGATTTTCTGCAACTTGAGCTCTATGGCTGCTAGAGAGAAGATTCTCTTCAAGGGCACATTTAGCAACTTTTAGATTGTTTTCTTGTGTCTAGAACTGTTCGATTTTATCACATAACTTCTTCCTTTCCTTCATTGATTTTACCTGAGATGCTAAGAGCAACCAGCCAGCAAAATCATTTTTCGATTTTTCCCCAACTTGTAGAAAGTATTGTACACCACTGAATCATCTAATTCATCAAGATATTCGAAGACATTAGCTTCTTTAAGTTTGAAATACAGTTTCAACCATAGGTCTTCAATATTTTCCGAACTCCCAGGAGGAAGAAAACCTGGAGAGGTTTCAGTAGTTGAAGGTACCGATGAATTACCAAACCAACTCCAGATTTTTAAAATATTCATCCTTATACTTCTGCTCCTCTAGAACCACTCCTGGTACCAACTTCTGTATTAGTCAGGGTTCTATAGAGTCACAGAACATACGGGTAGTCTCTATATAGTTAGGGAATTTGTCGATGACTTACAGCTTGTAGTCCAACTCCCCAACAATAGTCAGCAGTACTTGTGGATGGAAGTCCAAGGATCTAGCAGTTGCTCAGTCACACGAGGCAGCTGTGGATGGAAGTCCGAGGATCTAGCAGTTGCTCAGTCACACGAGGCAGGCCAGGAAAATCCAGAGTGAATCTTCCTTCTTCCAATGTCCTTATATAGGTCTCCAGCAGAGGGTGTGGTTCAGATTAAAGGCATGTGCCACGAGCCTTCCAGTTCATGATTAGTTCATTCCAGAGTTAGTCAAGTTGACAACCAGGAATAGCCACTACAGTCTCTTCTCCCAATGATACCCTACAAAGCCATCCTCTGCTACATATACAGCTGAAACAATGGGTCCCTCCATGTGTACTCCTTAGTTGGTGGTTTAGACACTGGGAGCTCTGGTTGGTTGATGGTGTTCTTCCTATGGGGTTGCAACCCCTCAGCTCCTTCAGCCCTTTCTCTAACTCCTCCATTGAGGACCCCTTCTTCAGTTCAATGGTTGGCTGTGAGCATCTGCCTCTGTATTTGTCAGGCTCTGGCAGAGCCTCTCAGGAGAAAGATTCCTGTCAGCATGCATTTCCTGGCATCCACAATAGTGTCTGCTTTTGGTGACTATATACAGGATGGATCCCCAGGAGGGGCAGTTTCTGGATGGTCTTTCCTTCAGTCTCTGCTCCATACATTGTTTCTGTATTTGCTCCCATGAGTATTTTGTTACCCCTTCTAAGAAGGTCAGAACTACCCACACTTTGGTCTTCCTTATTCTTGAGTTTCATGTGGTCTATGAATTGTATCTTGGGCATTCCAAGCTTTGGGGCTAATATCCACCTATCCATGAGTGCATATCATGTGTGTTCTTTTCTGATTGGGTTACATCACTCAGGATGATATTTTCTAATTCCTTCCATTTGCCTAAGAATTTCGTGAATTTGTCATTTTTAATAGCTGAGTAGTACTCCATTGTGTAAATGTACAACATTTTCTGTATCCATTTCTCTGTTGAACGACAGCTGGGTTCTTTCCAGCTTTTGGCTATTATAAATATGGCAGCTATGAACATAGTGGAGCATGTGTCCTTGGTATATGTTGGAGCATTTTTGGCCACTGTCAATATGACAAAATGACAATGACCAGATTGGGAAAAGATCTTTATCAATCCTACATACAACAGAAGGCTGATATCCAATATACACAAAGAACTCAAGAAATTAAACTCCAGGCCAAAAAAAAAAATAACCCTATTAAAATCTGGTACAATTCTAAACAAAGAATTCTCAACTGAGGTATACCGAATGGCCGAGAAACACCTAAAGAAATGTTCAGCATCCTTAGTCATCAGAGAAATGTAAATCAAAACAACCCTGAGATTCCACTTCACACCATTCAGAATTGCTAAGATCAAAAACTCAGGAGACAGCAGATGCTGGTGAGGATGTGGTGAAAGAGGAACACTCCTCCATTGTTTTTGGAATTGCAAGCTGGTAAAACCACTCTGAAATCAGTCTGGCTGTTCCTCAGAAAATTGAACACAGTATTACCTGAGGACCCAGATATACCACTCCTGGGTATTTACCCCAAATTTATAAGTTTTAAGTAACATTTTACTTTTAATAAACAGCATTTTTCTAATGTTTTAGGGATTTTTAAATTTCATTTTGGCTTTGTTCTTTTCCAACTTACTTTAAAGCAAATGTGTATTTGTGGGTTCTCCATATTTATATATTTTAGGATATTCTTTTCTACTGTCAAAGTTTTGTCTATTATCTTTTAATTCAAATTGTCTTCAATGAATTATTTTCTTTTTTTGTTTCTTGCAATGTATTCTATATTTTTGCTTTGAATATTTAAAAAACACCATCTTAATAGCAAAGGTTTATAGAAAGATTTTTCTATAAATTGATAAGTCAAGAAAATTATAAGGAAATGTTCTACCAGTTCTATGTATAACCAAACTCTATTACTTTCAGGGAGTAACACAAAAGGTACCCAAAGAAATGAAATTTGAGAAATGGTTATATTTCATTTTGCAGAGTTTAGAATATTAAAATATGTACACCATACCATAATTACTCAATCAGCATTTTAATGGGCAACTGCTTTAAGTTCTGAAAAAGCTGATTCTATACTAAGGAGTGGTATTATTTAAAAGGATTAAAAATGTTAGGAGGTATAGCCTTGCTGCAGAAGGTATGGCTTTGAGAAAGTGTGTACTGGGAATGATGTTTGAGGTTTCAGAAGCTCAAGCCCTCTCTCTCTCTCTCTCTCTCTCTCTCTCTCTCTCTCTCTCTCTCTCTCTCTCTCTCTCTCTCTCTCTTCCTCTGTCTGTGTGTCAGGATGCATCTCTCAGGTACTGCTCCACATACATACCACAATGCTCCACACCATGGTGTTAATGGACTAATCCTCTGAAGTAAGTAAGCCCCAATTCTACACAGCAATAATGATGATTAAGGTGTGTGTGTGTGTGTGTGTGTGTGTGTCTTTCATAAATTAATGTCCACATCAAACATATGCATGGTCAAAATTTTACTGACACTATGATCAGATAGTTATATAAGAATATTTGAAGACCTGTTTTTCTGGACCATTTTTTAATTAATCCCTCTACTCTACTACCTTTTAAGAAAAAGAGTGTGTAGGTGGGTCCGTTATTGGTTACAATAAAATATAAACATTAATATTAAAATAATATAGGTCAATATTTTTAAATGGTTATCCTTCACCTTCTTCTACAACTGCAATAAAAAGCTATCACATGCAAGAAATAACAAGACAAACTCACTAAAATATCTGTCCCACCTCTGTTGCTTTCTGAAATCAATAATTCTTGCTATTTTACATATCATATTTGATTACTTTTATAATAAAAGACTGCTACGAGTTGGAGGTGATTCTTTAGATGCTACATCAATTATTTCTTTAGAAAAGTCAAGTATATCAAAGTTAATTAAATTCAAACCAATTACCACAGAATTTTTAAATTAGTTTTTCTTAATGAATTAATTTATTTACTTTAAATCTTGATCACATTTTCCCATCCCTCCTCTTCTTCCAGTTTTTCCCTCCTTCCCTCCCCAACTCATCCAGTCCTCCTCCCTTTCGCTTCAGAAAAAGAAGACCTCCTATGATATCAACCCACCTTGGCATCTCAAGCCGACTAGGTGCATCTTCTATTGATGCTACAAGAAGCAGCCTAGTAAGGTGAAAGGGTCCAAAAGGAAGGCAAAGGAGCCAGATCCTGCTCCTGCTTTTAGGATTCCCATATGAAGACCAAGCTGCACAACTATAACATGTGTGCAGAGGGCCTAGGTCAGTCCCATGCACGCTCGCTCATTGGCGGTTCAGTCTCTATGATCCACTATGGGCTCAGGTTAGTTGGGTCTGTAGGTTTTTTATGTAATGTTCTTTACCCTTCTGGCTCCAACAACTCTTCCTTTCCTTTTCCCATAGGATTTCACAAGCTCCACCTAATGTTTGACTGTGGATGTCTGCATCTATTTCCATCAGTTGCTGGGGCAAGCCTGTCTAATGTCAGTTATGCTAGGCTTTTGTCAGCAAGTATAGCAGAATATCATTATCAGTGTCAGGATTGGGCTCCCTCTCCTGACATGGATCTTAAGCTGGGTCAGCCATTGGCTGGCCATTCCCTCAATTTCTCCATTTTATTCTTGTAGGGAGGACAAATGGTAGTTCAATGGGTTTGTGGCTGGGGTGGTATGCATCTTTTCAAGTTTATCTTACCTGCATTTTGCCAATTTCTTGGAATTTTATACTCACAACTATCATTGACTAGTGGGAAATTCCCAGTCATTTAAAGAATATTTTTCTCCCCTTTTCATATTACCTCAGTGCATTAGTTGGTCCAGTTGATATTCTATTCTTTCATTAGAGAATATGCAATTTCTTTGCAATTCTTCTTACTTTTTTCACCAAAAATTAGAGGAAGTTTGAATTTACCTGAAGTGTAAACCTAGCTTCTATTTGCTATAGTAATTTATTTTCATTTTAATTATTATAGTTTTCAGCTCCAGTGTTACTTTGCTTTTATTTGTTGAAATCTTCAATCTTTTTATTGGTATTTTCATTTGGTCCATATACAATTTCCTAGATATTCTATACATTTTCCTGAAATTCTTGAGGAGATAAGGAAGTTAATTTAAAGAATAAATACACCTGCCATTATGTCTTCCTGGGGAGTTTCAGTTGAATGTATTTGGGGGGAGTGGTTCGAGTTTTGAATGGACCAGAATTTCCTGTTTCTTTGTGTGGTTTATGGTCCTTTAATATTGTTGTTAGACATTAAGCTTTTGATTTTAATAGTGTATGGTAAGTCTGAAAATAAAAATTTATGTCTTCATAGAGAGACCCATGACTCCAGCGGCATATGTAGCAGAGAATGGCCTTGTCAGACATCAATGCGAGGAGAGGCCCTTGGTCCTGTGAAAGCTCAATGCCCCAGTGTAGGGTAATTCTAGGGTGGGGAGATGGGATTAGGTGGGAGGGTAGGGGCACACCCTCATAGAAGCAGGAGGAAGGGGGAATAGGATAGGGAGTTTCTAGGGAGGATCAGGAAAGGGGATAAAATTTGAAGTGTAAATAGATAAAATATCCAATTAAAAAAAACAGAATCTGAAACACAGAACATCCAGAGAATTAAACTCATGGCTCTAAATTAAAATGATTATTTTTGTTATTCTTGTTTATTCTGTCTAGGATTGTTATTATTACTACCAGTGGTAGTCCTAGTGTAGAGCTTTGCTAGTTTGATATTTAGTGTTTTTAAGTGTCTATGTGTCATATTGTTTTTTATCTACTAAAGAATCAAAATGAAGAGAAAGAAAAGAGGACTGTCTCTTTAAATCTCCTGTTATTCATCTCTGGTAAATAGAGGCATTCAACAGTGGGATCAGTTACAAAAATGGCTGTCTACTTCTTTTCAGCATCTCTGTGATCAAAGGCTTCCATCAATGATCAAAACTTAGACCCCAGATACTCGGATAGTCATCTTTTTTGGTAGATTTTGGCTACTCTGAGCTATGTGACTCTGCTCTCATAAGATCTTGTCAAGATATTAAGTGAAGAGAATGGATAGATGCCACTGTGCTAAAAGTTAAAATTGATGAAAATTAGCTATGATTTACAACTCAATCATTCCATGAACATGGCAAGCCAAGAGATTCAAGAATTCCAATACATTTTTATTGAACCACTTCTGTGGATTCTATCTTTGAGATAGACTTTACATTTTTCTGTCACTCTCTAAAAATTTCCCTTGCCAGTATTTCCACAGGACTTAAATTGGTAAGTTCATTTAAATTTTAATAAAATTTATTTAATTGATGTTTAAAATTATTTAATTTTAAAATTTTATTTATTTATTTATTTAGATTAAATAACATCTTTAATTAGATTTTTTTCTGAAGTTCCTTTTCTGTTTAAAAATTAGGTAAAAAAAGTTTTTGTTTTTTTTTTTTAAATTCTACTAATGTTTTTAGGCTAATACAATAAAATGTAATTATTTTTTTAAAAAAGAAAAATGCATAAATCTTGAGTCTAGTGATCTGTTCCTAAGCGTTTATTCTTATCATTATTTTACACAATTTTAGATAATAAAAGCAAAACTACAATATTTTTATGAGCAGTAAATATAGGAATTACCAGCACATTGGTGTTCTAAATGTCAATATGCGTTTATGTCTTGAGATGTTACTTTCTTGGTTATATAGGAGTTAATGTGTTAAAGACCAATGGTGTTCACATTAGACTCTTATGGAAAATAATCCCATATCTTTTCTACAGTCGACATTGTAATGATTGCTATATCAAACCAGCATCAGAAGCCTAGCCCAAACCAAGCCAAGACACCATCAGCATTTGAACTCAGTCTCCATTTACATTATCATCTCTCTGTCTTCCATTCATTGTTCATTTCTCCTCATTTTTTGTCACTTCCAATCCTATGTGCCAGCAATTCTTAAGGATAGACTATCTTTTTCTTCTTAAATTGTTCAAAAACAGGCCGGGCAAAAAAAGGCTTAAATTGTTCAAAAAAAGGCTCATGCCTTTAATCCCAGCACTTAGGAGGCAGAGGCAGGAAGATTTCTGAGTTCATGGCCAGCCTTGTCTACAGAATGAGTTCCAGGACAGCCAGGGCTATATAGAGAAACCCTGTCTCGAAAAACCAAAACAATCAGGTGTTTTCTTTTGGGGGTGGGTTTTTTGTTTATAATGGTATTTATATAGTTTAACTGACTACATTTAGACAATTATGCTTTTATATTATTCCTGTATTCCCCAGGAAATCATGTTGATTATGAATAACTTATACAACGTTGACTTTTTAAAAGTAAAACTATTTTTTAAGGTTTAACCTTTTTACCCTGTATACACAGAAATACTCTCTCCCTGTCATGACCAACAGTTTTTTACCAATTGTTTAAGACAATCGTGTTTCTGTAGCTTAACTAAGAAACTATTGTTACTAAGCTGACTTCAGATTCCCAAAGGCAAGAAACTCATTTTATTTTTGAATTTACTCTAAACATCTTATATTGTCCTGATACCTATTACATTAATTTTTAAAAATAATCAAATAATCTTAGACTACACAATTGTAGTTTTATAATTAAAATGTATTATATGAATTAGAAATATCCTTAGTTGACATCATTTTATTGTTTACTCATATTCACAGTATATGATGAAAAATAGAAAAGGTGGGCTGCTATTCTTTTCATAATCAACCCAGTTGCCTAAGAAAGTCTTTAAATAAACATTCAGTAAGAACATGGCTAGAAACTTAAACTGCAAATGTATCTGTTTAGATTACTATAGATACAAGAGCCATAAATGGATTTAAAAGAAAAGAAACAGAAGATGGAGGGTGTTTGGGACATAGTACAGGAAAACAAGCAACCAAACAAATAAATAAAACCCAAAAATTAAGTTTACAATTGGCCACTTGGGTATTGGAATTTTTAGGCACATATATTATTTGTACAGTTGTTTTTCTGACTGACTTTAAATACTTTATTATATTTCATCATTCAATTAAAGCAAACTAACTCACAGAACTTTCTGACCAAGTCACATCTAAGAAGGCATTGTTACTAAATGGAGTTAGAATTTACTAATATATTTTCTATCTTAAATTCTGTCACAGAGTATGAGACTAGAGTAGCTGATGACACCTCACTTGAAGTCTCACTTTCATCCTCAAAATGGCCTTTTTCTCCAGTAAATCCAGACCATGTGAGGCACTGAGTTAACCAACTTCAGTCTCTGCTATTAGAAGATATTAAATATTGACATGTGCAGTGGGGGGGGGGGTGTCAGATCTTCCTCTTTTATCCCTATTTCTATCCTTTCTTAAGTGCCAAACTCAGAACTGATTTAAAATTTTGGTTTCTAGATCCATTTTTGGACTGTTAATTACAATGCTAGGAAGCCTCAAGAAGTTCTTGGTAAAGTTTGTTTGCATATGGAACACACGTTATGAATATTCATGACAATAAATGTGCCTTTTGCGCTCTCTAAGCACTGCCAGTAATTTGTTCTTTCTTGGTGTTTTGGGGGAATGGTTGGTTCTTTGTTAATTGTATTTCTCTCTTGTAGACAACTCATTCCCTTGGATAATTCGAGTTCATTTCTTTGTTATATTTTTACCTTTGTTGGTGATTTAACAAAGTTGAGCTTGGTAACTTCATCATTCTTGGATTTTAATGTGACTATACAGATTTACCTGAAAATGTGATCTTAGTTAGAGGAAACTTGGGCAAAACACACAAATAAATCAATATAAATTGATTTCTCTTACTAAAATACATCGTTTTCTCTACGAACTTCTATCTGCCTCTCTCTGTTTCTCTCCCTGTACCCTTGTATACTCTAACAGCATGTTAGTTTTTATATGACAGGATATCATCAAGTAGAAGGGTGAATAAATTAATGATTACTATAGCAAAATATTTAAAAGGTAACCATTAAAATAGTAAATTTCAACATACTTTGCTTATTTATCTCTTACTATAAAAATGCAAATACATATAAAAAAGAGAATATGCAAGAAATTGAATTTTGTCTAGTAAAACACATCCAATTACTTTGAGGTATCTTGAAGCAATGTCATTTTATTATATTACTTTTTTTCTTAATTAGCAGAGTCTAATGATAACATGTTACTTTCTTTTAAAATAACAATGTATGATGAATGTTATTGTGTCTCTTATGAATAATCCAAATAAATTAGTAATATGCTAGAAATATTTCCTGTGTGTATATTTAAGTAGGTTTGCAAATAATTGTATCAATTATTCTTTTCTATATCCTTTCATTTCACGTTTCTTATCTATAGTTTTTAAAAGCAAATCAAACTTGTAACATTGCCATATCTTTAACAAGGTCAAATACATAATTAACATTTGTGTAGTATGTATCAGTGTGTAATGAAGCTCTGTTAACACCACTTAAAAATGATATAGACTAGACGGACTTGAAGTTGACAGATGGGAGCACAGAATTTAAAAGCTTACAATTTGCAAATGAAAGGTTTTGCAAAATGCCAATCTAATATTCAACTCAATATTATAGTAGCCAGCACCATAATTAAGTACATATACAAGAAATCAATTATTTTAATTCTCAACTTTCAAGCTTTACTGTAAAACAACATAATGTAGATAAGAAAATATAGTTTCCATCATTTGTTACTTTGGTGCTAATTTGCAATTCTGAGCTTCCCGAACCTTCCAGTACTATAGGTATTTTTTATAAACTCACGCACATATTAATTACCTAAATTACAAATTGATTTTTGTAAGGAAACTCTGCAGAAAATATCTAATACTTCTTAATATTAAATTTAAACCCATGGATCACTGAACAGGCTAAATTTATAAGTAAACTGAAACATTGAAATTCTGAAAATTAGAAGAGAGAGTTAATGTGCTGCCTAATAACTTTATAAAATAAAATTTTGCCTAAATTTATCTGCAATGTACCCAAAGGCTATGTATTCCTTTTTCTATATTCCTTGACCCAGTAAATAACAGTTGTTTGTTTAGCTATATTTCCTTATCGATTTCTCTTTTTAAAATCACTGCTGCTTATAAACAAGTCTTGCATCTAAATATGCACTTTCTTTGAGAATTTCACTCACATTTTGTTGTGAATGTCTTCAAATAGATATATAGTATTCAAAATTTTTATTAATGAAAAGGTTGAGGTCATTTTTCTGATCATTGTTGTCCATTAATCTATCAGCAGAATTTCCAGAGCCTTTTTTTTGGTCTTGCAAATATGTTTAACATTTCACAGAGTTATTGGCTGCCCTCAGAAGAAGAATCAGCCTCTCTCATTTGATCTCTAAGTCTGCACTCTTTTCATGTGTATCTTCGTACCAGGATGCACATCTACTGAGCCATTTTCACTTTTCCCTGCCTGCTCTTAGGACTCTTTACAGTGAAAACAGCACCTGCCTTTACCAGAGCCATGAAATATAATAAAGATTCATGGAATACTGAGAACTAGAAGGAAATCAGTCAACCTGTTACAGAAGTTGTAGGGCAAGTGTCAAGATTCAACAGCCCTAGAGGCCTAGATTCATGAGTGGTAACAATACTGCAATTAAAGATGTAAGTTATTGAGAAGCAGAAAACAGTTGAATCAAAATGGACTTGTTAAGAATACAGATCAAGAGGTTTAGGGACTCAGAGTCTATCTTCAGATTTATGACATTATCTTTGGATTAAAATAGAGGAAATATTGGGACAAAAACAAGATATCTGTACTGTCAATAACCATCTTTATTTGGGGGCTGGCTACTTGTTGTTTGGGGTTAGTCTCATTTCATTATGAAACAGGCGTTTATGAATTAGCCTTGATTTTATGAACCCCAAAATCTCTCAAGAGCAAAGGTTGGGAATAATGACTTTGTTCTGTATTTTCAACCTTGACAGGAAATGAACTAACGTAGAGAGTCTGAGTCATCAAGATATCCAAACCCAAATAAAGGAGACAAATTCAAAACACAGAGGTAGAAATGTCACGCTTTTAATGCTGCTTTGGGTTAGCTTGTAGGCCCAAGTAGGAATACTATTTTTCTTTTTCTTAGGAAAACTAGTTTCTGTCTATTACAAATCTTCCAATATTTCTAACTACTACCTGCTGTGTATAAGACACGACACGAAAAAGAGTGTAACGAGAAATGTTACAATCATGTACTGAGTTCTGTCTCTTTCCTGTGCATGGATTTATGACATTCTGTTCTAACCATTTTGTGAATGATGGATTGAGTTTTCAAGATGTTAAGTAACCTTGTAGTTTTCCACTAAGACAAGGAAAAGAATTTTGAATTTCTCAAGCTCTAAAACACAGCAGCATGTGAGCACCAAGACTGCATAGAACACTTAACATATTGCTGGAGTCAAGATTGTTGCACAATCGTTTTTTGAATAAATTAAGATAGTTATGAAAATGACTATGTTGCCTCCCTTGGGCATTTCAAGAAGTTTAAAATTCATCTTTTAAGATAGGAATAGTACAGGGGAATGCTGACCAACATTGAATTTATCAAATATTTATTTGATTTTCACCATTTCCTGGAACACTGTTAGTGTATCAGAAAGAACAAATTGTGAGGGTGTGTGTGTATGTGTGTGTGCATGTGTGTGTGTGTGTGTGTGTGTGTGTCTGTGCATACACGCATGTGTATGTATATATCTGTATGATTACATGTGTATAAAATGATAAGTGAATAAATGTATAGATTCAAAGAAAAAAACTTATCTTCATGGCACACTTTGATAAAATAATTTAATATATTTTATAGAATATTACAAAGCAATATTTGTAACATTAAAAATACTGTGGTGCCAGTAAAATCCAAAGTATACTATTTAAGGTATTTCTTTTTAATATAAGAGCCTGAAGAAAAGGCAGTTTGAATGTCAGAAGCTATAACTATAGGAGAAGCTTTTGATGCCTCAACCACGCAAAGAGCACCAGGGAATGTGGAATGCCAAGAGCAGGAGCAATAGTCATTCCCTAGAAAAAACACACATAACGCTTACTTAATACCAAATTGTAAAAACATACATATATACGAGTAATGTTTTAGAGGCTGAACAGGTTTTATTTATGTAGTTAGGTACACACACACACACAGAGGTATTTGAAATGGAGTATGGGGGAGGATTTTGGGGATGAAAGAAAAGGAGGAAAAGTGGTAATTAAATTATAATCCCAAAAGTAAAACATTAAGAAAAGACTTGTGGAGTAAACTATTTTTGGATCCCTCTTCTTATTTTAATAAGGAAATGAGAGTTTGCCTTCTCAGTGTGAATTCTAAGTATGCATATTCATAAATATCTTCTAGGTATATTTTTTTCCTAGGTGCATGCAATCTATTTAGAGAATATGTGGCATTTGAATGTGAGAATGCATTCTGTTATTTTTTTATCCAGTGTGACTTTATGTCCAGCTCATTCTGTCTTGAGAAACAAAATAATCACAGGAAACATTCAGAACTTTAATTTCTGCATTCTGAGAGGAGAATGAGCTCGAAAAGGGAGTGTAGAAATCCATTTCCATATATTTACTTTCTCTTTCACAGTTTGGCAGCTCTGTTATTTAGAGGCAAGAAGGGAGAAACAATGACCTTAAAGTACACATGATGCTTTGGAACTTGTGATTTCAGGGGATGAATAAGTCTAAAAATCTCTCTCCTTGAAATTTGTTTCCAGAATGTTAACTGCAATGCTAGTTATATATAGCAGTAAATTCATGCTTAATTTGTGCAAAAATCATGGTGTGATGAATACAATTAAGCGCCTCGGAGGGAATAATTATATTACTGCATAAAGCTGGTGGTTCTCAAATTGCTTGGTGCCTGGACTTTAAATTGGCCTGATTTCCTGTTGTGAAAGTCACCCATTGCAGCAACACAAACGCAGCAGCAAAGGTGCAGGTTCAAAGTCACAGAGAAAGCATGCTTTTCTTGATCAACTGCCATATGTCCTCCTTTAAGAGAAAAGGAACTCACGACATGCTTACCAAGATGATTGAACTAACAGATTAAAATGCATTTCAATACTGAATACTGTCAAGTCTGTTATAAGAAGGGAGTATTTTTAAACAAGGAAGGCATAGCTGCTTATAATCATATTTTAAAAAATACCTGTGAAATTGGCTTATAAAATTTATATATAATTTAACTTAATTAATGCCTCCATTACTAGTGCTTTGAAATAAATAGATAACAGTTAGCATATCCTTTGTAAGAACATAATCATTCATGGTAAAATATGAATGTATTGGTTCTAAGGAAAATATCATGCTGAAATTTTTCTTTGTTAAATATCAAGCTACTAAGCTGCGTCTAAATGAGCAGGCATTATTTGATTTTAAATAACTTTGTTTTTCTTAATGAATGGTTACAAAAGAAACATCTCCACTACACTAATGATATACAATTGATTTACATGAGGTCATTCATATCTAGGCATTAATATAGTAATTTATCTTCTGTGATAAACAATAAGAAGCTAAAAGCACAAAACACACTCACAGAAGGGAGCAGGGAAGGACCTGGATGGGAAAGGGGACAGGGAGGAGAAGAGGGGAACATGATCAGCTATTGGGTTGGAGGAGCAGGACTGAAGCCCTGAGGGCCAGCAGAAAGAATGGAAATAGGCAACCTCACATGGTAGGAGGTGGGGAACCCTCTAGAATGTACCAGAGACCTGGGAGATGAGAGACTCTCAGGACTCAAAGGGAGGGACTTTAGATGAAATGCCCTACAGTTGGGAGAGGAAACTTGTAGAGCCCACCTTCAATAGAAAGATAGGGCATCAAGTAAGGGATGGGATTGTCATCCTACAGTCAAAACCTCTGACCCATAATTGTTCCTGTCTGAATGAACTGCAGGGATGGAAATGGAAAAGAGCCAGAGGAAAAGGAGGTCCAGTGACAAGCCCAAAGTGGGATTGAGCTCAAGGGGAGGTCCAGGGTCTGACACTATTGATGAGGCTGCAGTGTGCTCACAAAAAGGGGCCTAGACTGACTACCCTCTGAAAGACCCAACAAGCAGCTGAAACCATCAGATACAGATATTTACACCCAACCAGTGGACAGAAGCTGGTGACCCCTGTGGTTGAATTAGGGAAAAGCTGGAAGAAGCTGAGGAGGAGGGTGACCCTGTAGGAGGATCAGCAGTCTCAACTAACCTGGACCCTCAAGATCTCCCAGACACTGAGCTCCCAACCAGGCAGCATATACCAGCTAATATGAGGCCCCAATGTATATACAGTCGAGGACTGCAGGGTTTGGACTCAGTCAGAGATGATGTACCTAACTCTCAAGAGCTTGGAGGCCCCAAGGAGTGGGGAAGTCTGGTGGGTGTGGGGTTGGGGGTAGGGACATCCTTGTAGACACTGGGTCTAGGAGGAGGTATGGGATGTGGAACATTCAGAGGGTAGACTGGGAGGGGCATAAAATATGGACAGTGAAAAAAATAAAATTATGGATGGGCCTGGTGCTGTTTTTGTGAGCCAACCCCTTCATGAATAAAGGAGCCAGTCAATAGCTGAGTAGGCAGGACTTCCAATTGGACAGAAGAAGAGAGGGAGCAGAAGAGAACTAGTACCAGGGCAACAGAGGGGTAAGATGTAGCTGCTAGAGTTTCCCATTATTGTGGCAGATCAGCAAGGATTTGCCACTGGAGGAATCAGATTTTAATAAGGCTTATAAGATTAGGTTTTAGTTGTTACGCCCAGAGATTAAGTTACCATTGTTTCTGAACTAAGTTTGTGTTGTGTTTTCAAGAGGCAGCTCATCTCAGTTCAAGAGAGAAAGGTAGAAGGCAAAGCATGGGTTTGCCAGATGTGCACCACAAAGGCCATGGCGGATTTGAAGCATGGGGTTGGCGTGGTAGTGACCCGCCATTGGGAACCTAGCAAGCTGGATGGAGATGTTTTTGGAGCTCCAGGCCAGTGAATCTCCACAAATCTTCAGTGCATGACCTGCTAGGCCACCGGGGCAGAGAGTTAGAGGCACAAGCGTGAGAACATGATGTGTCCACTTTTTAAATATTTCACTCAACATAAAATAAGGTACAACAATATGAATGAACCAGTACCCCCAGAGCTGCAAGGGACTAAACCACCAACCAAAGAGTACACACGGAGGGACCCATGGCTCCAGCTGTATACATAGCAGAAGATGGCCTTGTTGCACATCAATGAGAGGAGGGGCCCTTGGTCCTGTGAAGGCTTGATGTCCTAGTGTAGTGAAATGACAGAATAGAGAGTGGGTAGATTGGTGAGCAGAGGGAAAGGGGGTGGGATAGGGGAGTATCAGAGGGGAATCGAGGAAAGGAGATAACATTTGAAATGTAAATAAATAAAATATCTAATAAAAAATTTTCAAACACAACTAACAAAAAGTAAAATAATATAAAATATGAGGAAAAAGTCATAGGTTTTCAATATGTACAATTTTAAATAATAGTGCTAACAAGAAGATTAAGAAATAAAGGTAGCTTCTAAGACCAGAGAAACAAAATTGAGAATCCAGGGGAAAAAGGAAAAGATTGTAGAAACATAGCTTAGGGCTGCATAGCTATGGGCAATGGTATTATACCAGTTATGTTAAGCATTATAAACCACTCTTTGTAAAGAGATAATGAAGATGTCATATAACTTTTCAGTACCTTTGCTAATGTTTTGAAGCTTGCAGTCAGTTTGTAACTAACTATCCTTTAAGAGCTACCCACACTGAGGACATTGAAGACTAGAGATTCTGATTTACTTATGACGCCACTGCTCAAATTAGCAGACACATCTCTCAGGGCTATGGCAGTGCTGGTACTCTGGTCCATGCAGGTACCTTTGCTAGTATGAGGATGCTCACCCTCTTACATTTTCTGCCATTTTTCTCCTTGGCCTCATCATATTATGGACAATTATTATTTTTTTTTACATTTCCGGTGTTCTTTTATTTATTTTGTTTTAGTCATAGTTTTTCTTCACTATTCATGAATTCTCTCAGAATCCCAACTTCACATAATTGAGGACAACAGGACATTGCATGAGTGATCAGATGACATAATTAATAACAAAAACAATTAAAAGCTTAACTATACATTCTATTGTTCCCGAGCATCTTAGAGAATTGGTTCACATGGAAGATGAGGAATTATGATACTGAGAAACAGAATAAATTCTACCAAATAGAGAGCAGATTGCTGAATGTATGAAGGCTATGAAACTATTGATTCAATTAATCTCATTTGGGCTCTCCTCAGCAACTTCGAAACCCTAGAGAGCTTTCTTGTAGAACTGTTGATTTAACAGAACACAAACTATCCGGGGAACATTTCACATGTGAAATAATGTCTTTGTTCTTTTTCAAATGTATTTAAGTTCCACCTCATTTCCATCTACTATGTAAGCATGCAGACAAGCCTCTTGGAAAAAAAAAAGACATTACTGACTTATTTTAGAGAGGGTATAAGAGTTGAATAAGGAAGAGCAGTTCGTTTTAAAAGATAGTATTGCTAAGTGTATCTAATTGCTAATGGGCGACACTTCTCTCTGCCTTCTAAACCTGCTGACCTTGCACTGGACCTTCAGACTACATTTCTCTAAGCAGATGAGCAGGCTTATTTAGCATCTAGAAATAACACTCGGTTGTGCTTTTCCTTGATTCTTCCCTTAGCATTGTGTACACCCAAGCAGGTGGACAATTAATGAACTTCAGGCCTGACAGCACACATCTACAAAACTAGCACACCAGTGCCCTCCAGAAGAATCTGGTGTTTGAAGACAGCCAACCAAAACCTAAATAAATGCAAGGAAGCTGAGCACAAATGTTGAGCATAAATTTACCTTCTTCATAGGTTGCAAACTAACAATAATATTCAATATAAAAGAGATTTTTAAAAGCTCTTTTTTTTAACTTTTATCCGAAATGGCCTTAATATTGGTTTGAATTATCAGATACCGAAACTTAACACAACCATTGATTAAGAAGGCATGAATAAACAAACATACAAATCAGTATTTTTACTCAGAAGAAATTCTAAAACCTGTGGAAATTTGACTGAGGTAAAACAAAGCAGAGCTGAAGAACAACACTTGTCTAGTTTCTTAATGATGTATATAGAAAAAATTCAAATATTATTATTTACAATTTTTTCAAGTAAGAAAAATAGGCCATATTTTATATTTAAAATGGTTTCCAAAATGTTTAATGCTTGGAATACAATAGGCTGTGACTACAACTTATTCAATTAAATTGTATTATTTAATATATAATTTCGTGACTTTAAAATGTATCACGTCAGTACCAGTGTGAGGAGCTATTATCACTTTATACTAAATTAATATTAAATGCATTGAACATTATTGATCAAACACCATGATATTATAATCATTAAATTTTATACAACAGAGTATATTTGAGTTGTATAAATACATTTTGCAAATAGTTCTTTTTTCATGTTTATTTTAATACAGAAATAATTTCTTTAAAGATCATTAAATTTTTAGACATATATTTTTATGATTTGAATAACTCAAGTCATCTAATAATAACTAATATTATTATTATTAGATAATAATATTATCTAATAATAACTAAGCCATCTAATATCTGGTTTTTTGTTTGTTTTCCCATGGGTAAATTTTCTTTCTATGAGGACTATTTATATTAGAGGAAAATATCAGGACTAGAGAATCCAAAGGTCTTGCATCATTATTGAATATTGCAATGAAACAGGCAAAGCTTCCTCTCAAATTCTCTTTACGCATTTGGGGAAAGCTATACCTGTCTCATGTTCTCAAAGACTCATTGCTTTTCATGCAAGAAGCAAGTATCAAATTTTCTACCACACATGGTATTAGTTACTTCTGTAAGCTTCCAGTTACAGACATATATGACTCACAATGGCACAGTAGCGGCATGGCAGCTGGAGTCTGCGACCTGAGAGTATACATTTTGAACTACAAGTTGGAGGCAGAGAGAATGCACTGAAAAAGTCCAGGACTATAAAGCCTCGAACCTGTCTCTGAGGTCAAGGACTGAGGAGTAAAGTACTTGATTCTGCACAGCCACATCTCTTAAACCAAGTGTTTAAATGCTCAAGATTATAAGGGACATGACATTCAAATGACCACAAACCTAGAGGTAAATGTCTTCAAAGATATTATCACTAGGAAGAGAAAATTCAAGAACAATGTCACCTGATTTTGGCTTTTTAAATTAATAAGAACTATATCAAGGTACACCATTTGCAGTATGCACAGCATGTAGCTGAGGGCAGAATTCCCCTTTATAAAACTTTCGTTTGTCCTTGATTTTCTGGATTGCATTATGACATCCAGATGCTGAGCTGAGAAAATTTTCTTTCCAGCAATAGCATCTGGCTCCTTGGCAGCCTCTCCCTGCCCTTGTGTTGGCTGCCTCACAGTTGTCTTCGGGCTGTGAAGTAGTTAGGGTGCTGATGTGATATCTTACTCACTTGGACGCCATCCCTTTTAGCTCTCTAATGTTATCCCCACATGGAACGTGTCTCACATTGAAAATTTCCTGCAAATAGAAATTAACAGAAAAAAATTGATATGTGATTTTAAAAGTTTAACATGGAAACACTGAAATGATTTTTAACTCCCTAAGATGTGGCAGCATGATAAGGAATTATATCTAATTCACATTTCCTTATTATCGCTACAACTTCTTATTTACCATATTACTTTCCCTTCTCCATTTCAAAATATATCTAAGTATATATGACTTTAATTTTTAAAAATATAGTGTAATGATAGGTACAATGACGATAATATAAAATTAGTTAATAAATACATGAAATATACTACCTCACATTTATGAATATTTCTATAAGCTAGGGCTATATTTAATGTCATCTACTCTTCATAAAAGTTTATCACTTTGATCACATTCTTCATTAAAATACTGGAAACAATTTTAAAAGATTTCCAGTATCCAATCAAGAGAATGTTCAGGAAAAAATTGGCCATTATCAAGCAAAACATTTTAAACCTGCCCCTAGAGATGGGCTGACTTTCCTATATGCCAATTCCTCCGGGCACAGTTGACAGCACCCTTGCTTCCTGATCTCCTTGATATCTTCTCTTGAAGTCACAGCATCATGAGGTCCTGGGCTTCTATATAAGCCTCTCTCTCTCTTGAACTCCTAACCCACTAAGACACCACTGGTCAGTGAGTCATCACACTCCAACCTTGTTTGAATTAATCTAAAATCCATGTCACTACACTTCAGTAATATCTCCACTTATGAGATTACTAGATAGCAGGTTGCCTAGTAAAAAAAAATCCTTTTCCTGAAGTTTTATGATGGAATATTATTAAAAAATAATACCACTAGATAGTCCCTAAACACTGACCAAATCCTGGTCATTCTTCTGAAGTCTTCACACTCACAATTCATTACAAACCCAAGGAAGAAGTTCCCAGGCAGAAGTGATCATGATTCCTGTTCTCAAATGATCTTTTTGCTGACTTGGGCCCTCTTTTCCTTTAAAATTGCTGTGAGCTTTGTGTAAATTGCAGGTATTAGTATGGTGTTAAGTGTTGCAAATATTTTTGCCAGTTGTCATTCGTGTTTACTTCTTTACAATTTATGACAATTCATGAAAGCAGGGTTATGAAGATTATTCAAAATTAAGTAGATATCTAAAGCTATTATTCATCATAGTTTTTCCAAGAAACAGGAAACTCAATTACTTTAATATTTGCAAAGAGACTGTTAATTTAGCTTTTTTGAAGAAATAAAATAAAGGGCTCAGTAAAACACCTTTAATCTAGAGTGTGGTGGCATAAATAATATTAAATATCCTCAGATATTGTAAGTATGTTACAGGAAATTTTCTGCTTCTTTTTCCTGGACATTTCAGAAAAGTAATTGTTGCTGGTAACATGGGTATGCATTAGGTCTATTCTAAAGAATAAGCTCATACATGCATAATTAAATCAGAAGTAGAGTGTAACTTAAAACTGAAATCATGGAGACAATAGGTATATTTGTGTTAACAATAGAGGCCATTCACAACATACACCAGTTAGAAATGGAATCCTGTCCTTTTCTACCTTGTCTTAACTATGGAAACTCAGAAAAACTTAAAAGGTATATTTTATCATTCATTATGAATAGCCAATGGTTTGAAAACA
Source organism: Tokudaia tokunoshimensis (assembly GCA_036184795.1). Taxonomy (NCBI): domain Eukaryota; kingdom Metazoa; phylum Chordata; class Mammalia; order Rodentia; family Muridae; genus Tokudaia; species Tokudaia tokunoshimensis. Next base: position 28,085,774 of record BTHU01000011.1, on the reverse strand, counting down.
TTGATGTTTTAGAAAGCCTGAAAATAAAAATGGATTAATGAATTCCTGTGTTAATGGAGTTGGAACATTTGTGAAATAATCACCATATAATGCCCCCATGCACCAAACTCTCATCGTATAGTAAGGGTTAATAAGAATTAGACTGAAAGGTAAGTTTGCATGAGGATACTCATACAACGGCAACTCTATTTGCTCATTTAAAAACAGGAATCATAATCATCTCTACCCGGGGAACTTCTTCCTTGGGTGTGTAATGAATTGTGAGTGTGAAGATTTCAGAAGAATCATCAGGATTTGGTCAGTGCTTAGAGAATATCAAGTGGTATTATTTATAATAATATACCATCGTAAAACTTCAAGAATAGGATTTTTACAAGGCAACCTGCTATCTAGTAATCTCGTAAGTAGAGATGGTACTTGTGAGTAATGAAATGGCTTTTTGGTTTATGCTACAAAAGGTTCATAAACATATGTAAAAAACTACTTACATAAGATACATGTGTATTGAAAATTTATAAATATACACCTTGTATTATTATAGTACTATACTAGGACTGGGAAAGGTAAATCCTAGAAGACCTTAAAGAATATATATATATATAATCAAACTGACCATATTATTTGAAAATATGAACCCGCAAACTTTAGCAGAAGTGAAAATGGACTTGAAAAAATCTCTGAAACTGTTAAGTTAAATTGTGTGTGTGTGTGTGTGTGTGTGTGTGTGTGTGTGTGCACATGCAGGGGAAAATCTTTTAATTGACTTACTGTGGGGATTAAAAAATTTACGTGGCAGCAAATACCTTTTGATACATAGACATGGGATAGCAACATTTTTTCTTGAAATTACAGTAACCTTGTCATGATTGAGGTCTACATGCTTTATCCAAACAAATGTTTTGTCATCAATTATGACATTCTGTTTCCTCGGGATATTAAAAATTGGGGGATGAAATCAATGTCTAATTACAATAATTGGTTTATTTGCTAAGTGAACATATTTGCTAGTGATGCATTTCCAAGTATATTCTTATATGTTCATTTCCAATAATCTGTTATTATTTCAAACATTTGATCTATTTTGAAAAGATGTGACATAATAAACCCTTTAAAGCTCGGAACACCCTAGATACAACTCACAGACCACATGAAGCTCAAGAAGAAGGAAGACCAAAGTGTGGATACTTTGATCCTTCTGGAAAGTGGATCAAAATACTCATGACCCAAAGCCAGCCATTGAACTGAGCATAGGACCCCCCCAGTGGAGCAACTAGAGAAAGGACCCAAGGAGCTGAAGAGGTTTGCAGCCCCACAGGAGGAACAACAATGTTTATCAACCAGTATGCCCAGAGTTCCCAGGGACTAATCCACCAACCAAAGAATACACATGGAGGGACCCATGGCTCCAGCTACATATGTAGCAGAAGATGATCATTTCAGACATCAATGAGAGGAGAGACCATGGGTGCTGTGAAGGCTCGATTCCCCAGAATAGGGGAATGCAAGTCAGGAAATTGCGGGGGGGGGGGATAAGCAGGGGGAGGGGGCATAGGACATAGGATAGAGACTTTTCGGAGGGGCAATGTGGAATAGGGATACCATTTGAAATGTAACAAATATCAAAAAAAAAAAAGACATTTCACTAGAAAATGCAGGGCTAAAAGTATAGAATATTCTCTTTAAAGAAACATCTTATGCTGGGATGTCAAAAAGCTCCCTCATTGTGTTTATTTAATTAGTGGCATGCCACCAGTAGAGTGGGATATTTTGCACACTCCTGCAACTTACAGAGCTGCTACTTGGTGTGACCAAGTAATTGAACTGTGATTCAGTTGCATGAGCTTTAATGGAAGAGCATTGGTGTTATATAAAATCAACTTCTTCACACATCCCATAGACAAAACACAAGAATAGTTACAAAACTAACTTCAACTTGGTCAGATTTTTAAAAAATTCATTTAAATAAGATAATCTTTGTGTGCTATCTATCCAAGTCTGAAAATACTACCAAATTGTGAAGTTTCAAAAATTTCTTTGAATTAATTGCAGCCTTTTTTCTAATTGTCAAAGTTTCTTTAATTAATTATTTAAATATTTAGTGTGATTTTTGACCTCTGAGAAGAAATACAAAGAACAATGCAAATACCTTGTCAATTAGTTAAAGCAATGGGTCATACACGTAACCTAAAAGCTGTACAATTTCCATGGGCAGTTGTATAATCATGAAAAATACTTAATTAAAAGTAATTATCATGATATCATCATAGGAATGTTAATAACAAACAGCAAATCACATCATTCTCTGAAATTATATGTATGTGTGGTCCCTAATAAAAATTTACATGTTCTAGTCTGATTATGTTCAGGATGAAAACTGTTTTCATGTTACTGAAAGAAAAATACCTGCCAAGCTAAAATTAGTCTTGCTAGATAAAACAGAAAAATATACAATAGCCCATGACAGACAAGCTAGATCTTATATCCAATGTACTACAACATTTAGGTGCATATGAAGGAATCAGATTCAGCTGCTATCACAGAAACAGATGGTGGAAGTTACCTGCTGACCAAACAGGATCAGCAGGGTGGAATCAGGGTGGGTCAGCTCATCTGGAAAGGATGCTCTCAATTGTCATTACACACATCAATTGGTTCTGATACCACTGTATGCCATGCAGTGCCCAGGGGCCGTATGGCATTCCTTGAAACATTTACCATGAAACTGCTGAAACATAATTTTGGTCTCACATTCCAAAATGAGTTGTTAAATCCCCACAATAAAAAATTAATGTCGCTAGCATTATATTATTTAAATTAAGCAGGCATCCCTCCTTTAAAGATGCAAGAGCCTTGTTTGATATATTTCCAATTTGCCTGCTAATTTATAAAAGTAAAATGATACTGTATTATTGTTGTAAAGTTAATCAAGGCTTTAATGGGACAGTTATGTTACTATCAAGGAATTTTTTATTGTTTTTTCTTACTGTAATATATATGTTCAGTGAGCTGATTATGCAGTGTGACACTGATTTTACTAATTACAAAGTTATTACTGTATCTGTAATGGGATGAAATTTGATCTTCCTAACTTGCTAATTTACACATGGAGATCTGATTCTCGGGGAAAATTAGCAAACAAATATTATATATATCCTCATGAAACCCATTACATAATTTACATATTTACATCAATATACCATCTTCCCAGTCTTTTTGTTGAGTGAAGCAATTTTATTTTGTAAATACAATTATTTCAAATAATTTACAAAACAGTGCCTACAAACATGAAAATGCCTATTTTAAAGTACATGTTCTGTGTGAAAAAGTGGTCTACTTTTAACATATAAGAAACTTCTAAGAAATACACACACAAAAATATTTGGGAATGTTAGCAAAAATAAAATGTATTATTTATTATTTGGAGGTTTCTATTACTATAAATGTAATTCCATTACAATAAAGATTCATATTTTAATGTTTACAGACTACTTTCCATATACTTCAGATTCAAAACTCGTTTCAGGCCTATTAGCGAATATTTAATATGTAAAAATAAATATAATTTAATTGAAATAGAAAGAGAATCAGACATAATTCTTGTTGACTTAATAAAATAGATAGTAATTTAGTTGTTTTATAGTTTAAATTAGGTATTCTTATTCTCTTATCATCATCACATTTGGAGCATAATTTTGAAAATTCAGTTATATTTTAATAACAATCTAAACTTTGAAATATAACCAATAAGTTTAACTTTTAAAATAATAGATTTTATTTTAACTATCATGATAATTTTTTCCTAATTTAAAAAAAACTGCTTTGCCAACCTATTATTTTATTTACCTTTTAAAGTTGTTTTATTGATTCTTTGCGGATTCACATCATGCACCCCAATTCCACTGATATACCTCTTCTTTTGTATCCAACTTTTGCTCTTGCAACCTCCTCTCACCAAAATAAAATTTATAATAATAATAATAATAATAATAATAATAATAATAATAATAATAATAAACATCTCATTTGGGATGTTATAGTTTGTCACAATGTGTTACACAGTATACCTTTTCGTCCACATACCTTTACTGCAAATGTTCATTGCAGTTAATCATTGGTCTGGTTAAAGGCCTCTGGCTTCTGCTGCACTCTCAATATTGGATTGTTACTGGGACTTTTCTTGGATATCCTGTTGTTGCTCTGTGTCATGGAGATCTTCTAGATTTAGTTTTGCAGGACAGGCCCCTTCACATCCTTCAGCAGTTCATATACCTGCACCTTCACTATCAAGGTCAGTTTTACTGTACTGCCCAGGTGAGATAGAGGACTGGATCTGGTTATTGCTGCAGCTGACAATGGGCAGGGCTGGATGCCAGCTCTCCTGACTGCCACAGGTGGAAAGCAGGAAGGGTTGAGGCGGACATGGTCTTCCCTGTGCTCAGGTCCTCTTGGTTGGCTCATGCATTTCCCCACCAACGGGGCCATCCCTGCTGTGCTGCCCCAGGTAAGGTGCAGAACTTTCCAGAGTGTGGCAGAAGATGAGAGTTGGAGCCAGTTCTCCAGATTGCGATAGCTAGTGGCCAACCCATTATTTTAAAAGAACAATTCAATTATAAGTAACCAAAAATAATACTTGAAAAATAAAAACCACAGGACGTGCTGAATATTTTATTAAAAACCCATTTTTAAAACCGCTACAGGCTATGGCAAAGCCTCTCAGAAGTTAATTCTTTTTTTTTCCTCCTATACATTTTTGATTATCATTATTTTATTTTCTATATTCTTTATTTACATTCCAAATAATTTCCCCTTTCCCAGTTTCCCCTCCCCAAAGGTCACATAAGCCCTCTTCCTTTCCCCTGTTCCCCATTTGCCTAAGAATTTCATGAACTCATTGTTTTTAATTGCTGAGTAGTATTCCATTGTGTAAATATACATGGAAAATATCTCTGATAAAATTGAAGAAATATATAGAAAAACACGTTAAGATTGACTATTTCGTGGAAAAATTATACAGATAAAATGATAGGCATAAATATATTCCTAAGTTGATTGAAAGTGGAATTATGAAGATTTTCTGATAAAACTGAAAATCTACAAGGAAAATATTTCTGATAAAACTCAAGAAATATATAGAAAAACACGTTAAAACTGACTATTTCATGAAAAATTATACAGATAAGATAGAAGGCATAAAAATATTCCTAAATTGATTGAAAGTAGAAGTAAAAACATTTTCTGATTAAATTGAGGATTTACATGGAAAATATCTCTGATAAATTGAAGAAATTTATACAGATAAATTCGTAGGAATTAAAATATTCCTAAGTTGATTGAAAGTAGAATTATAACCATTTTCTGATAAAATTGAAGATTTACATGGAAAACGTTTCTGATAAAATTGAAAAAATATATGGAAAAACATTAAAATTGAAGATTATCATGGAAAATTATACAGATAAAATGGTAGGCATAAAAATATTTCTAAGTTGATTGAAAGTGAAATTATAAACATTTTCTGATAAAATTGAAGATTTACCTGGAAAATATCTCTGATAAAATTGAAGAAATATATTAAAAACGCGTTAAGATTGAGTATTTCATGGAAAAATTATACAGATAAAATGGTAGGCATAAAGACATTCCTATAATTTTTTGAAAGTGGAATTATAAACACTTTCTGATAAGATTGAAGATGTACAAGGAAAATATTCCTGAAAAAATTCAAGAAATATACAGAGAAACATGTTAAAACTGACTATTACATAGAAAATTATACAGATAAAATGGAAGGTATAAAAAGGTTCCTAAGTCGATTGAAAGCAAAATTATAGACATTGTGTGATAAAACTGAAGATCCACATGGAAAACACTTCTGACAAGATTGAAGAAAAATCCAGAGAAACATTAAAATTGAAGATTATCATGGACAATTATACCGACAAAATGGTAGGCACAAAAACATTCCTAAATTGATTGAAAGTGGAACTACAAACACCCCCCCCCTCACCAGATGAAACCAAAGATCTATATGAAAAACACCTCTGACAAAATCGAAGAAATACAGAAAAAAAAGTTAAAATTAAAGATTATCATGGAAAATAATACAGTCAAAATGGTAGACACAAAAAACATTACTGAATTGAAAGAGGAGTCACAAACATTTTCTGATAAAATCAAAGATCCACATGAAAAACATCTTTGTTAGACTATGTTTTTTGTTGGGGAATTTATTCTATTGACATTATAAGATATTAAGGAATAGTGATTGTTGCTTCCTGTTATTTTTGATGTTCTTTTTATGTTTGTGTGGTTACTTTCTTTTGGGTTTGTTGGAAAGAGATTACTTTCTTGCTTTTTCTAGGGTGTAGTTTCCCTCCTCATGTTGGCGTTTTCCATCTATTATCCTTTGTAGGGCTGGATTTGTGGAAAGATATTGTGTAAATTTGGTTTTATCATGGAATATCTTGGTTTCTCCATCTATGGTAATTGAGAGTCTTGCTGTGTATAGTAGTTTGGGTTGGCATTTGTATTCTCTTAGGGTCTGTATGAGATCTGCCCAGGATCTTCTAGATTTCGTCGTCTCAGGTGAGAAGTCTGGTGTAATTTTGAAAGGCTTGCCTTTATAGGTTACTTGACCTTTTTCTCTTACTGCTTTTAATATTCTTTCTTTGTTTAGTGCATTTGGTGTTTTGATTATTATGTGCCAGGAGGACTTTCTGGTCTGGTCCAGTCTGTTTGGAGTTCTGTAGGCTTCTTGTATGTTCACAGACATCTCTTTCTTTAGGTTAGGGAAGTTTTCTTCTATAATTTTGTTGAATATATTTACTGGCCCTTTAAGTTGGAAATCTTCACTCTCTTCTATACCTATACTCCTTAGGTTTGGTCTTCTCATTGTGTCCTGGATTTCCTGGATGTTTTGGCTCAGGAGCTTTTTGCATTTTGCATTTTCTTTAACTGTTGAGTCAATGTTTTCTATGGTATCTTCAGCCCCTGAGATTCTTTCTTCTATCTCTTGTATTCTGTTGTTGATGCTTGCCCTTATGACTTATGAATTCTTTCCAAGATTTTCTATCTCCAAAGATGTCTCACTTTGATTTCTTTATTGTTTCTACTTCCATTTTTAGATACTGGATGGTTTTGTTCATTTCCTTCACTTGTTTGTTTGTGTTCTCCTGTAATTCTTTCAGGGATTTTTGTGTTTCCTCTTTAAGGGCCTTTACCATTTGACCCATGGTCTCCTGTATTTCTTTAAGGGAGTTATTTATATCCTTCTTGATGTCCTCTAACAGCATCATGAGAAGAGCCTTTAAATCCAACTCTTGCTTTTCCGGTGTGCTGGGTATCCAGGATTTGCTGTGGTGGGAGAACTGGGCTCTGATGTTACCAAGTAGCCTTGGTTTCTGTTGGTAGGGTTCTTGTGCTTGCCTTTTGTCATATGGTTATCTCTGCTGTTAGTTGGTCTTGTTGTCTCTGGCTGGAGCTTGCCCCTCCTATGGGCCTGTAAACCTGTGTCTGTACTCCTGGGAGACCAACTCTCTTCTGGTAGGGTCTGTGCATAGAAGGCTGTGGAGCTGTCTGGTTCCCTGCTGCAAATGGCAGCCAGAAGGGAAGACTCCTGTCCCAGCTCCTCCAAAGATCATATGCCTTGTGCACTTCTAGCTGTACCCCCCAGAGAGAAGGTGGAGATCTCACCTCTGCACTCAGAAGTGAAATCGCTGCTGGGAGATCATTTTCTTCTGGTGGCCTCCTATACATTTGTACCAGGTGTGCAACTTAGTCTTCATGATGGTCCCCTAACAATTAGAACCAGGGACCGTCTCTGATTCTGTTGTCTGACATTGGATCCCCTTCCCCTAACTGAACTCCAGAAGTTAATTATTAAAAAAAGTTTTTTTCAATAAGATGCATGATGGATTAAAGAGTCAACCTGGATATGAGTTGGTGGGTTAGAAGACATGGACCAGTGATTCAGGGCCAACTTTCTGCTATACTTGAGATCTCTCATCTTCAACAGTATAGAAAGTGACCTTAAAAATAAGCAAGTAAACAAACAAAAATAAAATTGTTGTACATATTTATGTGGAGAAATATGGATACATGAGTCTGTGTTCTGTATTTGTAGTGTCTTTCTGGACACTGCAATCCTTCAATTATTGTTAATACTGGCTTAGTTATATTTATACAAATAATATTATATTACATATACATGATTATTCAAACATAAATGCACAAAACTAGTTCATCAAAAATGGGCTGATGATGAGTTTTTCTCTGATCACAGAACCAGTTTCTAGACACTCATCATAAACTAGGTATGCGATGTTGTTGGCAATCTTTAAGCTTTAGGAGCAAGAATGGAACTACTGACTACCCTACCTAGTGGACCAAGTCAGTACTAGTTGCTACTCCCCCCAAGTTAACCTTGTGAGTAGGAGCTGTGGTGGGACTGGTCCAACTGTTGGGGTATTATTTAAATCCAATGACCAAGGACCTGCCAGCTTCTCAGCTTCTCTGGTTTGATTAAATTGTTGATACTATTTCCAAGCTGATATATTGATCCTCTTGTTCTGTAATTATATGGAATCCTAACTAAAACAGTTTTATCATGTGACAAGATACAATATATAAATATGTTCTATATTACATAAGTATTTGAACACTGTTAATTTTATTATAATTTGAAGAGATTATCAAAGTGGTTGTAATATAATTAAAATGCTCATAACTTTCAATCCATTAATTATGGCTTGCTAGAGCCATGTGATATACCCATTAAATGTATAATTTATATATTTAAAACTTATGAGTTTTCTTAGTAATTAATTATGATAAAAATTATCAACCATGGCTAATATTTATCATATATTGGTTGATGAACAATTAGGATATATTTATTAAACTTTTTGTTATTATATATATATATTATATATATATTATATATTATATATTATATTATTATATATATTATATTATATATATATAATAACAAAAAGTTTAATAATATGATGTTTTCATAAAAATAAGTTAAATTACATCTAGATAAATGATTCAAATAAAATTATCATGTTAATAAACCAGTGAGACACTTGTGGTTTTCAGGCTTTTTGTCTGATTAGAGAAATGTCATTCTATGAATATGAATAAATCATTTTAAAAACTCTGCTATTAGTGTTCCTCACAGAAACAGAATCAATAGAATTCATATACAATCAAAAATGTCAATAGGACCTATACAAATGTAGTGTGTGGATTTTCCTAGAGAGATATGAACAAAAGGGCCCTTCCCCTCAGAAAGGGTGTCTAGGACAGAATAAAAAAGATTCCTTCCAAAGTCAAATTAGTGAAGCCATGAGTCGACTGCGATTACTTACAGGAGTATGGGCCAAAGGCAATTATATCACTATAGAATTCCATGTGTTAATGCAGTTCAGAGTTAACCATCACTGGCTTAAATATGACATGAACAGTAGAAATCAACCTATATCCTGAACCAAAGGAAGTCAGAAATGGTCTAATCAAGAGTGACTAACTTCAGGAAGGTCATTTTTAAGAGCAGATTTGTAGGACTGTCAAGACTGGGTCATGAGAGGGCAACTTATGATAGGAAAATAAGCACATTTAAAGAGAGTGCAAGAAATGAGATAATAGTGTGAAAACATTTCCATATCTCACCACAATACATTTTCATGAAGCAGGACATAGATAATGATGGTAGACATCCAGAGTATTCACAGGGAGGCATGTTGCTCTGAAATGGAGATTCAGAGGAATTTAGGCACTTGGAATCAGAAAACTGATGCCTCAGAGAAAGTCAAAAAACAGTTTCAGACTAAAAGGACTAGTGATATAACAAGCCACCCATCCAAAGCTTGCATTTGGGGACAGAATTGGCTCAAGAGAATTATGTGACCAATCTCACAAATTCAAAGAAGTCTCCAGAGTCATAAGCAAGATTCCTAAACATATATTCATTTTCAGTAATTTCAATGCTATTGTTTTGAAAAACAAAGAACACTGAGCCAGAAATCAATGACATGGTGACACATTTCATTCTTCTGCTATGAACAGTGATTAAATCTGATGATAAAGCTTGACTTTATTCTGAGAAAATTCCTTCCTTTTTTCCATATCTTATGAGGAGTTTTCAAAGTCTGAACACCCACAGTTAGTCTATTAGAGATTGTCCTAAGTATCATTTTCTGTTTTTCTCATTCTAGCAGGCAATGTTGGCACTGTGCTATTTTCCCAAAGATGTTATTTTAATGGACATTACACTGGTGAATTTGGCAACAACAACACACACAGCAGATCTGGGAGGAAATGCGGCTGTTTCTATTGCAACTTTTGGCAAAGATACAGACCTTAGATTTACTATCCCCGAATGCCTCATCTGAATTGATTTTATTATTTTCTACAATACAGAAAGATGCTTTTTGTGTCCATAGGCCAAACTTTAACTCATGATCACCAATATCCCAAAGGTCTTTCTACTTTAGATTCTTCTGGTCCTTAATGCTACTGCAATCACTTTAATACAATCATATAAAAAGAAAGTAAGTCACTACAAATGTTTGCCTTTCCTTGCTTCCACTCCAATGTATGCTTTAGGGACATTTTTCATGCCAAATTCAGTGCTTTTGGAGTGGATCCCCAAAGACTTCTGAGCTTTCTAGTCTATCTCTTTGAATAAATGAGACAGTTAGAATTGGCAAGACTAGTTCCCCAACTTTGAAGCCTCGGGAAATGAGAATACTCGTTTCTTCCTGGTATCATCCTTTGAAGCACTTCCTTTTCTGTCTTTGGTTGTTGTTTAAATATTGAAGCCCAAGGATCAGAAGATGTGAATTTGATTTCTTATTCAACAACAATGTACTCTTTTTATAATTTCAAAAAAAATCCAAACATTTAGATTTCTTAAATATCTGCTTTTTCAAGCATGTAGACAAAAATATTTCTAAGCTATCCATTGAGATGAATAATGTAATAGCTGGTGAAGTGCTCTTGAAACTGCAAAAAAAAAAATTCTTAAATGTTATAAATACTGCTTCGATCATGACTTATGGGTAGTTGTGAGATTTAATAACAATTTTCCCGATTAATATGTATAGTATAATGAATTTCTTCTTAATTGAATTAATAGACAATTTCTTTCTTATATGTTTCATATAATATTTGAAGGCTAAATGCAGAGGAAATATTTTAAGTAAAGGACTCTGGTTTAATTCCTTATCTTTAAAAGTTTCATTGGAAATGCTAGACAACCTTAATAAGAACATATCATAGAACAATCTGGATAATTATGTATCTAAATAATAACATGTTATACTCAAAAAGCTGTATTTCTGTCTACAAAGTATTTTTCAGGAATGTAGAAAACATATAGCTCCGTGAGAGTTACTTGTGTCTTATGCTTTTGTATTTGAAGCCTAATTGCTGAAAATGATAAAGCACTTTTTTTTGTAGATTAGTTTCTCTTTAAAGGAAAGTATTAAATGTACTGGTAAAATTGTATTGTTTAATATATATCATTCATTGCAGCTATTCTGTGACATTTGCAAACAAGTAACATGTCAGTTCCCAAGAAATTTCAACATTGCATAGTCCCATGCATATTAGTTTTATATCTTACCAGGTTTAGTTCAGCTCAGTAAATATCCAATGGGATTTTATAATATTTTGAAAAAGTTAATATTTCACTCTAGCAAGCAATATAAGTCTGGCAACAAAAGAGCCAGAAAGAATCTTAGGGCTCTCTTCTACACTTAGCATCCCAGATCATCAACCGTAAACAACTCAGAGACCAGATCTCTCAGAAGATGCAGTCTTTTCAGGATTCATGAATTTGGCTGATGTGGAATTAGTTCTGAACGACATGTAAGCTGAAAAGAACAATTTAAAGGAGAGTTAACATGTTTCCTTGAAATATTTTTAATATAAAAATTTGTAACACATGTTTACTTTAACATAATCCTCAAACATACACTGCTGAGAATTGTTTTAAACATTTTCTTTTGTAATTTGTAATTGTAAAACTTGCTTTAGGTTAAAAAAAGAAAATATTAATATTGTGGAACAATATCATGTCAATGAGACTTGTTATGAGAAAATAGAGACGAGACAATCATCTGCAGATGTTTGCTCTGAAGAAGCCACCCGTGAAGATCAGAGTGACATTGAGTTGGCTTGTGCCAGATGGACATTGTAGTGCCTACTGGGCATCAAAAGGAAGGCAATGCCAAAAGAAACTATTATATGACGATGAAAAAAATGTTGAAACACAGGTGAACTTAAGTACCTCAGTAATGCTTGTATCCATGTTTTATATGAGACAGAGAAAAGTTAATAACTGCACTCTTTCCATGCCAATTAAGGAGCTTGGATTTTATGCTGAATGTAATAAGGAATTCACAGTAAGAATAACAAAGAAAATGACATTATTAGATTTGCATTTCAGAAAGAAAACTGGCAGAGGCATGTGATCTCTGGGCCAAGCATGGTGAAGCTGTCAGAGTCTCTGCCAGAGTAGGTCCCTTCTCAGAGTAGCTGCAGTTCATACACTGGACTGTACATGAGTAAGATGAAGATGTATACTGGGCTAGGTCACTGAAATACAAAGCTTAATGGGTTACAATAACTATCACTGTTTCTCTAAGAAACAGAACTTTTGAGTTGAAAGTTATATATAAAAATTAATATATATGGATAACTAAATAATATATATGGATATAATTATACATATATATACAAGTGAATAACTATATCACATATATTTACCAATGAATAATTATATCATTTATATATACATAAATATATATATATATATTTATGTATATATATTTATATATATATACATATGTATATATATGTAAATATATTATATATATATATTTATATATATTTATGTGTATATATTATATATATATATAAATATATATATATATATTTATGCACTACATATATACATATCTCGCCTCCTAATAGTGTTACTGCCTGGATCAAAACATGACAAAGGTTCATGTAACAATGTTGTAGGAACTCATTTTTATTGTTTTACAGATTTGGAGTCTAGAAAGTAAACCAAGACAGTTGGTTACTGCAGAGGACTATACATAAAATATATGTTTCAGGACTCTTTGCTTCTAGCTATCCTTTTATACAAGGCAGCAGAATTCCAGTGGTTACCTGAAATTCTACATGATTGTGTATATTGACAAATTGCCCTTTCTAAAGAAGGAGATACGTACTAAAGTGTAAGCGGCTTAGAGAACAGCAAATGGATGGAATCAGAAAAAGAGGTTCCCTTGCCACATAAATACTCACAATACTAAATAAATAATAAAGAATACTAAAAGCTGTACAAAAAAACCAAGTAACATATAAAGACAAAAATATCTGAATTACACCTGACTTCCCAGTAGAAACTGCAAGTCAGAAGGGACAGGATGGATGTTTCACAGGCTAGGCTCTAAGATACCACAGATTCCAACCCGTATTACTATATCAAAAATGTCAATCACCATAGAAGGAGAAAACAAGGCATTCTATAACAAAGCCAAATTTAACCAATATCTATCCACAAATTCAACCTTATAGCCTGTACTAGAAGGAAAAAATTCAACGCAGTGAGGTTAACCCTCAAAAATAGACACTAAACAATTTCATACCAGAAAAACCAAAATAAAGAAAACACACACACACACACACACATACACATACCTACCACCACCACTTCCACCACAATCACTATGACCACCACTACTCCTACAACCAACACCAGTAAAGTTAATCAAAAAAGATGGGGTAATTCCATACCATCAAAAACAAGATACGTACACACAAACACACATGCATTAACACCAAAATATCAGGAAATAGCAATCACTGGTCATTAATATCTCAATATAAATGGACTTGATTCCCCAATAAAAAGGCACATACTAAGAGAATGGATGTGGACTGCTGCATACATGAAAAGTACCTCAGTAACAAAACAGGCATTCCCTCAGAGTAAAGGGTTAGAAAAAGACCTTCCAAGCAAATGGACCCAAGAGCAAGCTGGTGTAGTGATTCTAATATCAATCAAAATAGACTTCTAACCACAGTTAGACAAAAGAGATGGGGAAGGACACTTCATCCTTATCTATATAAAGATCTACCATGATAGATTCTGAACATCATTGTCCCAAACACAAGGGTAACCACATTTGTAACAGAAACACTACCAAAGCTTAAATCAAACATTGAATCCCACATCCTAATAGTGAGAGTATCCAACACTCAATAACAAAGAAAAAAGAGAACAATAAAACAAGGAGTTGATTCTTTCAGAAAATGGACAAGATAGAAAAACCATTATTCCAAATAACAAAAAAACAGAGAAAGAATATCACAATTAACAAAATCAGACTCAAAAATAGGTACATAATAAAGATAACAGGGGAATCCAAAGAATCATTAGGTCATACTCCAAAAATTGCTACTCCACAAAATGGGTATTCCATCACTGTGTATGATATCCACCATGGGCTTTTATATTTAACCTTTATTATGTTGAAGTAGTTCCCTTATCTGCCTAGTTTGTCGAGTGTTACTATTTTGAAAGGGTATTGAATTTTGTCAAATGCTTTTCATTACTCATTTGAGTTTTTCACTGTTCCCCTCATTTGTTAACACTGTATGCTATTTTAGTGCTTTTCCATTATTAAAATACCCCTGCAATCCAAGAAAAATTACTATTTAAATATGAAATCTAATTATTTTAATATGTTACATATTTACAGATTCAGTTTTGTAGCTTATAGTTTCTACTACCCAGCTTTAAGTTCTAGAAGGACCACCCTTACCATTCCCTACCCAGGAACCACGTGGATCCTCTGATGAAACATACACATGCATACACAAACATACACACACACACACACACACACACACACACACACACACACAATTAACTTATTTCTAATATGCTTTTTAATCTCAATGGTTGGACATTTCTAAGCCTCCAGCAGCTAACGTGCCCTTATCTTCACTCCTAGCTCAGCCCATCTTATTCTGCCCTTAAATTAGATGCTCACTTACCACTAGTCTTAGCTCACCAGCCTAAATCTGCCCTCAACTTAGTGGCATTTCTAATATCCTCCCTGCAGCCCCAGGCCCAGTCAAGGGAGTAGCCAATGGTCACTCCACAAAGAATAGGATCTTCAGCATTGATCAAAGCATCAGAACCACCCCCTACAGAGTTTGTTGATACATGTTTTGATAATTTTGGCATATATATTTCTAACCTTTATTTCACCCTTCTTTTATAACTAATACTCTTCCTTTCCTTCCTTTCTCCTTCCTTCATTTCTTCCTTTTTCCCTTGTTTTCCCTTTGTTTCTGTTTTATTATGCCAGTTTTAGATCTCTATTACTAAGAAAATACTATCATGAAAGAGAGGGTTACAAAATGTTCTCCAAAATTTATTTATTCATTTATTTTCTTATTTATTTTGACAAGCATCTAAGAAGGATTAGCACTAGCTAATATTTAGTGGAGGAACACTCAAAATGGATCAATGTGTAAGGTGCTTGCTGAGAAGATTGATGTCCACATACATGCTGTGGCATGTGAATGTCTTCATATATATGTTTATACATTTATTGTTTTGTTGATCATTACAAAGAGCCAGCTATTGGTTTACTGATCTTTCTGTATAGAGTCTTTTCTAAACTTACTATTGTTATTATTATTATTATTATTATTATTATTAAGAATTTCATATACCATACTATATTTATATCACTTCCCCTCCTCCCAACTCCTCTCATGTTGCCTCCCTCTGTCACTCACTTTCTCTCAAGGCCTTGGCCTATTTTCCTTTAAAAATTATTGTTAAATATATAAATGAAAAACAGGGAAAGGAACAGCAAAATGGTAGTGTTACAGTGGCAGTAAAGCTTTATTAAGGAGAAATACTTCTTTCTGGTAATTTGAATGGAATCTGCCCTAAGATTCTAGTTGGAAAGGGCAATTATCTAGCTAAGAGTCCATTCCTCAAAAAAGCAGAAGCATTCTTCAGGAACGTTGATCCAACTTAAGCCATGTTCACCAATTGGGGGTATTATTATCCTTTTAATGAGTTGATATGCTTTTGCTTCCCAGAATTCTTGCTTTTTCATGTAATATTGGGTTTTCTTGTTTATCTAAGTCCTGACTTAAAAGGCCATAGCTTCCTTTTTCTTTTCTCCTTTCTTTTTGGATGCTAGCCAGAGCTTAAGTATAATTTTTGGATATTTTTGTATAATTACTCTTTGACCTCTGATGTCACCTGTCACACTCATTTCCATCATTTGGCTGCTTATGTGGCTTTACCTTTTCACATTCTCCATTTTTCACCCCTTGGCATATATCAATAGTTACAGATTGATTGTCTTGGTGTCTAATCAATTTGCTCTCAAACCAACTTTTTAAAAGTATTTCATAAACAATTTCTTTAATCTATTGCTTTTTGCATGTGAGTACACTGTTGCTGTTCTTAGACACACCAGAAAAGGCCATTATATGACATTACAGATGGTTCTGAGCCAACATGTGGTTACTGGAAATTGAACTCAGGACCATTGGAAGAGCAGTCCGTACTCTTAACCATTAAGGCCATCTTTCCAGCCACTCAAACCAACTTTTGAATTTGCTCCAATGCTCTATTACAAAAACATACATATATACACACACACACATACACACACACACACACACACACACACACACAATTAAGAACCTGGAGATGAAACACTGTTCTCTTTGGGAGCATATGACAATTCTGGTGACAGTAGGCTTAAACTCAATCATATCTATAATAATATCACATATTACTGCATTATGGCTGCTTCTTCTTCAAATTATATGATCACCTACAACATTGGTACTCAACCTGTGAATTGCAACCCCTTTGGGAATAAAGTGGCCTTTTCATAGGGGTCACATATTAGGTATCCTACGTATCAGCAACTTACATTACAATTCATAACAGTAATAATACTGCAATTATGAAGTAGGAATGAAAATATTTTTATGGTTTGGAGTCACTGAAACTTGAGGAACTATAGTAAAGGGTCACAGCATTAGGAAGGTCAAGAACCACTAATATGTATTACCAGGCAGCAGAACTGTACTGCTCTATAGAACACTTAGACTTGCAATCATTGTGTTGAAATACATTAACAACTAGATCAATCTCAGTAATGGTGATGAGATTTTACTTTTTCTTTGTAGAAGAAGGCCGGAGAAACTCACTAAATACCCCCACCCAATTTAATATTAAGAGGGGATCTGTGAAACTTTAGGAGTCATCCCCCATGTTGAGTGTGGGACTTTACAGTGACATAGCTGATGACTTTGAGTGACCATGTTTATGGAAGTAACATTATTTAATAGACTGTGGTACCAAGATTAATATAGAAAGGATTTCGTTGATCTGTAGGTATCCTGTTTCTTTTTATCTCACCAAGAAAAGTTATGCAACACATGAAAAGAAGAAACTACATACACTAAATGTGGGGCATAAGCTGTCTTGATAAATATTCAAGCTTTGAAACTGCTATATATTTTCTACAAAGATATTCTGCAAAACTAGAAATGACTACAACCAAGAATAACCAAAGAGACACAATAAGCTACAGAGAAAATATGGGGTCCCATAAAAATGAAAGCAAATAAAAATCATGTCAAAGAAACTTCAGTGCAGTAGGAACACAGAAAAAGCTACATGTAAATATGTAGATATTCCAAACATGAATTAAAGACACTGTTAATAAGTAAGTAGTATTTATTAAAGATGCTTACAACCCACTTCAGTCATTGACAAAATGACTGGAACAGCAAATCATTATAGGGTAAAGAAAATCCAAACAGCCTAGCTGTCCTGCCAGAGCTGGCTGATGCTTAGAGAATATAACAGCAAATCTGCACAACTTCACAAACTATTTTCTTAAGCAAATAAAATATAATGCAGAAAACCTAAAACAGTCACAAAATGTCTGAAACATATATTGGTATGTAATCAAAGTGCCTAAAATCATAAATATTACCATGTAATGTAGTAATTAAATTTAAATAAATAACATTTAGAAATCAATAACATTTACAAATGTATCAAGTGACTTCTAAAGTGATTAATCCCTTCTATAAATGTATTATAAAAAATCATTAAAAATTAGATGCTAAGTTATCATAGGACCACGTCGTAAAACATAATGAAATGTATCAAAGTTATGTTAAAAACAGGAAAGAAGAAAATGTAGGGGTAAATTTTATTTGTAATCTCTCCTGGGTCTTGGAATGTCCACCATTTGCTTGAATTCATGTTTTTATAAGACACAAACACTTAAACTTGTATTATTAAATTGATTATCTCTCTCTGATATGGGTGAACATTATCAAATAATGTTGGAAGCAGAGATTTTTCCCAAACAAATATAATCACACTCGAATTCACATACACAAACACACACACACTCACTCACTAATTCACTCACTAACATATTATACACAGACTATTCTTCCTTCTAACTTCTTGACTGAGACATCTCATTTTTTTATTAAATTAAAAAATTATTTTAAAATATACAACTCAGTATTGACATTTCTTTAAGTCTTCAAAGTAAATGCCTCTTACACATACGTGATATCTTCTGAAGCTAAAAGTAATATGCACTCAACCAGATTTTAAAATCTATATGGAACATTAAACATGATAGAAATAGAAAAAAATCACTTATGAAGTCTTCTATGACAGGAAATTGTAACAGGTTCCTGATTAGACATAAACAGTTCCAACTCCACAAGAGATGAAAAAAGTGTAACTGTGGCTTCATAGAATGAACTGGGTAGGGTTCCCTCTGTTTCTATTTTGTGGAATAGTTTGAAGAGTATTGGTATTAGGTCTTCTTTGAAAGTCTGAAAAAATTCTGCATTAAGCCCAACTGGTCCTGGGCTTTTTTGTGTTGGGAGACTTTTAATTACTGCGTCTATGTCTTTAGAGGTTATGAGACTGTTTAGATTGTTTGTCTGATCCTGATTAAACTTGAGTATTTGGTATATGTCTAAGAAATTTTCCATTTCATTAAAATTTTTCCAGTTTTGCTGAATATAGGATTTTGTAGTAGGATCTGATTATATTTCGAATTTCCTCAGTTTCTGTTTTTATATCTCCCTTTTCATTTCTGATTTTGTTAATTTGGATACTGTCTCTGTGCCCTCTAGATAGTCTGGCTAAGGGTTCATTTATCTTGTTGATTTACTCAAAGAGCCAATTTCTGGGTTTGTTGATTCTTTCTATAGTACTTTTTACTTCTACTTGGTTGATTTCAGCCCTGAGTTTGATTATTTCCTGCCATCTACTCCTCTTGGGAGTATTTGCTTCTTAATGTTCCAGAATTTCAGGTGTGCTGTTAATCTGGTAGTGTATGCTCCCGTTTCTTTTTGGAGGTACTCAGTACTGAGTTTTCTGTTTAGCACTGATTCATTGTGGTCCACAATTTGGGGTATGTTGTGCTTTCATTTTCATTAATTCTGAAAAGTCTTTAATGTCTTTCTTTATATCTTCCTTGAACAAGTTATCATTGAGTAGGGCATTGTTCGGCTTCCATGTGTATGTGGGCTTTCTGTATTTTTGTCGCTATTGAAGACCAGCCTTAATCCATGGTGATCTGATAGGATGCATGTGATTATTTCAATCTTCTTGTATTTGTTGAGGCCTGTTTTGTGACTGATTATATGGTCAATTTTGGAGAAGGTACCATGAGGTACTGATAAAAAGGTATATTCTTTTATTTTAGGATAAAGTGTTCTATAGATATCTGTTAAATCCTTTTGGTCCATAACTTCTGTTAGTTTCAATGTGTCTCTATTTAGTTTATTTCCATGATCTTTCCATTGATAAGAGTGGGCTGTTAAATTCTTCCACTATTATTCTGTAAGGTGCAATGTGTGTTTCAAGTGTAGAGTGCCTTATTGGGGTGCCATGCCACCTGGCAGGAATTTGAAATTGACCAATGTGAAGTTCCTCTCTCAGTCTTTGAGTAGGAACTCCTGTGTTAGCCATAATCCCCTCCCCCTGGGGTGGAGTGCCCAGGCCAAGGAGAAGCCTTGAAGTGGTATTTCAAGAGCCAGGAGTTTCCTGAAAAACATTAGCCACCTGTGGAGAAGCTTCTAGCCTTGGGGGAAGGATTTTCCCCTGTCTAAATATTTGGAGTTCTCCATTAAACTTTGAGACCTTGAATAGCAGGTGTTATCTTGGTCTCCATCTCTTTTCGCTGCCTTCCCATACATCCCCAGCTTCCCTTCTAGGTAACCCATTCAATGCAACTGCCAGCAGTTACATTCGAGCTTTAGTAAACTTTCTTGTATGAATGTGGGTGCCCTTGCATTTGGAGCACAGATGTTCAAAATTGAGAGTTCTTCTTGGTAGATTTTTCCTTTGATGAGTATGAATTGTCCTTCCTTATCTTTTTTGATAACTTTTAGTTGAAAGTTGATTTTATTCTATATTAGAATGGCTAGTTCAGCTTGTTTCTTGGGACCATATGCTTGGAAAATTGTTTTCCATCCTTTTACTCTGAGGAAGTGTCAGTGTTTGACACTGATGTGTGTCCTGTATGCCCCAAAATACTGGGTCCTGTTTATGTATCCAGTCTGTTTTTCTATGTCTTTTTATTGGGGAATTGAGTTCATTGGTGTTAAAAGATATTAATGAATAGTGATTGTTGTACCCTGTTATTTTTGATGTTATTTTAATGTTTGTGTGACTATCTTGGGTTTATTGGAAGAAGATTACTTTCTTGCTTTTTCTAGTGTCTAGTTTTCCTCCTTGTGTTGGTATTCTCCATCTATTTTCCTTTGTAGTGCTGGATTTGTGGAAAGATATTGTGTTAATTTTGATTTTGTCATGAAATATCTTGGTTTCTCCACCTATGGTAATTGAGAGTTTTGCTGTGTATACAAGCCTGGGCTGGCATTTGTGTTCTCTTGGAGTCTTTATGATATCTGCCCAAGATCTTCTAGATTTCACAGTCTCTGGTGAGAAGTCTAGTGTAATTCTGATAGGTCTGCCTTTATATGTTACTTGACCTTGTTTACTTACTGCTTTTAATAGTCTTCCTTTGTTTTGTGCATGTGGTGTTTTGACTATTATGTGACAAGAAGAATTTCTTTTCTGGTCTAATCTATTTGGAGTTCTGTAAGCCTCTTGTATTTTTATGGGCATCTTTTTCTTTAGGTTAGGGAAGATTTCTTCTATAATTTTGAAGATATTTACTTACCCTTTAAGTTGGGAAACTTTACTCTCTTCAATACGTATTATCCTTATGTCTGGTCTTCTCACTGTGTTCTAGGTTTCCTGGATGTTTTGGGTTAGGAGATTTTTTTCATTTCACATTTTTTTTGACTGTTGTGTCAATGTTTTCTATGGTATCTTCTGTACCTAAGTTCCTCTCTTCTATCTCTTGTATTCTGTTGGTGATGCTTGCATCTATGACTCCTGTTCTCTTTCCTAGGTTTTCTATGTCCAGGGTTGTCTCCCTTTGTGATTTCATTATTGTTTCTATTTCCATTTTTAGATCCTGAAAGGTTTTGTTCAACTCCTTCCCCTGTTTGTTTTTATATAATTCTTTAAGGGATTTTTGTGTTTCCTCTTTAAGGGGCTCTAGCTGTTTACCTGTGTTCTTCTGTATTTCTTCAAGGGAGTTATTTATGTCCTTCTTAAATTCCCTGTACCACAGCTCTAGCTCTAGGATGCAGACAGAAACCTGAAGGATCCTTTCCCTGGCTGTTGCTGTGTCCTGATGGCTCTGAAAGATCCCTCTTGATTCATGAATTTGAACAGAAATGGTGGTCTTACTTGTGTTCACAGGTATGTCAGTGTGAGAACCCTGTCAGAAACAGCAGGCCAGTTCCCCATGACCAAGGATGGGGCTCACAGCCATACTGAAACTTTCCATTCCACCCAGGACTGCCTGGGTAAGGACAGATAAGGAAATGGCCTAAACAGAGAATTACCCTACCTAGAGTGAGGACAGAGAGGAAAATGACTCTACAAAAAAGACAATGCCAGGAAATACCATGAATACCACAAGGTGGGCAGGACCTTGCTGAATGGCAGAGACAACCTTCCCATTCAAGTTGACCAATAATTTTAAATGTTGCTCAGGGTAACCAATAGCAGTCGTCCAACTCAGGCAACCACTGAACTCCCAGCCAAAATGTTTATAAAAAGGGTATGCGGGTATGCTTTGTGAGCTTGGGGTCTCCTCTAGCCTGCGTGTTGGGGGACCCCAATGCACATTGGAACAATAAACCTCTTGCAGATTGCAGCAATTCCAGTACCTGTGGCCTTATTGAGTGGGGGGTCTTCTGATGAACTCTTACATCAGTACTCCAGTATTTGGGGTAAGGAGTGCTGTGGCACAGGATCAGCTCTAGGAGCAGACTGAAACTGGAAGGATTCTGTCCCAGGCTGCTCTTTTGTTCCTGTGTCCTGAGGTCTCCAGGAAGGTCTCTTAGAGCAGACATCTCATCTTTATCTACCTTTATACTATTGGTTTCACTGATTCAGACTATTTCAGAGTTTTGACTGAGTTATATAACCAAGGTCTTTAACATACAAATGATAGAAAACAGGACTTCTCCATTACCTTAGTTATTTGAGTAATAATTTCTGTTTATTTATTTTCCAGTATTGTATGACTTTTTGTTGTCATACTGAGTTTAGTTCCTTTAGCATGGTTTTCTTCAGGTTGCTGAAGACCTGCATAATTGCTGATTTGAAATCTTTATAAAATACATCATCTGACTACTATTGTTGGTATTCATGTCCTTGTACAGGTCACATATTCATGATTTTTATGGCTCATATTTATTGTAAACCATATTATGATAAGCTATGATAATTATACTTTCTCACTCATGCTTACACCATGTTTATGGAATTATATCTCATGTTTTAATTTGACTTAACTTATTCTATAAAGTTTATAACTTCCACAGTATATATGTGGTGATAAATACTCATTTACTTAATTTTAATATTAAAATTTGATGCTGGTGTTTATTGTGGGAAATATTAAAAACTTCACACTGTCCTGTGCTACAACACCTGGTAGTCTCACCACCTTTTGGCTTGCCCTAGTCAGCACTCTTCCCTTCTCCAGTTCAACTGGCTCAGAGCTACCAGTACCTTCTCAGCCATCTACCCTCTATAGCTAGTTGTCACAAATCCCTTTGTCCCAGTAAATCAAAACTTTTGAAGCTTATAATTAATCAGTCAGATTTAAATATCAATAAATTCCCAATTCTCAAGATGTCAACACAATAACTTCAGAGCCAATTGATAATGATATAAATTGCCCACCTAGATAAGACAAATTGTCCTGTAATTATCGATCCCTTATAAGATAATCATAACTACCTGTGGCTATTTAAAGTCACTCAGAGTCTGGATCATCCTGTTCTTCCTCCATCTTTATATGATTTAATTTTTTAGTTTACAACTGCTTGCCTACATGTATGTATGTGAACCATGTAGAAGCATGATGCTCACAAAGAACGCAGAGGGTCATTTTATCCCCTGGAACTACAATATAAATACTTATGAACTATCAAGTGAGTAATGGGAACTGAACTCATGTTCTCTTCAAAATAGCAAATGTTCTTTATCACTGAGCCATCTCTTTATCCCCTAGAAAGACACATTTGTTTTGCACTGTTTTTTAATGAGGAAAGAAACTGTGAGGTGCTGTTTAGTTCAAATGAAACTGGCCTTCAAAAACTGAGCTTCACATGCTGATATAGTTAAATGTAAGGTAGTTGCCATTAACATTTTTAAGTTCCTGTGTTTGATTCTATGATGCAAAACCAATCAACTGACAAATTAATCCATCAATCTGCTCTTCAGGCAGAAAATGAAATACTCAGTACTATGATTTAAGAAGACACTTAACTGGGCTTTGAGGAGAAAGTTGCAAAACTTATTCTCTTTGTGATAAAATATAAAGCAAGATTATCTGATCATTGAAAAGAAAGGAAAATAAAAGATAGCTTAAGGGATGGAAGATTAAGCTTTGATTAAATAATGAGCAGATAGATAAAAGTCTATAAATATGAATAAGTAAGTGCAGCTAGGGAGTGTTTATGTAAAGAAAGATACTATGAATTTGTTTAATCTTTTCATTAAGTTTTTACTGGGGGGGGGCACCTAAGTGGATAAACTCAGAATCACAGTGACATTTATATAACTGATTTAGGATTGTGATATACTTTGTAGAATTTCTCCCAGAGTATGTGTAGAGAAGGGAGGGTACTGATTAACTACTTTCTCCTTGCTGTATCCAAATTTATAGAAGTATTTAGTTTTGCTAACAGTATGAGTGGATTCCTGAAGAAATGGTAGTAGGATAGTTCCTACCACTGGCAGTGGAAGTATTAAGATGCTGGTAACATCAAATCAGCATTCAGGAAGCAGAGAAACTAGGCTAGAAGTGGGCTAAGTCTGTAACTCCCAAAGCCTACTCCATAGTGACCCAACTCCTCTACCCAGCCAACACTTCCAACAATTCCACAACTTCTCAAGATAGTGCCACAATGTGAGGACAGACTGACACAGTATATAAATCTATAAGGGTATTTAATATTCAAACTATGATATTTTACTTCATGCTCCCACAAATTCATGGCAATCTCATAAGGCAAAATGCATTCAGTCCAACATTAAAAAATTACATATTATTACTGTGTCCATTGGGTTGAACAGTCCCAAGTACAATTTTTTCTCTTGATAAATAAAGGAATCTCTTTACCATGACTTGAGCTGAACAAGGACAACACCAATGGAGATACAAAACTTAACAGGAAATGCCCACAACAACTTAACCCTAGACAAGGAATTGCACGAAACTAAGGAAAGCTGGGGGTGAGAAAATTGATCTTCCTCAGAAAAAAACAACAAAAACAAAAACCAACAAAACAACACAAAATAAAAACAAAAAAACAAGAAACAAAAAAAAAACAAACAAAAAACAGAAAAACAAAACGATTTGGTTGTCCTGTGCCAAATGGTCAGCCTTGAAAACATACACACAATAGCATTTTATGAATGAACAGGTTATATTTAGGAATATACACACACACACAGACACACACACACACACACACACACACACACACACACACACATATATATATATACATATATATGCAAGAAATTAGTGAAAAAAGAGGCCATTGATTTGAGGGAGAGCAAGGAAGGGCATGGAAGGATATTTGATCATACTATGAAT
This sequence comes from Tokudaia tokunoshimensis, assembly GCA_036184795.1. Lineage (NCBI taxonomy): Eukaryota > Metazoa > Chordata > Mammalia > Rodentia > Muridae > Tokudaia > Tokudaia tokunoshimensis. Next base: position 28,060,464 of record BTHU01000011.1, on the reverse strand, counting down.
GTAAGAATGTATTGTTTACTGGAAAAATCTGTTTCTAGTTGTGGTGAGGCTCAGCGTTAGAACACACCTCTATTTCCTCTGGCTGGAATATACACATACCCTTAGAACACACTTTTAATCAAAACCAAAAAGGTAAAGTTAAATTATAGAAGGAAGCACCATTGTTTGAAAGTGTTGTCTAATTGAGTGGCAGACAAAATAACTAATCAGAAAAAGATTTAAGAGACTAAGATATTCCCAACCTACCTGAGAAGAGAGAGGAAAGGGAAGCTATTTTAGGGACAGTGCAAGGGCAGAGGGAGAAGTTTTATCAGATGAGTTTTACAGACAGGTTGCAGAGAGAACAAGCTAGACACAAGTGACCAAATAAGCCAGAGAATGAGAAAGAACCAGAAGATTAGAACAGATTGGCAAAGTTTATATTAGGCCAAGCAAAACAATCAGGAAAGGCTGAGAGAGAAAACAGATTGAATCAGTCAGCTTGGAGAGGAGTTTTGAGTCAGAACAAGTGAATAGGATAGCCAGCCAGAGTTCAGAAAAATCTAGGAAGGCGCGAGTTTATTCAGCAGCAAGTCTTGGTAGTTGCAAACATTCTAGGCTTTGATTAGACTTTGCAGAGGCCAGAAGCTTTCAGGACTATTCTTAGGCTAGCAGATGGAGAAAGTAAGTGTCAGAGATGACAATTACATCAGGTGATAAAAGATACCATTTCTATTACCAGAAGTACATGAAACAGTTTGAAGGAAGAAAAGGGAGGGAATGGAGAAAAGTTATAATTTTAATTTCAAAAGAAAATCTTAGTACACAGCTCCAGTATACAAGAATATGGATTAAATATTCTTATTCCAAAAGAGAAGAATGATAGCTCAGCAAAGAAATGTTTAACCCAAACTAGGCTGTTGTGGAATGTAGTTCATTATCATCTTAATCAAGAAGCTAAGTCTACTAGTGATATACCTCAGGATCAGGCCTTTGGTATTCCCTCAGAGACTCAGGGTTGACCAGAATCATCAGACCCAGATATGGAATTTCCACTCCTCTTACTAGTGTCTCTGCCTGTCTTTATTCCACACCTATGGCCTTGTGTTCTCTGAGGTGTCCGAGAGAGAGGTGTGGAATAATGTATGCAGAGTGTAGGTTAACTGGCACAGTGACTGCATCTATAAACCTATAGGGACTCACATCCATGCTGGGTTAAGACAGCACCAGTTCATCCACTTGTGTGTCACATATCTCCTGTAAGTGACCTCTCATTTATGCTCCTGTGGGAACTCATTGGTTCACTAAGCAGACGTGGGTAGAGTTGTCAGGGTATTTTACTTATCCATCCCTATCTGTGCTGTTTGTTCATGTCCTCCCAGGAACAGATCACACAAGGACAAACACCAAACACCAAGGCTCTATAGCCAGAATCTGAGACTTGTGCTGTTTCATCCACGTTCCAATAGCTTACATTATCTTGACGCTCCAGCTCTGCTGTGTGCTGTATTCATGGCCTCTTCAACTCTAATCATTTTCTATAGCTTTCCTCATCCAGACACTCCACATTTTGAAAATCTCCAATATCTTGGTGTGGTCATAATCATCTGTCAATCTGACACTTGGTGACAGGGACAGATACATCCTTAGAGCATACTGGCTAAGTAGCCTACTTTAATTGGTGGGCTCTGTGTTCAATGAGAGACTCTATCTCAAAGGACAAATGTGAGAGTGATAAGGGAAGACACTAAATATCAATAAGTGGCACCTATGCATGCACATAATGTACCTGCACATATATGTATACAAATACTACACACACTCACAAACATACATGGGGGAAGGAGAGAGGGAAGGAGAAAGGGAGAGAGTGAGGGAGAGAGAGAGAGAGAGAAATATGTATGAACTTAAAATACTATTCACACTTTCAATAATCATGGGTTACATTATTTTGTTTTAATATTTCCATTCTAAGAAATAAATCTAAGCTTTGAACTCTCAATGTAACTATGTGACCCCTAAAACCTCAGATATCCATAACTTATAAGAATCTGATTAGTTACTTTTAGGATATTGAGTAGGCACCAAAACATTAGGACTTGTCAAAATCAGGGGGAAAAAATAATGAACTGAGTCAAGAGTGCAAACTTCAGTATCCTGGTAGTTAGAGCTACTGATGTTGACAATTTTATCTCCACAGATGTGCATTAATGATGAGACTAGCTTGTTGTTCTTCTATGTCAAATTAATGTGCTTGTAATATGGAAGAGTCGGGATCTTAGTGTTATAGACATGTTCTTCTATGTTGAGTAAGAGTATTTTCTTCTTCAAATAGATTTTGTAAAGATATTGTCTGACGTGTCTTTCTTAAAAAAATATAATGGTGAAATAATTTTGTGAATCCTATTTATCATATCTTTCTCTCTCTCTCTCTCTCTCTTTCTCTCTCTCTCTCTGTCTGTCTGTCTTTCTCTTTCTGTATTTCTATCTACCTCCCTCTACTATGCCCGTTCATATGTTTGTACGGTGATCAATAAATTAGCTGATTTAGAGCTATGCAAAATTAACTAATGATAAAAATGACATGTTTATATTATTATACTATATCAAGTACAAAGAAGTAATTTGTTTTCATTTAACTATAGATATTAGTTTCATATTTTACTTATTTAAAATTTCTATTCTGATACACTGATTATATTTAAAATGTATTAGATTATAGAAAGTATTTAACATTGATCACAAGTGGTAATATTATGTGAAAATTTTCTTTGATCAGGCTAAAAAAAAAACCTACCCACTTGAGATGATCTGCAATATTTAAGGATCTTATTTACCTTCATATGTGAAGTTCAAAATGAAATATATAGTTTCTTCCTCTAGAAATTTTAAATATGATTGTTAGTGCCATAAGTGGAATAGAATATATAATACCATTAATGATCAACCATTCACATTTAAGGAAGCATTACATGTGAAATACATTTTTTTTCATTTTTTTAAACTTTTTTTGTTAATTTTATTTTCTATATTCTTTATTTACATTCCAAATGATTTCCCCTTTCCCGGTTCCCGCCTCCCAGAAAGTCTCATAAGCCCTCTTCCCTCCCCCTGCTCCCCAGTCAACCCCTTTCTGCTTCTCTGTCTTGGTATTCCCCCACACTGCTACAAGAGTATTTCCAGGACCAGGGACCTCTCCTTCCTTCTTCTTCGGAATCAATTCATATGTGAATTGTGTCATGGGTATTCCTAGCTTTTGGGCTAATATCCACTTATCAGTGACTGCATACCATGTGTGTTCTTTTGTCATTGGGTTACCTTACTCTGGATGATTTTTTCCAGTTCCACCCATTTGCCTAAGAATTTCATGAATTCATTGTTTTTAATTGCTGAGTAGTATTCCATTGTGTAAATATACCACATTTTCTGTATCCATTCCTCCCTTGTGGGACATTTGGGTTCTTTCCAGATTCTCACTATTATAAATAAGGCTGCTCTGGCGGTTCCTCAGAAAACTGGGCATGACACTCCCGGAGGATCCGGCTATACCACTCCTGGGCATATACCCAGAGGCTTTACCTGCATGCAATAAGGACACATGCTCCACTATGTTCATAGCAGTCTTATTTATAATAGCCAGAAGCTGGAAAGAACCCAGATGTCCCTCAACAGAGGAATGGATTCAGAAGATGTGGTATATCTACACAATGGAATACTACTCTGCAATTAAAAACAATGAATTCACGAAATTCCTAGGCAAATGGTCAGATCTTGAAAATATCATCCTTAGTGAGGTAACCCAATCACAAAAGAACACACGTGGTATGCAGTCACTGATAAGGGGATATTGACCCAGAATCTCGGAATACCCTAGACACAATCCGCATATCAATAGATTTCTAAGAAGATGGAAGGAGAGACCCCTGGTCCTGGAAAGACTGGATGTAGGGGAACGCCAGGACAGAGTAACGAGAGGGGGTTGAATGGAGAAAAGAGGGAGGAAAGGGGGCTTATGGGACTTTCGGGGAGGGAGGAAACAGGAAAGGGGAAATGATTTGGAATGTAAATTAAAAAAAAATAAAATAAAATAATAAAAATAAATAAATAAGGCTGCTATGAACATAGTGGAGCATGTGTCCTTATTGCATGCCGGGGAACCCTCTGGGTATATGCCCAGGAGTGGCATAACAGGGTCCTCAGGGAGTGTCATGCCCAGTTTTCTGAGGAAATGCCAGACTGATTTCTAGAGTGGTTCTACCAGCTTGCAATCCCACCAGCAGTGGAAGACTGTTCCTCTTTCTCCACATCCTCGCCAACACCTGCTGTCTCCTGAGTTTTTGATCTTAGCCATTCTGACTGGTATGAGGTGAAATCTCAGGGTTGTTTTGATTTGCATTTCCCTAATGACTAAGGATGTTGAACATTTCTTTAGGTGCTTCTCAGCCATTAGATATTCTTCAGGTAAAAATTCTTTGTTTAGCTCTGTACCCCATTTTTTTAATAGGATTATTTGGCTCTCTGGAGTCTAACTTCTTGAGTTACTTGTATATATTGGATATTAGCCCTCTGTTGGATGTAGGGTTGGTAAGGATCTTTTCCCAATTTGTTGGTTGCTGTTTTGTCCGATTGACAGTGTCCTTTGCCTTACAGAAACTTTGTAATTTTATGAGATCCTATTTGTCAATTCTTGATCTTAGACCACAAGCTATTTGTGTTTTGTTCAGAAAGTGTTCCCCTGTGCCCATGTGCTCAAAGCACTTCCCCAGTTTCTTTTCTATTAGTTTCAGTGTGTCTGGTTTTATGTGGAAGTCCTTGATCCACTTGGAGTTGAGCTTAGTACAAAGAGATAAGAATGGATCGATTTGCATTCTTCTGCATGCTGACTACCATTTGAACCAGTACCATTTGTTGAAAAGGCTATCTTTTTTCCACTGGATGGTTTTAGCTCCTTTGACAAAGATTTAAAATATCCCAAATTTTTTGAGTTTATTATATATAGAATTAGAATTTATTCTATTTATATTGAAAATTTAGCTCCTTTGTCAAAGATTTAAAATATCCCCAATTTTTTGAGTTTATTATGTGTAGAATTAGAATTTATTCTATTTATATTGAAAATTTTACAACTATGAGAATGAATTATCAGAAGAAAAAATACTTTAAAGGATTCAGAAGCTGCAAGTATTGATCTGTTGTGTGACACTTCAATGCATTTTCTCCCAGTTTCAGGTGCTTAGGTTAGTGGTAGTCATGATGGTTTGATGAACTGGGGCGTTTGTTTAGCTGTTGACTCATCAGTGAGTGCACAGCTGTCCTGCTTCCATTCACCAACGTTGTGAAGACAACAGAGATCAACATGAGTGTCTAGCACCAGTTAGGGTGGAGATGAGTGAAAAACAGTATTGAAGAGAGGATATTGCAAATAAATACTAAAATACAATCTCACAAATGAAGAAATATATAATAAAAATAAATATTAGAAAAAAATGTAGTTATAAAGAGATGCATTGAAGCATATGCACAGTATATTTTGTTTCTCTTTCTCCAAAGCATGAACACTCATGGATAGATGAAAACAACAGCTTATTGTTTTATATGCGTAATAAACCTAGAGATGGGGTATTTAAAGGAAAATTGAAAACAACGTCCTTCATGAATAAGAGCAGAACCCCTCTACAAGATTTCATGAATCTTCTTATATATTTGTTTGTTTGTTTGTTTGTTTGTTTGTTTTTCCACTCCAGATTTTATTCCTCCTCCCACGTCCCCCCCCGAATGTTCCACATTCCATACCTCCTCTCCATCCCCCTGTGTCTGCAAGAATGTCTCCACTCCCCATCTCCCACCCCACCTGACCTCTAAATAACATGGGGCCTCCAGTTTCTTGAGGGTTAGATTAACTTAGCTTGGTTACCTTGTGTCTTCCTAGGATATTAATTTCTCTCCTCCAAGTGACCATCTGTATTTTCAGGTCAATAAATTATGAATTAGAATGGGCAATTTATAGGAGTAATCTCCAGGAAAGAGCATTCTAATTATGCTGTCAAGAGCCAAATGGTCAGCCCTGAAAATAACCATATAAATAACATTGTATGGACTCAACAGTTTGTGTTTTAGAATATGTAAATATTTTTGTGTTTCTCTGTATACAAATGCATATATGCAATAAAAATGAATGACAAAAGATGCCATGAATTTGAAGAATAGGAAGGGATATATAAAAGAGTTTGGAGGGAGGAAAACAAACAGATTAAATTTATTTTATTTTGAAATATTGTAATTAAATATTAAAATACAATCTCACAAATAAGCAAATAAATAATAAAAAATAAAATTTAGAAATGCTATTATAAAGAGATATCTAAAAGCAAATACACAGTACACTTTATGTTTCTTTCTCCAAAGCATGAACAAACATGGGTAGATAGAAAAAATACCACATTTTTGCCCCTTAACCTGAAAGACTCCTCTGTATGTACAACATATACCATTACTATCTCTGAGAACTAGATGGTACAGTTTGTGACAGTTATTTTACATAATTCAAAACAAAGAAAAATATGAGTCATTCATACCAACTATCCTATAACTTTCTCCTTATATTATTTAGAAATATAATGTAAATGTTTTTATTATTTTATACTTTTATTCATCTGTCTGGTTTAAAACAAGGCCTTCTTTTTTTCTTAATACAGTTCTATATCATATAACAGTAAATTTAAGACTTCACAGTAAATATAAGAAAGCAATGTGTTGATTCTTCTTTTTGTAGATCAGGCTGCTACATAGCCTGTCTTCCCTTGAACTCTTGATTGAGACATTGTCTCATTCTCTTGATACAGGATTCCAGGCATGAGTCACCATTTCCCATATGTAAGGTGTCTCTTGAAATGTTTGTGTTCTAGTGATTGTAAATAAATTTACTTGAAGTCATCATCCAATGGACAGAGTTCTTCTTAGTTTTCGTGTTATGTTGTATTATAATCTATATCTTTGGAAATCATCAATCATTTTACATTTCTGCTGCATCAAAATTTTAAAACATATACAATGTCTATTCACTTAATGATCTTATGAAATTTTGATGACTAATAACTAGATAGAAAAGCTACAGTTACTTTGAAATTCACAGGTATGTGGTGGACATGTTTGTGCATATATCATACATTTTTTTCATTGTTCAAGTTTAGGAACATTTCCCTCAATATCTCAGGATTTATCATTTTATTAAACCTTGTTTAAGTTGTTTTGTAGTCTATCTTAGCAGTAACTTGCTATTTATTATATCAAATTTTGTGCTGATCAGAGAGTATTAGAGCCATCGTTTGGCTGTTGTTTGCTTTCATTAAGGAAAATTCCTGTTATCACTTGCTAGCTCTTATAACTGCATATCTTGTCATATAATCTATGTTAAGATTGAAGGAAAACAGTCCAATAAGTGCATTAAAGTGACTAAGAGTGAATAGTAGGTTTTTATTAGATGGTTTAAAAGGATAGGAGTGATAGAATGCAGAGCACCAAAATGTGTGGTGGCCAGAGTCCATAAGCAATCAGGAAATTAAGAGATGGGGCCAATGTTGACACTTCAGTTCTTAATTATCCTAATTAGAGACCATCAGAACAGCAAAATAATGTTTATTGAGCCTGGCAACACGAAAGATTTCATTGTGCTTATTGCTTATTTTGGCAGCCATTTTACACTGTTGACGCTCATGCTGTGTAGTTAACAAAATCTCATAAGCCGTTTTTATGAACTGTGGTTAAGATAAACCTTGCTGTTCCTCGCCTTACAAAATTGCCACTTTGAACTCACTTTAAGAATTCATACTTCCCATGTACCCTTAACCTACAATATTTAGCTTAATTTTGTAATACAGAAATAATCCCCCTCCAAAAAATGATGGCCGTCTATAGTCATAATAATTGTAAGAAATATTTATCCATTAAATAACAGCACCCAATATGTCTTGTCATCAGGGTGAAAAGGCAATATTTAGGATATCATTATAAAATTATAGGCTAACTATATCACTAATATATTGCATATTTAAAATAATAATGCTTACTGAAAGGCTGACAAAAATATTCTTGGGGCCAGGGAGATGACTCAGTCAATAAAACTCTTTCATTCAAGCATTAGAAACTGAATTTTCATTCTAGAATACATGCACAAATATTGTTACACTGGTAGAGCTCTGTAGCACTAGAATTGGAATGGGGGATACAGTGGTTCCTAGAAACTAATGTGCCAGAAAATATTGTCAAATTGATGAGTTTTAGGTTGAGTCAAAAATCTTGTCTTAATTTAGTTAGGATGATTTATCTTTTGCACTTTTATTGGTTGTGACCCGAAGGCAGGCGATGTAGTGAGAGATAGCCCCTGCTACCACTTTAAGAGTCCCACATGAAGACCAAGCTCTATGTCTGTTACACGTGTGCAAAGGGCCTAGGTCTGTTCCGTTCATGTTCTTTGTGCTGCAAGCACAGCAGACAGGGGCTAGATTCAGGGATGGGCTCCCTTTCATGGCATGAGTTTCAAACTGCGACAGTCATTGGTTGGCCCTTCTCTCCAACTTTGTTCAGTCTTTTACCCCAGAACATCTGGTAGGCAGGACAAATTGTGAGTTTAAGGTTTTGTGGATGGAGTGGTGTCTGAATCACTCTACTGGAAGTCTTGCTTGGTTAAAGGAGATGGCTGGTTCAGGTGCCATATATTCCATTACTAGTAGTCTTGGCTAGAGTTACTCTCATGGATTCCTGAGAGTTTTAACTGTCCTGGGAGTCTTGCTCATTCCAGAGATGCCCCTCCATACTAATCCAGATGTCTTTCCAGTACTGTCTACACACACTCACATCATCCTTCCTTTCCTCATCCCCAATGCTCCCACTCCCAGTGCCATCACCCCCCCCCCTCCATCCAGGATGTCTAATGTATTTTTCATTCAAAATGAGATTTGAGCAACCCCACTTGGGCCATCCTTGCTACTTAGCTTTTCTGGGGTCTGTGGATTGTGCATGGTTATCCTATATTTTTTGACTAATATCCAAAAGTATATAACATGTTTGTCATTCTAAGTTTAGATTACCTCACTCAGGATGAGCTTTTCTTATTAAATCCTTTTCCTTGCAAATTGTATTATGTCATTGCTTTTAATGGCTGAGTGTAGATGTACCACATTTTATATTTTTTGGTTGAGGGACATTTAGGTTGTTTGCAGTTTCCAGCTATTATTAATAAAGCTGCTGTGAATAAGTGTTCTCATGGTATGTATTCATGAGAATATTTTGAGTATATGCTCAGAAGTGGTATAGCTGGGTTTTGAGGTAGAACTATTCCCAGTTTTCAGAGAAACTGACAAATTGATTTCCTAAGTGGTTGTACAAGTTTGTACTCCCACCAGCAGTAGAAGAATCTTCCTTCTCCTTGCTATACATTCTAACCAGCATGAACTGTGACTTGAGCTTCTGATCTTAGACATTTTGACATATGTAAAATAGAATATTAGACTTATTTTTATTTGGATTTCCCTGATGACTAAGGATGATGAACATTTCTTTAAATGCTTCTTGGCTATTAATAATTGCTCTGCTAAGAATTCTCTGTTTATATCTGTACCCCATTTTTAAATTGGATTATTTAGTTTGTTGGTGTTCAATTTCTTGAAATTTTTTTGTATATTTTGGATATCAGCCCTCTGTCAGATATGGAGTTGGTGAAAATCTTTTTCCATTGTGTAGGCTGCCATTTTGTTCTTTTCATGATATCTTTTTGCCTTACAAAAGGTTTTCAGTTTCTTGATGCCCCTTTTAGTAATTGTTGATATTACTGCCTGAGCTGTTGGTGTTCTATCCAGGAAGCTGTCTCCTGGGCCTATGCATTCAAGGCTATTCCATATTTCTCTTCTATCATATTTATTGTCTCAGATTTTATGTTGAGGTCTTTGATCCACTTGGATGTGAGTTTTGTGCAGGATGCCCAATATGGATGTATCTGCAATCTTCAACATATAGACATCCAGTTAGAATAGCACCATATGGGGAAGATGTTTTCTTTTTGCCCATTGTGTGGTTTTGGCTTCTTTTTCAAAATTCAAGTGTACATTGGTGAATGTATTTACTTTTGGTCTTTGACTCAGTTACACTGATAAGTCTTTCTATTTTTATGTCAATACCATGCAGTTTTTTATTACAGTTGCTATGTAGTGCAGTTTGAAATCAGGGATGGTGATACCTCTAGGTATTCTTTTATTATACATGATTGCTTTAGCTACCCTGGGTTTTTTGTTTTTCCAAATGAAGCTGAGTAATTTTCTTTCAAAGCTTATAAGAATTGTGATGGACTATTGATGGAAATTGCAATGAATCTCTAGATTGCTTTTGGTAGGATGATTATTTTTACTATGTTTACATGAGCATAGGAGATCATTCCATCTTTTGATATCTTCTTCAATTATTTCTTCAAAGATTTGAAGTACTTGTCATACCACTTGCCTATATCAAGATATTTTATATTATTTGTAGCTATTGTAAAGGGTGTTGTTTTCTTAATTTTGCAAAACTTTGACTTCTGACTTTCTGATTTATATCCTGTTGCTCTCCTTTATTTGTCTTATTGCTCTAGCATGTGACTTTTCCTTTTAGTTTGTTTATATGGTCGAATATATTGACGGTTTTTATATCTTGAACCATCACTGCATCACTGGAATGAAGTCTACTTGGTTATGGTTGGTGATATTTTTATTGTATTTTTGAACTCAGTTTGCAGATGTTATAAAGTAATTTTGCATCAGTGTTCTAAGGATGATTGGTCTGAAGCTGTTTCTTGATGTAGTCTTTGTGTCAGGATAACTGTTGCCTTATAAATTGAATTTGGCAATGTTCCTTATGTTTCTAGTTGTGGAAGTATTTGAGGAATATTGGTCTTAACTCTCCTTTGAAAATCTAGATACTAGAAATATGTGCATACACACATCCAAACACCAAGGAACCTACACAAATATTTAGTGCTATTTGAAATATTTAATTATTCCTTCCAACTATGTCAATAGTGTGATTTCTGTCTAGTACATGGCCGCCCAACTTTAGATCTCCTGCCCCAATTTACCTCAGTAAATAGTCCTGACAGGTTTTGTTTCAAAAAAGGCCTGATTCATTGGAGATGGTGTTGAATTCCTTTGTTTGATTTTATTATGAAGAAATTTTTCTGAAGCTGCTTACCCAGAAACCCAACTCTGAAAATATTCATCCAAAATTTGAACATATGAGTACCCCAATCATAAAGGATTATAAAACCCATTATAATCTATTCAATAGAAATCAAGAATAGACAAATGGGACCTCATTAAATTACAAAGTTTTTGCAAGGCAAAAGACACTGTCAAAAAGACAAAGTGGCAACCAACTAACTGGGAAATGATCTTTGCCAACCCTACATCCGACAAAGAGCTAATATCCAATATATATAAAGAACTCAAGAAGTTAAACTCCAGAGAGGCAAGTAACCCTATTAAAAAATGGGGTACAGAGCTTAACAAAGAGTTCTCACCTGAAGAATATCTAATGGCTGAGAAGCACCTAAAGAGATGTTCATCATCCTTAGTCATTAGGGAAATGCAAATCAAAACAACCCTGAGATTCCATCTCACACCAGCCAGAATGGCTAAGATCAAAAACACAGGAGACAGCAGTTGTTGGCGAGGATGTGGAGAAAGAGGAACACTCCTCCACTGCTGGTGAAATTGCAAGCTGGTACAACCACTCTGGAAAGCAGTCTGGCGGTTCCTCAGAAAACTGGGCATGACACTCCCGGAGGATCCGGCTATACCTCTTCTGGGCCTATACCCAGAGGCTTTACCTTCATGCAATAAGGACACATGCTCCACTCTGTTCATAGCAGCCTTATTTATAATAGCCAGAAGCTGGAAAGAACCCAGATGTCCCTCAACGGAGGAATGGATTCAGAAGATGGGGTATATTTACACAATGGAATACTACTCTGCAATTAAAAACAATGAATTCACGAAATTCCTAGGCAAATGGTCAGAACTTGAAAATATCATCCTTAGTGAGGTAACCCAATCACAAAAGAACACACATGGTATGCAGTCACTGATAAGGGGATATTAACCCAGAATCTCGGAATACCCTAGACACAATTCGCACATCAATAGATTTCTAGGAAGATGGAAGGAGAGACCCCTGGTCCTGGAAAGACTGGATGTAGGGGAACGCCAGGACAGAGAAACGAGAGGGGTTTGAATGGAGAAAAGAGGGAGGGAAGGGGGCTTATGGGACTTTTGGGGAGGGAGGAAACGGGAAAGGGGAAATGATTTGGAATGTAAATAAAAAAAACTTAGAAAATAAAAAAAAGATATATTACAGGAAAAAAATAAATATCAGCTATAAATTAAAAAAAAAAAAAAAAGAAATCATGAATCACTGAAACATGGCAGATGTGGTTGCCTGGAAGAGACCTGAACAAGATCAACCCAGTAGGCATTTCAGGATGAGTGTGGGATGAGCACAGGAGCCTCTCCACTTGTTGAGGAGTAATTGATAGTAGATGGTTTCTGGGAGAGGATAGTTCAATTGTTTTGAAAGTATAGTCACTTGTAGACTGATCATGCTCTGTGAATGGCTCCCAAGCATGTGATTGAAGATAAAAATAATTTTAGATTTAGTGATTTCTACTTTTTTTTTTAAAGAAGAGTGTATTAAGTTGCCAGGGGGACATGGTTGGAATAGGAGAGGTGCAGGAGAATGTGAGCCAATCATCTTATATATATTTATGAAATTTATAAAAATAAATTACATGCCAGAGTGAAAAAGTATGAGTTTTAATTTATAGTATTAGATCAATATAAGTTCATTCATTATAGTAGATGCACACTATGAAGGTACAACATAATTATCACTGGGAACTGTAAGCTTTTCATATTATTTGCACTCTTCTATAACTATATTACAGTAAAATATTTGTATAAAATAAGAATATTAAGAGTAAATAAGAATGACAATATTTTAGTTATGAAAGAATACATGCTCTAAGTTATTATTTTTAGATTAACATACTTAGTTTTTCATGATAAGCAAATCCACTTTAATTACTTTTTAAATTTTATTGAATTCATAGTCTCAAATAAAATTGTATAATCATATTTGTTCATGAAGGAATTAAACTGAATTAGCATCTATTTCTGAGATATCAAACTACTTGTTTATTTATGCCTATAGCTCTTCAAGTGCAAATAACTATTTCAACTAATAAATTACATTTTTGAAGTTGTCTTAGTTTCACAATAATAACTTTTAAATATAATATTGCAACTCAAAAGAGCCAATAAGAGTTACTTGCTTGGCTGATTATATGATAAATATTGTTTCCTACTATATAACACTCACCAATAAATGCCAATAATAATGGCAACAAAATCTTTTGCTTTTAAAGCTGTGTAAAAGGCAGAAATAATCATGTAATCATCTTGTAATTATATGGTACTTACTATGCAATTACATAGTAAACACATTGTAAATTCAAAATAATTACATGGTTATTTGCATTATGCATAGTATCTAATCCAATTTTGACACATAAAATAATGGTAGCAACCAAAGGGCTGCCCGAATTTCTCCCACCTACACTACAGGACCAGTAATAATGGAAATCATTTAAGGAAATCATTGTACAACTGCTTGATAGTATATTATTGAAAACTATCCATTCATATTTATGACATATGAAGAATTACAAATTGATGCAGAATAGGATTAGCATTACACTATAAATTATCAATTAAAATGTATACTTACCAAGATTTTGGTGTTCATAATATCTAATGATATTTTGTCAAGAACAATGTAATGGATATTAACATGAAATGTATCTTTTAAGTAATATTTTATATAAATATATATATATATGTGTGTGTGTGTGTGTGTGTGTCATACTTGATAAAGAGAATTTTCCTCTTTATAATCAATAAACCTTTATATCTTCTATAATCAATATACTTACTGTAATAAAAATGTTGGAATCAATCTCCCATATTTAACAAGCTTCCACTCATGGACCTCCCCTCCTTCCAGTTTCCAAGTTCAAATATTAAATTATTGAAATTTTATATTTTGCCCCACTTCATGTTGTGAAAATTGACTGGTTTTCTAGTAGGAAGTTCTTCATCATAGAATAAATATTATCTTGAATACAATATAAAAATAAAAACGAAAACAAACAAAACCAAAAACTGGTCACCCTAATCAAGCCTGTTATCCTGCGAACATTCCACACAGTGTGCAGTCAAGAAGAACAAAGTACATGCTCAAACTCCTCCATGTAGAATAGAGATATAATTCCTTAAAAGACAGGCATTTCTTCCTTCTTCAGGCTCCTGAATAATTGTACAGAGGTTATGCATATCTGAAACATTAATAAGACCAAAATTCTTGAGAAAAACTTTGCTTGTGATGGAGCATAAAAACGCCCATGTCTGTAAGAGAGAGCCCAGCTTCAACAGCAACAGAGGTCTTGGTAACGATCAGTAAAGAGGCACATATTTCACTACAAATAGTAGTGCAAAGAGTAGTGTCAGTAATCGATACGTGTACCAGGAAGGAGACATTCAAGAACAAACTCTGAGGTGTGAGAAACCCAAGCAAAGAGATAAAGAAAGGACCAATTAGAACCGAAGGGACAAAATTGAGCACATTCCTTTAAGTTGTACACAGACAAAAAAAAAGGATAAAAGTCAAACTGAGACAAGAATAGAAAAAGAATCTCAGTGATAACTAAGTTTCTCTGATATTGAAAAATATTTGTTCTAAGAGGAAAACCAACATAAATTATATACTCAGAGGTGTGATCATACAGAAGACCTAGAATTGTGGACTGAGAGTATATATATGTGGGGGAGGGGAGGGGGTGCTTATAATTAACAGTTGTGATAGTAGCTTCCTATAGGGAGGAAGCAAGGAAGGGAGCAAAGAAGGAAGGATGGAAGTAGAAAGAGTGGGAAGGGATAAAAGGAGGGAAGAAGTGAGGAAGAAAGGACGAAAAGGAAGAAGGAAAGAAGGGACATTGTAATGGAAGAAAGGACAAAGGAATCAACCAAGAAATTTAAAACTAGCACATGTACCTTTCAAAATAAAATGGAGAATTGAAGCCCAGGAGTCATAGCATTTGTCTGATACAGTCATGTGTGATGCAGTGGGCAGAAAAAGCTGAGCAGAAAAGGTGTGAGAAAGTACTGAGCAGGAGTCTCTCTATCTCTCTGCTTCCTGATGTGGAAATCCCAAGGATAGAGGAAATCGGCAGGGTAGCTTTGTGATCTTTCAGATGGAAATGCAAGTCTAAATCTAGATTCAGTAGTAGTTCTCAAGTGCTTTATGCAAGAGCACTAGGTCAGCTCCAGGCCAGGAGCTGGCTTGTTGAAGGTGTTTCAGCTGAAAAGTTCTGAGCACAGCAATGTTCTTTCATATCAATTGAAAGGTGTCATGTTGGGAATGGAGTAAATTCTGACTCCAGATATTTGAGTTTATTCCTCACACAGAAGCCTAAGTGGAGTGTTCTCTGCCTACCTACCACCTTACTGCTGAAGCCTCTAATGTATATGAACAGAAGTATAAGACCTATCTTAGAAATTTCTCTAAACTATAGATTATGTCAGTGAAAGAAAGTGCCAAAGAATAAAATTTGATGGGCAAAGGGAAATAGTAGATTACTCTTTAAACACATACTCAATATCAGAAATTTGCATGTGTGAACTACATATGTCAGCTCACATTGTTGAGTTATTTTGAGAGAGGACAGGATGGGCAATATGATCAGGACATATACAGCAGATCATGTGTTACATGTGGAGGCATGATAAGATGTCAAGACACCCATGACAAAGACAAGATTTACTATAGTCATAGAGGGCATCCAGATGTCAATTCTGTGTAACCCTTCACTATTTATTAGTTTTGATGTTGAACATCTTTTGAAGCCTACCATAGAGCTGGAAAGTCTTTATTGGGAAGATTTTCTGTATCTTTTATAAAAAGTGAATCATTCCTATTGAAGTGAAGTGACTTGCATTGCTTTAATGACTACTCTTTCTTGTGTTTAGAAACAAATGAAGACAAATAACTATTTCATAAAAAAAATCTAATATTGATACATAATGAGTGGATATCTGACAGATGGCAGATGATTGATAGATATATTGACAGAGAAAGATAATATAAATAATTGATAGACAGATATATAGAAATATACAAACAGATGATAGATTATAAGACATATATTGGATTAAATTTATATATTTCCATAGAGAGTGGAATCCCACCACTTTTGTCGGTGACCTACTTTGGAAGTTGAGTTTGTCTGTATTTATCAGTTCTTCATTCCTGGAGGGGGGAATGGCTGAAAGGAAGCAATGAAGACTAAGCCAACCACAAAAACCTTTATCTGTCTCACCTGCAAAATATGCTAGGGTAATGGTGGCATAAAGCTTATAGGAGTAACTAACCAGTAACTGATTCTATTTAAGGTCAGCTCCAGGAGAGCAAATCCGTAACTGATGCTGCTTGGATGTTTAAGAACCAGAGTCTAAATATCTTGAGACCTAGGGTAAAAAAAATTACTGCTTGTCTAAACAACAACAACAAAAGTTAGCAATAAAATGACTCCTAATGAAATTCTGCTGTGCACATAGGTCAGTGCCTTATGCATCAATCATTAGAGAACCTTTCTCCTGAAGCAGAGGAGAAAAAAACACAGAGACACACCTCAAATGCTGGATACTGCTTTCATATCCAATCTGTTAGCTTATTTCTTTTTATTGGAGAATTAAAACATATAAACTGCATATATGTCATACACATCATACAAGCAGGTAAACATATGTACATAATATATTATATATATATATATATATATATATATATATATATATATATATATAATACATAAACTATACCAAGAT
Organism: Tokudaia tokunoshimensis; assembly: GCA_036184795.1. Taxonomy (NCBI): domain Eukaryota; kingdom Metazoa; phylum Chordata; class Mammalia; order Rodentia; family Muridae; genus Tokudaia; species Tokudaia tokunoshimensis. Next base: position 28,043,521 of record BTHU01000011.1, on the reverse strand, counting down.
GAAATACATGAGAGATGAAGTGACTCCACTAACAGACTAATTAGACCTTGAAGAGAAGGTTTTGCTAAAGAAAAATAATAACTTTGAACTAAAGAACTTACTTATAACATCTAATTTGAAAGTTACTAAAGAGCAAGAATATTGATAATGTGTCATCAGAATACAGATACAGATGACACTGTAGATGAGCAAGAAGCTATATATAGAGAGAGTATGTTTTTTTCCTTTTTTTATTATTTTCTATATTATTTATTTACATTCCAAATGATGTCTCCTTTCCCGTTTCCTGCCTCCCCGAAAGTCCCATAAGCCCCCTTCCATCTCTCTGTTCCCCATTCAACCCCCTCTCGCTTCTCTGTCCTGGTATTCCCCTACATCCAGACTTTCCAGGACCAGGGGTCTCTCCTTCCATCTTCTTGGAAATCTATTGATATGTGAATTGCGTCTTGGGTATTCCGAGATTCTGGGTTAATATCCCCTTATCAGTGACTGCATACCATGTGTGTTCTTTTGTGATTGGGTTACCACACTAAGGTTGATATTTTCCAGTTCTGACCATTTGCCTAAGAATTTCATGAATTCATTGTTTTTAATTGTAGAGTAGTATTCCATTGTGTAAATATACCACATCTTCTGAATCCATTCCTCCGTTGAGGGACATCTAGGTTCTCTCCAGCTTCTGGCTATTATAAATAAGGCTGCTATGAACATAGTGGAGCATGTGTCCTTTATGCATGCAGCAGAAGCCTCTGAGTATTTGCCCAGGAGTGGTATAGCAGGATCCTCTGGGAGTGTCGTGCCCAGTTTTCTGAGGAACCGCCAGACTGCTTTCCAGAGTGGTTGTACCAGCTTGCAATTCCACCAGCAGTGGAGGACTATTCCTCTTTCTCCACATCCTCATCTACAACTGCTGTCTCCTTTGTTTTTGATCTTAGTCATTCTGACTGGTGTGAGGTGGAATCTCAGGGTTGTTTTGATTTGCATTTCCCTAATGACTAAGGATGTTGAACATTTCTTTAGGTGCTTCCCAGCCATTAGATATTCTTCAGGTGAGGGTATAGTGACAGGCATGTAGATCAATGGAACAGAATTGAAGACCCAGATATCAATCCACACTCCTATGGTCACTTGATCTTTGACAAAGGAGCTAAAAGCATCCAGTGGAAAAAAGATTGCCTTTTCAAAAAATGGTGCTGGCTCAACTGGAGGTCAGAAGAATGCAAATCTATCCATTCTTATCTCCTTGTACTAAGCTCAATTCCAAGTGGATCAAGGACCTCCACATAAAACCAGACACCCTGAAACTAATAGAAAGGAAACTAGGGAAGAACCTTGAACATATGGGCACAGCGGAAAATTTCCTGGACAGAACACCAATAGCTTATGCTCTAAGATCAAGAATTGACAAATGGGACCTCATAAAATTACAAAGTTTCTGTAAGGCCAAGGACACTGTCAAAAGGACAAAGTGGCAACCAACAAACTGGGAAAACATCTTTACCAACCCTACATCCGACAGAGGGATAATATCCAATATATAGAAAGAACTCAAGAAGTTAGACTCCAGAGAGCCAAATAACCCTATTAAAAATGGGGTACAGAGCTAAACAAAGATATAGTATGTTTTTAATTCCTCTCTCTCTCTCTCTCTCTCTCTCTCTCTCTCTCTCTCTCTCTCTCTGTCTCTCTCTTTCTCTCTCCCTCTGTCCCTCCTTCCCTTTCTCCCTCCCTCCCTCTCTCCCTCCCTCATTTGCTGCCTCCCTCCCTCTTTAAACCCAGTATGCAACACATTCATGTGGACATATGAGGGCAATTTGCTGAGTTGATTGTCATGTTGGACTCTGTACCGTATGGGTTCTTGGATCAAATCAGGTCATCAGGCTTGGAAATAAACAATCTTGCTAATCACATTGTATTTTTTGGCCAAGCAAATTTTAGAAAGGTAATGGACAAAGCTGAACAGGGAAACAGTTGTCTGCCCTTTAATCAAATAATGTGAAAATATTGACATGTAAATAATAGAATTTAGAATCCTACCTATATGCTGTACACAATGGACTTTACACCTAATAAAACTTGCTAGTACCTTAAAGGCCTAAGTACTATCCAAAGACAATTTCTTAAATTGATAACAGATCACAAATATCAATTAAAATAGTTGAAATTAGCAATTTCAGAATTGACATATTAGTATTGTAAATAAAACCTTCTAGGAAACATAGACATCACATAGAAAAGGGGAAATTGACCAAAGCAAGGTACCAGCTGTCATAAGATGAATATAAGTATTTAAGGTATATTCTAATTGATTCTAGGTAGCAGTAATAAAATAATTTTAAACATTAAGGATAAACTCAAACATTTTGGTCTAATACATCTAAATTTTCTGCATAGATGTTAGATGCATTTTTTCAAGTAATAAGAAAACCACCACCCCAACTCTAAAAATTTCGTTATAGTAAAACAGTAAATTCTGTTGAGTAGTCCATATTAAGATCAACTTCAGTCAGACTTTTGTATTAAAAATGAATCCTTCAAAATATATCATAATATGGATTAAATAAAAAGATGCCATGTTAACCTCTATCTCTGTTTTTTATTCAAGTTGGTGTACTTATGTATACAAATTTGATATTTATTCTTAAAATATTTAACAGGCATAAGTGCCCATAAATCAGTTATGACAATCATTGTTAAAGCAATCAATAATGAGGAATATGCATTAATTCAAAATAATATTGATAGGCTCATGAACCTGCATCAGTCTTCTGTGAAGTAAGAAAAATGAGACATGTTCTAAAAATCAATATTTTCCTTTGTATATCATTCACTGGAATAGTACCAATAACAAATGACTTTTACCTTATGTGTCAATAGTCTAATTTTTAAATATAGGAATCTTCACAATTTAATTCAAAATGATAATATGCAAGGAACTAATAAGCTAAAAAATTATTTGATAGGATTTCATTTAAGGTTATTGCTTAATTCACACATGTGTGTATGTACACACACATGTATACATACACACATACATACACTCACACGCACTTACATACCTACGTGTATATATGCATTTGGGATTCAGGGTTGGCAGTATAAGAAGCTGTTTGCATTACGCTTTCTTCACCCCTCTGAAAAATGCTCATTTGTTTCATTCTGAGGATAAATTGCATGAGGAAAACAACAGAAATCTCAGTCCACATCTTTGTAGCCCTTGTGAACTGAGATGTTATACAGGTATGTATTTAGGTAAAAATATGAAATGTGAAATTACAATACTCATTCATCAAAAAAGAAGCATTTTAATTGGTTATAGGTGGAAAATATCTACTTGACAGTCAGTTTCTCACTTTCACATAAGTGCTTGGCTGCTCGGATGCCTAATCTTGTTTAGTGTAGGAAAAGTAATTTGACATGAAAGTACCTAGATGGCTGCCGAAAATTAATTGCCAATTAAAAAAGAAAAATGTTTGTGCTACTCTATAAACAAGCCAACGTATAAACCTTTCAGTCTTCTTGCTTTATTTATGTCTTTATAGATCTGGTTTCAAGCTATTTGCATACAATTTACAAATTCATATTATAATTCCCCAGCATATTTATGATTTTATAGTTGTATATATTTTACCTCTATGAGAATTATTTATTTTACCATGCTACCATTGCTTATTATTTAACAAAAACATCACATTGCATTTGATACTGTATGTGTCTTCTTTAAAATGAGACATTTTTATTTAAAAAGGAGAAAGAAAACAAATGTTACCAACACTAGTATGCATAGTCTGAGCATGTACATACAACCCAAACATGCACACAATTACAATATACATCCATACAAGCACACACACACAAACACACTCACAAAAATTACACAAATATATATATATACACAAATGTACATACCCACATACAGACATATAACATAGATAATTTACATACACACACAAGCACATAAACACTAGATATACACTCAAACATATAGTCATATACTCACAAACACACACAAATAGTAATAGGTTCTTCTCTGGAGCTTGTGGCCTATTGAATCATTGGTTCTTGGCTCCAATAGCCATGTCATGTAAAGGTTTCAACTGCTGGAGTAGGCCTTAAATCTGACAAGACAGTGTTTGTTTGCTACCATGATACACATTTCATCAAAAACACAAGTGACAATGTCTTTCCAGGAAAATGGTTATTGTTATTTGCAAAGCTCAAAATTGGGTATTATTGATAATTACTCTACTTCTCTGGTACCAAGAGCAATCCTTGCTATAATATTCATTTTTTTGTTGCCTATCTACTATGTAGCTTTGAATAAGGCATTGCATGTATTGAGATGTGCAACATTGTCACACGCATATATTTAAAGAATCATCTAGTTATTCATTTTATCCACTCATTTGTAATTGATAACAATTTTTCTGAGAGTATTTGTAAATTTCTCCTAAATTCTTTTATTCCATATGTATGATTTCTTATGCCAATGACATATGCAATATGTGAGTAGTGACTTTTCTTATTCTCTGTACCTTGACCACTGAGGGTCTTTGCCACAAGTACTCTCTCCTAAAAATATGTTTCTTTGATGAGGATTGAGAGATGAATTAATGTATGAGTGTAATAATAAGTTTTTAAGAGTAAGGGACATACTATGTTCATTTAGAAGAATAATAGTAGTGGGCGCGTTTTGCAAACCTTGATCATAGAATGCCTTATAAAGTAATTTTTAGTGACGCTACTTAGTGTTAAAACATAGTAAGCTCATTGTTAGAAACAGACAAAGTCTTGAGTGAATATGTATTATAGGCATGTCAAATATTCCACCACCACCACCTAGTCTCATGGGAATAGCATGGCATTCCAAAGGAAAGTTTCAATGGAAGGGAAAGACCTTCTGAACCCTGTCCAAGTATAAATATTAATGAAGAGTTGACCTTTAGAAAAGTAGTACTTGCAAAAAGTACCTACTGCATCTTCCTCATCCTAGTGGTACAGTAGGTATCTTTAGCCCCATATTTATGTCCCTCTGAGACTTCTCCCCTACAGAGAGTCTGTACAGAAAGTTGCTAACCTACTTTCTTGTGCTATATAAAATAAAAGGTCTGATGATTCAGGTTCCTGATGCATCTTCATCAGAGTACATGGCTCTACCCTCCCCAGTTTCAAGTTTTTGCGTCTGTCATCCTAAATCTCCTTTAGCTCCCAGCCATGTTTCTGGGATCTGCCTGTGCAGTCCATTAAAAATAACTACTTGAATTTATCCAGAAAATAAAAGCATTGCATTTATCAGATATTTAATAATATGTGACATACTTTAAATGCAGGTAAAATATATTTAATAGCCATAACAAAAACCTGTGATTCTAATAAGATTGATTGGTTGATTCATTGATTGATTGATTGATTGATTGATTGATTGATTTGGTTGTTGGTTGATCTAGTCTAGGAACTAGATTTATTCTTGCAAACTCTAGGTTCTCTCATGATCCTTTTTCTTTTGAACATTCTGGCTACAAATTTTATGTATTAGTGCTTCTTTGTGGTCGTGAGAAAAGATGGAATATTTGATAAAATGCTTTTTAAATTGCAAAACACCACCTAGATATAATTTTCTGTTAACTGGTGGTTCCTGGCCAATGACCCATTCCACATTCTGACCAGTTGTTCTGACAGATTTTACACGATGAGCTTCAAAGAAATGAAACAAGTCTAAAATGGCCCCCTTTAAGCCATTCTCGTTTAGACTTTCTAACTACTGCCATACTGGCTGATATAAAACAGAAGCAAAATCTCTACCTATTGACATTCCCAACATTTTTCACTTCAAATAGAAAAATGAAACATTCTCCAAAGATACATTATGACATTCCTACTGTGTCATGCTAGATTATTGACATACATTCATGTTAATAACACACTGATTGCATTAGTCTATTTCATAGTGTACCTATCAATCTATTACTGCTATTTACTACATTCAACATTTCCTCACAAATAATTATGAATATTTTAAAGGTGTAAACCTTTGGAAAAGCAATGAAAAATAAATAACTCAATATTGTTGAATTTGTGGCTTATATTTTAAGATGTATGCTGCCTTCTTTGTCTGAACAATAAATATATTTTGAAAATGTATTTGCCTTTGAAAATTAGGAATGTATAGAAGTATATAAAAATAGACTTTATTACTGAAAATAGCACTGAGGTTATATTGAGCATTCTGCAAATGTTGATTAATGACTTCTGATAATTTGGCACCAATTTAGAATGTATGTGCATTCCTATGTGTGTGTGCTTTTGAAATATGAAAGTCATCATCACATTACTTCGGTATTCATATGTAAAAAGATCATGACTATAACATTAAGATATGCAATAGTGAAGATGAGACACTGAAGTTGAGAAAATGCCTTAAATTCATTGGCTAGTAATGATGAAGTATAGACAGTTTATAACATTTCAAGAGAACACATATTCAAGCTTTGAAATTTTAAAGTTATGATATTTCTATAAGAGAATATAAAATTCATTGACATAACCACATATTCTTTTTTTTAAATTTAATTTTATTTTTTTTAATTTACATTCCAAATCATTTCCCCTTTCCCGTTTCCTCCCTCCCCGAAAGTCCCATAAGCCCCCTTCCCTCCCTCTTTTCTCCATTCAACCCCCTCTCACTTCTCTGTCCTGGCGTTCCCCTACATCCAGTCTTTCCAGGACCAGGGGTCTCTCCTTCCATTTTCTTAGAAATCTATTGATATGTGAATTGTGTCTAGGGTATTCCGAGATTCTGGGTTAATATCCCCTTATCAGTGACTGCATACCATGTGTGTTCTTTTCTGATTGGGTTACCTCACTAAGGATGATATTTTCAAGTTCTGACCATTTGCCTAGGAATTTCGTGAATTCATTGTTTTTAATTGCAGAGTAGTATTCCATTGTGTAAATATACCACATCTTCTGAATCCATTCCTCCGTTGAGGGACATCTGGGTTCTTTCCAGCTTCTGGCTATTATAAATAAGGCTGCTATGAACATAGTGGAGCATGTGTCCTTATTGCATGCAGGTAAAGCCTCTGGGTATATGCCCAGGAGTGGTATAGCCGGATCCTCCGGGAGTGTCATGCCCAGTTTTCTGAGGAACCGCCAGACTGCTTTCCAGAGTGGTTGTACCAGCTTGCAATTCCACCAGCAGTGGAGGAGTGTTCCTCTTTCTCCATATCCTCGCCAACAACTGCTGTCTCCTGTGTTTTTGATCTTAGCCATCCTGACTGGTGTGAGATGGAATCTCAGGGTTGTTTTGATTTGCATTTCCCTAATGACTAAGGATGAAGAACATCTCTTTAGGTGCTTCTCAGCCATTAGATATTCTTCAGGTGAGAACTCTTTGTTTATCTCTGTACCCCATTTTTTAATAGGGTTACTTGCCTCTCTGGAGTTTAACTTCTTGAGTTCTTTGTATATATTGGATATTAGCCCTCTGTCGGATGTAAGGTTGGTAAAGATCATTTCCCAGTTAGTTGGTTGCCGCTTTGTCTTTTTGACAGTGTCTCGGCCTGTTGGGGCTTCTGCCTGCGCCCAAGAACGGGACAGCGCTGTGGTCGTCTGGGTGCCAGATCTGCAGGCCATCGCCTCTGCAGGGTGAGCAGCGCCACGGAGAGAGTGCAGAGTGCATTCTGCCATCTTTGCTCCAGTGGCCGGGAAGTTGGGACTGCCAGGCTCTGAGACAGACAGGCATAATATCGCTTGGGTCTCGGGCAGATTGTGTGTACGTAGCTCCCAAGAGCTGGGCAGATCTGCAGTAATCAGCGTGCTAGCTCTGCTGTGGGACTTCTGCCTGGCAGAGGGACGCCCCCTCCCCCCCCCACTCTAGGAGAGATCACACACTCCTGCACAGGGCAGGAGCCTACCAGCCTCCCTTTGGCGACCTCTGATCCAGGAATCCACTACGTTGAGCCTTTGGATGTGCAAGGACTCCCCAATAACATCACTTGGGGCAAGGCACATCAGGACTTCAAAGTCACTCAGGAGCAGGGCAGGCCCCAGAAATCTGTGTCAGGGGAATCCTGGTAAACCAGGGTGGGCAGAAATAGCTTTGCAGGCTCACAGGAGGTCCAACCAACAGCCAGTGACAGCAGGACCAACTAACATCAGAGGTATCCAGATGGCAAAAGGCAAACGTAGGAATGTTACTAACAGAAATCAAAGTAATATGGGACCATCCGAACCCAACTCTCCAATAGCAGCAAGTCCTGGATACCCCACCACACCCGAAAGACAAGATCTGGATTTAAAATCACTTCTCATGATGCTATGAGAAGATCACAAGAAGGACACAAATAAATCTAATAAAGAATTACAGGAGACCATGAATCAATGGTTAGAAGCCCTTACAAAGGAAACACAAAAATCGCTTAGAGAAATGCAGGGGAACATGGATCAAAAGATGGAGGCGCATAACCACATATTCTTTGACAAGCTTTTTGGACCAAATTAGAATAAGTCATTAAAATACTTTAAGCAATATTGTATTTTTCATATGCCAAATATTGAAGCAAAACTGAATATTTCACTTGTTCAATCCATTTAGAGCATTGCAATTATCTTACCCTGCTAAATAAGCCATCACTGTCCTCCAGACTTCAGACATTAATGTAATTATTATTAGCTTGCAGTTTGCATCTCAGACAGTTATATAGATAAAGTAAGCCCAAAGTAACATTAAATCGCCTGATTTGACATTCTACATAGTAAAGATGGTGACATGTCTATTTTGCTGTGTAGTATGACTACAATTATAATAATTCCAAGTAAGAATTTATTACAGTAGATATTTACAAGTCCCTTACTCTTTCTAAGTTCTCCAAGTAAGAATTTATTACAGTAGATATTTACAAGTCCCTTACTCTTTCTAAGTTCTTCAGTTTTAGAAGATATCTGTTGATATCAAGATAACTTCTTAAATATTCTACAGAGTGGCATATAGATATATTCATAGGTATGGATATAAGCATAGGTAGATGATAGATTAGAGATAGATAGATAGATAGATAGATAGATAGATAGATAGATAGATAGATATGCTTAAACATACTTAAAATATATATTTTATTACAAACCAGAAGGCAAAGAGGTAGGGAAGTATACTATGTCATTAAAACCTCCAGAAGAACAAAAATGCAGACAAAACCCTAGCAAACATTTAATTAAGTAACTTAGAAAAAAAGACAAGATGATGAGTTTATATATAATTTAACACAAAGAAATGTCACAATACCCATGTAAACCTTTTTAATTAATAGAACAATAATTAATTAATAACAATAATTAGTTAAGAAAATTAACAAAACAGTTAGACAACAAATAGACAACAGAATACCCACTTGTCTTTAAGTCATTTATTAAGTAATCTGAACACTGCCATCTTTCAGTAGGTGGGTCTTAGCATCAAATCTCTACCATGTGTCTTTACCTCATTTGGCAAGGCAATGACTGTTCTTTATGTAAGATTATCTATTGAATGATTTCTACAGAGAAAAGATATGCAAGATAGACCTGATGTTTTCATTTACAGCAAAGGGGAAACATGCTTAAAGTTCCACACCTACATGCACTTGAATAAATGGCAACTCATCATGATTTTCATAATAATAGTCATCTGTATATGGAGAAATCATGTTTAATTATGCTTGAATGATGTATTTACATGGTTTTTTTCCTACTTGACCTGTCAATTACTTTGGGAATGCTTTAAATATATCCATCTTGGAATACAACTGGATATTTCTTTTTGTGATTATTTCTCCTTCTTATCATATATATTTGGAAAACACATTAGAAACACATAAAAATTCAAAACTATATCTTCTTATTAAAATGCCTGTTTAAGTATTAGAATATTTTATGATGACACTGTCCGCAAACTTCTACTGCATCTCTTTACAAGTTTAATTCCTTTTCTCAGTTCCCATTTATTAGGAACTGGTATATGTGAGTACTTAGAGAACTCACAGAACATTTCGTTTGCAAATGAAGTCACAAAAGTGCCAATGCTAATTAGAACGCTCAGGTTGTGATAGTTTCTTTATTTGTTCTATATTCTTCTCTAATACAATACTTCATGACTGCAAACTCCCTTCTTTCTTCTCCTCCCAGTCTCCTCACAACCTCCCTCACCCTCAGATCCACTGTTCTTCAGTTTCCCTTAAGAGCCAGCCTCTCAGTAATATCAACGGAAGATGGCATAGTACAATTCACTAAGACTGGGTGCAAATCCTCATATAAAGGTGAGACAAGGCAACCCAGTAGGACAAATTGTGTCCAAAGAGCTCACAAAAGAGTTACTGATACCCCCACTTCCATTGTTAGGCATTCCACAAAAACCCCCAAGCTAAACAACAATGTATGCAGAGGACCTAGAGCAGACCTATGCAGGCTCTGTGATTGTGACTTCAATCCCTGCAAGACCCTATGAGACCCAGTTGGTTGAGTCTGTGGATGATATTCTCCTGGTGACCTCGACCCTCTGGCTCCTAGAATCCTTCTTCTTCTGCAGGGTTCCTGTTAATGTTTGGCTGTGGCTCTCTGTATCTTCTCCCATCAGCTGCTAGAGAAAGCCTCCTTAATGAAAACTGAGCTAGGCATCAGCTTGAGTACTGCAGAATATCATGAAGAATTAATTCATTTTTTTTCAGTCTGTCCATCTTCGGTCCATGCACATACCCGAAGAGTCTAAGAAACAAAGAGAGCTCTAGTGTGTATATGGCTCTTCCTTGAAAAAGAAGAGAATAAATTTTGTGGGAGGACTGAGGACATGCAGGGAGAGTAACAGGAGAGATCAGGAGGGAGGATCAGAGAGATAGAGCAGAGAGATAGTAAAAAGAGATGACTGTCTACTGGAATAGGTGGACATTTAGGAACCTATGTGGAAACCTAATTCAGTAGAAACTTCTTGGAACCTATGAGAGTCATCCTAGTGAGGTATTCTAGTAATGGAGGATCTGACAGGTCTAACTTGAAGCCCAAGCTACTAGAATGAGTCCATGCCAAACGCTGTCTGGATGGCCATGAACCAGAAGTTGGATGGCTCAGAAACAAGTGTGATAACTTCTTGACCATGCATGGTAGGGTTTCAGTTTTAACAGAATAATTTTGAGGCAACATTCTAGCAGCCTTTTTGTCCTCTGTCAACTTACAAATTTTACCAGGACTCTAAATTTCCATTGTTGAATTCTTTCTTGTTAAACTATCTTGAGCTGATTCCATTAATGAAATTCACTTTATTTTGTAGCTTATAACCCAGCCCCAGTGATAGGGAGCTAGGATTAACTCCTGCTTGATCTCACTGGCAAAGATTGTTTATAAAAAGATTACAGGCAAACTGCTTAGGGACTGCTTAATGAAACTTGGGACCAAATGGAAACTGCCAAAGTATTCTAGAAATGTGAAATAAATATTTTAGAGCTAACTCACAGTTTATTATACTTCAATGGATAAAGCACCAATAACATAAGTTGAAGCTAAAACCTACTGAATAAAACTGTAGCAGAAAGAATATTTCTCTGTCTAGTCTAAAAGTAAATCATTAGACTTAGAAATGACCATATTCAGTCAGAAGTCCTTCTGATATCTTGTATGATATTTGGAGAACTACTTGCAGATACGTTGATGACTCAGATGGATGGTATTTCTGATGGATTGATTTGACTTAAATTACTCTCAATTTCCCACTTTCACTCAGTTTCACATGCTAACAGAATTCATGCTAACTCATCAAGCCCACAGAGAAACTCTCTTAGATCCACCACCACAGCCTGTCAGTACTTATAGCTGTTACATGGTGTATCTCAGTACTTAATGTGCCTAGCTACCAGTATTTATACAACATGAAAATCTATGATTACAACATTGTATATTATTATAATATTAAAATTTATGGTTAGGTGTGATATCAGGTGATACTAGTCCAAAATTTAAAAAACATGCAAACAGTGCTGTTTATCAGAAAAACAACTGGAAATATTCATCATATGACTCATTTTCTATTTATCATATTCAAAGTGCAAAAGTGAGGAGTTAATTTTTATAATGTATATTTTACCTAGTATATTCAAAATATTATTGGCTCACATTAAAGCACCATGGAACATTCCTGTTTAGTTTTATTTCTACCTATCTTCAAATTGCAATATTATTATATATTTATATCAGATTTCAATATAGATGCTAAATTTTTATTATAAAGAGTTTTTATTAAACCTAGCATACCTTGGAGTTTGGGAAGTGGATTCATATCCCTTATACTTTCAAGATTCTGAGAGAAGGAATCAAGTACAAAAACTATTTTCTTAATATTTACCGTATGAATTTTTTCACTGAAATCATCACAAAACTTTATTAGATAATTATATTAAACCCAGAGTAATCAACCTTGTACTTATCAAAACACAAAAAGAAATGAAAGAGAAGCAGTAGAAAAGGAAACCCCAATAGTATTCTCAATATGAACATAGCTCAATAGTACAGGTAAAAATTTAAGGACCAGTTAGTCATGAACAATAATCTGGAAATCAAAGAGGACCAAGATGTGAATGAGTAAAGATTTAGCAACAACTGACTTCAAGTATTTCAGTGATACCTACAGGACTTTCAGAAGGCAAGAATGATGCATGGCAAATAAGAAATAGTCTTGACACCTTTGGAGAATATTATAAATATTAATCTTATACGGTCTGAGTATTCTTAACCCATGTAGTACTGAAGGAGAGTGTGTATTCCTACACATCCCACTCCTCCAGTAGGAAGTTGGGATGAATATGGTCAGTTCCAACAACATAATAATGCTGCTGGAGGCATGCCTGTGAGTCTTCAATGATTATTTTAACTAAGAGAAAATATTTACAAACTTGATGTTCTAGTTTGAGACGAATCTTCATTAAAATTTCAGGCAAAGCAATGTCCTTCCCAGTTCATAAAAGTTCATCATGTGTAAAATAATCATGTTTGCCGTGTTCAGCTTTTGCATTTTTCCTATGTGGTTTATCCTGAATAGATTTGCAAATGTCTGTATTTCCCTGGCCCTTGTTTTCTGTTTCCAACAGGAAGTTTTACTCAGTCGATAAGTTTGAGGTACGTGACATGTTACATCGCCATGTTCATAGAAGACAGAAAGACTTGTCTGTGCTTTAATGTTCATTTGGGTGACTAAGAGGAATCGGAAGGGGTGATAACCAAAACACCTCTCAACAGAGAGACTGCTGAATAGAACACTAGTATTGTACACTGGAGCTTCCACAAGGGATCAGAATTCCAGCAATCGATTTAAGGAGTCGGGATAGAACCAACAAGTACCCAATCCATCTTTCCCTAATTAAAAGAGGCAAAAGGGAGAAACGAATGAGTTTAGACTTCTTCTAGCCATAGAGATAATGAGAGCAAGAGACCTTGGTCTCTAAGCAGAAACTCCTTTTGTTCCACATCTTCACATCGAATACTCTCATCTGGTTATTAGTTCTTCCTCCAGTAATCTGTGAAACGATAAGAGGCTAGCATCTTTGAAAGGTGCATTGCACAGAGAAAGTGCCGAGACAGAGAAAAGGTGGGATAATGAGACTTACACCACTGACATTCGGAACACGGTGAGAGAAAGGTTACTTTAGAATCAAATTATTCTCATCCCCACTTATATCCAAATAAGTAAAGAGGCCACCTGTAAAGTATTTTCCTCATGAGTAATTGTATGGGGAGCATTATAACAAACACATGTTTTAGGCAGAAAGAAGTTAACGTGGTTAGATACAGGTTGTTTAAACCTAGGGAGGATCCTCCTAAATGAATGATTCATCCATAGTAATGACACTAATCCATTATGAAGTTTTATTTTATACCTATTTTCATTTTTTTCCCAATCTGTTTCAGTGCAATTGAAGTGGTGGTTTGTTGTGTTGTTGTTTTAAAATTTTGTTTTAAGTACATAATTTTACTCCATTTGTGCCAGGAAAATGCCCAAACACCTTCATTAGAAACAAAGCAAATCTGTTCGACAGTACTCTGAACAGCAGGCACTGTATGCTTTATTGAACAGAAAAGCTTTAACAAACCTTAGCTTGCACACATGTTCACTCTGCCTGGGTCTGTTTATGTTCGTGAGCTTCCCGGAATTGTGGGTGCAATAACAAAGTGGTGTTTAGCTACCCCACTTTCTTGGCCAGGTGGTTGATTATATGGTTTGGCATATTTTTTGCAGGTGGTATACAAAATCATATATACCAGCTGCTCAGCCCACTGAGTAATACTTTGCTAAATGACACAGCCCCAGCCGTCCCTAACACCATATAATCATGCTAGAGTGATATCTTTACTGGATTCATTTAGGTTTGCAAAGAATTCTCTAAGAAAGACATTTCCCTGCCTTCATTTCTGTTTCATGCTGGGTAACGCTGGCAAGAATTATTCATGGCACATGTGAGCAATTCAAAGAAATATTGTTTAAAAAAATAAAAAAGGCAACCAGGCAGCTTTGCAGAGGTGTGCTATCTACTTGATGACTTGGCGTGCTGCCCCTGGCTGGCACAGCACCCTGGCTGTTGGCACAGGGGACGTTACATATACTTGCCATTGGGCCTCTCCTACGCTACTTGCTTTGCACGATCAATATCGATTCACTGCATAAACAACCAGATGAACCTTGTATCTGAGGGATAGCAAATAGCATTTGAATTATTTTACATAAATCTGAAAATGTAATCGTGGTTGACATTCCTATTAGTATTATATCTGAACACGATGATCATAATTGAGTAACATTAAATTTAGTTTATTGAACAGCAGTCCACTACCCGCTTTACTGCAGCTATGATCTGTGTAATGAAACCAACAGTACAAAAAATTCTCTCAGTTGGTACACTTCCTGGAGAGCAGCCAAAGTATTTATTGCTATTTGTGCAATTAATGGCCATATTGATTCTTTTTTCCTCTCCCTAGTAAATAGAGGATAAGTTGTGCTGTGTTTTCTTAGCTCTTCAAGGTTTGTTTCAGCTGTAATTAATGTGACCATAAGAATAGTACTCAAATTGTTCTTCGTAACTGGTTTTCATCTATGCAACATTTGCAGCTCATGTGTTGCACTGCTTTGAGATGATTAAATTGATAAGTGGCTCCATTGCCAAAATAATCCCATATGCTGAAGTATGATTTATTAACGTGCAAGAATCAGAAGGCAAAACTTCACTAGCCAAAATGCTGTGGTGGTTAATCATCTGCTCTTCCAGCTAATTCCATAATCCTCAACGTGACAATCAATTCATCATGCTGAAATCCAAATTCATATAAATCATATTTCCAAGTTCTACATGCAGTCGATAAAATATATTGCACATTTCCCATAAATTATGCGATATAATGTTAACGTAGTTTTCAAATTAAAAACTTTAACTATCCTATGTGTTTATCTATTGTGCATATAAAGTAATGAGCCTCATGTTGGCGCATCTAAAATTCACACTGTGCAAAAGGAAAGAAGGCTTGAAGTTCTTGTGTGAAGAATTCATAGGAATATTGGGCAGATCTTCTGGAAGATGACCAGATGTTCCTAGTTCTTATTGTTTCAGATTCAAAATTCATCTCCCATATATTTCTAGTGTTGAAGAGGTAGAAGAAAGAAGACAATTCCATGAACTTTAAGTAAGCATGCCAGAGATTTTTTCTTCATTCCTTTCTTTCTAAAGTCTATTTAGTGTCAACAATAAAATTGGTGATAAAATAAAATATAAATAAAAGGCAGGAAGATGGGTACATATGGAAGGTTGATCGTGGGATTCAAAGTTCCAATTAGTTATAAAAAAAATCTGGTATGCTATCATTGTGCTGTAGAATGGCTAACAATAATATACAGTGCATTCCAAAAGTAACAATAACTGATTTTAGATTATTTTACTGTAAGAAAAATGAAAAATGTTTGAGGAGACAGGTATGTTTAATCTTATTTAATTATTCCATAATGTCTGTGTGAATCAAAATATTAACTTGTGATACGTGGGAATGTTTGTGTGATGTATGAGTTAAAATAAATTAAAATTATAGAAAACACTTAAAAGATAGAAATATAGGCACCCTAGCCACATCTATGGATCACACCATGCATCCTTCTCTTCATAAGACAGTCGTAAGCAAGAAGATAATCTTCCTTTAGATACAACCTCTGCTGCTCTGCAAAAATGGGACTCTACAATTTTCAAATGTGAAATGTGTGCATTGCATAAAAATCAGTAGACCTTTATTTTTAAAATCAAATTAAATAATGTGTAATTTGATTCTTCCTGAACAGGGATCTTATGAACATAGTTAGTACTGTGGAAGTCAGTAGAAACACATAAGAAAAGGCATCTGGATTATGAGCTTCCTTACCTTTGTCTGTTACTTATTAATACTACATTTTATTATTTTATATATTTTAGGTCTTTTACAGTCCATATAAAATATCTCATAGTTTAGTTGACTGACTCATCTTCACCTCATTGTACTAGCTATCCCTGAGAGTAATGCATAACTTCTGGTTATGCAGAAATTCTGCCAAGTTTCTTTATTAAAATAACAGTGTACTGTCTATAATATGTACAGAGAAAATTAAGAGGAAAGGTACTATTTTTGGAGTCATGTGCCTGCCATTGAGAATATGTTTATAATTATATTATTATATACTACAGTTATATAATCATAAATAGTTGTCTTTTGTGGTAACATATAGTTATGCAGTAAAGTATGCAGTAGGATCAAGAGAGTCAAGAAACCTAAACTTTGGGAGCTCTCAGAGACTGAGCCACCAACCAAAGAGCATACATGGTCTGGACTGAGGCCCCAGCACATATGTTTCAGATGTACAGCTCTGTCTCCATGTGGATCCTACAACATCTGGTGGTAGACTGTCCCTAAAGCTGTGGCCTGTCTGTGGAATCTGTTCTCCAACAGGGCTGCCTTTTCTGGCATCAGTAGGAGAGGATGTGTATAATCCTGTAGAGACTTGATCCACCAGGTGGGGGAGATACCCAGTGAGGGAAGAGGAATAACCTCTCAGAGGAAAAGGGGATGGAGGATGGGGAAGAGACTCTGTAGGGGAACAGGTCCAGCATGTGGAGAAACATTGATTGAGCTGTAAAAACATTTAATTAATTAAATAATTAAAAAATGAAACAAAGAATGTTGATCCCAGCTAAGAAACATACTATGACTTCCATGCAAATGCTATGAAAATAAGCCATTAGAAAACTGAAATTCAGCAAACTAATTCACTGTTAATACTGGATATCTCTTTAATATTAAAAGCTAATGAAATCAAAACCAATGGCAAGGTTTTGTGCTAAGAAATTGAAAATGTGTGTTAAACTGAACAGAAGAGATAGCCAAAATGACTAATAAAGAAATTGATATAACAGAAACATTAAAGAAAACATGACAATGAAAATTATTTGAAATATTAAATCAAATTGACAAATTAATCAAGTTGGTAAGTAAAATGAGGGTTGGAGCACACATCAACAAAATCAGTATTAAAGGAAAACACTGCTATCAGCAGTATAGAGGTGGATTTGAAAAAGAAGAATCAATTCAATACTGTTTTAACTGGAAATATCTGCTATCCTGGTTCTAATGGGCAGTAAGATAAAGTAATTTAGAAAGTAGAAGCACTTGACACCAGTAATTGATAATGATAATTGTGGAAAATATAGAGAGAAATATTCCTATGAATATCAAGATATGGGCCACATTTGAGATTTAAAATGCAAAAGTATGTGGTAAAACACATGATGTATTCTGGGAGAAATAAGAATTACCAGGATGAAGGGTAATTCTATCAGAAAATAAAAAGGTTTTATCAAATATAAGATGTGAATTTTCATCTAGCCTTCTACCTATTTGATAACTGAGAATTAATCAAGCATCAGTGGCTTGAATACCTTCGTGTGGCTTCATACTGAATTCTCTGACAACATCCTATAATAACATCAAGAGCGGAATTTCACTTCCCAATCACCTTGGTCCTATAGGCTATAGTCACATTCTCCATCTGAACCCCTGGTTGTCTCAGGAGAGGGACTGCATCATGGAACCATGGGTCACTTAGTTTATCAATAAGATAAAGTAGCGATTAAGGCTGAGACACTTCATACAGTTGTTAACACCCTATTCGAGATCAAGTAAAGAATCCAGCCTCTGTTTCCTGATTGAACACATAATTTAAAATCAAGTAGATGAATTGCTTCCTCTCCTCAGCAGATTGACATTTGGTCATTTTGAATCTCTAATCTGTATTTTGAATGGAGAACCAGGAGCACTATACTTTCAACCAGCCCTGACACTCGTCTTTCCTAGTACACACCACTACCCTTAACAACTACTACTGTGTGAAGTAGCCCACTCATTCTGACTTTGTATTGCAGACTTGGGGAAGTCACTTTGTTACTGACCATTTGCTACATAAACTATAACTGAAGAATGAAAGCAGATGTCACAGATCCTATTCTTTGTTTGCTTGTTTGGTTGGTTGGTTTTTGAGGCAGGATTTCTCTGTGTAGCCCTGGCTATCTTGGAACATACTCTGTAGACCCTGCTGGCCCTGAACTCAGATGTCCTCTATCTCTGCCTGCCCAGTGCTTGGATTAAAAGCATGCACCACCATTGCCCATCTTCTCAGATGCTACTTTAATTTCTGACAAAATCTTTCTACAAGCTAATTTACTGAAACTGATTATTTATGTTTCCTTAATGTGCTACTGTAGAAGGGTGCAAATGTACAAATGTATGCATGGAAGCTTGAGAAAAATTTGTGTTTTATTTATTTACATATTTTGAAAATAGTGTGATATAATTTAAGGACGTGAGGCTCTAGAGAACTCTGTGCTAATATTTCTCACTCAAATTTCTTCCCTCAAATATCCTGTGTGCTTTTGCTCACTTGGAGAGTTGTGCTCTCCAGTGGGTGTGCACCTGAACAGTGAGAGATTTTGACTGAAGTAACTGTAAATCAATGACCCAAGTTTGTCTCTGTGGTTAGTGGTCAAAGTGCTATTGACTTACATAGTATGGATAATTCCAGGAACTGAAAATATCCTTCAGAGATCCAATATGAATATAAAGAACAACTTGTCTGATTTGCAATAAAGGATATTTCCCAATAGTCAACTGCACTGAAATTAGACATTAGAGAATTGTAAGATGTCCACTTCTCATGTACAAAACTGTAATAGAAACTTGTACACATGCAAAGAAAAACTAATGAACCAAGTCCATTTATTATTCTTCTCATTTGTTTATCAAATTTTCCTCCTATTGGCACATCAGTTACACTCAAACTCTGAGAACTCAATAATTTCATTTTTCCTGTGATTCCCTGGTAACGATGTCCACATGCATCTAAACGCAGCAAGATGAACCAGAACATCTGTATGGTTTTTTACCAAGAAGATTGATACTGTGGACTCTGTTTGGCGTATGCACTATGCTGAGAATATGGCAGGTATGTGACTAGGTTTCCTTTGAAAAAATGAGATTCCGTACTCTTGAAAGCCATAATTTTCGCAATTTTCTAACTACTAGCCATTGATAATTATTATATTCTTTTTTCTCTATGAATTAGACATTTTTTAAGATTTAAAAACTTTACTTAGTTTTTTCTTTTCTTGTTTGAGGCTGTGTATGAAGTGTGTGTGTGTGGGGGGGGGTGTGTATGTGTGTGTGTGTGTATACATATGTGTGCATGTGAACACCTCCATTCTTGTGCCCACGTTCATTTGTGTGAGTATAGCATCCATGAGACATGCATGGCATGTGTATAGACAATCTCAGATGTCATTCTACACATTCCACCTTGAGACACACAGGCAACTGACCAAACCTACAACCTTCTGGGAATCCTCCTGTCTCCACCTCCCATTTTGCTGTAGGAGTACTGAATTTATAGAAATGTGCTATCATTCCCAGTTTTATGTGAATTCTTGGGATTTTAACTCAGTTCCTTGTGATAGATTGCATGGCAACATGTTGACCATTTTATCCATCTCTCTTATTCAAATCTAACCATTTCTAGTACCTCCTAGGAGAATTTAGATAATACTGAGAAAAAAATGAAGTGTTTGTGAAAAATTTTACAAAGTATATCCTGCCTATTGATGAAAATTGGACACCCAGGTACACCAATAACATTGTACTGAATAATTAAATGCACAAAACATTAACATAGTAAATTTTGCATTATACATGGTTTTTTATAAAACTCAAAGATAGTTTATAGTGAAAATAATGGTATTTTAATATTGAAATACTGAAAGTGGCTTAAAACCATTCCATAAATATCTTGACTTCATTGTACTTAATTACTTTCATTTCTGTGTCTAAGACATACTGGTTAAGGTCTCATGTGTTCAGTAATGCAATAATCAAATTAAAACTTTCCAGGAAAACGTACTTTCTTTTCCCTTTCGGGCCTTGCTCTTATTCTTGGAAATAGTCTAATTGTGCATTACTGCATAGTCTTCCACACAAACAGGGAGATAGGTTTCACATTCTAATTCCCATTTGGTTTAAATATCTGAAATTCCAGAGCCAGTAAATATGATATAGTCTGACTATATGATATAGGCAGACTTCAGAACCCTTCATAACTGCTGTCAAGTCACTTCTCGGTCTCTGAAATGGTTCGCATATTTTCTTTTGTATTTTTCAATAGAGGAAGAGGACTGGTAGAATGAATAGATATTACGAGAGGAAGTAATTAATTTGATAAAACATAAAAAGTATAAAAATGAAAGTGAACAAACAAAAACGATTTTAGGAGTCAGTCCTTAACAGATGATGTATGCTGTGTCTGTTGCACTTTCTCCTGCAGATTTTTCTAAAAGTTGTATTTATTTACATAATGTCTGTCAAAAGCACTCTAACTTCTTTCTTAATTGCATTACTTGAACTACTTTGTTTTTCTAAGTCTTTTTTTTTAACCCTTCCAGAACTGTGTTTGTTCACTCTATAGATGCCCTAGCTAGTAAAATAGGAATGGGATTTTTTGGATCTTTTGTAGGTAAAAGATTCATAAATGAGAAATATTCCAGTTTCCTTTAAGGTGAGTTCCATAGTAAATGTATATTGATGAGAAATGTCTTTGAAACTTGGGTAGCACTTGTTATGATTTAGGTTATTCTTACTGATAAGCACATTAAAAATGATCTGTTTTGTTAGTGTGTCTTGTGGGTAGCTCTTCCCACAAAACTGTAGTTAGATCTGCTTCAATATATAGGAAACTATGATTCATGACTTGTGTGACATTTCCTTGCATTTTGATCAAATAGAACCTCAATATTTTTGTATGAATGGATAAATAGATGCAAAAGGAACAAAACTTTAAAGTTATTCCTAAGTCATTACTGTTATTTTCAACTATGTAGAATTATTTTCTATTGCTTCAGAAATGTTGCTTGCTCAGTATTCATATGCCAGTACTGTTCATCAACTGGTTTGTTGGGTTAATGATTTGGTCATTTCTTGAAGAGACAGTGATTTAACATAATAAAGGCCACAGATACTGATGTTGCCTGAATTTAGATTAGATAAATATTGCACCTTTCTCATGTGTTTCTCCATTTTGTTTATGGAGTGTGAAATACATAACCTAACAGTACTTCTACACCTTTCAATCATGCATAGCCAACAATATACTGTATGCACCATTTCTGCTAACCTTGGTAAATTAGCACGGTATTTGGGTAATCAGGCAGTTGAATGTTTGCACAGTTTATCACTTTATATGGAAAAGGAAATGTGTTAAGGAGGATTAAGCAAGGAAATAACGACACATGGCTTATATTTAGAATATTGCTGCACTAAAGTGAGGGAAAATTAAAAATGATACCTAGTGCTTCATTAAAAGCATGTTGGATTTTATTAGTCACATGATAACACAACACCACACTCACACAGCTCTTTTTTTTTTTTAACTTGTCAGTGAGCTAAAAGGGAAACCTGTTCCCTTTTGTCTTTCCTTTTCACTTGAGAACACTAGTCCACTTCGAAATCCATTACTAGTTATCAGGGTTTCCTTTAGCTAAGATTACAGTCCTTTGAGAACAATGTTGACAGTTTTGAGCAGACAAAGAATCATTATAATCAGTACTGAAGATCCGAAATCACATCGCGAAAGATTCCATGTTTATAGTAGTGGGACCACACACTGTGATGGTTTGCATTAGAAACTCAGCAGGTGTGGTATGCAAGACTAAATCACAGCCATGAACTAGACAAAGTGAGGATATGAAAAGGTCAGGTTTGTTCAAGGACCTATCTACTGTGTTAAAGCAAAAACAGAATTTTTATAAAATTTTTCAGGAGACTTGGTATTGAATATATAAATTCAATGGTTACACAGCATTTGTGGAAAATTACAATGCAGTTTGATACCAATAGCATTTGCATGTTACATGAAGAAACTGAATACAGAAATGGTATGTCTTGAAAGTATATAGGGGAAAAGGAAAACAGATGTTACTCAGATTAGAGTAGACCAACTTATAAAGTTATAAAGAGATCTTACTTAGAAGGTAAAAATCACACATTTAAGAATTCCACTCAAACCACTACAAAGTAACATCAATTTCCTCTCATAGCTGGACTTCATACATGTGGCAGAGAAAGTGATTTTGCCATGAAAAGTAAATTATTTCTCTCGAAGGGAAGCATCGAGTATCTAAATGTTCATTCTTTGTGCTCTCCACTCATTCCTGCTTTGAACTCATTTGAAATCTTTGTCACAGTTCTCTTCTTTATCCTTCACTTATTCATCCTTTGAAAACATTTGTTCCAGTAGGGCATTGGAGAATCAGAGCTAGTGTGATCTATCTCTCTCTCTTTCTCTCTCTCTCTCTGAGGAATTTAAATATTTCTGGGAGAGATGAGCACATAATCACAGCAGTGCTGTTAGAATTACCAGAGTTGGGGAGAAGAGAATAGCCATCTCTGTGTTCACTGGCAAGGATGCAGAGAGTGGCTGGTGGGAGGCTCTGTTTGTTCTATGGGTGCACACTCATCATGGAAATAAAGGCATTGTTTCCAGCAGAGAACAACACATAAAATGCACTGAGAATGCAATAAGCAACTTGCTGAGACTGGCTTCCAGAAAGTGTGTGAGAAATAGCTGGGTGGAAATCGGAAAAGGAGAACAGTGCAGACTTGCTGAGACATTGGGTTTTGTCCTTTTTGGGAAGTCTTTGAAGAAAGGAAGCAGGAAGGGACAGCCAGGGTGCTATAATTTTATAGGAATGTGGAGGATGATTCAGAGGAAATGATAGACTGGGCAAAAATGATCATTTTATGAAAGAGAACACTTCTTCCCCCACTGTTAAGACTTATATTCCTGAAATTGGTTTTTAATTTAATTTTAATTATGTGCATATATGTGTACACAGCTGCAGATGCCCACAGTCACAGTAGAATTAAACCACAGTGCTTGGAATTAAAGTTGGGTTCCTGTAAGAGCAGGAACATAGACTTGGGATTCTCTCAGATTCTCTTAGATAATCTTATAGTTGTGGTGGACAGCAGTCATTGAAGAATGATGCAAGTTAGACCAAAATGTTGAGAACAGGAAACTTAAGTGGCCTATCTCTACCAAACTCCCATTTACCCAAGGCAGAGAAAAAACATCATGGAAGAGAAAGAAATAGGAAAGAAAAGGAGAATGCGAGGAACGCTATGAATTCTGGGTATGGCATGGTGAACATGATGTACACGATGAACATGGTAGACATGGTGGACACGATATACTCTAGTTTGATGTTAACTGGATACAAGCTAGAATCATCAGAGAGGAGGGAGCCTCAAATGAGAAAATCCCTTAGTAAAATGAGGATGTACGCAAGCCTATAGGACATATTCTTACTTAGTGACTTAGTTATGTAGAATGGCACAGCCCATTACTGGTAATGTCATCTTTGGACTTCTGATCCACTGTTTCATAAGAATACAGACAAGGCAAGCTACGAGGAGCAAACTAGTAAGTCGCATCCCTCCATAGCTTCTTCCATGTATAACTCGAGCTGGGTAGGAACCTAGAGGCTTGAATTCCTGTTCTAGTTTCCTTTGATGATGAGCTGTATTAAAGTTAAATAAACCCTGCCTTCCGAGTTGCTTGGTCATGGTGTTTCAGCACAATAATAGTAACCCTTACTAAGATGCATGGCTATGGCCCCCACACAATCACCATAGCAATAATTACCTAAATAAAACTTATAAAATATAAAGCCTGACAAAACTCCCTCATAGATTATGAGGATCTTTTCTAGGACTTCTCTCTTATAGGTTGTGATGTGTTCCAGGGAGGGTGAATCAGTTTTTAATGACATTTTTTCATACTCCAGTAGATGGGGGCAAAAGGAAGAGAGAGAGAGGGAGAGGGGAAGAATTGGGTAGGAAAATGCTATAATAAAACACATTACTTTCTATACTAATGTTAAAAACAAACTTTTAAAAATTCTCCAGATGCAACAGAGGATGGCCTTGTTGGACATCAAAGAGAGGAAAGGCCCTTGATCATGAGAAGGCTAGATGCCCCAGTAGAGGAGAATGCCAGGACAGGGAAGTAGGAGTGGGAGGATTGATTGGTGAGTAGGGAGGAGGGGGGATGGGTTAGGGGGTTTCTGGGGGTGGAAACCAGGAAACAGGACAATATTTCAAATGTAAATAAAGAATATATCTAATAAAAATAATTCAAAGGGGAGGGGGGAGGGAGAATGTGAGATGGGAGGGGGGGTTGGTGGAGGGGTAACCGTGAAATGAGATATTATGGGATGGGGCTTGGTGGAGTGGGTAACCAGGAAGTGGGATATCATTTGAGATGTAAACAAACGGAATGACTAATAAAAAAAATTCTATCATCCAACAGATTAAAATTATTTGCTTATTTTATTAACATATCCTTAAACTCTGTGCAAATATCATAAAACTAGCAGCAGGATTTCTAATACTATATGCTTGAACATTTTACATTCTCCAATAAGTAACTTCTAAAAATAGTACAGAAGTGGTCATTAAGACACTAAGCTACAGCCTCCAGCCCTAGTGCCATGCTACAGAGGTTAAGACCACTGGCAGCTCTTTCAGGGACCTCAGGTTCAATTTTCAGCACCTGATAATAGCTAACAATCTGTAACTCATTTCAGGGTTTTGCAGCCTTCTTCTGGCCTAAGTACTCACGGTGCACAGAAATACATGGAGAGAGAGCACCCATATGCACAAATCTTTCCCTGATGGATTGTGAATAAACAGACCAGGAAAGGGTTCTTGGCTTTTTATGAGTCAGTGTAATTCTCCAAACTTAGGATCATAAGATGCAATGTACAGACCTTCGTTTTGCAGTATTAGGTATCTTTCCTACATATTCTCTTCTGTACATATTGTTTCTGTTGAGCTTTTTCAATTAAATTTCAAACTGTATTAACAAATACTCTTTTACATGATTATATGTTCCTTCCAAAGGATAGATGATATTCTATCTAGTTATTCCTGAGATTGCTCTCATTATTGAAGTAGACTCTCTATGGAACTTGATAGAAAACACATTAATGTCAGGTTCACTTGTGTAATTTTTTAAAAACTACATAAATTCCCTTTCTTCTATGTCTAGTAAAATATTAACAGCTAAGGATACACACACACACACACACACACACATACACACACACACACATGCACAAGTATTTGTTTTTGAGTAACTATATTACATTAAAATGCAGTCAGTGCCTTTTATTTTGGAACTCCCAAAAATAGAAATGAGACTTTGTTCCAAAGCAACATTAAGTATGGGTTGTGTTTAAAAACTAGAATGCAAGTACCCTGCATTAACTCCAATATGCCATTCATCCATTATCTTTTTAAGAGTCCTATACAAGAGACCTGAATCTTTGTTGTGATGATCCCAACAGACATGGACTGTCATCAACTATTTCCAGAATACAATAAGTGATATGAGTGTTAGAGAAGAAAAAAATTCATAATTTAGTGTGGCTACACTGGAATGTGTCCCAAGCCCTGACTTTGAGGTTATCAGTAAGAGCTCTCAGATTATAAAGAAAAAAAGAATAATAGACTATGGTGAAGCAGAAACATTCAGCCAGGGAAGTTTTCATTATGTTGATATCTGGTAATGCTTATTTGTTTCAGGCTGTGTGAGGTTCTGCTAACTACAAAAAAATTACCATTATTCAAAGGACAACTCAGTTTCCAAATGAGAGATTACTCTCCCCACTACAAGATAATTGTTCTAGTCAGGAGTGACCTCTCTCAAAGATTTGTTGTTACTGGAATCTTCATATCTATAGTCTTGAAGTCGGTTGGGAGAACATAGTGGGCTTCAGTACTATTGACATTGTAGTGTTAGTTTTTAGACAGAGACCTCTTAAGTGATTAACATGTCTACATGTGGAATTGAACAGGAACCTGTCTTGGAGTTTAAGGTATGAGTGGAGTCATACACAGAGTGAAGGCTGAGCTGGTAAGCTTTTATCCTGCTTTTAGTTACCTATCAGATTTCTATAGGTCAGTGAAGAGTCAATGCTGTTTATCAAAAACTGCCTCTGAATCCCTGATACATTAGTAATACTTAAGATCATCCATTTTCAAAGGCCATGCTCAGCAAGGGATGCCTATAGTGTTTGTGAGGTCATTGTAATGCTGTGCCTTCTCCATCTGTGATAGTGATCTGTCTCTTCTACTCTATTGATCCTACGTTTTTATTCTGGCTTCATTTCTGGAATTAGTAACACTCAAATTCTCAAAACCACACTCTCTTCATCCTTATTGAATACCAAGTGTTTTAGTTTGCTTCATCAGTAATGAAAGTCCTTGTCAAGAATCTGACATTCTGACTGTTGTGTCACATACCTGAAATCTTAGCACTCAGGAGCCGAGGTAGGAGGATTATAAATTCAAGGCAATAACGACCTAAAATGTAAGAGTCTGTCTCAAAAAGAAAGAATGAATGAAAGAAAGGAAGGAAGGAAGGAAGGAAGGAAGGAAAAAAGGAAGGAAAGAAGGAAGGAAGAGGAAGAAGGGAGGGAGGGAAAGAAGAAGTGGAGTATAATAAAAGGAAGAAAAAAGAAAAATATTTTACTTTGACCTTTTTTCTCTACTAGGTGAAGAAACTTCTGACTACAATTTAATGTAAAGACACTTAGAAGTAACAGAATTGTTGCAAGCAGAACTGACAATGCAGTGATTCTAGAATTTTACAATATTGAAGGCAATAAAAATCAATCTGTGGGAATCGCAAAATTGATTTTCAAGCTTCGCAACTTTTACAGTTTTCAAACAGCCACAGGTCCTTAATCTGTCTTCAAATGACCACTTTGAGTCTTAAGACCACAGACATAGCTTTTACTTTCTGGTTTTATTTCTATTAGCAAACGAACATTTTGGTTTATTCAATTAGAAGTGAATAGCTTATAGAATTGAAAAATACTTTGAAGTTGTAATAATATAAAGTCAATTTGTTCAGATTACAGCAAACCAAATGACTTTGTGTAAAATCACTTTATAATCAAAATATTTTTAAAAGACTAATGTTTCAAAGTGTCCTCCTATATTGCTTTCTGTTTTTTATCAGTATATGTGAACTTTACATACATTTTATATTTCTTCATCAGTTACCATAAATATTTTAAAGCTGGATAGTCATATATATTACCTCATTCAATACTTACTTGAAATGGCTGAATAGGAATTACAATCTTTATGATCCTGATAACAAAATAGAAAATCAAATAAAATAATTTTTCAAATCCTACATATTAGTTAATTTCACAAAGAGAAAAAATACCGTATAATTTTCTACAATCAGCTGAATGGTTTACATTTCAATCAGAAATGCTTAGATTTCAATATTTCTCATTTCAACTTTTTGATTCTGCTTATTGTTTTGTGGGTAGTATGTCCACTTATTTTAGGTCTTGAAATTTTTCATATATACTGTATTTACATATTTAAACAAACCTTTTTCTCCATCTCCAACTCTTTGTGTACTAGTGCCCATTTATTCACAGTTTAAGTAAAATGACAAAGTCACCCACTGTTCTAAGTTTTACTAAAGTAATTATGAACATTTATTATAAGTTAATGTTTTCATCACATTTAAGCATTTGAAATACTCTGTTCTGACTTTGAACAATGTATGTATGATCAAAAGTGTGAACAACCCCTTTGAATAACAGTATATTTATTAGAGTTACTATTGCTACTACAAAACACCATGATAAAAGAAGCTTGGTAATAAAAGAGTTTATGTGGCTTACCCTTCCACAGCACTGTTCATTGGAGGAAGTTGGGACAGGAACTCAGGGCAAGATCACAAGGGTATCTACCAACCCTGGCCCATGAAGCCTTTACCAAATTAAGCAACCTCTGGCCAGACAGAGCAGTCATGAAGACTGAGCTGTTTGTCTGCTGCATATGTGCTGGGAAGGCTCCTTTGTATGTTCCTTGGTTAATGGCTCAGATTTTGAGAGTTTCTAGGGGTCTAGGTCTTCCTGTGGTATTCCTATTTACATCAATTCTCCCTGTAACCATTTCATAATTGTCCCTGACCTCTGTCTTCTCAACTGATACCCCAATATTGTGATAGAGCTCAACATATTTGTAAAGTTAAATCACTGGGCTCATGTAAAACAAATGATTAACTTAGATTTAGAAGTGGTGATGGTCAGGAGAAACAGGTCAAGAGAAGAAGTTGGGTGTCCTTGTGTAGGAACTGCATAGGGAGAAATATCAGGGGCAGACAATGAGAAACATACCATAATAAGACAATCTGGAGCATCCTAGTATAAGTCATAAGTATGAGTCCTGAACAGAGCAGTTGGGACCTCCAGGCGCAGTGATAACCGAACATAACATCACTTGGGACTCAGCCAGCTTGTGTGCTCCCTGCACCTAAGAGCTGGGCAGTTCTGTGGTCACCTACGCACCAGCTCTACTGTGGGACATCTGCCCTGCAGAGGGACCCACACCAGGAGAGAGCACACTGGGAGAGTGCACCAGCCGCCCCTTAGCCACCTCTGCTCTTGGGATTGACAACACTGAGTCTCCAGGTACACAGGGATTCCCCAAATATAGCTTCACTTGGGGCAAGGCACATCAGGGCTCCAAAGTCACTCAGGAGCAGGGCAGCCTCTCAGCAATCGATGCCAGGGGAAACCTGGTCATGGGGAGGGGGGCAGAAATAGCCTTGCAGGCTCACAGGAGGTCCAAGCAACAGCCAGTGACAGCAGGACCAACTAACACCAGAGACAACCAGATGGCAAAAGGCAAATGTAGGAACGTTACTAACAGAAACCAAGGCAATATGGGAACATCCAAACCCAACTCTGACAGCCACAAGTCCTGGATACCCCACCACACCGAAAAGGCAAGATCTGGATTTAAAATCACTTCCCATGATGCTGTTAGAGGATTTCAAGAAGGACATAAATAAATCTCATAAAGAAATACAGGAGAACATGAATCAATGGGTATATGCCCTTACAAAGGAAACAAAAATTACTTAAGGAAATGCAGGAGAATATGGATCAACAGATGGAAGCCCATAAGGAGGAAACACAAAAATCGCTTAAGGAAATACAGGAGAACTTCTGTCAACAGAAGAAATTCTGAAAGAGGAAACACAAATATATCTTAAAGAAATACAGGAAAACACAAAAAAACAAGTGAAGGATCTCAGCAAATCCATCCAGGATCTAAAAAAGGAAGTAGAAACAAATAAGAAATCATGAAAGGTGACAACTTTGGAGATAGAAAACCTTGGAAAGAAATCAGGGGTCATAGATGCAAACATTAAAAATAGAATACAAGAGATGAAAGAAAGAATCTCAGGTGCTGAAGATGCCATAGAAAGTATTGACTCAATAGTCAAAGAAAATACAAAATGCAAAAAACGTGTAACACAAAACATCCAGGAAATCCAGGACACAATGAGAAGACCAAACCTAAGGATTATAGGTATAGATGAGAGTGAAGATTTGCAATTTAAAGGGCCAGTAAATATTTTCAACAAAATTATGGAGGAAAACTTCCCTAACCTAAAGAGAGAGATGCCAATGAATGTACAAGAAGCCTACAGAACTCCAAACAGACTGGACCAGAACAGAAATACCACCCGTCACATAATAATCAAAACACGAAATGTACTAAACAAAGAAAGAATATTAAAAGCAGTAAGAGAAAAAGGCCAAGTAACATATAAAGGAAGACCTATCACAACAAACTTCTCACCAGAGAATATGAAAGCCAGAAGATCCTGGGCAGATCTTATACAGACTCTAAGAGAACACAAATGCCAGCCTAGACTACTATACCCAGCGAAACACTAAATCTCCATAGATGGACAGACCAAGATATTCCATGATTAAACCAAATTTTCACAATATCTTTCCACAAACCCAGCTCTGCAAAGGATAATAGATGGAAATCGCCAATACAAGGAGAGAAACAACACCCTGGAAAAAACGAGATAGTAACTTTCTTGCATCAAACCCAAAAGTAGATAACTACTCTAACATAAAGATAGCATCAAGAGTAGCAATTTAATGAAAATGAAGGCACAACATACCCTAATTTATGGGACACTATGATAGCGGAGCTAAGAGGAAAATTCATAGCTCTGAGTGCCTCCAAAAGGAAACAGGAGAGAGCATACACTAGCAGCTTAATGGCACACCTGAAAGCCCTGGAATAAAAAGAAGTAAATACAGCCAAGAGGAGTAGAAGGCAGGAAATCATCAAACTCAGGGCTGCAATCAATGAAGTAGAAACAAATAAAACCATACAAAGAATCAACAAAACTAGGAGTTGGTTCTTTGTAAAAATCAACAAGATAGATAAGCCCTTAGCCAGACTAGCCAGAGGGCACAGAGACAGTATTCGAATTATCAAAATCAGAAATGAAAAGGGAGAGATAACAACAGAAACTGAGGAAATTCAAAAAATCATCAGATCCTACTACTAAAGCCTGTATTCAACACAACTAGAAAAGCTGGAGGAAATGGACAATTTCCTAGACAGATACCAAATACCAAAATTAAATCAGGATCAAATAGACCATCTAAATCCTCCTATAACCCCTGAAGAAATAGAAGGCGTCATGGGAAGTCTTCCAATCAAAAAGCACAGGTCCAGATGGTTTTAGCGCAGAATTCTATCAGACCTTCAAAGAAGACCTACCACCAATACTCTTCAAACTATTCCACAAAATAGGAATAGAAGGAACACTACCCAACTCGTTCTATGAAGCCAAAATTACGCTGATACCAAAACCACACAAAGATCCGACAAAGAGAATCTCAGACCAATTTCTCTTATGAATATCGATGCAACCTTACTCAATAAAATTCTTGACAACCGAATCCAAAGACACATCAAAACAATAATTCACTACGATCAAGTAGGCTTCATCCCAGGGATGCAGGGATGGTTCAATATAAGGAAGACCATCAATGAAATTCACTATATAAACAATCTCAAAGGGGAAAAAAAACACATGGTCATTTCACTA
The DNA here is from genome assembly GCA_036184795.1 of Tokudaia tokunoshimensis. Taxonomy (NCBI): domain Eukaryota; kingdom Metazoa; phylum Chordata; class Mammalia; order Rodentia; family Muridae; genus Tokudaia; species Tokudaia tokunoshimensis. Next base: position 28,011,942 of record BTHU01000011.1, on the reverse strand, counting down.
GATGCTAAAAAAAGCACTTGATAAAATTCAGCATCCTTTCATGCTAAAGGTCTTAGAAAGATCAGGAATTCGAGGCACATATCTAAACATAGTAAAAGCAATTTACAGCAAACCAATGGCCAACATCAATCTAAATGGAGAGAAAGTTGAAGCAATCCCACTAAAATCAGGAACTAGACAAGGCTGCCCTCTGTCTCCATATCTTTTCAATATAGTACTTGACATTCTAGCTAGAGCAATTAGACAATAAAAGGAGGTCAAAGGTATACAAATTGGAAAGGAAGAAATCAAACTAAAACTAATTGTAGACGATATGATAGTATACTTAAGTGACCGAAAGAACTCCACCAGAGAACTCCTACAGCTGATAAACAACTTCAGCAAAGTGGCCAGATATAAAATCAACTCAAGCAAATCAGTAGCCTTCTTATACTCCAAGGATAAGCAGGCTGAGAAAGAAGTAAGAGAAATGATACCCTTCACGATAGCCACAAACAATATAAAGTAACTTGGTGTGACTCTAACCAAACAAGTGAAAGATCTATATGACAAGAACTTCAAGTCTCCGAAGAGAGAAATTGAAGACCTCAGAAGATGGAAAAATCTTCCATGCTCATGGATTGGCAGGATTAATATAGTAAAAACGACCATCTTTCCAAAAGCAATATACATATTCAATGCAATCCCCTTCAAAATCCCAACTCAACTCTTCATAAAGTTAGAAAGAGCAATTCAAAAATTCATCTGGAATAACAGAAAACCCAGGATAGCTAAAACTGTTCTCAACAGTAAAAGAAATACTGGGGGAATAAGTATCCCATTCCTCAAGCTGTACTACAGAGCAATAGTGTTAAAAACTGCATGGTATTGGTACAGTGACAGGCATGTAGATAAATGGAACAGAATTGAAGACCCAGATATCAATCCACACACCTATGGTCACTTGATCTTTGACAAAGGAGCTAAAACCATCCAGTGGAAAAAAGATAGCCTTTTCAACAAATGGTGCTGGCTCAACTGGAGGTCAACATGCAGAAGAATGAAAATCAATCCATTCTTATCTCCTTGTACTAAGCTCAATTCCAAGTGAATCAAGGACCTCTACCTAAAACCAGACACCCTGAAACTAATAGAAAGGAAACTAGGGAAGAACCTTGAACATATGGGCACAGGGGAAATTTTCCTGGACAGAACACCAATAGCTTATGCTCTAAGATCAAGAATTGACAAATGGGACCTCATAAAATTACAAAGTTTCTGTAAGGCCAAGGATACTGTCAAAAGGACATAGAGGCAACCAACAAACTAGGAAGAGATCTTTGCCAACCCTACATCCGATAGAGGGCTAATATCTAATATATACAAAGAAATCAAGAAGTTAGACTCCAGAGAGCCTAATAACCCTACTAAAATATGGTGTACAGAGCTAAACAAAGAGTTCTCACCTGAAGAATATCTAACGGCTGAGAAGCACCTAAAGAAATGTTCAACATCCTTAGTCATTAGGGAAATGAAAATCAAAACAACCCTGAGTTTCTACCTCACACCAGTTAGAATGGCTAAAATCAAAAACATAGGAGACAGCAGTTGTTGGTGAGGATGTGGAGAAGAAGGAACATTCCTTCACTGCTGGTGGGATTGCAAGCTGTTACAAACACTCTGGAAAGCAGTCTGGCGGTTCCTCAGAAAACTGGGCATGACACTCCCAGAGGATCCTGTTATACCACTCCTGGGCATATATCCAGAGGCTTCCCCTGCATGCAATAAGGACACATGCTCCACTATGTTCATAGCAGCCTTATTTATAATAGCCAGAAGCTGGAAAGAACCTAGATGTCCCTCAACGGAGGAATGGATTCAGAAGATGTGGTATATTTACACAATGGAATACTACTCTGCAATTAAAAATAATGAATTCACAAAATTCTTAGGCAAATGGTCAGAACTGGAAAATATCATCCTAAATGTGGTACCCAATCACAAAAGAACACACATGGTATGCAGTCACTGATAAGGTAGTATTAACCCAGAAACTTGGAATACCCAAGACATAATTCACATATCAATAGATTTCCAAGAAGATGGAAGGAGAGACCCCTGGTCCTGGAAAGACTGGATGTAGGGGAATGCCAGGACAGAGAAGCGAGATGGGGTTCAATGGGAAACACAGGGAGGGAAGAGGGCTTATGGGACTTTCGGGGAGGGAGGAACCAGGAAAAGGGAAATCATTCGGAATGTAAATAAAAAAATGCAGAAAATAAAAAAAAAAAACCATTGGCGTCCTAACAACATAAAGAGATTTGTCCTTCTATCAATAAAATATAAGTCAGGATCCATTATCAGTGATAGAATCATCTATTAGAGAGATATGAAAATGTTTAAGTGAATAATTAAAACAAAAAGTGCAACCTTATTTTAAAGAATTCAAGTTCCTATACTTAAATAGTCTAATAACAAATAAGTTAGTTGTATAATTCAATTTACTGTTTAATTAAACAATAGAAAAATAATAGTGACTTCACAGTTGAAAAAGATGTGCAGAAATTACACGATTCAAGGTGTCAGGGAGACCTCTATCAGTGATGAACAAACCAAAATCATGTTGTGTTGGACAAAATACAGAAGAATAATCATACCAGTTTTTTAGTATTTTTCCTTTATGAGTTATTTTTCTAACAATGGGCCGAAACGCCAAGACCAAGGCAACTTATAGAAGGGAGTGTTTATGTGGATTTATCGTCCCAAGTGAATGTCAGTTCCTGGTGACAGAACAGAAGTTGCTGGCATGGCCAGTGGAACAGCAATTTGGGAGCTCACATCCTGAATACCGATCCGGAAGGCAAAAGAGTGTTCCAAGATGGATGGAAGGTTTTGAAACCTCAGTGTCTGCCCCTATTAACATACTTTCTTCAGCAAGGCCACACCTTCTACACCTACCCATACAGTAATACCAAGTGAGGACAAAGTATTCAGAATCTGAACCTATGGAGAGCATTCTCAAACAAAGTCACACACCTCAAAAGATGCAATAACTACATTTAATTGTGTAGAAGCCAAAGACAATCGCATACTGATGGGTTTCTAATCCGTTTTTATTCTGTTGACCTGCTGAAGTTATGAACGCCTATCAAATGCTGAAAGGCTATAAATAAAGTTTAAACTTTCCATGGGTGGCTTTCACAATTACATGATGCCCTTGGAGTAATAGTTAATGTTCCCTTTGCTGCTCATTTTTAAACCAATAAAGTCTTCTGGACTCTAAAAAAATAAATAAAGTATAAAATCGAAGAGCTATGACTACATATGTGTAAATTTGAATTATAGCAATTCTCTTTCAATTCATAACAGATGAGTAGAGAAAGTAGTTTAAAACAAATGCATCATCTTCTATAAAACAAAATCATGATAAAAATTTAATCACCCACTGAATTAAGATACTGCATTATATCCTTGCCTTGTGAAAGTCCCAAGGTAGGAACAGAGTGGAAGGCAGAAGGGAGATTACATTTATTCCTTCAAGGGATTATTGAAAAGTTTTCTTCCATGTGCTTAGACCTCATCATCTAAGGACCAGCAAATGATTGTTATGTTATTGTTTCTATCTCATATCTGTCCACAGATGAAATAGGTTCCCTGCTTTTGTGGATTTCTGTAGTTAGATATGACCCATGTTGATAATTCATATTAATCTTTTACCTTAAGCTCCTCAGCCATAATCATATTTTGCTGAGGAAGACAACATTCTCACTGATTGCAGCTGTTAGAGCAAACGTTTTTGCCTTTGGAAATAGAGGGTATTATTTTTAATTACCCATAATGTGTGACTTCAAACAAATGTACATTTTCCTGAGGGATACCCTAAGATAAGCCAGTCTTTCAAAGCTCTGGAGAGGAAGGAGATTTTTTTTTTTTGCTTTATTCTGTGGTTTTATACCAGAGATTAAGACAGCATGAATTAGCTAAGCTGTTTATAACCATCAGTTTCATTCTTGTCATTTTATATCTTTGAATCATTTTATTTAACTTGGTTCAACACATTTCCTTGTTTAAAAAGTAAAGGAAAAAAATGATAATATGTTTCTTGTTGTGTATAACTTACAATACAGGACAAATCTGGGGAACATAGTCCTGTAAATGAAGCTGAAGGATGCTCTTTGTATTGTTCCTTTAATCTAAGACTGTGACTGCATGAGACAATGGCAATTATTTTCAATTGTTCAGGTTTTGATTTACATTTTAAAATTTGTAAGAACTGTTTCTACTACATTCTTTTATATCAGGAGTTTCATTAACTGAAATGTTTACTATATCTGGCAAACTGAAATACAAATCAGGTTAGACATCCCCTAAAGAAAAGAGCAATTACCTTGAATATCACATTCAATCCATTTTGATAACACAGATTCCTTGTAAACAATATATGGTTTCTTAAAGTGATCATGTTAATAATGAGTAAAAAAAAAAACTACCATCCATTCATCAGTCCATGACACTGTCAACCAGTGATTGCGTGCAAGGTAAGCAAAAGTGTGTGAGTGTGTGTGTGGGTGTGTGTAGAAAGGCTACAGAAAACATTTATCAATTGATCAAAACTGTAAGTGGCTTATTTTTAGACCTAGAAATGATTTTCTTAGTTTTATACAATCATTAACCAGTAGAAAGTGAATAATGCATCTAATACTATAATGATAATTTTATCGTCACTAGAAAATATAAATTATTAAAATGATTTGTTCCCCAGGTTCTGTTTCAAATCTAAAATTCTACATAACTCATGTTCTGGTTAACTGATATAATACATTAAAATTAAGAAGTATGGATACTATTTTTGATTATTGTAGGTCTAATAATGATAGTATACTTAAGTTGCCCCCAACATTCCACCAGAGAACTCCTAAACCTGATAAACAACTTTAACAATGTGGCTAGATGTACAATTAACTCTAACAACTCAGTAGCCTTCCTCTACTCAAAGGATAAACAGGCTGAGAAAAAATTAGGAAAATGACAATCATCACAATAGAAGCAAATAATATAAAATACCTTGGTGTGACTCTAACCAAGCAAGTAAAAGATCTGTATGACAAGAACTTCAAGTCTCTGAAGAATGAAATCAAAGAAGATCTCAGAAGATGCTGCTATCTCCCATGCTCATGGATTGGCAGAATTAACATAGTAAAAATGGTCATCTTAACTAAAGAAATCTAAAAATTCAATGTACTCCCCATCAAAATTTCAACTCAATTCTTCATAGAGTAAGAACAATTTGCAAATTTATTTTGAGTAGCAAAAATCCCAAAATATCAAAACCTATACTCAACAATTAAAGAAATTCTAAGAGAATCATAATCTTGACCTCAAGCTGTTTGACAGAGTAGTAGTGATAAAAACTGCATGGCATTGGTACAGTGACAGGCAGGTAGATCAATGGAAAAGAACTGAAGACCCAGAAATATGGTCACTTGATCTTGACCATCCAGTGAAAAAAAAGACAGCATTTTCAAAAATGGTGCTGGGGCAACTGGAGGTCAGCATGCAGAAGAATACAAATAGATCCTTTCTTATTGCCTTGTACAAAGCTCAACTCCAAGTGGATCAAGGAACTCCACATAAAACCAGATACACTGAAACTAACAGCTGCATATGTGGCAGAGGATGGCCTTGTTGGGCATCAATGGGAGAAGAAGCCCTTGGTCTTGTGAAGGCTCAATGCCCCAGTATACGGGAATGCAAGGGCAGGTAGGCAGGAGTGGCCAGGTGGGTGGGGGAACACCCTCATAGATCCAACTGTGGGGCATTTTCTCAATTAGTGATCAAGAGGGGAGGGCCCATTGAGGGTGGTACCATCCTGGGGCTAGTATTCTTGGGTTCTATAAGAGAGCAGGCTGGGCAAGCCATAGGAAGCAAGCCAGTAAGAAACATCCTTTCATGGCCTCTGTATCAGCTCCTCCTTCCTAGCTGCTTGAGTTCCAGTCCTGACTTCCTTTAGTGATGAACAGCAGTGTGGAAGTGTAAGCTGAATAAACCCTTTCCTGCCCAACTTGCTTCTTGGTCATGATGTTTGGGCAGGAATAAAAACCCTGACCAAGACAAATTGATACCAGCATAGTGGGGTATTCCTGTGACAACCTGGCCATGTTTTGGGGAGGACTGTGGAAAGACTTTGGAACTTTGAGCTAGAAGAGCCATTAGGATGTTAAGAGCTCTATGGAAAGTTCTGTAGGAGCTTGAAAGATAATATTAAGAACAATGCAGAATATGGAGGCCTGGCTTGTGAAATTTCAGAGAAGATTAAAGACTCTTATCTGGGCCATGTTTTGATTGTGAAGATTCTGTGGTTTTGGTTAGCTGGGGCTGAAGAATCAGCTGTGATTAACAAGATACCAGAACCACTAAAGCAAATCTTTGTGTTACTGGGGATATTGATGCTGGTTAGCTGGAGCTAAGAAATTAGTGGTGATTAAGAAGAGACCAGGATCACTGAGGTGAAATCTTCTAGGAAGTGTTTTCTGAGAGCTCAGAGGATGTGTTTCATAGATATCCACAGTTGTATTTTGTGCTGTGGCTGGACTTGGTACTGTATAAGAGTCACCCAGGAGGTACTGGTTTTGAAGGCATGAAGGGTTCATTCATAGGAGTTAAGGCTTTTCACCATGAAGAGAGCCTACGAGAGGCTATTGGTGAAGCCTAGTTACAGCGGAAGACAGCAGTGTTTTGGAGTTGCCAGTGCCATGAGATGACCACCAAGAACAGCAGCAACAGTGGAGTACAGGCAGCTGGAGCCTAGAAGACAAGCTGTGTGCTACAAAGGGCAGAGCTGGAGAAGTGACCCAAACCCTTGGAGGAGCCCAGAAGATTGTGAGTTGGATCCCAGACATTGAACCATTGGAGTTTGAGTTTTCCTTTTGATTGTGACTGTGCCCTGATATATTTCCCTCTTGATGGAAGAAAGTATTTTAGTGGAACCCACAGTTAAGATACTTTGAATTTTTAAAAGACTGAATTTTAAAAGATATTGGACCTCTAAAATATATTGAATTTTTAATATATAAAGACTGTGGGACTTTTAAAGTTATTTAGATTTTAGGGATGAATAAGAAAATAAGGGTTGAGGCTTAATAGTGATGTGTTTGTGTGTCAAGTTGACAAGGGGTCAATTGTACTGGCTGGTTATGTGTGTCAACGTGACACAGGCTGGAGTTAACACAGAAAAAGTAGCTTCAGTTGTGGAAGTGCCTCCATGAGATCCAACTGTGGGGCATTTTCTCAATTAGTGATGAAGAAGGGAGAGCCCATTGTGGGTGGTACCATCCCTGGGCTAATATTCTTGGGTCCCATAAGAGAGCAGGCTGGGCAAGCCAGTAAGAAACATCCTTCCATGGCCTCTGCATCAGCTCCTCTTTCCTAGCTGCTTGAGTTCCAGTCCTGACTTCCTATAGTGATAAACAGAAGTGTGGAAGTGTAAGCTAAATAAACCCTTTCCTCCTCAACTTGCTTCTTGGTCATGATGTTTGTGCAGGAATAGAAATCCTGACTAAGACAGGATGATATTTGCCAGTTCCACCCATTTGCCAAAGAATTTCATGAATTCATTGTTTTTAAGAGATGAGTAGTATTCCATTGTGTAAATACACCACATTTTATGTATCCATACCTCAGTTGAGGGATATCTGGGTTCTTTTCAGCTGCTGGCTATTATAAATAGGGCTGCTATGAACAAGTAGAGCTTGTGTCCTTATTACATGCTGGGAACTCCTCTGGGTATATGACCAGAAGTTGTATAACAGGGTATCAGTATCATGCCCAGTTTTCTGGAGAACCACCAAACTGATATCCAGAGTGGTTGCACCAGCTTGAAATTCTACCAGCAGTGGAGAAGTGTTCCTCTTTCTGCCCATCCTTGCCAGCACCTGCTGTCTCTTGAGTTTTTGACCTTAGCCATAATGATTGGTGTGAGGTGAAATCACAGGGTTGTTTTGATTTGCTTTTCCCTGATGACTAAAGATGTTAAACATTTCTTTAGGTGGTTCTCAACCATTCGATATTCCTCAGGTGAAAATTCTTTGTTTAGCTCCATACCCCAATTTTAATAGGGTTATTTGGCTCTCTGGAGTCTAACTTCTTGAGTTCTTTGTATATATTGGATATTAACCCTCTGTCAGATGTAAGGTTGGTAAAGAACTTTTCCCAATTTATTGTTGTACTTTTGTTGTATTGATATTGTACTTTGCCTTATAGAAACTTTGTAATTTTATGAGGTCCCATTTATCAATTCTTGATTTTAGAGCATAAGTTATTGGTATTCTGTTAAGAAAATTTTCCCCTGTGCCCATGTGCTCAAGGCACTTCCCCAGTTTCTTTTGTATTAGTTTCAGTGTGTCTGGTTTTAGGTGGAGGTCCTTGATCCACTTGGACTTGAGCTTAGTACAAGGAGATAAGAATGAATCAATTTCAATCTTCTGCATGCTAGCCACCAGTTGAACCAAGACCATTTGTTGAAAAGGCTATCTTTTTTCCACTGGATGGTTTTAGCTCCTTTGTCAAAGATCAAGTGACCATAAGTGTGTGGGTTCATTTCTGGGTCTTTAGTTCTTTTCCATTGATCCACCTGCCTGTCACTGTACCAATACCACAAAGTTTTTACAACCATTGCTCTTTAGTACTGCATGAGGTCCGGGATACTGATTCCCCCAGAAGTTCTTTTGCTGTTGAGCATAGTTTTATATATCCTGGGTTTTTTGTTATTCCAGATGAATTTGAGAATTGTTATTTCTAACTCTATGAAGAACTGAGTTGGGATTTTGATGGGGATTGAATTGAATCTGTAGACTGTTTTTGGCAAGATGGCCATTTTTACTATATTAATCCTGCCAATCCATGAGCATGGAAGATTTTTCCATCTTCTGAGGTCTTCTTTGATTTCTTTCTTCAAAGACTTGAAGTTCTTCTCATACAGATCTTTCACTTGTTTGGTTAGAGTCACACCAAGATGCTTTATATTGTTTGTAACTATTGTGAAGGGTGTTGTTTCCCTAATTTCTTTCTCAGCCTGTTCCTTTCAGTATAGGAAGGCTACTGATTTGTTTGAGTTAAGTTTAAATCCAGTCACTTTGCTGAAGTTGTTTATCAGCTGTAGGAGTTCTCTCATGGAGTTTTTTGGATTGCTTAAGTATACTATCATTTCATCTGCAAATAGAGATGATTTGACTCCTTCCTTTCCAATTTGTATCCCTTTGACCTCCTTTTGTTGTCTAATTGCTCTAGCTAGAACTTCAAGTACTGTATTGAATAATTATGGAGAGAGAGGGCAGCCTTGTCTAGTCCCTGATTTTAGTGGGATTGATTCAAGTTTCTCTCTATTTAGTTTGATGTTGGCTATTGGTTTGCTGTATATTGATTTTACTATGTTTAGGTATGGGCCTTGAATTCCTGTTCTTTCCAAGACTTTTAACATGAAAGGATACTGTATTTTGTCAAAAGTTTTTCAATATCTAATAAAATGGCCATGTTTTTTTTTTCTTTGAGTTTGTTTATGTAGTGGACTACATTAATGGATTTCTGTATATTGAACCATTCCTCCATCCCTGGGACTAAGCCTACTTGATCATGGTGAATGATTATTTTGGTGTGTTCTTGGATTTGTCAAGAATTATATTGAGTATTTTTGCATTGATATTCATAAGGGAAATTGGTCTGAAGTTCTCTTTCTTTGTTGGATCTTTGTGTCGTTTTGGAATCAGCGTAATAGTGGCTACATAGAACGAGTTGGGTAGTGTTCCTTCTGTTTCTATTTTGTGGAATAGGTTGAAGAGTATTGGTGTTAGGTCTTCTTTGAAGGTCTGATAGAATTCTGCTCTGAAACCATCTGGTCCTGGGCTTTTTTTGGTTGGGAGACTTTCAATGACCGTTTCTATTTCTTTAGGGGTTATGTGACTATTTAGAGGTCTGTCTGATCCTGATTTAAGTTTGTTTTTTGGTATCTGTCTAGGAAATTGTCCATTGTATCCAGATTTTCTAGTTGTGATGTGTATAGGCTTTTGTAGTAGGATCTGATGATTTTTTGAATTTCCTCAGTTTCTGTTGTTACATCTCCCTTTTCATTTATGATTTTGTTAATTGGATACTTTCTCTGTGCCCTCTGGTTAGTCTGACTAAGGGTTTATCTATGTTGTTTATTTTCTCAAAGAACCAGCTCCTGGTTTTGTTGATTCTTTGTATATTTCTTTTTGTTTTTACTTGGTTGATTTCAGTCTGGAATTTAATGATTTCCTGCCTTCCACTCCTCTTGGGTATATTAGCTTTTCTCTGTTCTAAAGCTTTCAAGTGTGCTGTCAAGCTGCTAGTGTATGCTCTCTCCAGTTTCTTTTTGGAGGCACTCAGTACTGAGTTTTCCTCTTAGCAGTGCTTTCATTGTGTCCCATAAATTTTGTATGTTGTGCCTTCATTTTCTTTAAATTCTAAAAAGTCTTTGATTTCTTTCCTTATTTCTTCCTTGACCAAGGTATCATTGAGTAGCACATCATACAGCTTCCATGTGTATATGGGCTTTCTCTTGTTTTTTTTTTTTTTTTTTTTTGCTATTGAAGACCACCCTTGATCCATAGTGATCTGATAGGAGGCATGGGATTAGATCAGTCCTCTTATATCTGTTGAGGTATGCTTTGTGACCATTTATATGGTCAGTTTTGGAGAAGGTACCATGAGGTGCTGAGAAGAAGGTATATGCTTTTGATTTATGATGAAATGTTCTATAGATATCTATTAAATCCTTTTGGTGCAAAACTTCTGTTAGTTTCACTGTTTCTCTGTTTAGTTTTTGTTTCCCTGATCTGTCCATTGAGGAGAGTAATGTGTTGAAGTCACCCACTATTATTGTGTGAGGTGCAATGTGTGTTTTAAGCTTTAGTAATGTTTCCTTTAAGAATGAGGGTGCCCTTGTATTTGGAGCATAGATGTTCAGAATTGAGAGTTTTTCTTGGTAGATTTTTTTTTCTTTGATGAGTAAAAGTGTCCTTCCATATCTTTTTTGCTGACTTTTGGATGAAATTCAATTTTATCTGATATTAGAATGGTTATTCCAGCTTGTTTCCTGGAACCATTGGCCTGGAAATTTGTTTTCCAGCCTTTTACTCTGTGGTAGTGTTTTTCTTTGACACTGAGATATCTTTCCTGTATGCAGCAAAATGTTGGGTCTTGTTCACATATCCAGTCTGTTAGTCTATGTTTTTTTTATTAGGGAATTGAATCCATAGATATTAAGAGATATTAAGGAATAGTGATTGTTGCTTCCTGTTATTTTTGATGTAATTTTTATATTTGGGTGCTTATCTTCTTTTGGGTTTGTTGAAAGAAGATTAGTTTCTTGCTTTTTCTAGTGTGTAGTTTCCCTCCTTTTCTTGGTGTTTTCCATTCATTATCCTTTGAAGGACTGGATTTGTGGAAAGATATTGTGTAAATTTGTTTTTGTCATGGAATACCTTGTTTTCTCCATCTATGGTAATTGAGAGATTTGCTGGGTGTAGCAGCCTGATTTGGCATTTGTGTTCCCTTAGGGTCTGCATGACATCAGCCCAGACTCTTCTGGCTTTCTTAGTCTCTGGTGAGAAGTCTGGTGTAATTCTGATAGGTCTAACTTTATATGTTACTTGACCTTTTTCCCTTACTGCTTTTAATATTCTTTCTTTGTTCCATGCATTTGGCATTTTAGTTATTATGTGATGGGAGGAATTTCTTTTCTGGCCAAATCTATTTGGAGTTCTGTAGGCTTCCTGTATGTTCGTGGACATCTCTTTCTTTAGGTTAGGGAAGTTTTCTTCTATAATTTTGTTGAAGACATTACTGTCCCTTTTAGTTTGAAATCTTCACTCTCTTCTTTACCTATAATCATTAGGTTTTGTCTTCTCATTTTGTCCTGGATTTCCTGAATGTTTTGGGTCAGGAGCTTTTAGCATTTTACATTTTCTTTGACTGTTGTGTCAATGCTTTCTTTGGTATCCTCTGCATCTGAGATTCTCTCTTCTATCTCTTGCATTCTGTTTTTGATGCTTGGATTCATGACTTCTTACTTTTTTCCTAGGTTTTCTATGTCCAGAGTTGTTTCACTTTTTGATTTCTTTATTGTTTCTACCTCTGTTTTTAGATCCTGGATGGTTTTGTTCAATTCCTTCACCTGTTTGGTTGTGCTTTCCTGTAATTCTTTAAGGACTTCTACCTGTTTACCTGTGTTCTCCTGTACTTCTTTAAGGGAGTTATTTATGTCCTTCTTGAAGCCCCCTTTCAGCATCATGAACTGTGATTTTAAATTCCAATCTTGCTTTTCCAGTGTGTTGGGATATCCAGGACTTGCTGTTGTGGGAGAATTGGTTTCAGATGGTGCCCTGGTTGCCTTGATTTCTGTTAGTAATGTTCTGAAGTTTGCCTTTTGACCTCTGGTTATGTCTGTAGTTAGTTGGTCCTGCTGTCTCTGGCTGGTGCTTGTCCCTCCTGTGTCCCTGCAACCCTGTCTCAGCACCCCTGGGTGACTGGCTCTCCCCTGGCACAGAGTGCTGTGGTGCTTCCCAGCTTCTGGGTGCAGGTGGGCCCCTGGCAGACCGTGTCCCAAGTCATCTTACACTTGGGTGTTCCCTGCATTCCTAGCTGCACTGTCTGCTCAATCACAGCAGCAAAGATTGAGGTGGTGGGGAGGAGAGAGGGGGGAAGAAGGGAGGGGGAAGGGTCATATACTTGGAAATAGGTGGTAGGAGGAGGGGTTGGCGTTTTTGGGGAGGGGGGAAACTGGGAAAGGTTTTAGCATTTGAAATGTAAATAGAAAAAAATTAAAAATTAAAAGAAAATTTTAAAAAAGGCAGTGCGGTGGAAAAAAATGACGTCTTTTTTTTTTTAGAATTCTACCTCAGTCATTGTTCTATTAAATGGTAAAATAGTAAAGTAAGATTTATATTATAAAGTAAATGTACTTGTGAAAATACAGGAAAGTCATGACGAACTGTTTTCCCATTCCAAAATTAAGCAATTCCAAAGCAGAGGGTACTGAATGCAGTTGAAGATGAAGTGTATTGTGAGAAAAGATCTTGTTGTCTTCTTAAAAACATAAGTTTACCACCTAAGATATTTAAAGCTAACTCTACATGGGAACACAAACAAAACACACTTCTGGTTAGGTTATTAGTACAGAGAGTAACATGCAGGCATACATATTGTACTTTGTTTTTTTGTAGTATCTATGTACCACTTAAAAAGAGAAGTACTTTTCTTTCAGCTATAAAGAATTGATGGAAGGAGAGACCCCTGGTCCTGGAAAGACTGGATGTAGGGGAACGCCAGGACAGAGTAATGAGAGGGGGTTGAATGGAGAAAAGAGGGAGGGAAGGGGGCTTATGGGACTTTCGGGGAGGGAGGAAACGGGAAAGGGGAAGTGATTTGGAATGTAAATTTAAAAAAAAATAAAAAAAAAATTTAAAAAAAAAAAAAAAGAATTGTACTAGGTTCCGTGCAATTCGTATGTGAAAATACAGGAAAGTAATGATGAACTGTGTTCCCATAAAAAAAAAAGCAATTCCAATGCAAAAAAAAAAAAAAGGAAGGAAGGAAGAAAGAATATTACAAACACTTTTATAACTAGTACTGTAATTTTAAGAAAGCATTGTTAGTCCAAATATCTTCATTTTAACAAATTTTCTAGCAAATCCTTTCTGAATGTTTTTAAAATTTTGTATTAGTGTACTTATTTTGTATATGAGCTTGTTCTCTTGCATGTGCCATAGTGTATGTGTGAAGTTCAGAAGACAACTTGAAGAGACAAGTTCTTTTCTGTCACCGGATAACTGGGGTTTGGACTCAACGTGCATTACCTCCTAACCCATCTCAGCCCCAGATATTCTGACTGCAATGTATTTTCATTGTTTTTCTAAAATTCTAATTTGTATCATTCCTTGATGATAATTTTAAAGAAAAAATCATATATCTTAAAGAAGAATATGCTGAAAATTTTTCATGTTTTGTTCATATGCTACTGTTACTATCATCTGGTAAAAAAAATTTTTCAAACATATAAAAATCCATGAAACCTATCCTGTCTATTATAAGGACCATCATAATTATGATGTCCTTACTAATTTTTTATTTTTATCACTTAAATGATCACTAGCATATACTTCACACTCTACAGCAAGAAGCATTACTTGATTTTTCTTTTCAGTAAGAATCATTATATCTTAAATAAATAATATACTACATTTTTGGCTTATGAAAATCTTTGCTAGGTTTGACCAGGTATCTGGAAAATCACAGGAAGAATTCAAAAACACAAGAAAAAGAAATGGAAAAGATTTAAAGTGGCCATTTACACACACACACACACACACACACACGAAACGACTCAAAGTATGGTAGAAAATCTGATACATACAAGGAAGAGAAGGCCAACTAAGCTAAGCATATAAATTATTTACGAAATAACAGAAGAAATGGTGAGAAATACTTCCAGAGATTATCTTTTAATCTTTAAAAGTATTAAGGGTGTGTTTTGGTTCTTCTGTTTTCTTTATTGTTTCACATTTCCTTTGCCCTTGGAGATATAATAAGAAGAATGCATTCTTGATATGGTGGACAATATAACTGGCCATTCACTTACATCTACTAGAATTATAGTTCCTCCACAATTATTAAACAATGGACCCCACTGTTCAATTGCATTTAACCCAGGGCCTTCAAGTGACATTCATTATGTTACTGCAAAACCAAAAAGATAAGAGGAAAATTAGCGTTTTGTTTTTATTGAAACTTTTGTGTTTTGATTAGTCAATATGAAGTTAAGTTTCCTAAAACATGTGCATATGAATTGAATATTACCAAACCAGCTTTATTATTAATCCTCTAATCATGCCTTTTTACAGACATGCATCCTGAGGTTATTGTTCCACTTGACACAAATGCAGAATGGAAATCCAAGGACATAAATCATGAGTATATTTTATATATGAGATGAAAAAGAAATGTCCTCACCAGACATATCTAAACTAATACCCATTGGCCTTGGAAGAAAACCAGGCAAATACATTATGATGTATGATTCTGAATTCAGAAAAAAAATGTATAACTTTTGGGTGTATATTTATGACTTCCAGATATAACAAATATGTTGTTTATAATATCAATTGCCTGCTGATCATTTTTTATGGTTCTAATGACATTTCATCATCTAATAAAGGGTTTTGTGTTCCTTAACCTTCTCCTCCTGCCCCTCCTTCTCCTCTTCCTCTCCTTCTCCTTTTCCTCCTTCTTCTCTTCCTCTTTCTTATTTTCCTTCTCTTCCTCTTCCTTCTCCTCCTCCTCTTCCTCTTGTCCATTTCCTCCTTTTTCTTCTCTTCCCCCTCCTCCTGCTCCTCATCATCATATCATCATCACCACCACCACCACCACCACCGCCACCACCACCATCACACCAGTACTGCCATGGTTATTGAGTTCTTGAGAATCTTGCAAAGAAAGAACTAAGTAGACAACTACAGTCAAGTAGTAATCATATCTTTAACATTTGTAACTGATCCACTCCTTTTTTTTTTACATGAAAGGAAACATAAGAATGGGTGTCTATGATTATAAACTAAACTGGAATCTAGTAGTCAATAGGATCAACAGTACTTGGGAATTAATGAGAAATTCAGTATATCCAAATTGAGTGAATCCAAGTTCTGAATCTTGGTTGCAGAACTGTCAAAGTCCTTAGGAGATTTCTTTTTCATTAAAGTTAGAAAGTACTCATGTAAATATTTTTCTGAATGAGTTTCAATAACAGATACCATTCAATTACAGAATATAACTTTTGAAAATAATTGAATTCAAATTTAAAATGATGGAATATGAAAGTGTAATTAATGGTTATCATATAAATTGTGTCAGACATGATTATGAGAATGGAGTTTCCTACAAAAGAAATAGATTATTTGCTGAGTTTTCTTTAAGTTTAACATATATTATATCTTAAATATTTTTCTTAGGAGGAAATGTTAGCAAGAAAATTAAATTGTTGCAATATTCTGTTTTGGAGAAGTTATTTGAATATACAGTGAAGTTTGCAATATTATATACGGATACTTATGTGTTAAAATTCTAGGCATACAATTGCAGTATTTGCAACAACAGATACATTAATATTTAAAGCCATTGTTTGCCTTTGTCTCCTGCTGATAACTGTTTTCCTTAAAAGCACTACAAAAGACATTCTGAACAGATGGTGGCTGGTTTCCTCTATCCTGCATCCCCTCACAACTGCCACTGAGCCTCACCATTCATTAATCTTCCATAGACTTCCAGGAGCACTGCAACTAAATTACACACACACACACACTGAGGCCAGCATTTCTGTCAGGCTGAAAATTAAACTGAAGAGCACTGTGCCAAGTCTCTTAACCAAACTTCCCTGAAAAGCAGTTAGAAAATAAACACTTAGCTTAGAGACTGACCCATGAATACTTAGTCTTAAATGGACATTTTTGGCTGATCGTTAGATCTTAGACATTCTCTAGCAGAAATGTAGAGGTGGAATTAAACTCTCAAAACATCTGGTTTGTATTCACCTTGACTCATAACTAATTTACTAGAAAGCAAGTTACTTGGTCTTTGAAACAAAAAAGGTAAAAGAGAAAATATCACAAATAAAGCTTCTAAAAAATTATTACCCATCTTTTAGGAATAAATAAAATGATACTATAACTCTTTAATATTTAGGCCATTATCTTCAAACCACATAGTTTTCTGAAAATAAATGAAGTGAGCTAATTAAACATTCAGTGGCTTTTCAATATTTTAGCACTTTGCTTGATAATGTTTTAATAGGTACCTGAATGATAAAAAAGAATGTTTCTTATATGTAATTCTTATTTGGGAATGTTATTCTTTTTCATATAGTCTTATATTTGAGGAAATGTCCTACAAGTATTTTAAAATTTTGTCTCTCATACCTAATCTTCCATTTTGTATAAATTTTAACTATGTCACAGATACTTATCTGTATATTTTTTAAAAAGCATTACATTTAACATGTTAATTATCCAATACAAAGGATATATTTTTAAGACTGTACATCATTTATAAAATTGGAACATACAATTTGGTAAAATTTTTTTCTAACCTGCATTCCACATAATAATTTGATTTAATTGATCGTTCTAATACCATTCTTTTCTACAAATGTGTTTCTAACACAGCATCTGGCACTGCACTTCACTGTCAAGTTTCTGAATTTTTCTTCAGTCTGAACATGACTTCAGATTAATCTAAAGTTTTGTGATCCTGACAATTTCCAAGATGTCAGCCAATCATTTCATGCAATGGATTGTGCAGATTTTTTTGTGTGTAGTTAGAATAATTTATGAATTATTTTGGTAATTATGATAATTTATAAAGTGTATTGGCAGGGAAGTCACATACATGATAAAATGTATCACATCTGAGGATGAGTTTTCTTGATAATATTCATGCCAAATTTAACCTTTTAGTTCAAGGGATTTCCATTTGTTTTCTAGAGTAACTGTTTTTCCTTTGTGGTGAATCCTATGACTCTTTGGAGACTCATTCAAAATTTCACTGTATAAAGAGAGAAAATTTTCATTTGATATATAAAACACTAACTTTATATACTTATAACATCAATAGTACAGGAGTTTTATTTTCACAATACAACATAAAGTTAAGTTCTAGGCATGTTACTTTTTCTTCCAATTTTTATTGATTCTTTCTGAGTTTCACATCATGTACCCCAGTTCCACCCATCTCCCTGTCACTTCACATCTGTCCTCCACCTTTGCAGCCACTCACTATAAGGAAAATAAAAAGCAAACAAAAACGTAGACAAACCAAGGAAATGCATAAAAAACATCTCATCATGGAAGCTGTAGTATGTCAGTGTATCCCACGGTATATCCATCTCTCTACATATTTCCATTTTCACTTTTTCTGTCTTTTTATTGGTTATTTCATTTATTTACATTTCAAATGTTATCCCTCCTTCCATGTTTCCCCTCCACAAACCTTCTATCCCCTCATCTCTCTCCCCTGCCTCTATGAGGGTGCTTCCTACCTGCCCAACCACTCCTGCCTCAGCAGCCTAGCATTCCCCTATCCTGGATCATCAAGCCTCCACAGAACCAAGGGGCTCCCTTCCCAGTGATGCCAGATAAGGTAGTCCTCTGCTACATATGCAACTACATATGCAACTAGGGCCAACTTGGTTGGTGGTTTAGACCCCTTGCAGTCTTTCCTCTTCCACTCACTCAGAGATCTATACACCCTGGGTGGAGGAGTTGAATGAAGTCCCACCATTTAGGACTGAGTGTTCCAGTCCTAAACCTTCTGAACATTTTTACTGTCTGTATTAGCTCCCACTCATCTCCTGCAAGAGAAAGTTTCTCTGACACTGGCTGAATGAGACAATGACCTATAAGTACAGAAGAATGTGTTTAGAAATGGTCAGATCTTGAAAATATCATCCTTAGTGAGGTAATCCAATCACAAAAGAACACACATGGTATGCAGTCACTGATAAGGGGATATTAACCCAGAATCTCGGAATACCCTAGACACAATCCGCATATCAATAGATTTCTAAGAAGATGGAAGGAGAGACCCCTGGTCCTGGAAAGACTGGATGTAGGGGAACGCCAGGACAGAGGAACGAGAGGGGGTTGAATGGAGAAAAGAGGGAGGGAAGGGGGCTTATGGGACTTTTGGGGAGGGAGGAAACAGGAAAGGGGAAATGATTTGGAATGTAAATTAAAATAAATAAATAAATAAATAAAAATAAAATAAAAAAAAGAAGTCATGTATCATTATGTTTCTTTAGTAGACCAATAGTATTTTGTTTTCTGTACAGTCTGTAGTCTATCCAGTCTCAGGTTCTTCGGCACCCTAGCAGTGTCAGGCACAGGCTCCGTTCCATAGAGTGGACATTAAATAGAAACATATAGTAGTTGGTTACTTCCACAGCCTTAGTGTCACTATTTCACCTGTGTATCATGAAGACGGGTTGCCATTATAGATCCAGAGGTTTGTAGATGAGTTGTTGTTTAGCTTTCTTCTATGGGAGCACTTGCAGAATTCCTTCCAGAACCATGAGCATTAGTCAAAATGGATGAAAGCTGTGGTTAGGAACCAGTGTGGCTTCTCTGTTTTTAAAGAGATGTTTAGGTATAATCTTCATTGATAAGGCATCTTACTATCAGTTTCTGGTAGAATTACAATAGAACTGCGAATAGCCTGAGTATTGAGGTGTTTGTATGAGGCCTCCTTGGCCAACAATTTAATTAGATGTTAACCATTCCTGACATTGGCGGTTTCTCCTGCTGATGACAGAGGTCCAATTGAGACTTTCTTTCCCTGTTACTTGATGATTCCATTTTTTTTTCATATGTGTGTGTATTTTAGTAAGTCTGCTAAAATAAATTCTGATATTACCCCTAATGAACATGAACATGGATGAACAAATTTCTCTGTAGAAAATATAGATCCCTGTGGTTATCTGCCATGGATTGATTTAGCTGCATCATGAGATAGATCAATTCACAGTTTCCTGAGAAACTGGCGCACTTATTTCTATAGTGGCATACCATTTTGCACTCCTATGAACAATGGATGACTGTTACCCTCCCATAACATCCTTGACAGAATGAGATGTCTTCTGTTTTATAGATCTTGGTCATTCTTACTGGTGTAATGGATCTCAAAACAGTTTTGATATGAACTTTTCTCATGACTAAATGTGTTGTACTTTTATAAATATTTCTCCAAATTCAGGGAAGCAACACCTTTCACAATTGCCTCAAATAATACAAAATATATTGAGATAACTCTAAGAAAGAGAAAGACTCCTATGATAATAACTTCAAGTCATTGAAGAAATATTTTAAAGAATATATAAGATGGAAAGATCTTCCATGATCATGAACCAGTAAGATGAACGTAATAAAAATGGCCCTCCTACCAAATGCAATCTATAAAGTCAGTGCATCCTCATCCAAATTCCACCACAGTTCCTCACAGATCTTGAAAGGACAATTTTCAGCCTCATATGAAAGCAATACAAAACAAACAAACAAACATACAAAAGATCAAGCTAGCTAAAACAGTGCTGAACAAAGGCTGCTGGAGGTATTATTATAATAAAAACAACATGGTACTGGCAAAAGCAAAAAACAAAATAAGTGAGGCAGGCATATTGATCAATTGAATCTAACTGAAGTCTTATAGGGAAATCTACAAACATTTGGACACCTGACTTTTTATAAACATCCCAGAAATACACACTAGAAAAGACAAGACAGCATCTTCCATAAATAGTACTGTCAAACTGGATTGCTGCCTTCTAACAATCAAAAAAATCCATATTTATCACCCTCAAAAAACTCAAATAGATCAAGACCTCCACATAAAACTAGATACACTAAACCTCATAGAAGAAAAAGAAGTGAAAGTGAAAATAGGTTTAAACTCACTGGTACAAGAGAAGATTTTCTGAAGAGAACACTATTAGCCGACAACTATGGTCAACAATTAATGCAAACTTATGAAATTGAGAGGCTTTTGCATGACAAAAACACTATTATTTGGACATAGCAGCAGTCTAGAGGATGGGAAAAGATTTTTACCATCCATACATTTAAGAGAGGGAAAAATTCTAAAACATATGAAGAACAAAACAGATACCAAGAAAATAAACTGTTTAAAAAGTGTACAGATCAAATCAGAATACTTAATAAAGTAAACTCCAATGGCTGAGAAACACATAAAGAATTGGCCACCCTTCTTAGCCATCAGGAAAATGCAAATCAAAATGACTCTGAGATTGTGTCTCACTCCTGTCAGAATAGCTGAGATCAATAAATCAAGTGACAGCTCATGATAGAGATGCTATGGATTAAGAATAGTCTTCCATAGCTGGTGACAGTACAACAGCCTCTATGCAAATCCATGTATTTTCTCAAGAAGATGGGAACTGATTTACCCTGGGATCCTGCTATATCACTCTTGGGCACATACACAAAGGATGCTTCATCCCATCACAAAGACACATGCTCAACCAAGTACATTGCTTCTCTATTTACAAGAGCCAGAATCTGAAAATGACATAAACATCCCTCAACAGAAAAATGGATACAGAAACTGTGGTATATTTACACATTGGATTAAAATAAAATGACATCATGAAATGCTCAGGTAAATGGATAGAACTAGAAAACAGAGAAACAAATAACAAACAAACAAACCCAAAACATCTTGAGTTCCTGAGTGATGTATCTCAGACCTAGAAAGATAAATATGACATTCTCTTCAAAGTAGATATTAGCTGTTAAAGTCAATGACAACAAGGCTAAAATTCACAGAATCTTGTAGGGTAGGTATGCAATAAAGAACAACTGATCATATCAGGCTAGGGAAACGGAATAGATAATTGTGCATGGAATGGGGGAGTGGAATGTGAGGATCATCTGGGGAAGGGTATGGAGCTGTGGGAGGTAACATGAGTAGAGACAATTAAAATTAAGGAGTATTTGAATGATAATATGAAAACCTAACATAGAATATTCTTAGAATATGAACATATATGAAGGCAATCTGAATGAAATCTCCAAATAATGGGGAAATCAGAGCCTCAATGGATCATCTCTTATCCAGAAACAAGACTTCCAGGACTGGAATTCAGTTGCATCTAATTGATTTGCTGG
The DNA here is from genome assembly GCA_036184795.1 of Tokudaia tokunoshimensis. Lineage (NCBI taxonomy): Eukaryota > Metazoa > Chordata > Mammalia > Rodentia > Muridae > Tokudaia > Tokudaia tokunoshimensis. The sequence continues at coordinate 27,990,223 of BTHU01000011.1, read as the reverse complement.
CCAGAGAGACCCCAATGGAATCTGATCCTTAGACTATAGTTTGCCCTCCACAAACAGATAACAAAGCCCCATTGTTGAAGGCAACACCTACCCAGCTCCAACTCCAGGGGATTCAGTGATCACTTCTGGTATGTAGGCACCTGCACATGCTTTTTTACATAGCCTCATACAAACGTATAAACATAATTGAAAAAATAAATCATTTTTAAAAAGAAAGTAAACTGTCATTCATATACATACACAAAATTGCACAGATTTTACTAACAATAAGAAGAGATAATAGTAGATAGATAGATAGATAGATAGATAGATAGATAGATAGATAGATAGATAGATAGATAGAGATAGATAGATAGATAGATAGATAGATAGATAGATAGATAAACAGATAGATATAATAATCATTTAGAGTTCTATAACTAATTTCATAATTTACTCATGCCTAAATGATCAGTGACATGAATAATAAAATTTTCTGACAGAAGCTTTCAGTGTGTGCCTATGGAACAAGATAAACTTGGACAAATGCCAGCTGTGCTCCTTAGCCATGTAGTGACCCTGGCCTCCCCCACTCCACTGCTTTCTGAAGCTCATCTGGAAACTCAGACACAGTGCAGAACACACTTGTTAATGAACAAAAATGCATCTCGGCATGGGTGATTGACAGGCCACTGGGACGTCCATTCCTGCAGGGTCTGATGGATTTGAGTAGCACGAAGTGATTATTCCTCCTCTGAAAATGGGACTCCCTAATTTGAAGGATTTTTCCATTGAGCAAATTAAAGGAAATATGAGAGTGACTAGCACATGGATGATTTCTGCTCTGATCTCTCTCATATTTGTCAACAGTTTGCAAGGTCTTCATTGTATTCATCCCGCACAGCCCAATCACATTATTTTTCCCCCACACTATTCAACTCTAGTCCTACCTTCCTCTGAAAAGTATAAAGTAGAGAACTGAGAAAATCATTTTAGTGTAAATGTACTGTATAGAATTCTCACATTAAATATGGACTGACATCATATTAACAGTTAGAGATAGAAAGCAAGGACACTGCTTGTTACCAATGTTGTGCAAATGCTTGGACCTTGCTTAGGCCATTACATGCTGTGAAACTTTTCATTTTTCCTGTCTTGCCAGCCACACAGGTGGTACCTACCTGCTTAATGCAATTCCGTAGTTCACACTGATAGGCTAGGGACAGATGGCTCAAAAGGACTTTTATGACAAGTAGTCCTCTGGGATCCTCAAATGGGACAATGTGTTCCTGAAATTTGTGTGATTCCTTGGGCAGTTGTTGACAGCTGTGATGTGTACATGCACAGGATAGTGGCCAAATAAATGACCCATGATCATAGAAAGAGCTTGAGATAAAGTTCATACTACATTGATCTGTTTTACTCCTTAAAGTAGTAAGCAATATTAAACCTTAACAAAGCATTGATATAAATTTACTAATATCATATAATTTTAAACACATTTTAGCCCAATGGAAATTGTATATTTGCCATGAGAAAAGTAGACTCAAAAGTATATTAATAATTTATTTTCAATGAAGTACATGGTAATTATTAGAAGTTAGTATTTAGAACATAAAACAATATAGCATTATAATTAGTGGCTCATGTGTGTGTTCATATAAGTACAAATGTGAATACCTGTAATTGACTGTTTCTGATTTTGAGAAGCATAAGGATACGTATTTAAGAATCTGAGGACCACTCATACACCTCCTAATATTATTTCTACTTTTTAAAATTAATCAGTAAAATTGCCGATGTTCAATATATAGACAAATACTAAGCATTACCCTTAATAATTGGCTTATTGTAGATTGAGAATAGACAGGACCATATCATTCTGTAGAAGAAATCTTAAAATGATAAGGTTTATTTACAAATATTCATAAATAATAGATTGAAAATGTCAGAAAAATAATTGGTAATGAGAATAAAATTAGATTACTCTTGCATTCTGTCTATACTCCTGCTATAGAGTTAAGAACTTCTGTTCCTGAGCAACCTAAAGGTATTGTCTAAAGGAACCATATAATAGAACCAGAAAATAAAGATTAAGAAGATATTACTTTATATAATCATAACACTATTACCATTCTTGAAAAAATGTGTATCATAGAAGCACCAAAGAAATTTCTATGAATAAAATAGATGAAATTTATTTTTAAATATTATTGTCGTTTAGTTTCAGCAGTCAATAGGCAATTAGAAAATTAATTCCCAAGGCTAAGAAGATGACTCAGTTAGTAAAGTGTTTGCAGCACAGCATGAGGATATAAATTCAATTGAAAACACTTCTGTCAAAAGCCATACACTTGTAATCTAAGTATTGGGAGATGGAGACAGACAGATCGCATGGGTACTATGACCAGACAACTTATCACAGTCGGTGATCCCTAGCTGCAGGTGAGAGACTCTGTGTAAATGAACAAGGTACTTGGAAAATGACCACTAACCTCCACAGGCATGTGCACATATATTGTCAGATATTTTCACATTCATGGAAATGAATGTACCTGTGTACACATGAGCATGCACAAATCCTTGGACTTCTACACTGAAAAAATTGGGTGATGACTGCAAAGGAAAATGAAACCATAACACCCAAGTTTGAAGAAAACTAGAAAAAAAAACCATTTACAAATGATGAACAGTATCATTCAGATGACTTAAAAGCAAGAGACTAATTATAAATGAGACACAACCTGCTTAATTGTGGGAAAATAAAGAAAACTGAAAAGACAAATCAGGGATGTTCACCACACTGACTACTCTCCAGGAGCCTAGAAACTATGAGTATCAAGGTATTTTCAAAGAGTGCACAGTAATAAAAAGCTTCACAGGCAAGTCACAGACTGAGATCAAAACTACGTGCAGAAATAAATACAACTTTGTTTAAAAATGGGCTGGAGGAGGTTCAATTATTTAGAAGTCTTTATAGATTAAAAAAAAAAAACTTACATAGTACAAAGTACATGTACACACACTTGCCAAACAGACAGAGTAAGTAGGATGTTTTTTTAATAAAAAGTTTTTGTGTACAGCATTAATGTCAATGAAAGGAAGCACTTGCCTATCATATATTCAGTAATATATTTACCATTAAAGGATTTCTGAAAATAGGGATCTTAATGGTTGAGGCTGTCTGACCTCAAACTTGATCTCAGCTACATTCTTAGGACCCAGACTAGAAGAAGAGGAATGACTCCCTCAAATTTTCCTCTGACCTCCTCATGAACAACATACTGCTTGGACTCACGTGTGTGTGCGCACACACACACACACACACACACACACACACACGCACAAATATACACAAATCATTTGTTCCTCTTTCAGAGGGCATCAATCAACACACAAACCCCTGTAACTCCAGCTCTAAAGGATTCTATGCCCTCTCTTGTAATCTTCAGGCACTCTCAAGGACATACATATGGGCATTCATGCTCATGTGCCACACGTGCACAACACATGCACGTGCAGACACACACACACACACACACACACACATACCACAAACACAACTGAGTAATTACAAAACTAAGACTTTCTTAAAATTGCTAAAAACAATAGTCTAGTTACATCTCTATAATTAAATATGTGAGTTTTAATTTATTTACACATTTTAATTTTTTTACCCCATAAAATTTCTATGCATTTATACAATGAATGACAATTAAATTCATCTACCATTGACTCCTTCCAAACTCTCTTGTTCCCTGTACACCCTGTACAACTTGACTTCATGACCTGTTTGTTTCTTGTCACTAATATCACACAGAATCCAATTAGTGGTGTCCACATGAGCATTGGGTGAGTGACCATGCAGTAGGTCATAAGCAACCTAGAAATGGCTATGTTGCCAATGGGAGTATGTATATTATGCCAGATAGATTAGTACTAAACATGGTAGAGAACACTGGCCTAGATCATTGAATACTTCCCCTCTAGCAGCCTAGGAAAAGCCTTTGACACTATATAATCTTCCCAGAAGATAAAGAGTTTCCTGATCACTTCAAAGTGGATTTATTTATAATTTCCCTTGAGGTATTACCAACAGCAAGAAGGTCTTACCATATATTTATGTTGGGAAGCCAAGAGTATTAATTAATATTAGCTGTGTTTCATTTAGCATCTAGTTATATTTTGGGGGAGAAGCATTAGCTACTCATGCAGGGTACTTCTGCTCAACACCTCCACGTGTGTGTGTGTGTGTGTGTGTGTGTGTGTGTAAAACTATATTAAAATGAAGTTAAAAATCTGACAGGAGAAACAGGGGAATGTTGGAAAGCAGAAAGAAAAAGAAGGAGATGATATAATAGTATTTTTATCAAAAGTAGCAAAAATATATTTTTTTAAATTATCAAAAAGAAAAATAAATAACAGAGAGATCATGGACTATGCGAAAGTTTTGATATGATCAGAGCTTTGTTCTCATGAATGGAATAATGGGTTAATGGGCTAAAGTACTAATAAGTTACTTAAGAATGAGTTTGCTATTAATGCCAATTTTAGTGTGTTTCTTGTCATGTGGCACCCCGTCCCATCTCAAGACTCTATGAATAGCCCTGTGACCTTAAGCCAGAAAGGTCAAAAAAACACCTTTTCTTTGGCTTGTGTAGAATGTGATATTGTTTTTATTAGCAACAAAAAATAGACTAGTAGAGATACACTGGAATCAAATAGCCATGGTTATTCTCTAGAGATTAATGACTTCCTATCTCTGGAAAACATGACTACCGACTCCTTCATGACACAATTTATGAAGTTTTCTCTAGAATTCCCTTTCTTATTAATAGAAAACCAATTACCAAGAAATCCCATTGGTCCCTGTAACCCTTTGTCATATTTAAATACCCTACTCTTCATGTACTCCAAAAGTATTTTGCATTTCTTTATCATGTCTTCCCATGAGAAAACATGCCTAATTAAAACACTTGTACAGTGCCAAGAACTCTTTGCAAACTCAGGAAACATGAAACCTTCGAGGAATGAGTATGACGTTGCCTACCCCACTACTGCTTGAGAAAACATTAGTATTTTAGGAGGGACCGTGATATGGAAAATATGATTAAATATAATAATACCATTAGTTGTGTTAGACAAAACAATGTAATAATATGAATAAAATGTAGCTGCTAACAGGTTCTGACCTGTTTCAAGTTCTTTCATGAGCCTCAGAAAATATATTTATGTGAGTTTTGATAATCATCTTTAGACTAAAAGTTTGTAAGTTACTTGCTGGGAATGATGGTCTTCCATTGGAATATAAGATACACTTAGAAATAAATTCTGATGTTCAGTAAATTTCTCTTTGTGCACATGTTAAATTCATTTTTAGGTACCTGCATCCTCAAATGCTCCCATACTGCTCATTTGTAGCAGGATCTCTTGCTGACACATCCTCTTCAGAACTTAGGTTGATTTTGTTTGTTTGTTTAATAGTAGTGGTAGGTTTGGGGAGGGGCATTTTTTTTGTTTTATTTTATTTTTGTTTTTGAAACAGGGTTATACTTTGTAGCCGTTGATAACATGGGACATTCCTATATGTAGCCCAAAGGCTTTACTCTCTGAGACTTCAGTGTGATAGGATTAGAAGTGCATGTCAACAAAACCAAAGAGAACATACTTCTGAACAGAATTGTTAACTTTCATTTTCTACCATGTCTCATCAATACATGTGTGTTTGCTTTCTAGTTCCCTGAGATAAATCTTCCTCGGGTCTGATTCGATAGTTTGAGTAATATATGTATATATTTGCCTCACAATAGTGGAAGTAAAATTTATTAACTCCCTAAAGAAATAGGCGTGTAATTATATCTACAAATTTAGAAGGTCATAGAAGAGTGGTTAAACTCTGTTTCCAGAAACCTGAAACGCTATCTAGGAAGCTGGTACAACTCACCTGACTATGTGTGCTGCCAAAGCGGAGGATGCAAGTTTGAAGTGAGTTAGCTGGAAAGTCTAAGCATCCTTTAGCTGATCTGTTTACGTGATAATTAAGGACTCGTGACCTCTTCTACTTTGTTCCATTAGTTAATCATAAACACATTCAGCCTATACTTAGACTTTAAAAAGAAAAAAAATAATCCTTTGCAAACATCAATGGTGAAAACTATTTGTATTTCCTATGCTTTGAAAATGCTTTCAATCTATCCTAAGTCATACCATATATGTTATCATATTGTATCGCTGAGTAGAAGTGGACATTACATATTATATATTTCCCTAATTATGATCTCATTTGTACGCTTCCTTATAACCTAACCACTGTTAAAGTCATCTGCATCTATCTTGTATACACAATATAAAGTTTTAATGCTTGTTTGAACGTTTATTTTCTTAAGAATCCAACAAGGAACACATTGAACATTGAATAGTGTTCAAATGTACTGCGGGAGAGAGCTGTTTGCTGTCACAGTTGTGTATGTAAACACTGTGTGATATGGCGTGTTCTGGGGGTATCCAAAAGAAGAGACTTCTTATGTACCTCTAAAGGCAATGTCTAACGTAGACTAGACATGATTCAGTTAGGCAGGAAACATGGCTCAGTGGTTAAGATCAGAAACCGCTCTTTCACTGGACTATAGATTATCTCCACTCCGATTTTAGTCAGCTCATCACGACCTCTCTCCAGCTCCAGAGGATCTTCGATCCTCTACTGTCCTCTGCGGGACACTGCCCTCATGGGCGCAAATACAAATACTCACACATTTTTAAAAATACAATTTTTAATGAAAAAAAAAAAAAGATAGCCCTGAACAGAACATGTACACAATCTATCCTAACAAATCATTCCCAGATGCTGAGAGGGGAAGTTGCTGATTTTAATACATAAAGTACGGAAAACTGAATTGAGGATTCCGGAGCACTGAGGCTGCGGTAGTCTGGAGCAAAACGGATTTCATTCTTTACAGTTACAAATAAAAGCCACCGTTTAAATGATTTAAAACTTCGCCTAAAGTCTTTATGTTTGGAAGTGCAGAACATTCAGAGAAACGCAAGCCGTGCCACATTACCCCGGTTTCCCTTTACTTATGAATACAAGTCTGAGTACATTACAGCATATTCTGAAACATACCAGCAACTTCTTTTCTCTTTGCCCCATGAAGCTGTTATTTTTATAGTAGTTTAGATTTTATAAAGCATTTTATAGACCATTTCATTCATTGAAACAACTGTATAGAGCATTGGAATTTGATTAATAGTCTTGATTTTTAAAATACATCCAGATATATTTTTCTATGCTAGCTTGTGTACGACATAATAAGAACATACTCATATTTTTCACTAACTGCATTAAAATTGTATGTATTCAAATCCAGATGGTAGTTCAGTTATCTGTTACGTGTATGCAATCTTCCTTTTAGGTACTTTTTTAAAAAAGAAGTTATTGAAGCATGGCAAACCCTTTTTCTGCTTCTTCTTTCTTTATGTGATATCTACTCAAGAAGTGCTTAACAGAACAGGGCCTGTTCACCAAGGAATAGGGAGTTTAATGAATCATACACATTTTACTTGAAAATATCAATAACCATTCACTGGTCTATTCTTGCATAAACTGAATAAAAATCCCTATGTAAATGGTGCATAACTTTTTTTATGAATCATCCTCTATTTTTTAGTACAATGCTAAATCATCCTAAAACATGTAGTTTTACCTGCCAAGCCTAAGATAAATTTCCATCAGTGATTAAATACTAGCTCCATTCTCTATAATCCTTGTCAATTATATGAATAGGCAGTAATGGAACACTTTATTTTCTCTGGTTATTAAAACAGAAAATAGTAATGCAAATGCACCGTACAGCGTCGCCCCGCTAGATTGGCAGTGTAATTTATTTAATCAAATTCACACGTCAGAAAGAGAGAAGCAGGAAAGAGTCTCTCAGCGTCTTTGTTGAGCTGCAGTATGCTAAAGGAATATCAGACCACAGACTTTTGTTTGACTCTTTCAGAGATTTCTCCCATTCTCATCACAGCTATATAAAACTTTTAGTAAAGAATTTAGTGTTACCTGTAGTGCTACTATTTTATAATGTCACCTTTACCATAGACCGTTTACTTTCAGTCTGAAGGAAAAGGGTTGAGTCTTAAGCTCTATAGTTGTCACCCTTTTTTTTTCCTTCAGAATCACAAGCCAACTAAGTAGATCACATTTAGGTTCATGAGGTAATGAAATGCAGACAGCAAAGCCACAAGCAAAGGATATGGAGCGCTTCTCCTTTGGGGGAGACAATGAAGGAAAACAGGAGGAATGATGTCCAAGAAAAACAAAGTGTAATGTTGCTGGGATTAGCTCCGTGACACCCGTGACCGGGGCTTTGAGTGAAAATTTAATAAAATTAACACTACTTTCTTGATTTACTTTTTTTCTTTTCTTCTTAATCTTCCCTTCAAGATTAAACTCATCAGCACTTGACAAAAACTGCAAATAACAGCCAGATGCAGGAGTTGGTTTTATCTTTTTATGCAAGTATGCGGTGCTAATTAGTGCAAATTGATTAAACTTTAATTGCCTGATCCATGGCTAATTAATATTTATAAGATGAATGAGGAGGAAAACCAGACATTTATTAAAACACTTTAATGATTTTTCATATGTTTTGACAAAGCAAAGCAAATAGATGTTTTGAGTATGATGTGCGAGACTAAGGGACTATGTCTGTTCCCATCTACCTGTGAATCTTCCGAAAATATACATTAACCTTTAAACACATCTATGCAAAACATATCTTTGTTTGGTTCCTTTTGCAAATTGTTTTTAACTAGTTGATAGGCCTCCACATGGTTTGACATCATTTACTATGTAGGGATAGATACTAACACATGTATGAACTTACCACATTTTACTATTAATGTTATTTTGTTTATTATAATATCTACATAGGATGTGTAAACGTGAGTCATATAAGAAATGATTATATATAAATTAATGAAGTATTCTATAATTTTGAAAAAACAAAATATCTATCAAGTCATTTGGATTTTCACATTAGAAAGATCTAGTTTGTTCCTACTTGGGTATTTGATATAGGAGCCATTGTTAACTGCATATAATTAATTTAATAAAGCAGAAGACTTTACATGTTAGATATGTTTAAAGTAGAATATATTTATGTCTACAAAAACCTTATCTCAAGGATGACTAAGTAACTTTTATGCAAGATGATTTATAATAATAGAGGGTTATATAATAATTAAATTTACTTTAGAAAAATGGCTTTGTGCATTATCTTAATAAGAATTCTCAATAAACTTACACAATCAACACCTTTTTAATAAAAATGATCTCTCAGGGGGATGAAATAGTATATTTTACATTTATATGACTGTATTTACTTCTTATATCTTATATTTAATTCGTACACTTAATGTCCTAGCATGTCGAGCTGAACTATATTTCATGTTTTCTTATAAACATATTGCCGTATTATTTTCCTACTAGATCAATTCTTAAAAACTTACTGTTTGAGAAAATGTTATTTACTATGGGATAACAAACCTGGAAAACCTTCTAAACTTCTGAGGTACAAATGTCAAAGCAAATGGATAATAAACATTACTTTTTAAATTAAAGTTTTTTCTGTCTTGAATGGCTCTAAGCCCTCTTCCTCTCCTCAATCTTCCTACCTAACATGTTGCAGGTAGTATCAAAGTTATATGACCAATATTTTAATGCCTTACACTGGCTAGTCTAGATTACATGGTTAGTCATATACTGCTCCAGGGTGTTGCTGTTTGGTATCCAGAAGCAAATCAATCCATTGATTATTTATATTCATAATCATGCATACAAATATCCCTGATAGCAAATGTAAGACTGATTCTTTCAGTGATAAGGCTTCTGGAGCAGAGTTCAAGCTTCCATGATGTAATGTGAATTGCACAAAGGAGTAGTAGGCTCTGCCTGTGCCCAAATGTTTCACATCTCTCTTGACAGACAGACAGCATGGATTTAGTCAGTTCAAAACAATAAACATGTCAATTATTTTTTCTACTGGATCTTTTATGCTGATGGAATGCCCACAGATGCATAAAAGCAATGGTTAATAAATCAGTGCAAAATTATATGAACAGATACAGGGCCAGTCTCAAAAATGAGTACTAAGCAAGTATCAATCATTTTGTGCAAGGTTTTCCATAACAGAGCTTTAAAATGGGGAAAGGGGCAAGATTAGATTAAGATAATTCTAACATTTAGGCTTAATGAGTGATGGGCAAGTGCAGTTTCAAATAACATTAGTGTATCACTATTATGCATATTTATAAGGGGGAAAATAGCATTTGGGAGGATTTTCAATCACAGGCTTGGTACAAATGACAAAATGTCTTCCATAATAAAAAGGATCATAGTCTTATTTTGTATGGTGATTATCATTACAAAATACTTCTATAAGAGTAGACACACGATCTGATCTAGCTTTAAGAAAATCAGTCCATTAGCTGGCAACAGCCAGGTAGGCCTGGCCCATTATAAAAGGGCTTCTTACACTTGCCTCTCTCTCTCTCTCTCTCTCTCTCTCTCTCTCTCTCTCTCTCTCTCTCTCTCTCTCTCTCTCTCTCTCTCTCTCTCTCTCTCATATTCCCTTACTCTCTTACTCTTGCCTCTCTTGCCCTCTTAGGCTCTTCCCTTCCCCTTCCCTTTCCTGTCTCTCCATATGTTCATGGTCAGACCTCTACTTCTCTTCTCCTTCTCTCTGCCTTTCTCTTCCTCTACTACTCTCTTAACTCCTCTCCGCATGCCCTAAATAAACTCTATTCTATGCTAAAAAAAAAAAAAAAAAAAAAGAAAGAAAGAAAGAGAAGAGAAGAGAAAAGAAGAGAAGGGAAAAGAAAAGAAAAGAAAAGAAAAGAAAAGAAAAGAAAAGAAAAGAAAAGAAAAGAAAGAAAATCAGTCCAGGAGAACTACAGGTAATCAGTCCAGGGGAACTATGGGGTAATGTTTAGAAAAAGAAGGAGGTGGCTAATGTTTTGTTTTGTTTTGTTGTTATAGTTGGGTATATAGATAGAGAGTTGAAGATAAAGAATGGGATAAGGATAGAGACTAGAAGCCATAATACATAGACAAAATACCTGTAGGGTAAAAAGAGAGAAGAAAAAAATGTATATAAATAAAAAGTAAACTATAATAAAATTAAATTAAAAAATAAAGGAAGGAAGAGCTCTGACAAGATATTACGAGACAAACAAAGCTAAATTTTCATTTGCAGGTGGTTATCAACTGAAGATTGCTCTGGGTTAGCAATGGGGACATGTGTGAACATCTTTTTTCAGCTGTGGGATCCCAGCTGTTGTAGACATATACAGCCTTATGCATACTCTTTCAGTCTCAGTTACTTCATATGTGCATTGATCAGGTTGATTTAGAAGGGCTTGTTTTCTAAGTTCTTTCTATCCCCTCCAGTTTGTACGCTCTTTCTGTCTTCTCTTCTCCATGGGAGTGGTTTAAGTAGTGTGATGGTTTGAATAGGTACAGCCTCATAAATGCATGCATGTGAATGGTTGGCCCATAGGGAACAGCACATTTAGGGGGCGTGGCTTTGTTGGTGTAGGTGTGGCCATATGGGAGGAAGTATGTCAATATGGAAGCAGGACTTTGGCGTTTACTATACTCAAGGCATCCTCAGTGTGGCATACTCTCAGCTCCTACTCTAGTACCATATTTGCCTCAATGCTGGCATGCTTCCCACCATGATGATGATAGACTAAACCTCTGAAACTATAAGCCAGCCTCAACTAAATGTTTTCCTTTATAATGGTTGTGTTGTTCATGGTGTTTCTTCACAGGAATAGAAACTGTAATTAAGACAGAAGTTGGTACCAGGAGTAAAGTACTGCTGTTATAGGCCTGACCGTGTTTTAGTTTCAGGAGTGTGAATTTGGGGCCTTTGGGTTAGTAATGCAGTAAAATACGTTAACTGGTTTGTTTTGTTTTTTAATGGACCATGGAAGACAGTAGTGCTGAGTAGGATGAGAACTGTGAGGGCCTGGCATTCAGGGAGAAGAATATCAGTATGTGTCATAGAGACTGTTCCTGTGATATTTTAGCAATAAAATTGGCTGGTTTTTGACATTGTCTGAAAAGTTTACCTGAAGCTAAAGTGAAGAGTTTTGGATTAATTATATTGAAAAGAGGAATGTCAAAATAGTCTAGTATAAACTCTGTAATAGGATAATGAATTTTGACTCTAATGAAGAACGTTTTGATGAGAAGGACAAAGCTGAGCAAGAAAAAAATATAAAATGTATTGTTCAAGGATTAAAAAGACACCATAGAGTGGAATGGAGTTGAAAACCTATGTTCAAGGAAATAAACAGATTAAAAATATTAAACTGAATTGAGGGAGTGGTGATCTCAGGGCAAGATCCTACCCTGCTGAGCTTCCATCTAGTGAAAAGAAAGTACAGAAAAATTTAGGTCCAGGAAAGGTGACATATGTTTTAATCCCAGCACTAAGGAGACAGAGGCAAGTAGATCTCTGAATTCAAGTACAACCCAGTCTACAGAGCAAGGTTCAGCAAAGCCAAAGTAGTGAAGGAAATTATTGAAAGCAGAACTCTGGAAAGCTGGTGAAGATGAAATTGAAAGAGAGGGTTATGTTCTAGCCCCAGCAGGCAGCAGAACTTGGTAGCGTCAGCCATGATGATCTGGCTTTACAGTCAAGGATTGAAGAAAAGGGTTAAGGAACCTCCCTCTGTGGCTAAGGAAAGCCACTGAGGCCAGGAATGTGAGGAGTGTCCCTGCACGGAAGCTGACAGAGGTCATTGTGTAAAGCTGTGAAGGTGAAAGAAGCCTGGAATACCTTGAAGACCATAAGATTTTGGAAATGCTAGAGCCGTAGAATACCTGCCAAGAAGATCTGCTGAGAGGGAGTGGAAAAATCCCAAGAGAAAGAAATGTGTTGTAGTCAACAAGAGTTGGGCATCTGAAGAGACCTTTGACATCAGACATAGAGATGCAAAGTCTGGTGCTTGCTCAGCTGGATGTAGGACTTTCTTTGGTACAATATTTCCGTACTATGCTCCATTTTCTACCTTATGGAATGGTAATGTATATCCTGTGCCACTGTATACTGGATGTGATCTGCTGTTTAATTTTCATTTTATAGGGGATTACAGTTGAGAGATTGCCATAAATCTCAGAAGAAACATTGAACTTTTAAACAAAGTTGAGACTGTTAAGACTATGGGGACTTCTGAAATTGGACTCAGTGTATATCGCATTATGTTACAGATACAAGCCTATGGGAGCGGGGTAAGTGGTAAAATGTGGTGGTTTAAATAGGTATGGGTCCCATAAACTCATATGTTTGCATGCTTGGTGTTGGAGGGTAAAACTATGCCAGGAAGTTTGATAAAGTAGGGCAGGTCGAGACCTGGACATTTGGTGAGCACACATTTGAAACTTAGGCAACTCCCAGCTCCCTGCAAGACTCCAGGCCTGGAATACATGCTACACTGCTCAGGTATCCTATGATCAAGTAGGCCCAAATCAGAGTTCTCAATGCTAATGAGGTACCTAGAGGCCCAGAGGGATTAGTCAATAAGCTTCCCTTCCTGTGCATTCCTCCTTGCAAAAGGTATTTAATCTCAGGTCTACCCTGAGAAGTGGGTTTGGTTTGTTATGTATCCATTTTCTACCATGAACAACCAATAAACTGTTTAGAACCGTAGACTGTTTTTTTTTTCATCAAGAAGGCATTCATTTACAGAGGCACAGCTTAATTTTCCCATAGGAGCCCTGTCTGCACTCGCAGTCACAACTGCCACCAAGCTTGCCTCCACCAAGCTAAGGACAGTTCTATGGGGACAGGTCAGAGCACCCCTCTTCCTCCCCAGACCTAGGCTAGAAGCTGTCCCTGGCCCAAGGGCTCCCAACTCTGTTCTCAGCTCTTCCTCAACTCCCAGTAGTGCCTGGATGTCCAAGAGTCTGAGAACCCCACAACCCTGGGGAACTAAACTAGCTCCAGGTTTCCCATATCTCAGACTGCACTTTCCCACCCCAGAGCAGAGTTTTGGCACTTTCCTATAGCAAGGTACCCTGGCAGTGTGGGTTAAGCACAGTCAAACTCCCCACATTCAACCTCCTCTGGAGATCATGCACAGCAGTGGATCAGACATGAACCAAAAGCTTGATGGACCTTGTAATTTTAAAAATTCCTGCAAAATCCAGCTAGGTGCCAGCACCGGTGGTCTCACCCATCCCCCCATGGCTAGCTCGAAGCAGCCTTCTGGCCCTGATTCCCTAGGCTGGCTTGCTGAACTGAGCAAACCAGTTTTTCCTGGACCATTTGGAGCTACCTCTCTATTCCTCTGGCCATCCCCCGTGGCAGTGGTAGCTGGTCTTCTTGAACACCAACAACACTCTGGTCTCACTCAGCTCCCTCTAGCTCCATGGAAGGAAAACACTAAAGACTTATATTTATACCAGCCTGATTTATATCGTTAAATCTCCCAACCCATTATGCCCGTGCAAAGAAACCACAGCTCAGTTAATATATTTACAAGTTGCACATCTAGATTGGGCAAATATACCACTACACTACTCTGCTGCCCAGCTATGAAATCCCTAGCTACTTGCCGTTCCTACAGGCCCTGTAGGTCTGCTCCATCTTCTACCTTGTCTTCCTCTTTACTTCCTCTCTCTTCTTCTCTAAACTTCCAGCCCTGCCTTTTTCTTCCACCGCCCAATCATAGGCCCTAGCCTTTATTTGATCAATTAAAGTTTCACCTGAAATCACCTTAGTAATTGATCTATTCCTCCACAGGGCACCCCTCATGAGGGAGCAGAATTAGCATCAAAAGAAAAACAACAATCCACTTTGCACATAGGGAGTGGCAATGTTAGGTGAATTTGTCTTGTTGGAATAGGTGTGGCCTTTTTAGAGGAAGTGCATCACTGTGAAGGCAGGACTTGAAAGTTTCCTCTATTTAAGGCATGCCCAGTGTAACACACAGTCTCCTTCTGCTGCCTGCTGATCGAGAAGTAGAACTCTCAGCTCCTTCTCCAGCACCATATCTGTGTTGATGGTACCACTCTTCCTACAATAAGCCAGCACCAATAAAATGTCTCCCTTTATAAGAATTTCCTTGGTGTTGGGGATTGGTTCTAATGATTTATCTTAATCTAGCTCCTGAAATCATACGGGAATCTTCATGTACAGAGACTGAGTGTCTCTGTCCTCAATTGGTTTTTGATTAACCAATAAAGAGCCAATGGACAATGGATGGGCAGGGTGAAAGAGGTGGGACTTTTAGGATTCCTGAGCAAGAAAGGCAGAGGAGAGAAGGAACAGAATTCCCATGATTCAGAAGCAGAGAGATCAGATTTAAGAGCTGCAGGAGAGAAATCATCCAGCAATGTAGGTGTAACAGAAAAGCAGCCCCATGAAAGGGCTGCCCAGAATGAAACATGGCAGCAGAGATAAAATATAGATTTAGAATGTGTTGATTCAGGAATACTGGAGGGGAAAAGTGTGCTAGCTACGGGGAGGTTTGGAAGTACCCTGCCATTGAGCTAGTCAAAGTATATCAAATTATAAAGTGTGTGTGTGTGTGTGTGTGTGTGTGTGTGTGTGTGTGTGTGTGTGTGTGTTTTCACTCACAAGTGAAGAAGACTCTGGCAGGAGGCAAGAAGTGAGATCACCCACAGGGAGTTGAGAACTGATTAACTATTCTTCATAGCAATAGGAACTCTAATGAAGACAAGTAGACCTGCCTTTTAAGACTTGGTATTTCAAGGTTTCTTACTCTCTATATGATATGTAGTTATGGGCTTCTGCATTTGTTCCCATTTGCTGAAGGAGGAAACTTCTCCGATTATGACTGAAGAAGACATGAATCTAAGACTATAGCAGAACATCATTAATAGTGATTTTATTGCTTTTACTTTTGTTTTTGTTGTAGCTTCAATTTTGTCTTAAAACAGTAGTATTTGTTTTTTCCCTAGTTCCCTGGGCTATCCAGTCTTATGGACACATAAGCAGTGCCAGGTACGTGTTTCATTTAGGCGAGTGGGCCTTCAGTCAAATCAGATATTGCTTGGTTACTCCCACAAACTGTGCCTCCACTACACTAGAATATCAAGCAGGAAGAGCACCATTGTAAATCAAAGGATATGCGGCTAGGTTGGTGCGTATTTTTCTCCTTTGTTAGCCTAAAATGTATCTTCCTATACCAAAGAGGTTAGGTGGTAAGGGTGAAAGATCTAGATAGGAACCAACTTGATTCTCAAATATCAATGGATTATGTAGGTGTTCTCTTCAGCACTGGGACTTTGCTGTCAGTCTGCAGAGAGTACCTGCTGTCTTTCCAACAGCCTAAGTTGTTTCAGAGTTCTCATTGGACCTTTGTGTCCAACAACTCAATCAAATGTAACCACATCTTTTTACTAGACACTTCACTTGGTGACAAGAGAGGGCCAGTTGAGGCTCTGTCTTTCCTGGTTTTGGAGATTTCAATTAGATCTTCTTCATACGTGTACATATTTGAAGAAGCTTCTTCTTCATTAGGTTTCTATACTACCCCTCAAGTAACCCTTAATTTTAGCTATTTCTCCATACAATCTCTCTTCAGCATTCCCTCCCCTGCCACTCTCCTCTTTTCCCTTCTCCACTTGATCCACCAGTCTACAGTCTTCCCCCATTTAGGTATAACTATTTATTCTATTTACCTTTCCTAGGAAGATCTGTCTTTTCTCCTTTAGTATCTAGCCTCTATAATTTTATGAATTATAGTTTGCTTATTATTGACTTAACCACTAAAGACCACCTATAAGCAAATACATACAATATTTGTCCGTGTGGGTCTGAGTTACCTCACCAAGGATTTTTTTTTTTTACTGGTACTATTCATGTCCTTGTAAATTTTGTGATTTCATTCATTTTCTAATGTCTAAGTAATATTCCACTGTGTAAATACAATATATTTTTCTGTATCCATTCTGCTGTTAAGGAACACCTATATTGTTTCAATTTTCTGACTTTAATAAGTAGAGCAGTAATAAAGATTGAAGATGTGTCTCTGTGGGAGGATGAAACATCTTTTTGGTATAGACCTTTCTTTGGAAGAAGGGAATATCTGGATCTTCCCAAGGAGTGGCCATACTGATTCTGTAATGGTTGTCAGAGTTTGTACTCCCACCAGCAATGGTTGAGTGTTTCCCTTACTACACATTCTTGCAGCATGAGATGATGCTTGTTTTGTTGATGTCGGCCATTCGAACAGCTATAAGATGAACTGTCAAATTAGTTTTTACATTCAAATTTTTTCCTGATGACTGAGGATGCGTATTTCTTTAAGTATTTCTCAGTCATTTGAGTTTCGTCTTTTGAAAATTCTCTGTTTCAACCTGCACTTCATTTTAAAAATGTTTTTGTCTTTTTTTTTTGATATCTAATTTTTGAGTTCTTTATATATTTTGGGTTGGAAACTTCTATTGGATGCATTGTAGGTAAAAATCTTTTCACATTGTCTATGTTGCTGCTTTGTCTAAATGATGGTGTCCTCTGTCCATAAAAAAAAGCTCTTCAGTTTCTTACGGACTCATCTATTAATTGTTGAGAATAGTGCCTGTGCTAACTTAAGTGTTCAATTCAGAAGATCTTTTTTATGCCAATGTGTTCTAGGCCATTATCCACCTTCTGTGAGTTTTTAATGGAATAATCAACCAAGCTACAGAATAATCTCAGTCACACAGGTAAGCAAAAAGGTCCAAATGAGTTAATCGGAGATATTTCTCGGAAAATAATCCATAGGAAACCAATTAAAAATCTCCACCAACCGAAAGGATTCACAGGCTGGATCTAGGCACACACTCATACACAAACACACACACACACACACACACACACACACACACACACACACACACACTGCAGATATGAAGTTCCATCACCATGTGAGTCCCAAACAACTGGAGCAGGAAGTAAAACAGAGTGCCCGTGTATAGAATATGGTCCCCTAACTCAGCTCTCCTGTCTAGTCTATAGTCTTCTAGTGGAAGAAGCAGTTCAGAATCCTACAGAGACCTGATGTGTCAGGATGGGGAGTTATCTGGGGGGTGGGGGAGACAGTGGGCTCCAATGTCTCAGAGAAGAAGTGGAGAAGAGATGGGGGAGGGTCTGTACATGGGTGACAGTGAGGTGAGACAGTCATTGGAATATAAAGCTAAGGAAGAGAGAGAGAGAGAGAGAGAGAGAGAGAGAGAGAGAGAGAGAGAGAGAGAGAGAAGATGGAGGAAGGGAGGGAGAAAAGAAGGGAGGGAGGGAAGGAGGGAGGGAGGGAGAAAAGAAGGGAGGGAGGGAAGGAGGGAGGAACTCTCTGGGAAAAATTATTATGGCTGATCTAATTATCCCTGGGTCTTTTCTCTAAAGCTATCAAATAAGGCTGTATTTTTGCAATGTATATTTACATCTGTGGGATTCAGCTCAATAGGCATTTTTCACAT
The DNA here is from genome assembly GCA_036184795.1 of Tokudaia tokunoshimensis. Classification (NCBI taxonomy): domain Eukaryota; kingdom Metazoa; phylum Chordata; class Mammalia; order Rodentia; family Muridae; genus Tokudaia; species Tokudaia tokunoshimensis. Next base: position 27,971,754 of record BTHU01000011.1, on the reverse strand, counting down.
GACATGGGGATAACCTCATTCTAATAGAGGAAAATTGGACTAGCATACACAGACAAAAGGAAAAAGAAAAGTCGTGAATGAAATAAAGTGGAGGGAGGAGGATGAGGAGAGAAACAAAGAAAGAGAAAGAGGTAGAGAAGGTGGGAGGAAGAATGATAGAATTATTTCACAATCAATTTTAAATATTTTAAACAATATCAGTTTAAAAGACCTCTGGACATTATTCAAAGTACATGATCCAGCAAAATCTCAGTTTTGTAAGACCTAGAATGAGTTGTGATATATCACGGGAAGAAGAATGATTATAGTTATAGGCAGTTTATATGTGGTGAACTGAATTGACAATTTGTCCAAAGAAAGAGAATAAGAACAGTCCACCTTCATCAGGTGACTGTACTGTGGGACCCAAATACATGCAAAACCTTCCAAGCATTGAAGTTAAAGCCTGACCACTCTGCTCTGTTATAGTCCTTGCTCAATCTCACTTTAGGCCAGTTTGAATAAGTTCATGTTGTTCCAAATTTATACAATCCTAGGCATAGTAATAAGAATCTGTTCCTTGTTTGTATCAAATTAGATATTTGCTTAGGAACCTTCTTAGATGCTGTTGAGTTTAATTGTATTCTACTAGTCATGTATGGCCATGGCTGGACTTTACTATACTCACTGTACACATTCTCGTCTTAGTTTGTCACCATGTCTGTTCATGCTTTGTTAGACAAGGAAAGTCTGATTACTAGGCACACAGCCAGAGGATACTCTCTCACTAGCAGTAACCTACTACAAATATTCATGCTAAAAGATATGTGTCAGACACATACAAAGAAAAAGAATGATAGGAAGAAAAATGTAATCGATAACAGAAATCAAAGCTCTAGAAGGATGACTCAAGATGAGTTAAGAGTTCATGAAAAAAGTCTGTGTTTATATGTACTTATAAAGTAATAAGTAAATAGTAAATAAGTCCATATGAAAGATACGACAGAAATGAAGGAGCTAGGTCACTTTCCCGGAGGTGTTATATAATCTTTAGCACCAATATTTCAAGTTAGTAACAGGAAGAAAAATCTTTCACTGAAATAGCTCATATTATGTGGAGTTTCATATATGCTCCAAATGTGTCTTTCCTTTCAGTAGTATTTACAATCTCAAATGAATCAATACTCTCTAGTACTTATTTAATACAATTATGAGTGTCAGTGACTGGAGAGAGGATTGGCACTTAAGAATGCTGACTGCTCTTACAGAAGTGCTGGGTTCAAATCCCAGCACCCATATGACAGCTAACAACAATCTAGAAATTCTCTCCTAGGATATCTCATACCCCCTTCTGCCCCCCTGGGCAATACACATATGTGGTAAACACACAGGCAGACAAGCACTCCAACACTTAAATTGAAAAATGAATAAAATCTTTAAAAAGTTAAAAAACTGAATTTCAGTGCAGCACTGACTTATGAACATTGTCAAATCAATGTTAAGAAGAAAAGACCTTTTAAAGTAGACAACCAGGGTTCTGCAGCTCAGAGCAGCTATTCATCGATTACTTGATGGTTTTCTTTTAATGTGTGCTAAAATTACTTAGAAAGAATATTAAATGTTTCAAAATTTTTAGTTTTTTGAAAAAGTTGAATTATAGGTTTCTTCTAGGGATTTGAATACTTTTGAATATTATACAAAGAGTTTTGTTCCCTGAAATTTCTCTTTTTTCTTTCTAAACTCAGATTTTCTCTTAATTACCTGTAGGGAAATGTCATAATAGTCTTCAAGTTCACTCAGATGAAACATGAAAATAAAAGCTTCCTTTCTCAGTCCCCTTTCTTCTTCTTCTTGCCATCACTCACTCGGGTTTCAATAGAGAAGTTCACTGAGGTTCAAACAATCCAGCTGTTGTTTTCAACTTCCACTATTTTAGTGTTTATTTTCCAAATTATTCCCTATTTCTCTACTAAAAATATCTTGCCAAATCATTATTTTTTTCTGGAACAAACTTAATGCTTTCTGTTGCTGGGTATCTGATCCAAATCCAATATTTTTCTTGGCAGTTGGTGAACATAATAACAAGAAAGGTTTTTTTGTTTTTTTTTTTTCCTTTTCTCACATTGAGCTGAGGGGGTAAAAAAGACACAATTCACAATTAGAAGAAGCTACTTAAATTTTGAGGTGAATTATCACTTATCCATGTGCTTGCAAGCAATCCTCTGAGGAAGAGCATATTAAAAAAGATTTTTCTGAGTTTGTAACATATATGAGCTCTAGAGCTCAGTTCTAGGGTTTGAATATATATTAGGAATGTGATGGACATAGCTCTGTACTTCTCACAGTATCTATTAAAATGATAATAAGCCTATTGAAAACAAAAGGTTCTTAGTCAATAACAATGAAATTCAAAATAAAATTGCATCAGTTTGTACTGCCACTTCAATTATTTGATTGTTTTTGATAAATGATTCCTTGTTCTATTCCTACTGTCATTTTTTTTGAAAAGTTATACAATTGTCTTATGCTTTTCCTTATCAGCACCAACCTTAAATTGCATGTATTGCATGTAAGACCTACAAAGAAGGCTAGATCAAAAGGTAAGTTATTTTTATTTCCTTCTTATAATTTCCACAGTGTCTATTACTGGTTCTCTAAATGCTGATATTTTAAGATATTGTTAATAGTTGTCTCATTCATCCATGATAGATAAAATGCATTATCTATTGCATATTTCACATTTCTACCTTTTCATTACCATTTCTTCTTGCATTTCTCCATTCTTATACATCATCTATTACCATCTACTTCATCATTACCCATATATGATATTGTCATTTTTCTTGTTTCATCTGTAATTCCATATCAATCTTGCTTGTAATATCTAGAAACTTAGTAAACATAAGATAATTTTATTTTAAAACTACATATTTGCTTCATTTTCAAATGATGCGCCCTAAACATTTTTACATAATGTTTAGATAATAACTTTTAGATAATAAGTACCTCTCACAGTGATTTTGCTGGTTAACTTTGTTATTGTTGTTATCATTTGTTTTGTCAACTTGCTACAAACTAGAGTCATCTGGGAAGAAGAAACTTCAACTGAAGAATTGTGTCTATTAGATTAACCAATGGGCCTTGTCTATGGGGGCATTTTTCTGATTAATGATTGATGTGAGAGGGTCCACTGCACTGAGGGTCATTATCACCACAGTCAAGCAGTCTTAGGTTGTATAAGAAAGCAAAACCATCCTTGGACATACCACTGTGACTATTCCGTATTTAGAAGCTAAGCAGGGTTGGGCCTACTTAGTACTTGGGTCAGAGATGGCAAAGCCATGAGTGAGTAAACCATAAAGACCAAGCCAGTAAGCAGAATCTCTCCATGGCCTTCCTCTGCTTCAATTTCTTCTTTTAGGATTCTGGCATGAGTTTCTACCATGACTTTCTTTCATCACTGTAAGTAGTCAGGTGATATATATAACCATTTCCTACTAAGGATACTTTGGGTCCTAGTATTTGTCAAACAAAAAATAAATTAGAACCGTGGCATTCCCTGCAATTAAAGTGGCAGGTCAACTGTTGCTAGTAATTCAGAAAAAAAAATAACACAAGTAAGTGTTTTTGCATAGAATTTATTTTCATAATATTGATATTGTACTTTTTTAGTATAAATCTAAATGTAAAGAAACTCATGCAAACAGATTTATGAAGGTGTTCTACAGACTAGTCTGACTTTTAGCTCAGAGATCTGCATGTCTCTGTCTTCTGAGTTCTGGGTTTAAAGGTAAGTATTTTTAGCTTTTATTTCATCAAAATCCTCTTCAAAAGAGATAACCATAGAACATAGTCTATGTCATGCTGTTTTGAGATTTCTTTTGCCCATGTAATTTATTCAAAACTCTTCAACTTAGCCATAGGCAGGCTTTTTGGACAAGGGAAAAAAAAAAACAGCCACATTCACCACCAAAATATCACAAGAAAAATCTCTAGACCACACATATACTAAAATTCCCTGAAACATCCTGCGCTAGGCCCACACAGTTCAAATCACCCTCAGCATTACTGTCTTCTGTGCTTCTACTAGTGTGGCCCATTAAGTCCCTAAACCATTCCACTGCTTTCCTAATCCAAAGTCTCAATATCCACATTCCTCTCAACAGAAGCATGGTCAAGCCTATCACAAAATACCCGAGTCTCTAGTATCAACGTCCGACTAGTGCGTGTGAATGCTCAATGAGAAAGTGGTGTTTGGAAGTGGAAAAATAATGACTCGAAGTCAATCATGGGTATAAGCTGACAGCTCTCAGTCTGATCGAGATGGCTCTCTAGGTAGGTCTCAGCTAAAGACAGCTCTCTGCTCAGGATAGCTATCTGCTCATGACAGCTCTTTCTTGCTAGAAAAAAAATTCTAAAACCTCTCTGAATAGCTCATAGATATTCCAACCAAAGTTAGAAAAGTTGAAAGAAAAAATTCTTGTGTTTTCTGGCCAAAATCAGAGAGCCTGCCAGACAATTTCCAAAAAGGAAACTGAAATAGCTCTCTAGACAGCTCATCTTTTGCATACCAAAGCCCAGTCTTTTATTGGCATATCAATTTGGTCATTTACCCTAGGTTTCCTTTTGAGTATTCCATGAATCAACAGCTTATAACCTTAGCCCCTTGATTCTCAGAAAAAGATAGCAAGAATTTTTTTTTCTTTAACATAGCAAATGAAATCAGAGATGTGCTTGCCTTGGTAAGCACAAACAATAAGTTTAGCTAGGTGGGATTTCATCCTGAGATCACCATTCCCACCACCCCTGGATCTAAATTTGCTCTGTTCCAGGTTGATCTTAGAACTAAGAAATCTACAGGCCTTTGTAAGCACAAACAATAAATTTGCCTGAGTACCTTTTTGCCCTATCATTAGCACTCCCTAAACTTCATCTCCTTCGTTAATATCTTTCTTACAAGCTAGCTCATTAGCACACCTGCCTCTTTTCACTTAGATTCATGAAGACCCGCATAAAATTCTTATTATATCCTTATATTTTTGAACTCATGTTTTTGGAGTTTGTTCCCACAGCCTTAAGGGCTGTCCAGAAGGTCACAGCATTCACCACCTTACAGAAGAACACAGGACATACCCTTGCCTCATGGACTCCTGCTGTTTCAAATTTTTATGAAGTCATTAAGCTTGGCAAGAACAATATGTCACAATGGAGGAATGTGAAGCAAAATATGTACACTATTATACAAGTAAGCCTTATGCCTAACAACAGTCAACACTCATGGAGACTCACACCCTGTTAGCTCTGCTCCAGGGTCAGAAACTGTGTCACTGTCCCTTCTTCAGTAGCTGTGCAGGAATCAGCAGCTTGGCCTGTAGGTAGTGGCAATATTAGGAGGTGTGGTCTTATTGGAGTAGGTGTGGCCTTGATGGAGGAAGTACATCACTCTAGTACTGAGATTTGAGGTCTCATATATGCTCAAGCCACTCCCAGTGAAACAATGTCTCCTTGCCGCTTGAGGAACAAGTTGTAGAACTCTCAGCTGTCTCCAGCACTATTAGTCTCCAGGCTGGCATGCTTCTTGCTGTGATGATGATGCACTAAACCTCTGAAACTGAAACCTAGCCCTAACTAAATGTTTTCTTTTATAAGAGTTGAAATGGTTATGATGTATTTTCACAGCAATGGAACTCTAACTAAGACACAAAGTTAGCTATAATCACCCGAAACCATCAATGGATAATATTAAGGAGGCTTGCAAGCCATACATGTAAACTTGTGTTATAAAATTAATAACAGTTAAAATGACGTAAAACTCTGCATGCACTTACGTAAGAATATCATATCAAAAGCAAACCTGAAGCACACAATATAATTTTCAGCTCAAATACAAAGTTTGCATTTCATTTCAATCTCAAACATAACTTTTTTTTTAACTGTCAATTGGGCTTATGACAGAGGACATAAATGTAAAATTAAGTATTACAAACATGGGGGATAAATAATTTCTAAATTAACTTGTCAGTTTTAGCAAGCATTTAGTTAGAAAATGAGAGGCAACAAGACTTCAATTAAATTAAAAAGTATATCACTTGAACAGATATTTTGCAGACAAATGTAATTTACAAGATGTAATACTAGTCTTTTAAAATGGAGACTGATTTCAATGTTTATAGTATCATCAGCTATCTACCTCCAGGAGGGAAAACATATACAAAACCATTTCCATTGTGTAATTTACATATTATAAGATAACTGACTATAATATATGGTACCAGAAGGAGATATTGAGAAAAAGTTTAAATTATGTAGTAGATAAAGACATTTGAAAAAGAGACATACCTCAAAGTGAGGTGGCTAGAAAAACATCTTATGTGAGAAGAGACCCTTCAAAAACTCCCAGGAAAAGTTGTAGAGTTAGGTCAGAAGTTAAAAACACTGTTACCCTTATAGAGGACCCAGGTTTAATTCCCAGAACTCACAAGGTGACTCAAACTTCTATTATCCTAGTTCAAGTTGATTTGGTCTAGACCTTTTTAACAGGCAATATCAGAATAGCTAGTAGTCTAATGCACACTATGATAGCCTGAGGTTTATCTATTGAAAATTTAACCAACTCAATGAAGGCTATGTACAGTATGATCAACAGTGATTTAAAGATGATGATCTTCATTCTGTATAAGATTCTCATTTTATTCATGGCCATAGGCCTTATGAGTAGAACAATATGACCTACCTTTCATGTTAATCGATTTGTTCCTGCCCTTCTGTTCTTGAAGACAGGACATGACTAGGGAGAGTAATCAGAAGATAATTGTGGTAATCAAGGTGTCAAAGACTGATAATTGTCATCATGGTATCAGCATTCAAGGTGAAGAAAAGATTCTGTGTAGAGTGTGAAGGGAGAGCAGGCATAGATTTTGGTAGATTTTGCTAAACAGAAATAATTTAAGAAGAATTCCAATTTACTGGTAGTAATAGCTGTAACAATGGGGTTATCTTTGTGTGTGTGTGTGTGTGTGTGTGTGTGTCTGTGAAAGATGGTACAAGAGTCAACTCATACTCAATCTGTAAAACGCATACTGTATTTAGCATGAGGCTTGGGTCTTTCATGGAGATATTTTATCACATACTACACAATGACAGTAAGAAGGCAAAAAAGATGGAAAACTTTAGAGTGTACCAGAGTAGTGCAGACTACCTCAGTTACCAAGGAGATGCATCACTAAGTAAATGAGAAAAGAGTTTGCAATGATCACAAATAGTCAAGATCATGGAAGACTGGCTAATGGGGATAAAGGAACTAGGGTTGACATATATCTAGGAAGACAAAGAAAAGGTTTAAAGAGACAACAACAGCCAAGTCAATCAAATACAATTTGATTGAAGTCTGGCAGATGAATCTGATTATCGGGTTTAAGAAAAGGTATGACTTTGATTGTCATCCTAAAGGTATTTTAGCTAAGAAGTTAGAAAAAATAGAAGCTTGATTCGAATAAGTTTGGAAAAAACAAAAACAAATGTTGAGCAAAGCAAATTGGTTATGAAAATAACTATTTCTGAGGAACTGTAATAAAGAATGGCTAATAGGATAGCTATTAAGTGAGCACTAAATTTCACGAGAGAGTTGGGTTTTAGTTTCCTGTCAGATTTAATTCTGGGGCAAACGATATACTGACGAGAGAAAACACATGATGATTTGGGCTACTGGTTAAAAGATTGCTAGAGAGTGGTTGCTGGAGAAATTGTATATGACTGGTTTCACACTATAGGAGTATTAAGAGAGGGAATGCCATAAAATACAATAATAGAGGCCTCAGTGTCTAAAATATAAAGGACAAGAATGTGTAAACAGAAGGACCTCAAGTTAAACCAGCATGACTTTAATTACACTTTATCTTTCTGCATATGGGCAGTTAGGAGGATATTCCATCAACCACCTATAGAACCCTTATCTGATATGGATGTAGAGCCATAAAAAAGGGTGTCTATGCAGGCAAGAGTCTCTTACAACTAAAGCCGGCAATAGTATTATAGCTGGACAAAGAAAATGCTTTGTGCCAAGAGAGAAAAAGGAAAGAAAAATAAAAGATACTCTCTCTAAAGTCTATAATGTCAAGTCTGAAGATAAAATCTTTGTTTAAAAACTCACCTTGTCCCCTCACCCAAGGTCTGGGGTTGGGAGGGCGCGGCGTTAAAAGAGGTCTGGCAATAAGAATTTTCTGTTCATTTAAAGACCAGAATGATACCGGACCAACTGTCAATGGGTCTCTCTTTCTCTGACAGGATAACAGCCATTGTCCCTGCAGTGCATGACAAGGTACTTTGGAACCTGACATTAGTTTTCCTCAGATCTAAGATCCTCTCAGACTTATTCATGCCACACTGGTTACTTGCTGTCAAATCCCCTAAGCACATTCTTGGGCTGGACCTTTTTACAATCTGCTCTTTCTTGGAAAGCTCTTACATCAAAATATCTATTCTCTTCAAAACTTTGGCTTTAACAGTTACTTTGTTAGTGAAATTTTCTAAGCATCCTCCTTCTAACCAACCACTTTCTGCTCTGAGTCCTCACCAATTTCCTAATCTAGTAGACTCACATCTTATTCCAATGCATTTTAGTTTTAAAGATTTGTTTATTTTATGTATGAGTACACTGTTGCTGTCCACAAACACACAAGAAGATGGCATAAGATCCCATTACAGAAGGTTGTGAACCACCATGTTGTTAGGAATTGAACTCAGGGCCTCTAGACAAGCAGTCAGTACTCTTAACTGCTGAGCCATCCCTCCAGCCCCCAGTGCACATTTTTTGATTTCTTAAGTTATACTTATTTTTTAACATGGTTTTGTTTGTTTGATTTTTTTTAAGATTTCAGGGTATACAGAGATAGGAACTTTTGTTGAATTTATTTTCTGCTGATTAGAGAGATATCAAATACACACAAGAGGTCTCTTTAAATGTCTCACAAGCTACTGCTGTAAGAGTATTTCTTATAATTCCTATGTTGCTTAGAAAAGATTGTGTGCTTTTGCTAGCCACGTGATCTCTAATGGCACATGCCACTGAGATTATTTTAATCATAGTGAATTTTAAGTACAGATCATACAATATCTGGAAGTGAAGGACCAGTGCCAAACCTTCATGCTTCTGTAACAGAAACATGCAGTTGGAGCTTATATCTACTTACTTGCTACAGTAGTAAATACAGAAGTACATTTATCATATTTACTGTAAGTACTTTTTTTTCAATGCGGTAATTTATAACTGGCTATGGAGAAGAAAATCAGATGGAAACTTCAGGATAATTCATAGAGTCAGCAGATATTTGAATACCAAATAGATTCCTAACATTGTTTTGCATAAGAAGTGGAGTAGCAAATCACACTGTGTGTGTGTTTGTGTGGAGACTGTATAGGGTGTGTGTGTGTGTGTGTGTGTGTGTGTGTGTGTGTGTGTGTGTGTGTCTGTGTGCCTGTGGAAATCAGAAGTCAAAGTCAGGCATGAAGCTAGAAGTCCAAGTTAGTTACCCTCTATTGTTCACCGTCTACCCTAGTTTTGAAATTTTTTTTCACATAAACACATTTATAAGAAATTAAACAAGACTCAAGGAAGGGCAACAAATCAACAATGTTAAGATTAAAGAGCATATTCATATTTTTGTGTGTGCCTGAATCAGTGGGATAGAAGAATAAACACTGTATTATTTTAAGACATCAAAAATATTCATGATTAGTTATTTGCTAAATTATTATTTTAGTGTGAATTAAATTGTTCCTTGACAATTTCATCCATCATATAACACATGCTGATGACTCTCCCACTCCACTATCTTAAGTTTTGAGAAAGGTTATCACAATGGCTGATTTGACTGGCTTGAAAGAAGCTCCTTCAGTCTGTCCCCACCTCCACCTCCCACACCAACATTCAACTACAAGCTTACTGTCTACACTAGCATTGTGACAGGTGCTGGAGATCTCAACTCAGATCCTCATGCTTGCAGCAGCTTAGCCAATTTAAGCCACTTCAGCCCTGAGAATCCTAATCTTAAATTCCTGCCACCAATGCACTTTCTAGTTGGTTCCATATTCTCTTTTGTTCTTGGTTTGGTAAGAGAGTGTTCTTCCTCTTTTTTTTTTCTTTCCTACTTACTTTTCAAGGACAGGTTCTGAGGTTATGCCTTCAGACAATCATCTAAAAGACAATGAATAGCAAAAGCCTCATGGGTTCTGAATACTAAGCAATGCAATGTTTAGTAAATGTTAAACAATGTTATGAGCTCAGGATTTCCTTTCAAGCCTGCAATTCACATCAGCAATGATCTCAGAAGAGGGCTTGAGCTTCAAGACAAAGGAAAGTAGGGACACCTGCTGGAGTGACAGGGTGAGGAAACAGGAAGGGGCCCTGACAAAGGCTGTGGCATTTCTTCTAAGGTCACAGAGTAAACAGTAAGACATTTGCAGACAGGAGGCCCTGGAACTGTTACCAAATGCAGTAGTAATTATTGGTTGCGCCTTTACTATAAAAACATAAAAAGGGTAATAAAGTGCAATTTAGCATTTGAAGTATTTAACTCAGAATTATTAAGTGTTAATTGAAATATATTATTCTGAGCTATCAATAATTACTGAATTTATGGAGAAATTCCATCTCTTTTAAAGCATATTTTTGAAGTGAAATTTATTGAAAAGGGAATCTACTTCTTGGATAAATTAAATCTTATTGATAAATTAGAAGATATAGCAGGACTTCAAGAATCCGTATTATTTTGATAGGTTCAGTTTATTTATTTTCCAGAGGATGTAACAATTAGATAAATCTATCAGGAATGAGGGGTGAAGTCCCTGAGATCATGGTGGATGTGGACATGTTTTCTCAGTTTGCCCATGCTGTGCTAAAAAGCTGTTGTCTAAGGCAAGGCAGCCAAAGAAAATACATTTCAAGGGAGGGGGAGTCCTGTGAATTTATGAGAAGTGCATCACAAAGACAAATATTTCAGCCATGCAATTCCGTTCGGCCTTTTCTGCTATGTGTCCATAGCAAGTCAACGGCTAAATTGAAAAATCAATTCCAATTTAAATTATTGGAATAAAGAACACCAGGAGTCAGAGATAAAATGGCTTTGTTCTCTGAGATCCTTTTTAATTGGAAAGTTATTTCTTCAGGGTATTCTAATGGTTCTGAGGGAAGATTGCAAAATAAAGTTGATCGGCTGGGGGAAGGTTAATAGCTAATGTGCTTTCCTTGCTGCACAGCAGTCTCCTGTCTTTATGACATCCCCCATCATATCTGGAAGGACTGAAGATTCTAAATCATCTGATACATGCAAGGACTGTGTTTTCTCTACTTTGGGAAATCATCCTGAGGCTGGAACCCTGGCAGAGGCTGCTTCCTCTCGCAGCTTTTCCAGCTGGTCTCACTTTGCTTACAAATATCATATGTGATTCTTTTCTGATTCTCTCTCTCTCTCTCTCTCTCTCTCTCTCTCTCTCTCTCTGTGTGTGTGTGTGTGTGTGTCTGTGTGTGTGTGTTAAATTTTTTTATAAAGACGCTTTCCTAATAATAGGTTGGCCATTACTGGAAATAAAAGATACATGAAGATGATGCTAGTAATAACTCTATCTTTTAATGATTAAGAAGGAAAGGAATAACTTTGCTGGCTTTGCATAAACAGAAAGGAGAAAACTAAGAGTTACAGACTCAGTAAACAGAGAATGAAGATAACACAGAAGAAACACATGACATATAGAGAAAAATGTTAATGAATACTGTTATCAAAAGGTTAATGCCAGATATTCTGAGAAAGCATGAGTCATATTTAGAACTCTTGCACCCAAAGTTTAAAAAAATAAACTTTAATTAAACACACAATAACCTTTGCTCTGCCCGTAGAAAATTGTTTGGGACAGCTGTAGATTAAAATCCTGAAATGAGCATTTAATTTGAAATTAATAAAACAGTGATGGTCTGTGTTAGGAAAAGTTACTGAGGTTTGCTTAGTATATTTAATTACTGTAAAAGAGATAAATCTCATTGCCGTGTAATGAACTCAGAAGTGCAGATATAGTAAATATGTACTTACATTCTTGTTATTAATGCATTAAATTTGTAAGAATATTTAGGAATTTAATTAGCATTTAATAAGATAGCTATAGCAAATTACAGTAGTTAGACATAAAATGTAAATTAATATTTTTAGTATTTAATTGATATTAACTAATTAATTACTGTTTATTACATGGCAGCTAGATTTATCTTTTATAGAGTTATTAAATCTCAATTAAATTGTTCTTTTAAGAGGGCACATTCAATTAAAAATAATATTCTATAAAAATTTTGCCACCCTCTTTTCCATCGGACTTAGAGTACAGAAGTGTATCAGGTCAACTTATCAAGGTGGTTTTAAAGGAAACTCAAGCAACAGAGATGGGCCTGAGAGGCTCAAGTGATTCCAGCTGTGCTCCGAAAGAAGAGCTTGCTTACATATGGCAAGTCATGTGTTATATTCTGTTAAAGTGACAAACTATATAAGACTTTGAAAGACTCACTCCAGAGTTACTGCAACAACATTATGAAGGTGTTTCTTTAAGAAAAATAAGCAAGGAAAACTAAAGTAAAAATGCTGTGCATTTTTAGTTTCCTCCTAATAAGTCATAATATGGCTGATCTCTTTAAAAAAGGTGGTGGTGGTATACTACTGTAATCGCAGCCCTTGCCAGGCAGAGGCAGATCTTTAAATTCAAGGCCAGAGTGGTCTACAGAGCTAGTTCAAGGAATTCTAGGACTACACAAAGAAACCCTGTCTTGAAAGCCCATGCTACTCATCAGTATATGAAATGGAATAGATGCTCTACAAATATCAGAAGTGAATTATAGCTTTTCTATAACTAGTGATCACATAGTTTTCAGGCTTTATATTTCTGTATGAAAGTGATATGCATTCATTAGAAACTAGATTTATTTTTTTAATTTTGAGATTATAATATAATCTCAGAATATTATTCCTTCCCTTTCCATCCTCCTTACCCTGATACACATCCCTGCCTACTCTCCTTTAAATTTGTAGCTTCTTTTTATCTCCACTAATAGTTATTGAATATAATACATGTATATGTGTGTGTATGTGTAGGTGTGTGTGTATGTGTATGTGTATGTGTGTGTGTGTACATATATATTCCAAAACATAGTCTGCTCATTTTCTATGAAGTTAGTTACTTTATATTTATCCAGGTCAGTAATGTGGTCTGATACACTGCCAGGATGCTAGGCAGGAATAGTAAGCTGCAGCACTCAGAAACCATGTTATTATAAAAAGAAACTAAACAATATGTGTGAGATACAGCTGTACCTTGTGATATTTTCAAATTATTTTGTTTATGTTTATAGAAAAGTACATGCAATGAACATCTACATTAAATCTCTCCTATCTTGTATTTAGTAAATGGGAAAGTTTCTTAGGAAAATATTGTGAAATGAAATCTTAATTCTGCATGTAGGCCAGAGTAGGTCTTCCTAATTTAAAACTTCTGACTCGACTTCCTCAACACCCACAGTTTTATGTCTTATTGATCTCTGTGATTGATATTTGTAGCCTTCTGTAACAATTGTGAGGAAGATAACTTTAATAAAATTAATAAGAGAAACAAATAGCACATATCAAAAGCTTAAGGAAGAGCTGTTGTTCCTATGATCTCTAGTTTTGAAGAAATGGTATTCAGTATAACTTGGAGTTGAAAAATATATTTTTTAAGCACAGAGAAGACAATGTGAAAACAAATTAGACTGTTTTATCTATTTTGTGTCTTTAGATAATTAATCTTAATCACTATAAATGTTTATCATTACCACAGACATTTTTTGACAAACTTGTCATACCATGTGATTTTGATCTTTCTCTCATGAATCACAATTGGCATTGTGAAGGTTCTTTGTCATTTTGTGACTACAATTTTCAAACATAATGAAGATATTAAATAAAAATTCTCTTACATTGATTATTGCTTCTCTCTGCAAGGTGTTTAGCTCAATAAATAACCATTCATCATCTTTTCCAATCACTCTTGAGTCTTGTGACAATATGCTAACAAAGACTAACTGAAATTAATTCTCAGTTAATATTACATGAAATCATTTTTAAAGCTCAATCGTACCTTTGTTGATAATTTTTGTTTAACTCATGTGTAAAATTTGTTTATAAAATTTATTTACTCAAAAATTACTGTGGTTATATAATAATATATAAAATATGTATTTATATTCAATTTGTATAGATAATTTCTGAAGCAAGGAGCTTAAAGTCAGAAAAAAAACAGATTTTTATGTTGAACATCTAAGATATACAATTGTATATATTAGCTTCTTAAAAATGCATCTACATAGAAATGTTTTAAGTAGAATATTGCCATTAAAAAAAATTTCTCTTCTCAATACCTCATGGAATTTTCTCCAAAATTAACAACATACACAAAGGAAATCTCAACAGATACAAGAAAATTGAAATAACCCCTACATTTTATTAGTCTGCTATGGATCAAAGCTTAATAGCAACAATACCAGAAGCAACAGGAAACATAAAAGCTCATTAAAATTGAACACCTTTCTACTGAATGTAAAAATGTGTCAAGAGATATATTAAAAAAGATATTAAAGAATTTCTAGAGTTGAATGAAATGGACAACAAACCCAAACTTATGGGACACAATGAAAATTCTTAAAAGCAAGTTCTTAGGACTGTCTGTCAAAAAAAACCCCAAACAAACAAAAAACTGAAAAATCAAAACCGAGAGATCCGACAAGTTAACGTCACCCTTGATTGAAAACTATAGAACAAAAGGAAGAAATTATACAGAAAAGTAGTGGATAGAAAGATATAATCTAACTCAAGGCTGAAGTCAATAAAATAGAAAACGAACAACCAAAACAAAACAAATACAAGGAATCATTGAAACAAGATTCGGTTCTCTGAGAAAATCAATAAGACTGAAAAACCCTTTTACAAATTAACTAAAGTGCCCAGACATTATCCCAATTAAAAAAACAAAAAGGAAAGAAACAAATGAACAGAAGGGAAAAATAGATACAACAACAGGCAATGAGTAAATCTAGAGAATCATAAGGACATATTTTAAAAACCCATACTGTTCCAAGTGGGAAAATCTAAAAGAAATGGATAATTTTCTCAGACTATCATTTATTAAAATCAAATCAAGATTAGATAAGCAAGTTAAACAAGCATATAACTCCTAGTAAAATAGAAGCAGTTATTAAATTTCCCAACCAAAACAAGTTCAGAGGCACATGGTTTTAGTATAGAATTCTACTATACTTTCCAAGAAGGCTTAATGTCAATACTCCTCAAATTATTCCACAAAACAGAAACAGAAAGAACATGGCTTAACTCATTTTATGAGGCCACAGCAGCCCTGATATCCAAACCAGATAAAAATACAACACAAAAGAGAGAGTAAGAAAGAGAAAGAGAATTGTAGATTGATTTGTCTTATGAATATTGATATAGAAATTCTCAATAAAATATTTAGACACTGAATCTAAAACACATCAAAAAGATCATGTAGCATGACGAAATATGTTTCATTCTAGAGATACAAAGACAATTCAACATATGTAATTCATAAATATAATCCTCCCTATTATAAACAAACAGAAAAACAAAAAACCACATGTTCATTTCACTAGTGTAGAAAAGGCCTTCAATAAAATTCAACACCCAGACGTGATGAAATTTATGAAGTAGAGGGACAAAGGGACATACATCAACATAATAACTGACGTTTACAGCAAGCCCATAGTCAACACCAAGTATAGAGAAATCCAAAGCAATTCCACTAAAATAAGGAATAAAACAAGGTTGTTCACTTTCTCCATACCTATTCATTATACTTTATAGCAAGCCCATAGTCAACACCAATTCACAAGAAACTCAAAGCAATTTCACTAAAATAAGGAACTAGACAATGTTTCCACTCTCCATACCTATTCAATATAGTACAGGAAGTCTTAATTGGATTAATGGGACAGTGGAAAAGATTAGTTTCAGTATATCTGAATTTGTGTTAAAGTCTTTGATCCATTTGGAATTGAGTCTTGTCCACAGAGATAAGTCTGGGTATATTTGGAATTTTCTACACGTAGCCATCTAGTTTGTCCAACATCATTTGTTGAAGTTTCTGTCTTTTATCAAGTTTGTATTTCTGGCTTCTTTATCAAGACATCCAAAAATCTCTTTGATTTAAAATGGTGTTGAGTCTGAAAGACAGGCTAGGGCAATGGTGGCACAGAACCCGGGGAAGTAAGCAACTAATAACTGATGTGACTTAAGGTCCACTCCACAAGATGGAAAATATACCTGACCTTGCTTAAGTCACCAAGTACTGAGACGAGAAAGATCAGGGACAAAACTGATACTTATCTAAAAGTAACGAAACAATCAAACAAACATACTGACTCCTGATGATATTCTACTATGCTCATAAATCAGTGTCTTGTTCCACCATCATTACAGAAGCTTCTTTCTGCAGCAGAGGGGAACAAATATAAAGACAGCTAGACAAAATGCAGAGAGTAAGAGACCTCGAAACATTCAATGTTAAATTTTTCCCTTTAGAACTTAAAGAACCCTATGGAAGAGGAGGAAGAAAGAATGAAAGAGAAGAAACTAAGAAAACAAGATCCTATAAATCAACATGATGAAAAGTCATATAAATTCAGTGTCTGAAGGAACATGCATAGGGCCTGCAGGAGTCTGCACCACATCCTCAGTGTGTGTATTATGGCTTCAAGTTTAGAATTTTAAGGGATTCCTGTGTGTATGAAGGAGTGAGTCCCTAAATCGTGTGTCTTCTCTTAGCCTATTTCCTTTCTGTTGACTTGCCCTGTCCATCTTCAATGTAACACTTTTTGTTTTCTCTTGCTCTATTTTATTTTGTTATATTTTCTTATTATCTCTAGAGATTTTTTTTTCCTAAAGAGAGATAGACAGTGAGTAGATCCAGATGGGAGGGGGATAGAAAAGTCATTTTAAATTCTAGGTAGCCCAAATAAAAGACACGCAATCCAGATATTTTATTTTCAAGTTATAAACCTGGATTGGCCAAGTTTGCAGCTATGCTAATTTATTTCCTAGCTATAATGTCCCTTGTTACTTGCTGCTTACATGCACTTGGTCTATCTCCTCTTATAGAAGCCTCTTCCAGTTGCTATGTCCTCTTTTCTTCTCCCCTTTCATCTATCCTGAGAGCCCCCTCACTCTATCCTCAAGTTCCACCTTTCTCTCTCCACTGCCCAATCACAGACTCTATCCTTAGATTGACCAGTGAAATTGGGGAAACATGGTTTACATAGCTCTTGGGGACAACCAGATTCTGGGAGCAAATATTTAGCATTTAAATACAAGCAGCACCGCACTAACCTACTAGAAGGGGAAGTGGGGAGGAATTTGGGAGAAGAAGAGGGAAGGGATTCAGGAATCTGTTTATATTTTTGAAAAAAGAATCTATGTTTAATAAAAAAAAATTAAAAAATAAACAAAACAACAAACTTCTGTATCTACCACGTCATTAAAGATACCCAACAATGTAACAACATTGTTTTTTGTTTCAGGTGACTTAGCATTTTCTTTGAATCTTGGATTATAAGTATATTTGTATATCCATGGGGTTTGTACATGTGAATGCAGTGTTTGAAATAGTTGGAAGAGAGCATCTACTCTCCAGAACTGGAGTTCTAGGAGCTTGTGAACCGCTGGAACTTACTATAAGAAGACCAGTTCATCAAGGACTTTGCAAGAACCGCGAGTGTGTGCTCTGAATCACTGAGCCCATGTGTCCAGTCTACGTAGTATTTTTCAGTTGTTTTGTTTTCCTGGAATAAATGTATGAGGGGAACAAAGGTGATACATAAATCCACCAAGGTGGCACATACCTTTAAACACAGGGCTTGGGAGGCAGAGGGTGGCAGATATCTGTGAGCTCAAGGTCAGCTACAGAGTGAGTTTCAGAGCAGCCAGGCCTATACAGAGAAACTCTATCTTGAAAAACAAAAGAAATAGATGATAGATAGATAGACAGATAATAGATAGGTAGATAGATAATAAATGGATCGATAGAAATAAAATATAAAGCAAACCACCAACCAAACAAGTTAAAACAGTGGATAGGAATGAAAGGTCTGCAAAGGATATTTCTTTTCTATGATTCTTCACCCATCTCTGCTAATTCATCTTTGGATTTTAGGTATATAAGTCTTTCTGTGACAGACAAACCAAAGGAGGAATAACAGCACTGCACAAATGTGCAGGGAGAAAAAAGAGACTATACACCCAGAGGGAAAAAAAAAAACAGAAAAGATGAACAGAGACAAACTGAAAACCTTGGATCAGACAGATTAATAGAATTAGTAAAAAGGGGGAAAGTTGATATAGGGCAAAGAGTATTTTGAATATTTTGAGATATGGGTTTGAAATTGAATGAAAGACACAATGGGGAGGAATTAATTTTCATCACTAATATTTTGAGTGGATCCAATCAGATCTTGACAAAGAGAAGGAAATTAGAGCTGAAAACAAGGAGCCAATCACTCTGTGAACCACTTGGAGTGTCTGCAACTAGGTTTTTATCATAGAAGACAAAAGTGAAGTCATGAGGTAGTGAGAAACATGTCTAAGAGGGACAAAATGCAGTACCACACTTGTAATGGGCCTTGACTGCAGGGTTTGCATCCACAGAGTACAGGTAAATGTAGTCCCGCTCCCAGTCACTGTGAGTAGCAGAATAAATATCGAATACATCTGTAAGACACAAATCTTTTCCAGACCTGTCTTAACTATTACAGATGATTCCTCTATTTCTATGTTTTTGCCTTATTGTTTGTTTCTTTACTGCATGATATTTTTATAATTTTTTCATCCTCTATTTCTCTTAGTATTTGGTTCTGCATGTTAACACTGCTTTTACTGTAATCCTCGAATAATATCTACTCCCCTTTTATGTTTAAATTACATTTGCTTGATCTGTTTAATTTACTATTACTCTTCTTCCACATGGATCTCACCAACATAAAATATAATATTGCTTTTCTATGTAACCGTGAAAATGTCTTTTTTCCTCTTGTTGGAAATAGATTTTTCTTCATATAATATATCCTGATTTCAGTTTCTGCTCCCTCTTCTCCCCTTACCTCTCCACTTCCCCTCATATCTGGATCTGTCCCATTTCTGTCTCTCATTAGAAAATAAAGAGGCATTGAAGGGATTATTATAAAATACAAGATAGATCAAGCAAAAACCTAAATCAAAAATAGTACAAAACATACAGAAAAGAAAGGATGTGGAAAGGCACAAGAAACAGATACAGACACAGAGAACCAGGCATTGGCAAACTCAGGAATCTCATCAAAAACACAAAAACAAGACCATAATATATGTACACACATACACACACACACACACACACACACACACACACACACACACACACACAGGATCAGTTGGATAAACAATAAAAATAAAATGATAAGATTAAACAAACAAACAAATAAAAAACAGCCCTGACACAATATTGTGAGACAAGGAACTTCCAAAGTTGACAGTGAGTTTGTTTTCTGTTGGCCAACTTGGTGGGCATGTAGCCTATCCTTAAAAGTGGTTTCTTTCCCCAGTGAGACTCCCTTTGAGAAAACTAAATTTGCATTTGTAAGTGGTTATCAATTAAACACATCTTCTGGTTATCACTAATTTTATCTAAATTTTTGACAGTAGTCATGCCTATAAGATGTCTATGAGATGAGATCTGGCACAATCAGGGACGTATGGCCATTGACATACCAATCACTGCCACATTAATCCAGATACACTGAATCTAATAGAAGATAAAGTGGGAAAAAGCCTCAAACACATGAGCACAGGGGAAAATTTCCTGAACAGAACACCAATGGCTTATGCTCTAAGATCAAGAATTGACAAATGGGACCTCATAAAATTGCAAAGCTTCTGTAAGGCAATGGACACTGTCAATAGGACAAAATGGCAACCAACAGATTGGGAAAAGATCTTTACCAATCCCACATCCAATAGAGGACTAAAATTCTATATATACGAAGAACTCAAGAAGTTAGACTCCATAGAACCAAACAACCCTATTAAAAATGGAGAACAGAGCTGAACAGAATTCTCAACTGAGGAAACACGAATCACTGAGAAGCATCTAAAGAAACGTTCAACATCCTTCGTTATCAGGGAAATTCAAATCAAAACAATCCTAAGATTCGACCTCATACCAGTCAGAATGGCTAAGATCAAAAACTCAGGTGACATCAGATGCTGGTGAGGATGTGGAGAAAGAGGAACACACCTCCATTGTTGGTGGGATTACAAGCTGGTATAACCCCTCTGGAAATCAGTCTGGTGGTACCTCAGAAAATTGGACATAGCACTACCAAAGGACCCAGCTAGATCACTCCTGGGCATATACCCAGAAGATGCTCCAACAAGTGAAAGGTCTGTATGACAAGAACTTCAAGTCTCTGAAGAAGGAAATTGAAGAAGACCTCAGAAGTTAGAAAAATCTGCCATGCTCATGGATTGGCAGGATTAATATAGTAAAAATGACCATCTTGCCAAAAGCAATATACAGATTCAATGCAATACCCATCAAAATCCCAACTCAATTCTTCATAGAGTTAGAAAGAGCAATTCTCAAATTCATTTGGAATAACAGAAAACCCAGGAGAGCTAAAACTATTCTCAAGAGTAAAAGAACTTCTGGGGGAATCAATATCCCAGACCTCAAGCTGTACTACAGAGCAATAGTGTTAAAAAAAAGAAAAGAAAGAAAAAAACTGCATGATATTGGTACAGTGACAGGCATGTAGATCAATGGACAAGAATTGAAGACCCAGACATGAACCCACACTCCTATGGTCACTTGATCTTTGACAAAGGAGCTAAAACCATCCAGTGGAAAAAAGATAGCCTTTTCAACAAATGGTGCTGGTTCAACTGGAGGTCAGCATGCAGAAGAATGCAAATCGATCCGTTCCTATCTCCTTGTACTAAGCTCAACTCCAAGTGGATCAAGGACCTCCACATAAAATACCTATTTTTATAACTATGTTTTATAATAAAGGAATCTTATTTCGTTTTGCCTTGAGATTATGTCCAGAGAAAGTAATCCAAAGGAAAGAGAATTAAGTAAAATAATGTCTAATTGAAATCTATGGTCCAGGATGGAGTATCTGGCTATAGCAGTAACCAAGTACAATCCAATACCTTGGAGAAATAAGTAAGTCACAGGCATGGCTCGCTGCTTAGAGAATGGGATAACTACAAAGTCTGAAGACTGTGTAGAATTTTCCTATTTAGAATGGGTTTGTCATGTCTCATAGAATGCTGATGCTAATGTCAAGGCAACCTACAAACAAACTTAGAGGCTTCCAAGCGTTGGACTGAATACATGTTATCTTTCAAGCCATCTGGAGACACCTAGGAAGCATTTTATTCACTTAACACTGCAGAAAATACCACACTATCACAATCATCACTTTGATAGCCACAATAACCACAACATATCAATCTCAAAAGAAGGCACTGTGGGAAACCACTTCTCTTCCTGTGGAGAGATTTTCAGAAAATGAAAATGTAAGATAAAGAAACACATTAGAAGTTAAATGTCTACCTACCAATTTAAAGAGAGATTACGGTTTGAAGCAATGTACACAGTTTATGATTTTTTTTTTTTTTAGTAACCAGAAGGATTCTATACTCTCATTGTTGGAAAGCTGCAGACAAAAGAGAGAGATGGCCACAAAATTTCGTCATCAGATACAACTTCATTTATCAAGACTAGAAGCCTGGGCTAGGAGATAACAGTGAGTCCTTAGCTTCTTCTACTCTCTTTTTAACTTTTGAAGCACTGAGTAGGTAATTTGACTTTTCATGTGCACTGCCATGATGTGCCGATTGACCCCAAGAAGCAGATCTGAAACTATTGCCAATATAAATCTTTAAGTAGGATCATATAAAGCTTGAGGTTCAATTTCATCATTTTTTTTAAATTTTTGATTGGAATTTTATTTCTATTTCTTTGTTTTTGATAACAGAAGGCTGACTAATCATGATGAAAAAAATACCTTTCTGCTGTTTTCATGGGTGCTGCCTCATACTCTAGATTCAAATTCACAACTTATCATAAAATGCAAAATTGATTTAGAAGTTAGTGCCAAGGGGTAATATTAATATAAGCTCACTTAATTTGTGGCACTTAATATAAGAAAACAGAAGTCATATTTAGTAAATGTTCTTGAAAATGATTCTTAAAAGTGCTAAGATAACAGGAACGCACTATAAAGGTGTTTTATCTTCCTCTGTCTTTTTCATAAACTGTAAATAATATTCTAATATGCATCAAGTTATAGGAAGTATATGTAATTGAAAAGTGCTATGTAAACAGTAAATTCAACAGTAAACTTTAGTTATCTTCTGACCACACATGCCAAATCATGGTATAAATATGTCTACAATCCTATACAGAAATACACATGAACATACACACATATGTACCAAAAATTTGAAAAATGAAACATAAATCTTTATCTAATATTCTTTTACAGACCTGTTCAGCACTTAATACATACATATAACTTTCCCAAAGATTTAGTTACGATACAAGTTTTGTATCTTCATTGAAAGAAGAAGAAAACTTTTCATGTTTTCAGATTCAAGCTTATAAATTGGAACACATATTTGACTATAACAGAAATGTTCTTTGATGCATCTCATTTCAGTTGGTAAGACATTGTGATTCAGAAATGGTATAATCTTAAATCTCCAACTACAGCAAATGTTCACTTTCAAGTTTAATATGAGGTAAAGCATGAAGTATGTTGAAATGATATCTTAGTACATAAGGAAGAAAGAATGAAGGTGTAGATATAAATCTACTGACTCATATTAAATTTAAAATGCCTTGGAAAGCACAGTAATTAATAGCTAATTCCCAGAACTTGACATCCCATGCAAATTTCACTCTCTGGAGAATTATACAGAAATTACTGAGTCCTTGCACTGTTAAACTGATATGTACTACTAAAGAAATAAAGAGAAAAAAATGATTTATGTTGATGGTTGAAATTTAACTAACATATAATGCCATTGGTTTCTGACTTAGGAACATAATTATAAATCTTACCCACTTTAAATTTTGAATTTTTATAATATTCCTCTCTATAAAAGTTCAAAATATCTGAGAATAGATATGAAAGGGATTTTGTTCGTTTATTTTTGTTGTTTGTGTATTTGTTTTTATTTTCCTGATCTCTTTCTTCTATCCTTGAATCTAAGACCAAAAAAAATGTGGTCAATGCTGCCACATTCTTCTACTTGCTGGGGCTGGAACATGGCCGGCCTCTTTCAATTACATGTATACCTACTTTCTGCTCTCAGTGGTTTTATTTACCAACTGAGCTTGGTTGTCCTGGAACTTGCTCTGTAGACCAGACTGACCTTGAACTCAGAGATCTATTTGTCTATGTCTCCTGAGTTCTGGGATTAAAGATGCCTAAACCTGAACCTAAACAAGGCTCCTTTGCAAATTCTTCTGTTAATAGAATTAATCCAAAACTCTTCTCTATTCCAGCCAGATCACACAGACCTAATAGGTCTTTGGATAAGAATCCTTGCCAGAACAGCCATGTTTCTGAACTTAAATTCTTCTACTATCTGGCCTATCACAATAATATCCCAGTCTCTGATGTCAACATCTATCTTAGCTAAGGTATCTTTTCTGTGAAGACACTCCATGACCATAGTAACTTGTATAAAGGAAAAAGATATAATTGGGGCTTGTCTTACAGTTTAGAAGTTAATCCATTGTCATCAAAAAGGAAGCATGATGGCCTGCAGGCAGACATGAAGCTAGAAGAAAGTGCTAAGAATTCTAGATTTTTATATCCAGAGAACAAGAAAAGATGTGTGAGCCATTGAGTCTGGGCTTGAGCTTCTGAGACCTCAAAGCCCACCTCCTTACTGACACACTCTCTCCAACAATGTCTTACCTACTCGGAGAAGGACACACTTTCAAATGGTGCTACTTCCTATGAGCCAAACAAACACATGAGTCTATGGAGGCCATTCTTATTTAAACTACCACACCTCATACAAGTATTATTACTCTACTTCCATCACAAAAGTCATCCACTTTTGTAAATGCTTTATTCTCTTCATTTTCTCTTCCTTCTTCAATATGATTTTACCTTTATTGAATGTTTAACAGAGTCTGCAACCTACTGAAGCCTATATCTCTACAGATATTATGCTAAGATACACAGACAAAAAAACCATATTTATGTGTGCATGTTGATAGATATAAATACATATTTCTGATGCATCTCATTTGAATCATGAAACAAATGCAACAATAACTTTTTCATTCCAAATCTATTTACCAAGATGTGCCAATTTCATTTTCAAAACAGCCAAATACACTAACTAGTTTCAAAGTATTTTTCTACTAAGGTAACTATCATTATTAAGTAGTTCAAGAGTCCTTTTTATATCCTTCTTGATTCTTTTTAAAATTATATTATAATTTTGGAATTGTATCAAATATTTGAAAAAGTAAACATTGCTATACAGTACCCTTTTAATATTCATTGTAAAGGAAATGCTTCCAACATAATTAAGTGGTCTCTGTATATTAAATGCCAAATCTAAAAGTAATATTGTAATAAATTAGTAAGTAAATAAGTAAACACTCTAAAAATGAAATCTAAAACAATATTGCAGTTGCGAGTATTTATTGTTCAGGCCCTTGTCAATAAAATATCTTAACAAAATATCAACAAATTTAATATAGCACTCAGTAAAGTGGATAAGAGCTGATTGTCAGCTATGGTTTACTTTCTGACAGAATGTTGCATTGAGTTTGACTTTTAAATTTTTAAATGTTTTTCAAAGTTATTTATTATTTTTGTTATTTCTTTTAATTTGTGATTATAATAGAAGTACATCATTTCCCCCTTCCTTCTACTTACTCCAAATCTTCCTATGTATTCCCCACTCATATATTGTCATATTTGTCTTTTGGAAGGAAATGTATTTCCCCAATATCCAAAACACAGCAAAAATGCTCACTCATAATTCTTCAACACAAGAATGATGACAAATATAAATAAGAAAATAAAAATAAATAAATAAATAAATAGTGTGAAGTGAATAAAGTACAAGTTAAATATTTTCTAACATGAGTACTCTGAGTCATTGCATAAGAACTTGAAATACTTCACATTAAGTCATTTAACAGGTTTTAAGAGGAATACAAAAATTAGTTGTACTTTTATATGGTATCATGAAAAATTCAACAAACTTTAAAGAGTTTTATGGTCATCAAAATAGGGGTAACCAAAGGAATAGAATTGAAGACACACATATAATTTTAAACTCCTAAAGGCACCTGAATTTTGACAAAAATGCCAACACGACATACATTAGAGAGCTGTTATCATTAATACATCATGCTTGTCAAAGAGGATAGCTTTATATAGAAGAATGAAATTAGATTCTTATCTTTCACCCTAACTAAAACTCAAATTTAAATGGATCAAGAACTTCAATATAAAATATGATATTCTTAACCTGAAAGAGGAAAAAGCGGAAAATTAACTTGATTTTATAGGCATGAGTCAGGACTTTCTGCACATGACCCCAATATTGCCTACATTAAGACCAATAACTGATACATGGAGTATCATAAAACAACAACAACAAAAAAATTGTTGCAGCAAGGGATACTATCATCTGAACGAAGAAGAAAATGAGAATGGGAAGATGTATTTAACAGAAATACATCCAACATAGGATTAGTGTTCAGAAAATTATCAAAAAAGTAAACGACTTAATTAAGAAAAGTGAAACATGGGATTGAACAGAGATTGCTCAAAAATAGAATCAGCCTAGATATCCATCCAGTGATGAGTGGATCCACTGAAGAATGAAAAATGTGGCACCATGGCACAATGAAATACTGTTCATCTGTTGAGAAATGTGAAATTTGCAAGTAAATGGATGAAGCAGGAAACAACCACTCTGAGTGAGGTAATCCAGACACAGAAAGATAAGTTTGCATGTTTTTGCTCATTGGTGGTTGTTAGCTTTGAATTTTCAGAGACTGGATCAATGAAACAAAATTGATATGATTACAAATAAAATGAGCTCACCTTTTTATTACTGAAAAAGACAAACAAAGAAGCAGCTCAAAGAGCAGAAAATCTTTTCCACAGGCATCTGGAAATCTGAATATCAACATTATAAGGGACATAAAATGACAAGAAGATGGACAGTGAAGGGCTTGGTGTGTAGCATACAGTTCCCTGAGGACTCTGTGAGTGGCCCATAGTCCCTATCAGAATTAAGCCCAATTTCTCATCTGAGACTCTAAAACTTACAAGACTCAGGCAGAGGTTTTGCAGATCCTAAGAGACCACAGATTTCAGCCCAGATGACTATACCCAACAAAATATTCAATCTGCATAGATGAAGAAATAAAGATAATCCATGACAAAATTAAATTTAAACAGTACCTTTCTACTAACCCAACCCTACAGAGGTTTTCCTAGAAGAAAATGTCCAGCCCTTTGAGGCTAACTATACTCAAGACAGCACAAGAAATAAATAACTTCACATCATTAAAACCAATAGAAGAGAAACACACACACAACCACCAACAACAACATCAAAACAACAAGAAATATTTATTGGTTATTAATATATTTCAACATCAATGGACTCAATTCCCCTGTAAAAAAAGACACTGGCTAACAGAATGAATGCATAAACAGAATTTATTATTCTGTGTATACAAGAAATACATCTCAGCAACAAAGATAGTCATTATCTCAGTATTAAGGCCTGAAAAGGGGTTTTCCAAGCAAAGGGACCTGAGAAACAAGCTGGAATAGCCATCCTAATATCTAATAAAATAGATTCTCAACCAAAAGAAATCAAAAGAGTCAGGGAATGACACTTCATACTCATCAAAGGAAAATCCACCAAGAGGATATCTAGAGTATGAATATCTATGCTCTCAAATGCAAGAGTACCAATATTCACAAGAGAAACATTACTAAAGCTTAAATCAGACATTGATTTGCACACATTAGTAATGGGAGACCTCAGTACCCTGCTCTCACCAATGAACAGGTCATTGAGACAGAAACTAAACCAGAGAAATAATAAAATTAACAGAGTTTAAGATTCAAATGGATCTAACAGGTATCTCTAGAACTTTTTACCAAACACAAAAGTTTGAAGTGCTTCTTCTTGGCACTTGAAAGAACCTTCTCTAAAATGGACCATATAATCAGTCACAAAGCAAGCATTAATAGAAATAAGAAAATTGAAATAACCGTATGCATCTTATAAAATCAACATTGATTTTGCTGGTTTTCAACAATAATACCAACAACAGGGAGCCTGCATACTCATAGAAACTGAACAATTCTCTCCTCAATTATCACTGGGTCAAGAGAGAGAAAGGGAGAGAGAGAGAGAGAGAGAGAGAGAGAGAGAGAGAGAGAGAGAGAGAGAGAGAGAGAGAGAAATTAAAGGCTTTCTAGAATTAAGCAAAAATGAGGGTACAACATATCCAACCTAATTTGACACAATGAAAGCAGTGTTAGGAGGAAATTTCATGCCACTAAGTGCTCCCATAAAGAAATTGGAGAATTTTCATACTAACAAATTAAAAGTACATTTGAAGGCTCTAGAATATAAGGAGCAAACACACCCAGGAGAAGTGGATGGTGATAAATAATCAAACCTGGGGCTAAACTCGATCAGTTAGAAGCAAAGGGAACAATACAAAGAATCAAGGAAACCAAGAGCTAGTTGCTTGAGAAAATCAACATGATAGACAAACCCTTAGCCAAACTGCCTAAAAGGCAGAGAGACAGTAAGTACCCAAGTTAACAACAGACAATGAGAAAAACTTAAAGAATCTTTAGGTATGAGTTCAGAAACCTGTACTTCGCAAAATTGGGAAATCTAAATGAAATAGATGAGTTTCTAGACAGATACAAGTTACCTAAGCTAAATCAAAATTGGATAAACTAACTGAATAGTCCTATAACCCAGAAGGAAATAGAAGCAATCATCAAGAATCTAACAACCAAAAGAAGCCCTGTGCCAGATGGTTTTAGTGGAGTATTCTATCAGATTTTCAAAGAGGAGCTAATGCCAATACTCCTCAAACTATTCCAAAATATAGAAACTGAAGAAATACTGCATCACCCTGATACCTAAACCACACAAAGAGTCAAGAAAGTGAATTTCAGTCCAAATTCCCTTGCAAAAATATTCACAAATTGAATAGAAGAACAGATGAAAGACATCGTCCACCATGATCAAGTAGGCTTCATCCTAGTAATGAGGGGGTGGTAGAATATACAAAAATACATCAACATAATTAACCATATAAACAAATTGAAGGAGAAAAATACACATGATCATTTCACTAGATGCTGAAAAAGCATTTGACAAAATTCAATATCCTTTTATGATAAAAATCTTAAAGAAAGCAGGGATATAACGCACATACCTAAACACAAGAAAGGCAATATACAGCAACCCAATAACCAACTTTACATTAAATGCAAAGAAACTAACGGCATTTCCGCTATAATTGGGGTCAAGACAAAGCTATACTCTCTTCCTGTAACTCTTCAATATAGTAATTGAAGTCCTAGCTAGACCAATAAAAAAACTAAAGGAGATTAAGAAGATACTGATTGGAAAGGAAGAAGTCAAAGTATCCCTAATTGCAGATGATATAATAGTATACATAAATGAACACAAAAGTTCAAACAGAAAACCCCTATAGCTGATAAACACCCTCAACAAAGTGTCTGGAGACAAAATTAACTCAAAGAAATCAGTAGCTCTCTTCTACACATGCAATAAATGATCCGAAAAAGAAGTTAGGGAAACAGTTCCCTTCACAATAGTGACAGATAACATAAAATACCTTTGTGTAACTCCAAGCAGATGAAAGACCAATATGACAAGAACTTCAAGTCTCTGAAGAAAAATATTGAAGATTTCAGAAGTTGGTAAGATCTCCCTTACTCATGGATTGGTAGTATTAACATAGTGAAAACAGCCATCTTACCAAAAGCAAACTACAGATTCAATGCAATACCCATCAATTTTCCAGCACAATTCTTTATAGAGCTTTAAAGAACAATTTTTAACTTCATATGGAAAAATAAAAAAAAACCCATAGTGGCTAAAATGATTGTGAACAATAAAAGAACTTCTAGAGGTTTTACCATCCACGACTTCAAGGTATACTGAAGAGCAATAGAAATAAAAACTGCATGGTACTGGGATATAAACGACAGGTGGGTTAATGGAATGAAATCAAAGATGCAGAAATAAATCCACACACCTATAAACACTTAATTATTAACGACAAAAGGCAAAACCACACAATGGAAAAGGGAAAGTATCTTCAACAAAAGGTGCTGGTCTCACTGAATATCAGCATGTAGAAGAATTCAAATAGATCCATATTTATTACCCTGCACGATTCTCAAGTCCAAAAAGACCAAATAACTCAACATAAAACCAGATACACTAAATCTAATAATAGAAATGAAAGTGAGCAGTAGAATTGAACTCATTGCTATAGTAGACAATTTTCTGAACCAAAAGCTCAAACACTAAGGTCAAGAATTAATAAATTGGTCCTCATAAAACTGAAAACTTCTCTAAGTGAAAGGACACCATCTAAGGTGGGCAAAATGACAGCCTTCAGATTGGGAAAAAACTTCACTAATCAACAGATGTAGGCATCTATCAGAGGGATAATATATAAAACATATAAAGAACACATGAAGTTAGACACCAACAATCCAAATAACCCAATTAAAAAATGAGGTACAGAGGTAAACAGAATTCTCAACAGAGGAATCATGAATGGCCAAAAAGCACCTAAAGAAATGTACAACATCTTTGGCCATTAGGGAAATGCAAAGCAAGACAACTTTGAGATTCCACATTATACCCAATCAGAATCACTAAGGTAAAAAAAAACCCTCAAAGGACAGCACAAGTTGGAGAGGATTTGGAGCAAGGGGAAGACTTCCACTGCTGGTGGGAGTGTAAACTTGTAGAAGCACTCTGGAAATTAATTTGGCAGTTTCTCAGGAGATTAGGAACAGTTCTGCCTCAAGATCCAGCTATACCATTCCTAGGCAAAGATGCTCCATCATCTCACAAAGCCACTTGATCAACTTTTGTTTATAGTATTTTTATTCATAATAATCAGAAACTTGGAAAAACCTATATGTCTCTCAATTGAAGAATAGATACAGAAAATGTGCTATATCTACACAATGGAATACTACTAAGACATTTGAAACAAAGGCATCATGAATATCTCATGCAAATAAATGTAACTGGAAGAATATCATACTGAGTGAGGTATTCCAGAATAAAAAGGACATGCATGGTATGTACTCACTTATAAATAGTTTTTAGCCATAAAGTATAAGATAATCGTGCTATAATCCACAGACATAAAGAAGTCAAATACCTAAAAGGGCACTAAGGAGGATGGTTAAATCTTTTTCTGAAGGGGAAATAAAATAGATATCTGTTGTCAATAGAGGGAGGGAACTGACTGTAGGAGGAGATGAGAAAGGAAGTAGGCAAGGGGATATATGTAAGGAAAGCAGAGGAGAAATGCAGGAAGGTAAATCTCTAGGATGTGCCAGAGAACTGGGATGGAGAGAGGCCCTAGAGGGAGACTCTAGCTGCGATTCCTAGTAGTAGGGGATATGAATCTTGAAGTGGCCACTTCCTGTAGCCAGGCAGGACTCCTAGTGAAAGGATAAGAACAGCAACTCACCCACAAAGCCTTGAACCCAAAATGTGCCCTGCCTACAAGATGTGCAAGGACAAAGATAGACCAGAGACTGAGGAAATGGCCAAATAATGACTGCCCCAAACTGAGACCTATTCCATGGGCAAGAACCAATCTATGACACTATTATTGATATTCTGCTTGCAGACAAGAAACTTACATAACTGTCCTCTGAGAGGGTTCATCCAGTAGGCAATGGAAAGAGATGCAGAAACTTACCCCAAACATTAGATAGTGCTTGGGGAAAATAATGGAAGAGTTAGAAGAAGGATTGAGGGACTCGAAGAGGACAGGGACTCCTCAGGAAGACCAACAAAGTCAACTAACCTGGAACCTTGGGACTCCCAGAGATTGAATCACCAAGCACAGAGAAAACACGGACTGGTCTTGGGTCCCCTGTACATATGTAACACATAAGCAGCTTGGTGTTCACGAGGTTCCCCCATCAACTAGAGCAGGGGCTGTCTCTGAGACTGTTGCCTGTGTGTTTGTGGATCCCACGCCTCTAAATATACTGCCTTTTCTGTCCTCAGTAGGAGAGGATTCACCTAGTCCCAAAGTGACTTGATTTGAGGGGGTTTGTGGGAGTTGGGGATAGGGGGTAGGGTGTTAGTGGGCATATATCACCCTTCTCAAAAGAGAAGGAGAAGGTAGAATGAGGGAGGATTTGCATTAGAGGGTACTGGGAGGCGAGGAAGGGCTGATATTATGTTGTAATGTAAAATAAATACATTAAAAAGAAGAATTTTAAATCAAAATTTAAAAAACGACAGAAAAAGAAAGCAGAAGAAGGAAGAAAGAAAGAAAGAAAGAAAGAAAGAAAGAAAGAAAGAAAGAAAGAAAGAAAGAAAGAAAGAAAGAAAGAAAGAAAGAAAAGCTTTACTTATACTTGATTCGTTCCTGAGATGGATCTCCATGGTCCAACTATCAAAACATCAAGGTCCAGCAATCAAAAATCAACATTAGGCTACCCTAATTAACATACACAATCAGAATTTACCAAACTATTCTAGCTCATTCTAATACAAACCCGCTCTTTTCCCTTTAAAGTTAACTCATGAAAAGGTAATTGCTGTTGTTTTTGCTTGATTCAGATCAGCCACCTTGTCTCTGTGTTCTTGATAAAGAATACTTTTGTTTTGGGATATCAGTTTTTGTGTGTGGTCTAAAGGGGACCACCCTGCAGTGTGTTCATCCCTTCAATAAAGAAGAGGATGATACAGAAGCGATGAGTAAACATTGTCCCTTGTTTTACAAAAATAAAAATAAAAACAAATAAATTAAAATGGACTGGGGATTTAAATTTAAAATATGAAATGAAACATCGATTTTATGAAACATAGCAGAACAAAATAATCATTCACAAATGTATGACTTTATAGAAATCAAAAGGACCTTTTTCACAAAAATGAAAAGGTAGAAATAATTGAAGTATGTTTTATAGAATTATGGCTCAGGTATAAACTATGCCACACCCTTGCAAAGCAGTATAACTACACCAGGAAAATAAGCACGTGGAAGAGACTCAGAGTGTTATACTAAATAAAAGGAATTAGACACGAGAATAACTCTTGAATATCATAGTTACATTAAATATTCAAAACAGGGGTAAATTTTGAGACATATGAAGCAGATTTGTCACTTTCAATTTCTAAGGATAGACAGTGGTACATAGTAAGTGTTTAATACAAACAGGAATTACTTTTTCAGGAATGAAAATAATATAAATAAATAAAGTAGTAGGTGGAAATCAACTGTTCAGAGGCTAAAAGGTCCTATCTAGTAGAGATGATGTTTTCCAGAGAAGGTTACACAGGTTTATGCATTTGTCTAAGATTTCACTGATCATAGAATATCACATATAATGATAGTGAAGGTACCATTGTAAGAAAATCCATGTGTCAAGTTTCATAATGCTAAGAAGAGAGGTATATTATGATACACTAATTAGTACACCCTCAAATACAAAGCCACAATAAATACATGTCACACGTACTAGAGCACATACATAAAAAGCCACAATAAATACATGTCACATGTACTAGAGCATATTACAAATGGTTTTCCTAGAATGAGTGCACTAAGATTGCTTGGAACTGGAACTGATATGTGACCATTAATAGTGGAGGACAGGAATGAAATCTGTTACGTTTGGAACATGTTTGGAATTGTCCAGAGCTGCTTAAACAGTGCTGGTGAATCTTACAAACAGAATTTTAAAAGAAAAAAAAAAGCAAGGCATCAAAATACTGTGTAATTCTATTTTTCATATCCTAAAGAAAATACTTGACCTCATTATTTAGAGATGGATGCAAAGACTGGGCAGTGGTGGTGAATGCCTTTAATCCTAGCACTCAGTAGACAGAGGCAAACTCTGAGTTTGAAGCCAGCCTGATCTACAGAGTGAGTACTAGGACAGCCAAGGCTACAGAGAGAAATGAAAATCAACAACAAAACAAAAACAACCACAAAAAAATATTTGAAAATTAAATAAAAAAAAAACCCTAATGACAGTGAGTAGAGATAAGACTTAGATTTTATCCAGCATTAATACAAATTACCTGTTTATATGTTGCATATATATAGAAAGATTTTATATCTATCATATATGATAGATATGTATGCATATATATGTATATATATGTGTACATATGTATATATTATATATCATATATTATGTATGAAGGATACAGGATAGATATGTTTTTAGAAGTGCTATATGGTTGACTAGTTGATTTTATTTCTCATATAATGTTACTAAAATATATTTTGCCTTCCTTATCACATGTTATATATCACATATATATCACATATATGTATATATACATATATATATATACATATATATTTGTTGTTATGCTATATTATCACAGAGTCAAAGCCCAGTGATTCTGCATGGTCTGTGTCATCAGTAATATACCTGAGAATCTGAGCGTGCCTAGCCAGGATTTGTCTGCTTCATAAATATGATTCACCTCTGAAGAATAAGAAAGTTAAATGAGTAAATAAATAAATATGGACTAAAAATATTGCCTCATTTAAAGAAAGGAAATAATATAAAAACAGGCACTCAGGTTAGAGAGGATTTATGGAACCAAAAGTACAAAATGTAGGCGTAACTACAAAACTGTAATTAATATATTAATTTTTCATGTCCTTGTCATTTATGTATATTTGCATTCATTTCATGTTTATAAGATTGCACTTTAGAATGAAAAAAACCTGCTAAAAATCTGTTAAGTTCTTTTGCTATATCTACGAATTTGAGTTAATGTTTAACCTTTAGGGGACTGAATGCATGTACTCAGAAAGCATAATAATGATATGTAGTAGAAAGGTAGAATACTATTGATATGTATTCTAATCAATTCTTTAAAATGTAGCCACAGTAACTATTATTGTAAACTATCAAAATAATACTTTGTTACAATTAATATAAAGATTTTATTGAATGGATTTTACAGTTGCATAAGCACCTTTAAATTAGATGATTTTTGGCTTTGATTTTTCCAGCATGGTATTTGTTTCACATGTAGTCTGAATGTAGCAGATAAATTTTTAACACTGGTCTTTGCATTTCTATATCTCATATATGATTTTAATATAGTTGGTTTTCTCTAATAGTATATATTACAGATAAGTATTGTTAGATGGTAAATTAAATAAATAAAATATAAATGCTAGTGCTTGATGCTTCTGAGCCCAACATTAAGGCCAATTTTTTAAAAGAGATGGGCTGGGGTGGGCACTCCTGTAATTTTTTTTCATGGGAAAAGGATCTACAAATAAACTACTTTCACATCTATCCGTTTAGCAACTTGATTCTATTCTTGAACTGATGGCTGTTTGACATCCCATGATGAATGGTATGTGGTCAGCAATTTTAGATTTTTTTCTCCTTACTAGAATTACATTTCTAATATAAGGATGGGTTATTATTAGCTAAAGCTTTTATTTCCTGGGATTAGGTAAAATGAAAAGGGTTATTTCTGTTGATACACCCCATTTCACATTGCAATGCAACTATTCAACTGTAAAACATCCTTAGATTTCTATTTGAACGGTCAAGGAATGGCTGATTATGTGTTATTGGCCTTTAAAGGGCCAGTGTCACTAATAGTCAAAACAAAGTAATCCATTTAATAATTCCATAGCCATAAAAGCTTTTCAGATTTTCTTTCATTAAAATGTCCATGTAATAGCATGGAAAGACTTTAGACATTTAAAAAGAACACAACAGAAACTGTCTTGCCTGCGGGTGGTGTTAGAAGAAATTTTACTTTCAAGTCTGAAAACAATAATTGTTTACATTGGTTAAGTGAGTTTTCAACGGTCATTTAGCAGTCACGAAGGCATTTACTATAGAGACAGGAACCATGAGACTGCTTTTGCCAAAAAGTATTGGCTTGTCCCTGTGCCCCACAAGGTACTAAAAGCAGAATGAATACATACATTTTCTCTCTGTCTCTTTTATTTTATCTTAGCAAACTCTGCCTGTCAAATCTCTCTCCCTGTTAAATTTCAAGGCATGGTAACAAGACAGGGTTCCAAACCTGCTGTCCTGTTGGATCCCATGGGCAAGGAAACCTTAGAGTACAGACTCTCCTTCAATCCCATTACACCAGAAAAGGCTATCATTTTTGAGAGTGAGATGTCATCCTAGACAGAAGCTACCATCTCCTTGGGGATCACCTTGTTTGCTTAAGCAATAAGGCCATCTTCAAACATCCTAGAAGGACGGGAACTGATTCAACAGTGAGCAGAAGCACACTGTGGCCAGAACTGATTACCTATATTCTAGTCCAATCTCCTCAGTTTGCCCCTTATTGAATCTTAAAGATTGTTAGAACCCTCCAAAGATGAAACTGGGCATCAACTGCCAGGCCATGCTGGTCGATATTCTTATTTTAATGACAGTATAACTCATGAAAATCAGAGTTTAACGACAAAATAGAGAGTTAACCAACTGTTTTTCTATTGTTCCTTTGTAGTGTACTTTTCTATTTTAACGTGTGTATCACATTCTAGATGTGCGCCGCTGTTCTGCAAGCAATCATTTTGTTATTGTTTTGTTTTTCTTGTTTTTGGTTTTGTTTTGTTTTTCTTTTTTAACTCATGTGGTTAGCAGATGAAAGAAAAAAAATTAGCCATTTTTAAAAAGTGGGTGACATCCCATCACCTGAGTCTTTCTCAGTAGGAAACTTAACTTGCCTGATAATTTCTTCAAATTTCTCCACATTCAAAGAGAGCTGGGAAGAGTTTTGGATGTAAACTAAGCCCTTACAATGCAGTGAATATCACAGTCTCCACTGTCTCCCACCCTCACCCCTTTCATTTTATCTGCATTTCTCTTCATCTTTTTTTTCTTTCAGAAATAAAAAGGTATCCTGGCGCATTAACTTCCACAACAAGCATATTTTTCTCTGAATACAAATGCCATTTTCTATGTTGTTTTAAATTTTATTTTTATCTTTAATTGACACATAATTCAACATCCTAGCGGGACAGTGCAGCAAAACTCCACAAAGTAACTGTGTATAAGGATTACAAGGACCAGAGTAGGGCGATTGGTTTGATCATTACTTCAACATGATCTGTGCGCATGTGTGCGTGAGGTTCAAAGTTTCCCATCATAGGTATTTTAAAATATACAATTAGCTGCTGTTATACCCAGTTACCCCAATGCAGTATAGCCCCTTAGAAGCTCTTCCTTGTATCTTCTTGTTCCCACATCCTTCTCAATTTCCTTCCTCTTTCCTCCACTCTGTTTCCCTCTCTCCTCTCCTGGACTTTCCAGGTTGAACTAATTCCTATTCACACCATCCCTTCTGTGAACTCAACTTTTGTCTTCCACATGTAAGGGAAAATGGTAACCTTTGTGTTCCTTCATACACTTGAACAAAAGGTTACATCTTCAGGGTTGACTGCTAATTTAATCTATTCTTTAATCAAAACTGACCCCAAATACTACATAAATACGAGTTTGACTAGGAAGTAGGTTTTGTTTTCTTTTCTTATGCAGTATTAATGCACACAAAGGTTCAGTCAAACAATAAGCACACAGCAGCTAGTGTGAATACAACCTTATAAGGCTAGGCAGGGACCCATGGATCCTCCAACACTCTCAAAGCAACAGTAGTACTAACTCTACTTCCCCTACCATGGAAGCATACCTGGATAATTGCTTTCAATAACACCTAATTTGAATAAAGGGCAAGGTGCTTCAAGAACACAGAAAAATATAAGGGCATTGTGATTGCCCATAAAATGATTCTCCTTTTGTATGTGGCCTTTTCTCATCTTTTTAATGACAAGCAATGAAGATATCACAATGGGCATATTCTCTAGGTCCAGCTGTCCTTATCCCAGCCTGAGTTTATGTACAAACCCCCCCCAAATTATAACATCATCTAATATTTTGCTTCAGATACACTAGAAGAGATTGTTTCCTGTATAAAGCAACCTACCAAAATTTAATTGTAAATTAAAATTAAAGGAAAATTCAGTGTTTCAAAAGTGGTCATGATTGTTTCACTACATTTTATTTTATATTGCTCGTTTAAAGCTAGCACCCTTCTCTTTAGCTGGTCTAAGGAAGGTAAGGGCAATTTAAATGCAAAATGTCTTTTTTTTCCAAAGAAGGTGTAAACCTATGAATGCATCATTGCACATGTGGATGAGCCTTTCATAAAAATGGAAAGTGAGTAATGAGGTACGTCTCCTTCTCCAATACTATTGCTTATGAAGTTCTGACAGGCACTTTCCCCCATGATTAAGTAATTCGCAACAGTTTTCCACCAAAAATATTCTACTCTAATTGATAAAACATATTTTGAAAATAGTTGTGACAGATTCCACAATCCCAGATACTTGCCATATTTCTTCCAAAATGGTACAAAATAATTCTTTTGTCCTTTCTTAATCATTATGTCAATTAGTAATGGATTTGGAAAAGGACAGTGCCCCCAAAACACCTTGTAGTGAGATGGATTTAACAGTGGATTTTTGATATTGTTATCCCAAAACATATTTATCCTTTGAGGTGGGGCTATTTTTTTTTTAAATTGTATGCAGAGCACGGCAACATTGTGACAGACATTTGGAGAAGGATGTTTACTCCTGTGCATGGTTACTGAGTGTCCACTAGGGAGAGCTGCCTTATAGCATACCACAGATACCCGCAAAGCCACATGTGGCAAGTCCTCCCCTCCCCTCCAAACCATAACAGTAATGGAAAAGCACCTATATTAACAACCCTGCCCAAGAAGCTGGAAGTTGGAGAACACCTTCCAAATAGCCAGGGTATTTATGTCATGATATTTGTGATTTTCAAATCATAAAACTATATAATCATGAATTTGGGGCTTGTTACTGTTTCTCTGTTTACTGAACAGTTATGTAAACCATGTTTATTGTCTAATTCAACACTTCTTTTTGGTCAAGCAAAAGTGATAATATTCTTGATTATAAGGAAAAACTACCCATACACATTATACTGACTGCTGCAAAAAATGAATTATGAAAAAACCAGAGATATAAAAACTTGAAAAGGTAAAGTATTACTTCCAAACATTAAAGATTATTGATTGGATGATGAGTGGAAAAGTCAAATAGTTTTAATTGTGGTTCAAGGTCAATAAACTGTTTCACACTCTTAAGAGTATATATTTTAAGAATTATGTCATCTTTATAATCAAATTGGACACTTTTAATCACTGTACAATTAAGGAAAAATAGCTATATTGGATTTTAGATGACATTGCAGATAATTTTAAACGTGTTTCATTTGAAAGGGAAAATATATAAGAACTGTGACTAACATTTCCCAGGTAATATATATATGTTGACATAGTTTTAATAACTAAGTGCTTAAACATGTAAGTTCACTCGTTTTATATAACTCACTCTTCCAGATTATAAATTTTTAAGAAAAACCACTTCTTTTGATTTGAAATGAGTTTTTCGTAGGTTTATATCACCTGCCTCAGTAACAAATGCCTGTTGCTTTTTGTATACAATTGAACCAATTATCCCTTTCTTCCTACTCTCTGATTTTATTTATTTTCTTTCCATATCATTTAGCTTTAGTCCTTGCCTGACAGTTTTTTTTTCCCTATTTTGCAAGCAAGTTTAAAGAGAAATGTTATTAAATAAAGGCATTTCATAAATATTGTTTAAAAGTTATAAATAGGTTGTCTTTGGTATTTGTCAACATAGAGTTCTTTCAATTAAAATATTTCCTGGCTACCACAGCGTGGAGGCTGCGGAAATTGGCTCCACATCCAGCTGGCTGATTCAGTAAGAAATCAGCTGGCCTCAATTTAGACTTCTTTTCTTTTAAAGCAGTGCCAAATTGAGGATTAGTACATGGTGGAGAGGGAGGCGGGCAGCCCCACCCCTGATCGGCCATTCTTCATTCCCTAGAATGGGCTTGCTTCAGCCCCAGCTGTGCACTGAATTAATCGACACGGGGAGCTCCTCAGGTCCTGCGCCACTTCTGACAAAAGCAAAATGTGGATCTGACGACTCTAACCCTGGAGATTTCTCTCAGACCTTAAATATAAACATGAACACCCCCAAACGCCCACATACAGACAAACTGCTTCAACTGCAAATTGTGAAAATACTCAATCAACAGTTTCATCAAAACTTAGGGAAATTGAGTGAGGGCAGCAGACCAGAGTGTTTATTAAAAAACTAGTCTATCTTGGGAAATGGGTGTGATTGTACTTCAGAGACTGTCTTTCCAAACAAAGAGATGCATGAGAATAATTTAGTTGGCAAACAGCCTGAGAAGAGACACTCTAGCCACTGCTTTCTACAAAAGGTTTATCACTCTACTTGAGTTTTCTTTGTGTACAAGCTTTATCGCAATCATCCAGTAAGACTGAGTATGCTAACATTTTTATCCACTAGTTGATATCTGCCTTGAACCTGTGAGTGAACTAAATGAACTTATGAAGTTATTTTGCTCTTATGTAAAGATAAATATATGCGTGTTTGTGTGTGTGTGTGTGTGTGTGTATGTATGTATGTAGGTATATATGTATTACTATTACACTAAAGGTTAGTCTTTCTGTTTTAGGCATAATTGAAGAAAATATCTAAGGAAATGGTTTGGGGTTATGACCTCACTCAAACTGAGCCAATTTGCCATGTTTGCTTGAGTTTAGGCTTAGATCATCTATTTTCATTCATGCGTATGTGCTACAGGTCCAAAATTAAATTTGCTTCTTATTTTATAACTACATACAAAAGATATGTTCTTTTTTTGTTATAAAATATTGTAAAAGTAAAGAAAGTTAAATCATATACAATAAATGGAGCTCTTGATAAGTTATCCTGAGTAGCTTCATAGCAACCAGGCTAATGAGCTGGATTCTTACCAAATATCTGTAATATCAAAGACATTGTAAGTGTTTATAAATTAAATATGGGTTGTAGCTGTTTGTGCTTTTAGTTTTAATATATTTCACTTCTTAGTAAAAACTCTATCTTAATATTTCCAAATCTAAGTTTAATAACACAGCTATCTCTAAGTGCATCCTAAATCACTAAAATGTGCTTTAATTTTCCAAGTTTCTTTATCATTTTCCTGTTTGTAAGACTATCAGTGACTATCAAAAACTATCAAGACCACAATACTATCAAAACATCATCCATAAAATATATATTCTGAATAATAAACATAAGACTGGTGTCTGAAACTGTTGGTTCTATGTATTAACCCAAATCAGAGTCACGCTACCATTTTTTAAAAGTACAATGTTAATTACATTGTTGATTTATATTATACTGTTAGTTTCTACTTTCAATTGTAGAATTTAAGTCAAAGAATTGACTTGGGAATGTTAAAGGGAACCTAGTATAAAAAGGCATATTTGCTTTCTCTCTCTTCAAAGGTGAATTTTAGAATCTATATTAAATTTGTGTGTTGTGAGAGAAACTAAAACAATAGCAAGAAGCAAACAGGAAAATAAATGTATTTCCGGATCAAAAAGCAATTTAGATTCCAATTGCTTTTGTAGAGATGAAATAGTTTCTGTGGCCAGATTAGCAGTAGGAAAAAGTCATTTGGAGCCTTTGCCACTGTTGTTGTATTAGAATGTTGTTGAATCCCATAGGAAAACAGAGGGAAGTGCTTTTCATTTCTGGGCACTATGCTTAAAAATGCCCAAGAAATGTGGGTAGAAATCAGGGTGACATCAATGGTCATAAAAATTTGACCTTCTTCACAATAGAAAAAGAAACAAACAAGTTTTCCACTGCACCTGGCATTTGGACATTAAGGAAGTATGTAGGGACAACCTATTCGTTCACAATGGGCCTTAAATTTCAAAATATTTTTTGATATTTATACTTTTGAGTCACTAAACTCTAGTATTCTACCTTAAGAGCAGACAAAATCCACCAAAGCAATATTGAATATCTCCTGGTTTTACACCTCCAGGGAAAGCCAAAAGGCAGTGTGGGCAATTGTGAATTGCTCTTGGTTTACTGACCTTCAGCTCCTCCTGCCAAGCAACAGAGAGAATAGGGCTCAATAAGCTAATTGGTGACTCTCTACAACTGAAGCTGAAACTTCCCCATGGGATAAGATGACTGGTTAATTTAGGACTGGTTTAATCTCTAAAATCTACCTCTTAATTGCAGGACTTGTGAGGGGAGAGATGAGAGGGCTGCCCTGATTTTTGTCCTTTGTAGAACATCTTCCTCCCCTTATCTTTTGCTGTTACAAGGTTCCAGAAATCTTCCTGCTTGCTTGTTGTTGTCCAAAAAGAAGAGCTACAAATATAAAGGCCAAACTGAGAGATCGTGTCTAACTTTATATGCATTGGCAAAATTAGACTGGTGATTTTATTAAATCATGGGTAGGATAATGTATTGATTATATTATAAAAGGAATGTGTTTATTCTGTTTGAATTGGCTGCTCCCCCAGGAAGTTAATAATAATGTTGCTATACCACAAGAGAGAAGGTGAGTGCTTATTTTCTATGATTGTACTTCTGATGGGCACCAATCTATCTGTATTCTCCAACATCAAGAAGTTAAGAACTAGTAAATTGTTATTTTATCAGGGAAAAAGATAGCCCTTGGAGTTCCTTTTTATGTCTCCTGTAGCCAGGGCTACGTGTGTATAACTGCAGCTGATGTACATTATTTTTTCAATTAGGAAATTTATCTACTATAATTCCTTCCTAGCATTTGAAATAAACCCCTACATTTATAATTCTGGATTTTGCATGAACAATACACAGAGATAAAATATACAAATAAATTGATAGATTCATACCTTTACATATAATGTCAAAAAGATAGTTTCCATAAATTTGAGATTTAGTTATTTAGCTGTATCTCTTGAATCCCAATGATACTGATGAAACTATAAGTCTTTCTTCTTGATTATCACACTTTCAGTAGGAGGAATGAACAGTAATGCTCCTTTTTGAAAAGAATTGTCTTGGCACCCAACAAGCAACTGAAAGAGTCAGATGCAGATATTTGCACACAACCAATGGACTAGAAGCTGCAGGCTCCTGTTGTTGACTTAGAGAAAGACTGAAAGAAGCTGAGGAGGATGGCAACCCTGTAGAAGGACCAGCAGTCTCAATTAATCTGGGACCAGGAGATCTCTCAAACACTGCACCACCAACCAGGCAGTATACACCAGCTGATATGAGGCCCCCAACACACATACAGTAGAAGACTGCCCGGCCTGGGTTCAGTCAGAGATGATGAATCTATCCCTTAAGAGACTGAAGGACCCAGGGAGTGGGGGTACGGGGTAGGAGGTGGTGATATCATTATGCAGACAGAGGGGTGGGAAGGAGTTATGGGATGTAGAACAGTAGAAGGTTGGACGGGCAGGGGGGGATAAATTCTGGAGTGTAAATAAATAAATAAGTAAATAGTTGTCTTGGCATCTACATAATAATAGAGGTGTGAGATCATATGTCCCTCTTCTTGCTTTTGGATATCTTACTTAGTCATTCTTCAACCAAATTTTGAAGGAGTTCCATCACTGTACCTGGGGCTCCTTTGTTTCACTGAGACTGTCAAGACTGTTGGGTAAGAGAGCTCTAGGGATCCAACTGTCTCTGTTTACTTCCCATCACAGTCCTGGGGCTGCAGCTCAGTTGTTGCATCCAGCTTCTCTCATGGGTACTGTGGATTGTACTAAGGTCCTCATACTCACACAACAAGCACTTAAGAATTAATCCATCTCTCCAGTCATAAGAACATCTTTAAAGCAATTACACTTCAGATACCACACTTAAAGCTGGACTAAATTCATAAGGTGTAGAGAACCTAACATACTTCTTTCATTTTCAGTACTTTATACCCTAATTTTGACTTAATATTTTTGATAATATGAATACCAAAAACGTTCTTATTTCAATAAAATAAGAACTTAAAAGTCAGTTCTTATTGCCACCTGTGTAGACTGTAATTTTAAAATAATTCTCTACACGTCTGACAATTTACATAAAATTACAAATTGACTGAATATTACCATTAAAGAACAAAGTTGGTTATTCAGTTGAAAAAAAATTCTCTTTTATCTATTAAGGACTCAGGGATATCATTCCATTCCTATCTCCCAGTCCCTTGACTTAGGTAGCTAGTAAAATTAATTTTCCTAGTTAAACCCTCTGTTTTCATAACACATTTCTTTTTCCTCCTGAGGACTCTGTAAGATTAATATACCAGGGAGGACAAGGGCATCAGCAAGAGTCCCATCCCATCGCCTTTAAACAGCTATCTACAGAAGAAATAAGGAATCTCACCTTCAAAAAATCAAAGTACTATTTTCTTTCGCACTCTATCCTCAGCAAGGTGGAGCCCTTCTAACAGGGTCTAAAGTAAACACATTTTAGATTGGAGAAGAAAAAGAATTGAAAATTTGACCTTGTGGGGAGCAAGGGAAAGAGAATTGACTGCGCGATATTAGTGTGAGATTTGTTTGTTTAAATAGCTTATTATATTTGCATTTTGATGACTCTTGTTTCCATAGTCTGCTTTCCTAACACTTTCTCTCAAATAAGAAACTGTGTTTTTCTGCACGTCTACACTAATGAGTCCTCACTCAGCAAGGCTTGCACTTATTAAAGCTTTTTATTGCCACTTTGCTTAAAGAGGTGTTTGAACTCTAGCAGGTAGGCAAATCCAGTGGGGGAATTCATTTGAAAGTATTCATAATGAAATCGAGAGATGAAAAACAAAATTATTGCTGTGGACTACATTTTTTTCCAGGTCTTTGCAGATACATCAGATTTCTGCTCTTTAGCTCAGAAATATGAAAAGGATCTTCTCTTGGGTCCATGTAGCTAACAGTATAAGAAATGCACTTCCATTTATCATTGTGCAAATATAAAAATTAAAGTGGTAGTAACGTATGAGCTTTTCAAAGATATAACAACACAGGCTCATTATTTCCTTTCTATCAATAGAAAAAAATATTTTGTATACAATATATGGCTCTAGTTTAAATCAGCTATATGATTTTCTAAGAAGTGTTTCAAATCATCAATAATAATGTTATTTTTAGTAATTGTTATCCTTGAAAATATATTGGCTGATTAATTTTCTGATATTTTCTTAATCTGCCACAGTCACATGATAGAATTGGCAATGGGC
This sequence comes from Tokudaia tokunoshimensis, assembly GCA_036184795.1. Lineage (NCBI taxonomy): Eukaryota > Metazoa > Chordata > Mammalia > Rodentia > Muridae > Tokudaia > Tokudaia tokunoshimensis. The sequence continues at coordinate 27,927,206 of BTHU01000011.1, read as the reverse complement.
ATAGGGTATTGTTGATTGACTTCCTTGTTAGAAATGTTTTATTACTCCAGCTTCTGGCTTCCTCGCAGATTTTTACCTAGTTATGCTGGCATAACTAGGTAAAAATCTTCAGTTGATATCTCTAGGAGGCCTGCCCTTTTTTTCAATGGAAATGCAGGAGTGGATCTGGTGGCCAGGTGAGGAGGAGAAGGAGTCTGTGAAGAGTGGAGAGACAGGAAAACGGAGGACAAGATGCAACATATGAGAAAGCAAGCAAGCAAGAAAGCAAGCAAGCAAGGAAGGAAGGAAGGAAGGAAGGAAGGAAGAAATTACAGAAAAGTAACTAGTTGCAGAGGCAATGGGGAAAAAAAAGGATTATTTCCAGGGACAACAGTGAGAAACTTTCAGAAAAGAAGCCTGAGAAGGATTTATTGTTCAGAAATCATGAACTTTTTTTTTTTAATCATTCAGGTAGGCTGTCAAGTGGCAATGAAGCCTACAGTAAAATAAAAACAACTTGGGAAAGGGTTTTAAGTATTATTATTATAAAGTTTAGACATTTTCTTCATTGTATTAAATATTTTAATCCATGAACTTTATGAGTAAAATCAGCTAAGGTGGAGTTAAAAAAATATTATTGTAAGAAACATTTTGTATTTCTCCTTTAAAGGTTAAAGTTAAGAAGGCAAATGAACACTTTCAATTTCAACAGGCTGGCATTTGCTTCTTATAATATATGACATGGCAATTATCTTGGGATGGAAGTTATTAAGTTGGAAAATTTTGATACCTGAAATTTGAAGAAAGTGGATGGAATCATGTAAGTCCAGAAATTATTTTAAATACACAATATATACAAAGGATTGTTCAAATACACAACTCCTGAGTGGAACTTGCTTTGAAATCCATGTTAAGGCAACATGAATTTGTTCTCTGAAGTGAGAAGAATGTAGATATTCATATGCATTGAATCTTTGATTTACGAATCAGGCTACTTGAAGAAATTGGCTTTGTCTCAAAAGCTAAGTACATTTTCTTTCTTATGCTTCCATACTGTTTTTCCTTAACTTCAGTTAACGTGGTTAATTTATGTAAATCAAATTAAAGGCTAACATTTCCGAATTTTAATTTTCTTCAAAGAGATTCGCTTTACCCCTGCTCACCACTATCTTTCCTTCTAACCTTAAGTTTAACTGATTTGAGGTAGCAGATGTTGTTGGGCCATAAAATTCCTTCTTGAACTCAAGGCTTCGGATGCTGCTAGAGATGTCTCAGTTCCCTCGTCTAAAGCCTTGTTTATTGAATCCTTCATCCAGTGCAAGCCCTAGATGATATTAATCATAGTCTCATTTCTCTTATAAAGCAGTGAGAATTTACTCAACAATTCCTTCTCTTAAGTTCCTCTAGTACTATTGTCCTGGGTTGACTATCCTGATGCATTAAGTCCATTAACAAAAAGAAAAACCCCATCTCACCATGAACTGGACAATCTCCATTTTCTAAATGTCATTTAAAACTCTTCTCTTTTGCAGAACCATGACATACAGACCTCAAATATTCATACAATGATAGACTATAGATATAATCCTAATTTAAATCTGTATTTGAAGTAAATCTTCAGTCAAGTACAATGTGAATCACTTAGAGAATAATAAATATATTGTGATTTCATTAGAGAGAAGGTGAAGAATGGGAGAGAGGTAGGGAAAAATACGGAGAGGAGAGTAAAAAGTCTCACTTTTTTAAAAAAGTTACTTTAGAGATTACATAGTTTGGTTTTGCATATTTCACGTACTCAGTGTATTCCAGATTTATGAATGCCATCAATCTGAAGAATATAAGACATAGCTCACATGTGTGCTATAGTGTATTTTATCATTATTGTAACCAAAAACTGATGCACCTCCATTTCCCAAAAGGTAATATGTAAGATTTTTATACATACTAGAACCAGGTGAATCTTATAATTTATTTTACCCTTCCTAACAATTTCAAACTAATTAAAAAGAATTATTTTCTTCCAACACAGAGTAAAAATGCTGGCGAGGGTCACTTCTTAGTTTTAATTAACAGGGAGAGTTCAATTTCTAGACTTGTCTGTAATGGCTCTGAGAGCACAGTTACTATTCTTGTATAGTGAGGCCTTACAAAGCACATGAGTTGTCAGCCCTTCCACACTGCTCATCAGGCGGGCCTGGAAGGCTCCAGGAGGCTTGTCAGTCTCATCAGTCTCGTGAGTATTTCAAAACACTGTATTGAGGTCAAAGAAAATGGCTGCATTGTGAAGACGTTTTTGTTCTCCTATGGGTACCTTCTTCCTCCTAAACTACATTCCATCAAGCCATGATGTCATCAGAGAACATCTTTTCATCATGCTAGGAAAGATAAAATATGTGACAAAATACCTACTGGATGCATCATAGTTTTATTGACAATAATTATTCTTCTGGCATTAATTTTGCCTTATTGATTTTTTTCCCTTTAACTGCTGCCAGTAGACCTTAAATCCAGGCTTCGATTTCTTTTGCATTAACTCTCCTCAAATATAATGATTACCGTTTAACTTGGTAGTTACATAATCCTAGTGAAATTTTAATGTGGACATCTTGCATTAACTTTCTTCCCTTTAACAACAACAAAAAACGAAAAGGTGGCCCCCAAATAAATGAAACTCAATTTCACGGCACATTATCTCTTTCAATTCTTCCCTCGCAGCTTTCATTTTCATTAAAATCACCGACAACCATAAATTAATAATTACTTCAGGTTGACTAAATGCAGGCCATACTATTTAGCTCTTGCTTTCCTACAGTGTCCCTTCTTTTTCATGCTGGAAAAAATGTTAATTTAGATAATGTGGCTTGCCCTTTGTGTTATCGTTCTGTTCTGCAGTTTCACTGATCTATAATGGTCTGTTCTTATTAGATAGTATTAACTTTATCCTTTGTTCAATCAAGCTTTACACTTTGCTTGGAAGATAACTATTGCAAACTCTCAATTGAAATGTGCCATTATCTATATATCTTTTATATTTCAATTCTTCTCCAATTCGTTCTGTGTTTACTAACTTACTTGTGATTCTATGGGTACATAAAAGCATCGTCCCTCAACTTACTGTGCAAGGAGGCACTTAAAGGGTAAGTTGAAAGATGTGCATAAAAGTCTAACCACGTATAATTAGGAAAGTTACAGATTAACTATATTACTTTATACTTTAAGAGAGTGTAACAGTATTTGACTCACCGAAAGGAGCAGTAACTAAATATTCAGACCTACTCTTCTCTTGTTTCTCTACTGTTTGAGAACTCCAATTAGCTTTAAGACAAGCTATTGTATTGTTTACTTGAACCCTACTTCCTTAAGACAAGCTTTTTAAGATATGTATCTATTTTTATAGAGGTTCCAGGGGGAAGGCAGTTACACAATCAGACATTAGCACACTGAGAACAATAAAGCTGGGATGTGCTAGCTAAAACAGAAGTTAACAGTTTAGTCTCTGGACACACTACTATGGACAATGCTCTCATTTTCCTAGGTTTGGAGAACACTAGGGGTTGTTTTGAGTTAAATAGAATTCTCTCCACACTTTAGAATACATTTGAGAGTGACAATTTCACATAAAGATTTAACGACAGAAAAAAAATACTTTGCTATATACATGTATACATATATATTATTTTATTTCAGTTTTTAAAAATAGTACAGAGTCTAATTAATGATATTACAGATGATCTTATTTTTACCACAAAGTATGTGACCTATACTAGGGCAATGATGAGCGCTATGAAAACCTTAAATAAATATTCCGACTTTCTGCCTTGTGGGATAAATGTTCTGATTATAAAAGTTTTCTTTTTTTTTAATATTGTGATAAGTCACATAATTTCTTTCATCCATAATGTGAAAACTAGGCACTACATGATTAAAAAATATTATATTTATTTCTTCTAAGTTAATAAAAGTACAGCTTTTCAAAGTAAAGTAGATTAGTTATGTGGAAGCTAAACTCATTCAGTGTATTTTGGTGCTTCCATGTCCATTATAATAGATTTAAAACATCATGATCTTAACTGGCTATTTGATCATATGTGTAATCACCTCAGTATTCTGCACGTTATACTAATGTTTTTGATTTTTAGCAAAATATGATTTCATTATCTGATTTTTTTCCCAATGGTATTTCCTTAACTAGGAAGAATCACATAAGACGTGCTCACTAGTGACTACATCTAAAAATTTTCCATGTGTACTAAAAGCAAAGCTATCTTGAACTCCATAATATGAAAAGTCCCAAAGGAAGCATTTGAAATGAACTAAAACAATACAATAGTTTGGAATTGATCTGGGAATCTCATTTCCCTTCTTGTACCAAAGCTCAACTATGCTTGCTATAAATATTATGAAGCAATTCTGCACGTATTAACATCATTCAGGGCTCAGCTAAGTAGCTTGTTTAATAACTCAAATTTATTTTGTAAACATTTTATCTTAACCCTTACATTCTGATTATTTTATTTGGTTGAAAGGAAAATTCTAAATACATTATACTTCTGCTTTAAGTACTTTTTGTTTTTTTTTTAAATCTAAAAACAGTTCATCACCAATGGCAACTCTATGAAAAAAGTGGAATATTAGAACAATAGTATATCTGTCATTTTCTTTTTAGTCTCAGACTAAACATTAAACATTCCTTTGTATCCTGTGAATGGCCTTCTTCTATAATTTACAAATATTATTCTTAGTAATTTCTGTTTTGCAGACAAGTATATTTTCTATTGTATTATAAGGAATTCACTTAAGCCTGAAGGAGAATTAGAAATATAATTTGCTTAGCAAAATGTCTCATTTATTGTTTATGTAAATGCTTTAGGATATGTCTTAGAAACTTTTTTTTGTTTGCAAAACACGTCATGAGTAGAATTTTATTTGTATTTCTCTTAACAACTGAAAAACTAGAAATATGACTAGATCATTCTATAATGGGTAATAATTTAGGAAAAAGCTTATAGTGTTAAAACAAAAGGCATCGCAATAAAGAAAACATACTATTGATTACAATAAGAAGAAACATAGATCCTCTCCTGTTAAGCTGCTGCTAATGTTAATGATGTTCAAGTGACTACTTAGAAAAAAGCAGTGAGAAACATAGGAGCATTTGGGAACATGCGTGATTTCTTATGTCCAGTGTATAAGAAGAAACACTTGGTTGCTCAGGCAAGAGAGACCAACTTTGTTTGGAATAACGACAAACATTGACACCCTATAAGAGCAGGAAGGATTCATGAAGAAGATTCCTTCAACAAAAGGGAACTTTATTTCAAGACACCTGCTTGGAATCAATCCTAAAAATCTGTTCTTAGAGAATGGTTAAGATAAGTAGAATTATTTTATTTTAACCAGTGCATTTCCAGTAATCTATTGCCATAGTTTAAAGAAGTGAACAATCATTCTTCTAACTTCCAAATCAATGAAACAACAAGAAAATATGCCTTAAAATTTATAAACTCACAGATATTCTAAGAAGCACCTAGTACATTAACAATAGACAAAGAACATTGTAAACTTTTGGAGATTAAAATTCATATAGGTATAGTCAAGGACTTAGCTCATTGGTAGAATGTTGCCTAGTAAGGTAAAGCCTCAGGGTTTGACACTTAGCTCGTATAGTAAAATCACATGGACAGAAATGTACAGAGAAGCAAAGTTGAAATGGAGTAGAAAGGAAAACAGTGGCAGGAATTTTGTCCAAAGATATCACAGGCCTCTGGTGGGGTGATGAGAAGTACTAGGAGAACTGAGGTGGACCAAAGGTTCTGTTTCCCTCAGAATATCATAAATTCAGCTGTATTCCAGATCATTATAGCCATGTATCTGGGACATGGATGGAAAAAAATTGAGACTTGACACTGCAAATGCCCTACTCTTCAGAAGGGATAATATACATGGAGTAGATACTACTGGACACCCCAAAATTCTGAAATATCAAGTAATTGATTAAAAATAATAAAAGTTAATACACATCAATAACTTGTGTAATGGTCATCTGTTTAATTTGTTTGCATTATTTCATTTCATCTACATGTTAATTAGCATATACGAATAATTTCTCTTACTTATAACAGATTAAGGAATACTTGCTTCAAAGTATAAAATCTCTCTTTCTTAATATTGTTATGAAGATGAAAGAACTCTTAATTTGTTTCAAATGAGCTGATACCAGACTGAACTGTCTAAGTAGTATTTGATAAGGATTCTGGATCTTCTCAGAAATATTCCAAAAGAATGAGCATGTTATTCTAAAATTATCTCTTAAACATTTCTAAAGATGATAAATAATCTATTATTAGAAGTGAGCTATTGAGAGGTAAAAAACAGATGTTCAAGGTGAAGTGAAGTTGAGGGTCAATTCAAAAGTCTCACAACTAGACAAATCATGTCATTGCATCAACATCAGAAGGAAGACCATCTTAAACTATTACAAAGAGAAAATTCTGCATCAATCCTTCAATTATTTTATTCCAGAAAGTAGCTATTTTCTAAGAAATTATACTCATGAAACTTATTGTTATTATTAGGCTATAATCTATACATCAAACAATATCAAAAAATTTCTAAAAATATCTTAATATTTTATGCAAACCAATCATTATAGTTTTCTTTATCCAACATAATTAAAGAAAATCAGATTTTAAAATAGTGTGTGAATAAGGATTTGAGGATGAGGGTCTTTCTTAAATGAAATGTTATATATATAAAATTTCTAGAATGATCAAAAACAAGTGTGAACCTTTTTATGCTCATTGAGTTAAAATGATGATAAGAAAGTTACAAACAAGAATAAGTAAAGCAAGATAACTTTAAAAATGTAAGGAAAAGAAAGTGATGTAAATGAAAAATACTAGAAGACACAAAGAAACAAGAGTATAGTACAAATCTTGGCAAGTGATCCTAACTTGCCTCTACTTTTATGCTGCTATAATGGAACATTCCCAACTGGGTTATTTATAAAGAATATAAATTTAATGTTCAGTTTTATGAAAAAGAAAGTTCAAAGTCAGAACCATTGTATCTGATGAGAATATTCTGACACTGCAATCTTGTGAGTAAGGTATAATTTATCTACCTTACTGTATTACTAATGGCCCATGCCCAGTGACAAGTATAAGTCATATGACTTCCCAGTCTACACATAGGATATAAACTATTGTGATTTCATGGAACTGGAACACAAACCGTTTTTTTTTAAATCTGTCACTCTTACATGAGTGTTCTAAAATCCTGTCTTTTAGCTCTGACCAAAATTAAACTTCCTGAGATCACTCTGCTATTAAGAGTAAGTACTGCTCTTGCAGAGGATCCAGTCATGTGTCATTTTGTCTCTAACTCTTTTGACAAGAATCCAGGAATACCAGTGGAACCATATCATCTTCCAGATTTAAACAAGAATTTGAATACTGAAGCTATTTTGAAAAATTTTTATACTTTAAAAAACATATCTTCATTTATGTCATACAAAAAATATCACTTCATAGGACAGAGGAAAAATAACTCTGAGAAATAGAGTCAGGCATCTAGTCTCCTTTTGATTAATATTAATTTTCTCACACTGTCACTTGTTGTTAAAGTACCTTTTTTACATTCTATTACAAGATTACATCTTTGTTGAACACATGCATTCTAACTTTGATTTTCCTACATACCTCTAATCTCTGTATTTCTTTTGTTTAGTGAATGGAAGTCATTATTGTTTGAATTGGGGTTGACCTTTTAAACTTGTTTATTTCCCACCAGAACTTTATTAACTTGATTTAGTCTCTGATTTTTAACCAATATTTAATGACATGAGAACATAGGAATGCATGACCTGAAAACGTAAGGTTAATATTGTACATGAGAACTACTGCTCATGGAAAAATGCATGATTTTTACGGAAAACAATTCCAGGAAATATATTTCTATATAGATTGGGTTATATTAATTGTGCACAGTACTGAATGTCTGCTATATTCATTTCTTTGTCCAAATTTAGGCTATGAGTAATAGAGTCATACAAAGTTTACTAACAGGAAAAAGTAATTGTTTAGACACTGTTCCTCCTCATTGTGTCCAAATATTCCACACATAGTTACAAAATGTATTGGAATAAAGAAAGTTTTGTTTTGAAAACATCCGCCAAATGCTAAAACATGAAAATTGAGTTTACAGTATTGATAGAATTTATTGTTTAAGAAGTTTTATATAAAGTACTTAGAAATATTTAATTTTTTGTCTTCTGTTTTATGTGATGCTATGTAATTTTGTGTTCTGTGTGATAATTATATTTTACGGAACAATTGTGAGTTTGAGTATGTTATTATGTTCCTAAATCTTCAATAAATCTTGAAGTAGCCATGTGAAGAGATCTTCAACAAGGAGAGCATAGCATTTAAAGTGAATTGGAAATAGAAGTAAGCTTTCTGATCTCTCCCTAAACATGCCAATTGTCTTAAAGAAATGAGGAAAAAAAATACAATAATTCTCAAAAAATGCTAATAGAAAATAATTTTTCAATATAGTATGAATATCCAAGACATAATAAAAATGATTGACTTAAAATAAGTTTGAAAATTCAGATCAATTTCAAGAGAAAGGTAATTTAAATGTCATCCCCAAAATGATTGAGATATTAAAATTATCAAGCAAAGATAAGCAGTTTCTTATTGTGCTCCATGAACTAAAGTTAGATACTTAAAAATGGATGCAAAGGGAAGGTTCCAACAGAGAAATAAAGTTAACAAAATCAAGAGTCAGTAGGAAATATGAGAAATTTGCATCCAACATCTGAAATAAAAGGTAGCCTGGCTAACCTCAACAGCAGACACAAAAATAAAAGATATGAGTTAAGATAAAATAGTAGATGCTTTCCAACATTAAACGGAGAAGAGTGAACAAATAGGGAGCCATGCCCCAGAGGCAGAATCTCTTCAGATCTGAAGGGGCAAGATCTACAAGGAGAAACCCAAGTGACTGTCACAGAAAGCGAAACCAGTCAAAGGATTTTGTTGAAAAACTATATGACACAGTTTTATCAGTTAGTTCCCTTCCCTTATTTAAGTGCATATTTCAATGTATCAATCCTCCATGTCTGCAGTTCCATTCTCTCCCAGGTAATAAAAGCTCAGATTTCAACAGGCCAAAGAGAAGATACTTTTTTACCCTTCTTTCTCATGGTTGTAACTCAGAAAGGACTCCCTGGATCATGGGAGAGATGCTCGTGGCTCTTGCCACATCCTAGCAATGTCCTTGACAGGTCAAGTGACTGTTTCCTTCTCTTTTCCTTCTCCATCACTGAAATGAGGAACGGCAAGACCTAGTTTTGGAAACACACTGAAGAGAAAAGGAAAATGTCCTTGGAATATTTTGATGTAGACATTGAAGAAAATCTGAAAGATAAAAAGCAAAATGGGTCTAAACTGCAGAAAATTTGATGTGAGAACAATGACTGTCAGCTGGGACTTTGTTACAAAATCTATATGCATTACAAATAAAAAAAACATAAGCAGAATTATAACTAGGAATACCTCAATCACACTATGAAAAACAACTTCTCTCAGGCACATTCTGCCACTTCAATTTACTTCTCATCCTTAGAGCACCAATAATATGTTAACAGATTTACCCGCTGCATATTTTCTGATGGAATACCTTGATTTTTCTAAGTATGTATTCATTAATTACTTTAATTGAAACGTTTCCTTTATGAGTTGCATTTTCTTACCTAAAAATGTCTAAAGTGTTGATAGTTGTGTGTTGTTGTTTTTTGTTGATATTATTGCTGTTTTTTAATAAGTGATTTGTTTGGAGAACATCTATGTTGTGAGAATTAAATATGCAAATGAAGTAATGTATTTGCTTAATATTTAATTTACTTGCATAAATATTAAACTATATTACCTGACTTCAATTTTAGGTTTGTTATCAAATAAATGCATAAGCTAAAAATTGAATAGCTATGCAAAAGATAAAGAGCGGGACGAATATTTTGGCTGACCTTTTCTGGTGGACACAGTGGGCAACAGCTTGCCGTTTATTGCGTTCTACAACACAAGAAAGAAAGCTAGTGTTTCTAAAGTACAAGATGAGACATCTATAAGTAGGAAACAGAAAGCAAAAGCCATAAAACCAGTAATTTTGCTTTGCTTTTGAACACCAAAAGGAAATTCTGTTTTCATTTTTTCCATTTAATTTTTAATTGACAGTAGCTTAGACTGACTATACAATTACTACTACTGACTCCCTTGATCTATTTAGGGATATAAATATATATTACTACTCTAACCAAACAAGTGAAAGATCTCTATGACAAGAACTTCTAGTCTCTGAAGAAAGAAATTGAAGAAGACCTCAGAAGATGGAAAAATCTTCCATGCTCATGGATTGGCAGGATTAATATAGTAAAAATGACCATCTTGCCAAAAGCAATATACAGATTCAATGCAATCCCCATCAAAATTCCAACTCAATTCTTCATAGAGTTAGAAAGAGCAATTCAAAAATTCATCTGGAATAACAGAAAACCCAGGATAGCTAAAACTATTCTCAAGAGTAAAAGAACTTCTGGGTGAATCAGTATCCCAGACCTCAAGCTGTACTACAGAGCAATAGTGTAAAAAAAAAAAAAAACTGCATGGTATTGGTACAGTGACAGTCATGTAGATCAATGGAGCAGAATTGAAGACCCAGAAATGAATCCACACTCCTATGGTCACTTGATCTTTGACAAAGGAGCTAAAATCATCCAGTGGAAAAAAGATAGCCTTTTCAACAAATGGTGCTGGTTCAACTGAAGGTCAACATGCAGAACAATGCAAATTGACCCATTCTTATCTCCTTGCACCAAGCTCAATTCCAAGTGGATAAAGGACCTCCACATAAAACCAGACACACTGAAACTAATAGGAAGGAACTAGGGAAGAACCTTGAACATATGGGCACAGGGGAGAATTTCCTGAACAGAACACCAATAGCTTATGCTCTAAGATCAAGAATTGACAAATGGGACCTCATAAAATTACAAAGTTTCTGAAAGGCAAAAGACCCTGTCAAAAGGACAAAGCGGCAACCAACTAACTGGGAAATGATCTTTACCAACCCTACATCCGACAGAGGGCTAATATCCAATATATACCAAGAAATCAAGAAGTTAAACTCCAGAGAGCAAAGTAACCCTATTAAAAAATGGGGTACAGAGCTAAACAAAGAGTTCTCACCTGAAGAATATCTAATCGCTGAGAAGCACCTAAAGAAATGTTCATCATCCTTAGTCATTAGGGAAATGCAAATCAAAACAACCCTGAGATTCCTTCTCACACCAGTCAGAATGGCTAAGATCAAGAACACAGGAGACAGCAGTTGTTGGGGAGGATGTGGAGAAAGAGGAACACTCCTCGACTGCTGGTGGGATTGCAAGCTGGTACAACCACTCTGGAAAGCAGTTTGGCGGTTCCTCAGAAAACTGGGCATGACACTCCTGGAGGATCTTGCTATACCACTCCTGGGAATATACCCAGAGGCTTCCCCTGCATGCAATAAGGACACATGCTCCATTATGTTCATAGCAGCCTTATTTATAATAGCCAGAAGGTGGAAAGAACCCAGAGATCCCTCAACAGAGGAATGGATTCAGAAGATGTGGTATATTTTCACAATGGAATACTACTCTGCAATTAAAAACAATGAACTCACGAAATTCCTAGGCAAATGGTCAGAACTTGAAAATATCATCCTTAGTGAGGTAACTCAATCCCAAAAGAACACACATGGTATGCAGTCACTGATAAGGGGATATTAACCCAGAATCTCGGAATGCCCTAGACCCAATTCGCATATCAGTAGATTTCCAAGAAGATGGAAGAAGAGACCCCTGGTCCTGGAAAGACTGGATGTAGGGGAATACCAGGACAGAGAAGTGAGAGGGGGTTGAATTAGGAAAAGAGGGAGGGAAGGGGGCTTATGGGACTTTCGGGGAAGGAGGAAACGGGAAAGGGGAAATGATTTGGAATGTAAATAAAAAACTTAGAAAAGAAATAAAAAGAAAAAATATACATTACTTTACTTGAATAGTTATTATTAAGTAAATAATTGGTAACTTTCTATTCACTGTGTAATCAAATACTTACAAAAGTTGAATGGACTGAGCAAGGCCAGATAATACATTTCTATAGCCCCAGATGGAAGGATTTCCCCACTGGATCTGTGTATCTGACTGGAGAAACACACACATTTAAGACAGGTTTTAAGAATCCTGTGAGAGTGAAACAAAGTAAATGAAATGTAACCTACAGTGTCCTTGGAAAGAGGAGTATACCCTGTGAGTTTAGCTAAATCAAATTTACACCTAAATAAAGAAATCTCTGTGGAAGAACAGGAATAAATCAACATTTCAACAATATATCATATCCAAATATAAACCAGAACTCGCTGAACTATGAAGAAATGAAGAGATACTAGCCACTCTCAAGAAAAAGGATGCATGTGGAAACCAAGCATTCAGTATTGCAGCAAGGACTGAGGAAGAGATCATAAGCCACCATCTCTGGGGAATGAACTACATGCAGGCTATGGCTTCTAGGGGAGAGAGATGCTATTCTCATCAGGAAGAGGCATTGCTAGGTTGCCCAGGCCTCAGGGATCAGCTTTGCACATATCTGTATACTGGCAACTCAAATTGGACTCACACTAAGTTGTACATGATAGGTAGACAGACAGATGGACAGACAGACAGATGGAGAGATGATAAATTGCCAGAAAACGCCTTGAAGAAAGGACTATGGAAGGACAGAGAAAGTATGTATTTGAGAAGGGATATATGTGCGTATGCTGAAAATGCATACGTTCACGTGTGAAATTCTCAAAATAAAAGGTGAGAAAAGAGAAAAGGAAACTCCTTGAAAATGTAAAGGAACATATATTTTTCGGTGAAAACTATGACAAAATTCTAGCCAAGAAATGGAAACTATGTAAAAACATCAAGACTACATCTCAAAAAATATTTGGCTCCTAATAGTGTAGGAAAAATGGGCACTTCTTAGAGAATAGTCAATGAAAAATGTTGTTTCTACCTGCCCCACTGATGGGGGATTAGATATAGCTTTAAACAGAAATTTAAATCTCAATAAAATAAAATTAAAATTTTGTAAAAAGAATTAAATTACTTTTCAAAACTTACTGAACCTTCAGATTTATTAGTAAATAATGGTCTTATCATTTGTTTAAAAGTCGTTCATTTTATAATCTCTTCCTACCATTAAGCCTTGATGAAGTTTCTCTTGGTTATCTACTTTTATACCCATGAATCCAAGCAGGCAAAAAATATATAATAAGTCAAAGTTAAACATGTCAGTTAAAGTAGTCCACAAATCTTTAATAAAGGTCCCTTATTTTCTTGGTTCTTCATATTGGGTTTATTATCTGCCACCTGGTAAAGAAGGAAATAAAATTTGCCTTCCTAAAATAAATATTGCAGGGAGAAAAAACATAACACATGAGAATTATTGGAGAAATAAAAATACTCATCTAAATTCAGAAGTACAAATACCGTCTTTATTTCTATTCTTCACTGTGTTAGAATTCCTGTCATGTGCAATCATTATGAAGGCATGGGGTAGACACAAATCTCTTTCATATATATATATGAAATCTCTTTCATATATATATATGCATATATATGCTTCATGATATATCTATAATGGACTTAATTATGCAGTTTGAAAATTGAAAATTACTGTGTGATAAAAATAAAATACGGAATTTGAGAGATGACTCAGTGGTTAAAAGCATCAGGGGTTTTTTTTCCATTGAACTTCAGTTTTATTTCTATCTAGCACCCACATAGTGTCTCACACACATCTGTTTCTCCATTCCCAGAGGATCCTATATCCTGTCTCTGCAAATGTACGTAATGCATAGGCACACATGTGGTCAAAGCATGGAAATACATAGAATCGGTTGAAAACAAAGTAAATAATTTAAAATTTATACTGAAGCACACATTTCATTAGTAACTCATTTATGGACACTCAAGTTCCTTAGTATATTAAAAGAGCAATTAATTTCATTTAAAACTTCTAATTTAGTGTGTAGTAGTCCGGATTGATTAAAAGGAATTTCTAAAATATATCTTGAGACTTTACAAGAATTCATTCAAATGAAATTATAATGATAATAAAAGTTCCTGCACAAGGTATTGATTTCCTATGAACATCATTACAGCAACTTACAGTCAATATCCATCCCTAGACAAATACACTCCAGCTTTGCTCAAGAAGGTGAGGAGGTATGATCCAGTCTTCCTCACAGTTACTTCCCAAGTGCATGAACCTGATCTATAGAAACACTGTTTGTTAGAGTTGATCCAAGCAGAATGGTGAAGATTCAGTGTCATTATCATCAAAGTAGAGTTAATTTCCATGCAAAAAAAGTTATATAATAGGTAGTACTTGAAATGCATAGAAAAACCTTAAAGGGAGAGAAGGTAATTAAATTTCTACAACAGAGGACTGAAAGAAGTAAAATGTCAGTAAAGTTCATGAACTCCAATTGTTTATGCAGTTAATCTTCTACAGCAGAGACACCGTCAAAATAACATACTTCCTAGTAGTCAGGCATGGTGACACATAGCTGTAATCCCATCATTTTAGAAGGTACAGCTTGAGGATAGGATGTGTCTTTCTGGACTCGTTTTAGTGGAGGGAAAGAACCACCAGCTGTCAGTTGCCCTCTGAAGTCCACACATTCAGCATGACACTGTGGAGGAGTTCACTCCTCTGTGTGTACACAAACATCCACTAACAGCTAACTAACAACAACTATCTAAACAAACAAATAAATACCAAGATATTCAATATCTTCCCAGAAATCTTAAAATCTGCTTTCAAATTTCCATATCAAATAGAAAACCAAGGTTACTCATTTGTTCATAACCCCTTTTTCAGCAAATGTGGCAAAAATTCATGAAACTGCAGCCTTAATTTGAGTTTTCCATAATTTCAGATTCATTTGGAATAATTATCATTTGAAACATTGTATTTCTGTCTTAGTTTTCACCTTGAAACGCTTGCTTAACTCATTTAAATGAATGGATATGTCCACTCAAAATTCTAATCTATAAGCCAGGATTCTTCATGGTTGAAATTGTGTTTTGATAGCATAATATGACAGGAGAATATTTTAAAAGTCATAAAAAACATCTTTCCCATTTGTCTTCAGTTCAATGTAGCTTGTTTTGGAAAGGTAAATCATGTCACCACAGTGTGTGTGTGTATGTGTGTGTTTGTGTGTGTGCGTGCGTGCATGTGTGTTTATATAGGTATAGGCATATGTATGTATGAATACTGCACATGTGTATACATGCATATAGAAACCCGAAATTGATATCAGATGCTTTCCGTAACTACTCTCCACCTTATTGTTTTAAACAGGATTTATCAGTAAGTCTGGAGATCACCTATTTATCTAGACTGGATGACAAGCTAGTCACAGGGATCCTGATGCTCCCATCTCCAGAGCATTGAGATCACAGGTACTCTTCACATTTCAGGTCTTAGGTCTTGCTCATCCAGAACTCCAACAGAAAATCCAGTTGATTAACCCAGAGTCAACACTTTTAAGGAATCCTGAAACTAATAGCAATTCAAACCTTTGGTCCTATGAAACTCAGTCTTTGTGACATAAATAATATTCAACATACTTTAAACACTTCTGTTCCTAAATGGGTTTCATGTACTATACAATGCTACCTTCCTAACCATGAGTTTGGAGTAGGAACTGCATATTTTACTGCTTCATAAAATTTCTTGATATAATAATGTCTTTTATGATACTAAAAAGTCTATTTTTTAGTAACAGTAATAGAAAGCTCAGTTGATAAACAACTGCCTTGAAAGCATGGTGGGAAACACTTTTAATTAGAGTATTTGGGGAGGAAGAGGCTGGGGCACTTGTGCAACTTGCTGAACAGTGAACTTTGTCCATTTAGTGACCTTCAGAGCAATAAAAGACTGTGTTTCAAGCAAGCATAGTGAGTGGTGTCTGAAAAACAATAGCCAAGGTTGCCCTTTGGTCTCACAGGCACACATGGTCCCCCCCTATCAATTGACCTGTTGAGCTGAGTCATATTTTCAGGACCCTGTTGTCATTGTCACAAAAACAAAGAATTCAAAACTAGTCATCCTAAGTTCCAAAATTATTTAACTGATTTTAGAGCTTCTGCAATTTCCTTATCTGTAATATGGAGATACACAGATTTTAGAAGTACTCTACCCCATCTCACTCCAAGAAGACAGACAACCTTTCAGAGGAAACTACATCTGATTGCTTACTGTGCACTGCTTAATTAGTTCACAATAAGAAAGGAGAGTTTGCTAGTTGTCCTATTAAATATGTGACTATATAACTGGCTTTTAAATTTTAAAAAAAGACACATTTAAGAAGAAAGACATTTCTTAAATTCTTCTGTTTTGACTTTATGACATAATCTTGATGCACACCAGATTTGACAGGATGTTTTTGTTTAGGATGCCTTTTAAAATTGTGGTCTTTGCAAACTTATACAAATTATCGACAAATTAAGCATGGTGCCTTAAAATTTCCTTCAACAGAAATGTCTTCAGCTGCCTACTCTTTGTTGAACAATCTTCCTTTTTCCATAATTTAGAAAAATTATTTATTTATTCATTTTATGCATAAGGGAGTTTTGTCTGCATGTACACAAGTGAAACACATATCTGGATGGTTCCTATTGCCCAGCAAGGCTAGGGGGCAAGACTTAAATACATAGGGATTGGAATAATGTATAATTGTGTGGATGTTGAGAATCATACCCAGATCCCCTGGAAAAGTAGCTAGGTCTCTGATTTGCTATGTTAACTCTCTAAATCCTTCATTATTTTTTGAAAAGAGATATTGTGAGGGGTTGAATAGCTATGACCCCCGTAGACTCATGTGCTTGAATACTTGAGCCATAGGGCGTCACACTGTTAGGAGGTATGGCCTTATTGTAGTAGGTGTGGCCTTTTTGAGGAAGTGCATCATTATGGGGGTGGGATTTGAAGTCTCCCATGCTCAAGCTATGCCCATGGTGGTACAAAGTCTTCTTATTCTGTCTGTGGATCAAGATGTAGAACTCTTAGCTCCTCTTCTAGCAGCATGTCTGCCTTCATGTTGCCGTATTTCCCACCATGAAAATAATGCACTAAACATTAGAAACTTTAAGCCCATACCAATTAAACCCTTTTCTTTACAAGAAAGGCATGGTCATAGTGTCTCTTCAGAGCAATGAAACCCTAACTAAGACAGATGTTCACTTCCCCTTGCTTTTTATTTTATTTTAATTAACTTATAATTACACTACTTTCCAACCCTCTTCCCTTCAAACTCTTCATGTCCTTTCACTCCCATTCAATTTCATTACCTATTTTTAAAGTATTATTTTACATACTGAAACAAATATACAAATCCAAAAGCCTCTTCTGATCTCAATAGGCACATGCATTCATATAATACACATGTGTGTTCAGGCACACATACATACATGTAACAAAACAACAACAATATCGACAAATACACTTTACTGTGCTTGAGTAGACTTTTAAAGTAAAATTCACATTTGGGTAAAAATACTTTAAATATGGTTTTTGAAATATTTGTGCTCATGCACACAAACATACATGTTACAACAGCAACCACCATAACAAAAACCAATTCATTATCCTTGAGTAGTGATTAAAAGTAAAACTCATATTTGGATAAAAATACTTGAAATAAGATTTTTGATTTATAAACTCTACAAAAATATTGGAGAGCTATTTTTGTTTTTGTTTTTGTTTTCTGAAGGGAAATAGAGGAGGAATAGATGTGGGGGGAGAAGGCATGTAGCTGACTGGAAGTAATTAAGGGGGAGGGAAACTGGTTAGGATGCATTGTATGAGAGAAGAATCCATTTTCAATTAAAAAACGAATTGGATATGTAGCTGTGTGTTATGCTTATATCACTTCATGTAATTTATTTTTTATTAAAATCAGTCTGTCATTTGATATGGTTTGTCAAAAGTTAACTATAAATATTCATTTATTCTCCTCTCACAAAAGACCATTTAAAGGAATAAGAATAAAACTTTAGTCTCTTTTCTCATATCCTCTCCTTAATACAAACACTTTATCTTTCTTCTAGTCCAGTGTACATTAACACATCAATAGGCTAGTTTGGTTTATTTTCCATCTTAATATGATTAATGGAACTCTGTTTATATATTTTTCTATTGCTGTTTCTAACTCTTCTGCTTGCCAATTGTGCTGTTTGAAGTCAACATCTCCTCCATCTGCCCTAATGTTTAGTATTCGTGTCCCAGCTGCGCTAATTATATTAATTGCCCAGTTTTTAGTGAACTTCTTTACTTGGAATTATTCTGTTTTAAAGTATCATGAACTACTTATATAAAAACCATTCTAGCTTCAACACTTCTAGAGTTAAGTTTAAAAACAAAACATTTGCACTTTTTGTCTTTTTTGACTTATAGTACTTAAATGAGTCCAACAAAGCATTTTATCCAATTAGTATTCCAGAAATTGGATTATGTTTTTAAAGACTCACATCCTTTAGAAACAGTACATTAACAGCCAGTTTGAAGTAGAATGTATGGATTTAAGAAAAAGCATGGAGAAGAATGTTCAGATAAAGACTTCAGGTCACAGCTTGTTTCTTATTTGATCTAATAGTGCTAAACATGTGAACAAATCTCCTGACTTTCAATTTTCTACTACATATATTTTATTTTATATTTATAATTTTATTTTACATTTGTAATAATTTAACATATAATATTCTTAATTTATATGCAGGCATATATATAATATGTATATGTATATATTTGAGTCTTAGAAAAGACTTTCAACTTTGACATTATTGGGATATTGTGATTTGGGGTACTCCAAGAGATGGCCTAAATATGTATTCATTATGGGATGAACAAAAAGCATAGGAAGTCAGCAGTGTATATTTTGATTTAAAGTATGGACATTCCATAATTTACAAATAATAGACTCATGACAGTTAATTTTCACTAACAATTTGAGCAGATTTTGAGTCATTTAAGGGACATACCTCTGGAGATGTCTGTGAGAAAACTGCCAGAGAAATTTAACTAAGGAGAAAAGACCCACTGGGAATCTGAGCAATTCCATCCCACGGGCTGAGGTCCTAAACTGAATAAAATGTAAAGAAACCAAAAAGCAAGGTGAACACCAGGATTTTTCTCTATGTCCATTGACTACAGATGGAATGTGACCCATTACCTAACATTGTCATCACTAAGCCTTCCTGACCATGATGGAATATATTTTTTTTTATTTTCTATATTTTTTTTATTTACATTCCAAATGATTTCCCCTTTCCCGGTTCCTCCCTCCCAGAAAGTCCCATAAGCCCTCTTCCCTCCCCCTGTTCCCCATTCAACCCCCTCTTGTTTCTCTGTCCTGGTATTCCCCTACATCCAGTCTTTCCAGGACCAGGGGTCTCTCCTTCCATCTTCTTGGAAATCTATTGATATGTGAATTGTGTCTAGGGTATTCCGAGATTCTGGGTTAATAACCCCTTATCAGTGACTGCATACCATGTGTGTTCTTTTGGGATTGTTTACCTCACTAAGGATGATATTTTCCAGTTCTGACCATTTGCCTAGGAATTTCGTGAGTTCATTGTTTTTTATTGCAGAGTAGTATTCCATTGTGTAAATATACCACATCTTCTGAATCCATTCCTCTGTTGAGGGACATCTGGGTTCTTTCCAGCTTCTGGCTATTATAAATAAGGCTGCTATGAACATAGTAGAGCATATCCAATATATACAAAGAACTCAAGAAGTTAGACTCCATAGAGTCAAATAACCCTATTAAAAAATGGGGTACAGAGCTAAACAAAGAGTTCTCACCTGAAGAATATTTAATGGCTGAGAAGCACCTAAAGAAATGTTCAACATCCTTAGTCTTTAGGGAAATGCAATCAAAACAACCCTGAGATTCCACCTCACACCAGTCAGAATGGCTAAGATCAGAACCACGGAAGACAGGTATTGGCGAGGATGTGGAGAAAAAGGAACACTCCCCCACTGCTGGTGGGATTGCAAGCTGATGGAATATATTCTTTCAAACTGTTAGTCAAGATAAACATTTTTTTCCTTAAGTTGCCCTTATTATATAGTTTTAGGAAATTTAATAAAGTAAATATAGAAGTTCTCAAGCATTTTCTTAAAAAAATATGATCAATAAACAAATCAATACATTTGACAGTGTAAGACAGCTAAAGAAGAATTTAGTTTGACAATATCACAGACAGAAGAGATACACAAACCAGAAGCATAACTTCATGCCGTATTCTTTATTTCCTTTTGAAGTACACAATAGATGGTCTTACCAACTCACAGCTTCTGTTGAGAGTGAGGAAGGTTTGAATTGTTTGTCACACGAAACTCCCTGCTCATAGGTTCTAAATGGAAATTAAAATGCTTCTTGATTATTACCTGCCCATGCTGGTAACAACTAGTGTTTTGCCCAAACAAAACACAGCCCAGTTTCTGGAACTTGATGTTAATTCTTCATATGACAAATAGAAATGCCAGAATTCTTATGTTCCCTGTCTGTACTCTTTCATTTAAAAGGTAGAAAAACAACCCTGAGATTCCATCTCACACCAGTCAGGATGGCTAAGATCAAAAACACAGGAGACAGCAGTTGTTGGCGAGGATGTGGAGAAAGAGGAACACTCCTCCACTGCTGGTGGAATTGCAGGCTGGTACAACCACTCTGGAAAGCAGTCTGGCGGCTCCTCAGAAAACTGGGCATGACACTTCCGGAGGATCCGGCTATACCACTCCTGGGCATATACCCAGAGACTTTACCTGCATGCAATAAGGACACATGCTCCACTATATTCATAGCAGCCTTATTTATAATAGCCAGAAGCTGGAAAGAACCCAGATGTCCCTCAACGGAGGAATGGATTCAGAAGATGTGGTATATTTACACAATGGAATACTACTCTGCAATTAAAAACAATGAATTCACGAAATTCCTAGGCAAATGGTCAGAACTTGAAAATATCATCCTTAGTGAGGTAACCCAATCACAAAAGATCACACATGGTATGAAGTCACTGATAAGGGGATATTGACCCAGAATCTCAGAATACCCTAGACACAATCAGCATATCAATAGATTTCTAAAAAGATGGAAGGAGAGACCCCTGGTCCTGGAAAGACTGGATGTAGGGGAACGCCAGGACAGAGTAATGAGAGGGGGTTGAACGGAGAAAAGAGGGAGGGAAGGGGGCTTATGGGACTTTCGGGGAGGGAGGAAACGGGAAAGGGGAAGTGATTTGGAATGTAAATTAAAAAAATAAAATAAAATTAAATTAAAAAAAAAAAAAATAAAGTAACAAAATAAAAAAAAAAAAAAAAAAAAAATAAAAGGTAGAAAAGTCATGAAAATTGGTGCCGATGAAATTTCATTGAATGTGCTTAGATAACTTCCTTCTTAGACAAAGAACCATTTGAGCGGGAAGGTGACTTTTTCCTCTTTTTGTTTTGATATTGTAACCTTAGTTGTGCTAGTCAGCTTTTCTCTTGCTTTTACAACACTTAAAAAGAGCAAGAAGTTAATTCTAGAGAAATTAACTCAGGCCTGTGGTGGCCTTGAAACCTCCTCTTTCTGTAATGCTCATTATATGAGAAAACCTTTGAAAGCCATTTTAGCCCCAGTCTTTGTTAGTTAGCATCCTGACTGATAAGTAATTTGGAAATGGAAAGTGGGTTGGTGTAATTAAGAGATTCTAAAATAAGGAACTGGCAGAGTGGGAGATGTAAAATAGAGAAACTTAACTAATCCAGGCTGCAAAAGTTGAGGGGCTTAATGAAGCAGTGACCTTTTGATTATTTTACTGATACATCTCAAGATACGAAATAGCCCTTGAATTTGCAGCATTATAGAAAACAGAGGAATATTGTTACTTTCTGTGTGTTTCTTGCAGCTTTCTGTTGGGTTTTACAGAAGAGTTAACCCTTGTCTGGAGTCACCTGGTCTAAAGAAGTGTATCCATTGTAAGGGAAGTATTTCCGATCCCTTAACATAATATCCAGCAATTAGTAGTCTGAACCTACTTTACAGGACCATAAACAAACTGGGCTATCCTCAATTTGGTTATGGTGCTTTTAATATTTTGGGGGTTCAAAGAAGTAATTTTTAAAAACAATAGTGATTTTCCAGTGCTTGTTCATACTAGGAAAACTAAAGTTGACCACCCTCTAGGGATTCCTCAAAATGTTTTCAATATGTTGAAGCGAAAAGATACCAGTTGGTTTTTTTGCTTTGTTTTGTTTCGTTTTTCAGTTTCAAAATGAGTTTTCTTGAGGTTCACCTACCACTTGAATACTAAGCTGTCTGAGAACACAAAGGTGAGAGAATGATTTTAATAAAATTATAACAATAGAAACTTCTAATATATTCTTCTCATTGGCCACATCCCTAATCTTTTCTCATTTGAACTCATTAGAAGGGCAAAGGTCATATATTTTCTGAAAGAGACTGGCCTGTTTCACACTGAGACTACTATAGAAGACAGCACTGCATATCATCATTCAGTTAATTTGGGGCTATATAGACTGTCTTTTAACCAATAGAGGTAAGTAAATTTAAATTATATCCACTCATATCCAGTCATCAAATGTGCTATGCTTTCTTCAAGCCTAGCTTCTACTCATGTAGCCGAGACTGATCCAATATGCTGATATGCCAGACTGAAGAGCAGGTCCTTGAAACTCTACTGCAAGCGAGTGACCCAGAGAAGCCTGCAATCTCCCTTCATCCATGCTTAAGTGCTGAGAGTTACTTACATTTTACTGAGCCACTAACATAAAGGGATTTTTTTTCACTTAAACAACAGAAATTTTTATTAATATAATACTAGTATTATATAATACTATGGTTGATTTTTATAAATCCTTCTCCTTAAGTAAAATAATTTATTCTTTTCCTATTGCTAGGTTCCCAACTCTTCTAAGATGTTGGTGAATTTCAAACTCCATGCGTCATTTCCACATCTTGTTTCCTTTGCAAACTTGTAAAATTTGATTGTCCTTTTTGCTACTTCAAGACAGATTCATTACTCCCATCACCATGTTGATTCCCTTGTTAAATGGTATCATCCAATGCTCATGAAGTGAATAAATTTCTAAGTGATTACATTCTACTAAATATTTTTTTAGGAAGATTATCAATGATCTCAAATAAACTAAAGGCTTAGCAAATAGAACATTTTAATAGGAATTTAATATCCATCTTCATGCTTCTCCTTTCTATTGAGGAGATTCAACAATCTTTCTGACACATATTTTTCAAGACCATATTCTAGCACTTAACCTAGAAATCAGTAGGTAGTACAACAGAGACAACCTTCTTCTGGAGGGACTGAGGCCTTGGGATTTATGGTAATTGTATGGCAAATCATCCTCATAATCATAAAATGAATATTTGGATGATGCTGCTGAAATTCATAACTTAATACTGCAGTTTAATCCTACCTAATTCTTGAACCTAGGTTATTAAGATACAGTTCTGCCACAGACGTTTTTGGGGTATTGGGTTTCAGAGGATAAGGGATGTTTTAATGAGACAGGTCATATGTAATCTAGGCTGTCTAGAAGCTTGTTTAGAAGTGTAGGCTTTCTTCAAACTTGTAATCCACCTGCTTTAGCTTCCTAAGTATTCGGATTACAGTGTGCACTACCTGTAAAAAGTCCTCATAGGGCTTTTTCTAAAATAGCTGCTTTAGATTCCCAAATGTCAAAGAATCAAAGAAGAACACTACAAAACACCTTTGAACCACACAAAGACGATGAGCTATATCTATTAGACATAAAAAATGAAGGTGGAAATTATAAATTACAGATGAAGCAAATACAAAATTTTTTCTTGAGTTTAATATTTAAATCTTAGAAAAAATACTGAAATAATGTAAGTCCAAGCCTTAGAATGGCTATTGGCATTTTTTTTTGAATAGTGTGGATGGGGACTTATATAAAAACATCCTGGTAGAGTGGTGTTACAGTCTCTATTGGATTCTTACACAGGCTGGCATGAAGTTACCATTAATTGCTTAAGGGCTCTATAGCCCTTTTATTGCATTTATTGAAAGGAGTGTTTGAGAAATGCCTATCTAACTCTAGTGAGCTGAGTAGGTTAAATAAAGCTTAAACAATGCTTTTTCCATCTCAAGCATCTGAGTTACTCGGCAGTTTTTGGGATCAGAGTGAGACCCCAGAGAAAAGAGTCAACAAAACTAAGCCATAAAATCAGGAAGGCATTGAATGTTTAGATTCAAGACTAGACCCAGGGAAAATAGAATGCAGACCTTTAAAATAAATACTTCCTGCTACAATGCAAAACCAATTCACAAGCATTTTGCTGAGGTTGCAGAAGAGGGACATTGTGAAAATTTTAGGCAGGAGGCATGATTTTTCAAAGTAGTATAATTGATTGTTTTCTATTAAGATTATTGATGTGTTATTGTTAGTCTTATGACCTTCTCCTTTGCAAAGATCCTAAAGAATTTGCACATTACTTATGGGTGCCTATCTATATATTCTCTAAGTCTTTTTCTGATCTGAGTTTTTCCCAAGCCACTGACAGCTATGAGGACTGAGAGGTTCCATCTTCAGCACTTTATGCCAAATCTGCATTCCTCTTCATCATACTGCTTTTTAAAAAGAATCCCATCATGCTTTCCCATTAAAACAAACTCTATCAAAAGAATATTTGTAAACATTAAAATATCAAGTTCTGCTTGGAAATAGCAGAAAAATAGCAACACAGGAATAAAATAGAACACATTAACCATATACAAACATTATATACATACACATATACACATCATATACACATATACACATACATGCATATACACATATACACATGCATATATGTACATACACACATACACTCATATACACATATATACATATACACATATGCTTATACATTTTCTCTCCCATCTATCCACCACACACTGGCTCATCATAGGGGCACACTTTCACCCTCTGGCTGTCTTCTCCCTACCTGTGCCCAATTTATGCATTTTAAGCTCATGTATTTTCAAATCCATCTTATATTTTTATCACAAATTAACTTAAATTATACATGTACTTTTCTCAAATGTAACCAAGGAATATTCTACATTCTTAAATTATTGACTCTTTCTTACTAGACTTATCCCTTTTTTTCCAACACAAGTTCAAACATTCCTTCTCATCTGGGGATAGAATTTTAAATGAATATTATAAGAGACAACTACTTTATTTTTTATATTGCATTTCCTGATTGCTGTAGTCAAGTCAATACTTTGTCGATGGTAATATATAATATTATGCTTACATAAGAAATGTAATAACCATATGCATACCTACATATTCCTTATTTTTATATATTATTAAATATTTTGATGACTGTCATTTTCATATCTTTATGTTTCCCTTTTCTCATTTCATATACACTTGGAGTTGTAGACTATCTCTTAAATTTTAAAGTACATCTGAAATATTATTTAGATGTCATTCAAAAATATGCAAATGTATATAAGTATCAGCCTAAAATGTCTACTTTTAAAAATATTTTCTTAATTCTACCATTTTTAAAAATCAAATTCTTAAAAATTTGAATCCTTGTCTAATTGCCTGCTTGTAAAAAACAAATGTGTTTACTTTCACATTTATATCTATAAATTAACTGTGAATGACTTGTATATATATGCTTTGAATGAAGAGCTTAATTTTTTTAAGTTCAGCTAATCTTTTTGTTACTCTTGGCTCAGTGATTTTGTGTTGTTTGATTATCAAGTTATTGTTATTTGAAAATTTTTCTGTAGAAAATTTTTAGTGTAGTTTTTTTCTTTGCAATTACAGAATGTCTACTTGATTCTATTAAAGTTTGTCCTTCTGAGTTAGGTATCCAAGCTTCTAAAATGGCTTCCATTGATTTACTTTGTTTAATTAAGTGGTCATGGATTCTCTTCATTGGTATGCCATGTGATTTTGTTTTAATAAAATCTGGTGTTTTTTATTCTTTGGAAAATGGCCATTTAAATTTAGGTCTTGTCTTCAAATATCCTTCCCCAGGATTTGATGCCTTCTTTGTTACTATGGTAATCTATTTATTAATGGCTTTCCAAAATATTAGAGAAGACTGAAATCTTTTTCACATGTAATGGAGGCAGCCCTGCTTTTTCCTTTGTGTCCATACTGTGTCATGAAAAATAAGTCTTTGAAGATTAGGAACCAACAAAAAAGAGAAACAGAGGAACAAGTAACAATGACAAAACAACAACTCCTCTTCCCAGTGTTTACATCAGCTTACTTCTCTGTTCACTCAGAAACGGAAGCAAGCTTACACTGAGCCAAGGAGTTAACCGGAAATGAAAAGTTACTTGATATGAGTCTTAGTCTAGTTGATATTCCTCAATATTCATGGTGCATTTCATAAACCACAAAAATCCAATCTCTCCAAAATAAAAATAAATACAGGAAAAGTATGAACTTTTGGTTTTAAAGCTGGCCTGGCCACAATCCTCCTGGTTTAATCTTCCTTGCTCTAGGTATACAGAAACCTTACAGGGATCTCTCACAATGAACAAACTAGACCATACTTTAGATTTCTGCTTCAAAGAATTGGAATGCTGATTATTGTTTTATTTAACTGTTTTCTTTAAACCCTTTGCTCATGCATCTGAAAATGTTTCTCAGGTGTCTAACAAATTAGATTTTGAAAGTTTTATGCATATATTACATATATTTATGCACATATATACATATTATCATGTCTAAAACATCACACCAAGGACTGCATATATGTGTGCATGCACACGTGTGTGTGTGTGTGTGTGTGTGTGTGTGTGTGCATGTGATGATAGAACTGGCTATCTGCCATTTTGCCTTCACTTTGTCTATATTTTCTCTTCAAGGAGAGGTTCAAAATATGTTGTTCGTGAGCCTATGTTCAGACAAAGGGACAAAATGTAGACTGATTTGTGATACACATTACAGTCATGAGACAAGATTGCACCATCCAACTATCCAGGTACCTTGGAGGTACCCATGCAGCAAACGCTATGTGATTTCATCAACTAGATCCCAGAAGAGAAACAAATTTTCTTGACTGTAATCTAGTAGTGGTTGGAAATGTCCTAAACTACACCTCTACATATGCCCTTTGATGGGGGAATATGTGGCTATCTCTACACTTCCTCAGATTTCCATCAATAGATGCTTTTAGGAATGTGGAAAGGTAGGTAGACAAAAGAACTTTGTGTCATACATCTAGCATTCAAATATTGACTTTACCTTTACCTATGGTAAATTGAGTAGACTGTTTAATTAAATCCATTTCTGAAATTGTTCACTGAGTTTCATTTACAAAATGTTTCAACACGTTCAATCTGAATGCATGACTTGGTTTACTAAAATTGGTTATTTTTATTATTACTGTTAGTGTAAAATTAAGCCTATTCCTAAACTCCTGAGAAAGGAAACAGCAGGTGGTTTGCAGGTTTCTCTAGTAGTTTCCATATGTCTTCCTTTTCTCTGGATGATGTCCTTTTATTTGTAGTCAACATCTGAATACTGTCCCATTCATATTTTAAAAGGTCATAGTTTAAATAGATAATAGTCCTGCGTATAATATTTTAGACATGATATCATAGAATATTGATCTAGAAAGAGTTGTTTAGGTAGTTGTCATAGTTAGGGTTTCTATTACAGTGAAAAGATACCATGACCACAACTCTTATAAGGGAAAACGTTTCACTGAGGCTGGCTTACAATTTCAGAAGTTTATTCCATTATCAACGTGGCTGGAAGCACGGCAGCATGCACACAGACATGGTGCTGTAGGAGCCGATAGTTATACATCTTGATCTGCAGGCAGCAGAAGGCAGTGTGTCAGATTAGCTTGAGCGTACATGTATAAGGCTTCAAAGCCACTCCCCACTGTGACACACGTTGTCAAAGGGCTCTACTCTTTATGGATTGGAACCAAGTATAGCATTGGTCTCTGTGTATTCTCAAAAAAATAAATAAGTTCCTATGTTGCTTAGGCAACTACAACCAAGACTTCTTTTATTTTAAAGTAATATGACAATTTCAATGCTATAGAATCTGTTTTAGGGTACTGGACATGGAAACAAAAAAAATCTCAATCTGCTGCACATCAAGTATGCCACCCATCTGGTTATAAGCAGAGGAGACACCAACTCTTTGAACTGGATGGTAAAATAGGCAAACCCTTGCTCCTCTTGACTTAGGCAGCAGTCATACACGGCAGAGAGAAAACATTAATGGCTGAAAGGTATGTACATAAGAGAGGTAAGATCACTATCTCCTCTGACTCCTTGTTACTTTCAGCAAGGTTTCATAAATAACGAACTCAACTCGCATCAAGCTTATATTATCTGCAAGCAGTGATATTAAGTAAGCCACTTCAAGTTTGTTTCAGGCTTCCTAAACAGGCAAATCACTGCATCCGAAGCATTTTTAGAGGCCTTACATTAACTTTTCACTGTCAATACTAAGAGGCAAGCTAGTGTGAAAGAGCAGTTTAAGAATATTTTCTTCTAACGTAAACATAACATTTTAAAGCACTATAAGATGGAATTAGATTGAAAAATGCAAGATGTGAGAGGAAGAAAAAAATGAACTGCAAACACTTGTTATATCAAAGTTCCAATAGAACTACTATGCACCAGAAGGAAATAGGTTTTATTTGTTTGTTTGTTTGTTTTGTTTTTTCCTTTTATTGGATATTTTCTTTATTTACATTTCAAATGTTATCCTCTTTCCAGGTCTCCCCTCCAGAAACTCCCTATCACATTCCCCCTCCTCCTATCTCTATGAAGGTGCTCCTCCACCTATCTACCCACTCCTGCCTTACTGCCATGACATTCCCCTACACTGGGGCTTTGAACCCCCTCAGGCTCAAGGGCCCATCCCCCCACTGATGTCCAACAAAGTCTTCCTTTGCCATATATGAGGCCAGAGCCATTGGGTTCCTCCATGTGTACTCTTTGCTTGGTGGTCCATTCCCTGGGATCTCTGTAAGATCTGTCCTGTTGACATTGTTGCTTCTCCCATCATGGGGCTACAAACCCCCTCACCTCTTTCAGTCCCTTCTCCAACTCCATCACTGGGGACCCCGCACTCAGTCCAGTAGTTGGCTGTGAGCATCACCTTCTGTATATGTCAGGCTCTAGAAGAGCCTCTCAGGGGACCGCTATATAAGGATTCCATCAGCAACCATTTCCTGGCATCCACAATAGCGTCTGGGTTTGGTGACTATATATGGGATGGATTCCCAGATGAGGCAGCCTCCAGATGGTTTTTCCTTCAGTCTTTGTTTCACACTTTATCTCCATGTTTCTTCCTGTGAGTATTTTGTTCTCCCTTCTAAGAAGCACTGAAGCATCCTCACTTTGGTCTTCCTTATTCTTGCACTTCATACGGTCTGTGAATTGTTTCTTGGGTATTCAGCACTTTGGGGCTATTCTCTACTTATCAGTGAATACATACTGTGTGTGTTCTTTCATGATGGGGCTACCTCGCTCAGAATCTTTTCAAGTTCCATCCATTTGACTGTGAATTTCATGAAGTCATTGTTTTTAATAGCTGAGTAGTACTCCATTGTGTAAATGTACCACATTTTCTGTATCTATTCCTCTGTTGAGGGATATCTGGAAATAGGTTTTAGGACCAGGTGTCATCAGGAACACCTTCTATTGCCAGCATGAAAAATAACCATGGAGAGACATTAGAGGAAAGAAAATCATCCCAAAGACTAGATAATGAGCCAATGAGGAAGACTGACAGCATCTCCTGAGAGTGATAAGGACAAGAGATAATATACTCAAAATTTCATTTACTGTCTTAGGATTTTATTATTCCTGCCTACAAGGATTTCACTGTTTCAATTGGCTTACACTTCCAAATGAAATCTTTATATCATTCTTGCTATTTCTTATCTTATACATGCATTTCAGGCAAGCAAGCTATTGTTAAATTAAGTTGCCATAACATAACTATATCTAGCCATAATATAACAAACTTTATCTAGACCTTGCTGTGGAGTTCAGGAAGCATTAAAAGTTCCCGAATGTTGAGGGAGAGATACAACTATGCACATTTCTTTGAATTTACATCATTCTACGTATAAATTCATGACAACACATTATCAGTGAAAATCCTGAACAGTTAATTATTCTTTAAAATGTACTATAGACACTGCCTCCCCTCCCCCCCCATTTTGATAGGTAGAAAATAGATGGGATAGTAGAAGATACAGCAGCCACTTTTCATCAGAAAAAAAACTGTAGGGAAGGATGGTGAATCAAGAAGCAGAAGACCAGCTTTAGCCTACTGATTGAGGACTAGTTTTCTTGGACAGAAATTATCTTTCATTTAAGATATTTTTAGCCTGTGTTGAGTGTGGCCAAATTAATCCAATGAATCCAATGAATCTATTTTGTTACATGAGCAAAAAATTGAGTGAAAGTAATAATTATACATAATATCTTTTCTATTTAACAAAATTAAGGAAAGGCTGGGCATGGGGTGACTCACTTGTCATCTCATATCATGGGAGAGTGAGACAGGAGGAGCAAGCTTAAGTTCAAGGACAGCTGAGGATGTATAGTAAACTCAAGCATGCTGAGCTCACAGTAAGAGACCCTATCCTAAAATCAGTACGAATAAGAAGAAAGAGTAAAAGAAAATGGGAGAGAGACTTATATTTACCCTGAAAAGCTGTATATTAAACTCCCTCAATGTGGAAGCCTAATCAAGTGCTTTGCTCATTTATGTATGTTATTATTTTGCTTATCTTTAAAGATATTTTGTATATTAAATTATAAAATATGCAATTGTTTCATGGTCTTGTTCGAATGGGTTGTCGGTGCTTCTCTCTTTTAAACTTTCAAAAATGTAAAATGTATTCAATGTAAAATGTAAAATTTATTCAAATTACTACCCTTTTGTCAAGTATTAAAAGTAGATAAAATTGCTATAAAGTTCTCATAGTATTAACTAATAAAGAGAATTATAAGTAGTAAATATTATGTAGTGCTGCTCAAATTTTCTAACTTGTATAGCCACGGTGTCATTTCCCAATGTTCAGGGACTTTACTGATGCTCGTTTGAACTTGGTCAAAGAGCTAGAGTCTCCTTGGATGATCCCAGCCAAAAATGCTGATCCAAAGGAAACAGACTGTCTTTTCCCAGTTATAATCTTTCTCTCCTAGGGCTGAAGCTGCAAAAAGCCAGTCTTCCTACTGGAAACCTTTGTTGCTGAATGCTGAGTTTTGCAGATGGAGTCAGAACCCTGGGCACCCTGTTTTATTGATCTATAGATTGTTTATCCTTTTTAATCACTTACTGCTTCTACTCTCTGGCAAACCATTGGGTGAGTTCTGGTGACCTTTGGGAAAATTCAGCAAGTTCTTCTATTGGGATTTAGATGGGACGAACAACTTCAAGTTACAACCAACTGCTTAGTTTTGAAAGAAGGCCAGGAAGGCCACGTAGAGGACCTTAATGCACCAAAAATTCTTGATATTCTAGATTGTCTGTGGCCATACATAATTCCATCTAGTTAGTATTCACAGACTTCAAAGGATTTTATTGTTGTAGAATGAACAGACATGGGTATATTAGCTTTGCATCTTCTAAATATGGCATATGGGTGTTTAAAAACACTTTTTGTTCTAGAAATCCAAATTAACAGCAAATTCTTATTTCTGTAAATATTAACTAGGTCAAGGGTTAATGGTTACTATGACCCACTGTTTCCAAAACATTTTTACACATCATCAGAAGCAATGGAAAGCAAACATGCTAGGGGGTGCTGAGGTACCAAGAGCCTAAAACAC
Source organism: Tokudaia tokunoshimensis (assembly GCA_036184795.1). NCBI lineage: Eukaryota > Metazoa > Chordata > Mammalia > Rodentia > Muridae > Tokudaia > Tokudaia tokunoshimensis. The sequence continues at coordinate 27,895,240 of BTHU01000011.1, read as the reverse complement.
TGTAATTACAGGTGTTACACACAAATGTTCCAAGAGATTCTTAAGCAAATAGTTTCAGATAATCACCCTTGCTTGGCAGGACCTTGTGGTAATAGGTCAAGTATAAAGGAGAAATATCAGTTCAAAAGTTTTCTATGAACTCATTGTATTGGTGTGCATATCATAAAATGCAAGACTTGTATCTGCCTGAATCCATTTCCAAAGGGTATACTACATATTTAGCTTTGGGAAAAAAAATCATTGTAAACCAAAATGGTCCTTATAGGAACATAGTACAGTTGCATTCCTGTCTCATGTAAAAGCATCAGAGAGCATTATTGAAGTCTGACACCTCTTCATCCTATCTCCCTGTACAACTGATTGTTTCCAAATGAGGATAACTATGTTGGAGAAAAAAGAAGCAAATATTATCACTCTAAGCTGAGAAAGGGGATTTTGATAACAATTCAACATTATGATTTCATGAGGTAAATCACCTGACATCCAGTTTTTTTCATTTGTAGTATAAATACAGAATGTGAAATCCAATTCATAATGAGTATATTATAACTATGTTTGACTTTCATAAAATTTGTATTTTAATTAAAGTCTTATTTTAGTACTTGGAACAGACAGCCTTACATGATGTCTCCATCAAATCCCTCCCTGGAGAGCTCAGGGAACTCTACTGAAATCGAGGCAGAAGTAGTGTAACAGCAAATCAGATAGGTAGAGAACACCAAGAAATGTGGCCTTCTAAATCAACATGGTGAAAACTCATGGACTCATGGAGTCTGAAGTAGCATGCAACAGAGCCTGCATGGGTCTGCACAAGATCAAGGAGGGACCCATGGTTCCAGCCACATATATAGCTGAGGATGGCTTTGTTGGACATCAATGGGAGAAGAGACCCTTGTTCTTGGAAAGGCTCGATGCCCCAGTGTAGGGTAACGCCAGGACTGGAAGGCAGGAGTGTGTGGGTAGGTGGGTGAGCACCCTCATAGAAGCAGGGGGAGGGAAGATAGGATAGGGGGTTTCCTGATGGGAAACCGGGAAGGGGGATAACATTTGAAATGTAAATAAATAAAATATCCAATAAAAAATATAATTGTGGGTTGGAGAGGTGGCTCAGCAGTTAAGAGCACTGACTGCTCTTCCAAAGGTCCTGAGTTCAATTCCCAGCAACCACATGGTGGCTCAGAACCATCTGTTAAAAAAAAAAAAGATTCTTTAACTATGTATTATGGCTTCCAGTTTAGTGTTTTTCTGGGATTCCTGAGTGTGTAAATGGATAGGTCTCGGATTCTCGAGCCTGCTTTTGGGATCTTTTCATTCTGTTAATTTGTCTTGTCCAACTTCAATGTGATAGCTTTTCTTTCCTGTTACTATATTTTACTACTATCTCATAGAAGCTTGTCTCTTTTCTAAAGGGACAGAAAGGGAGAGTGTCTGGATGGGAGGAGAGGTTGGAAACATCTGTGAGGAGTAGGGGAAAAATAAATCATAATCATGATACATTTTTGTAAGAAAAAGAATCTATTATTCAATTAAAGGAAAAAATTGACAAAAATTTAAAAAATAAAGTATTGTCTCAATTAAAAAATAAAACAAAAAAAAAAAGAAGAAGAAAATAGTCCTCACCTACCCCCTGCCCCAGTTTACTCAAGTTCTAATTGTTTCCCTGAGAAGATCAAAGTTTATTGTCTCTGACATAAAAACAGATTCATCAAATAACCAATTAAATCTGTGCTATAAAGTCCTTCTTATTGTAATATAGAGTGATGCTGAAGGGTCATTAGAGAGGCAGTGTTTCATGTATGATCTATTGAAATATTATACCAATCACAATCCGGTTGAACCTTTTCTTCTGTTCTATCCTCCATTCCAATTACATGCATCAGTCTCAAGAATTTCCTAATAAACTCATTGCCAGTAAATACCTGTCTCCTGAACTGCTTCCCAGAAATACTAACTTAGACATCACTTATTTGTTAAAATAAATACATCACATGTCTTCATCAAGGATGTATGTATGAACTTCAGGTTGGCTTAAATGGAATAAGGTTTCAATTGCCTCAAATGAAATGAGATTTGAATTAGAGTACCTTAGTTTATGGGAATTTTCAATGGTTGAAAATTTTTGAGACCAGCGCATGCCAAGAAATACCAAAGTATCAGTTACACTAGGCACATATAACTTCATAGCAAAGCATCCTGATGTTCTTTACATTAAGATCAGCTACTTTAAACATCATGTATCTATGGGTTGGGTATGTAGTTTTCCTATGTATGTCCTCATGTGACTATATTCAGTTCCTGAATTTGTGTCCTGTTTTGGGGGAAATTGACTCCTCTTTCCATGTACCATTGAGGAGAACATACTGTTTAATAATATTCTCAAAGAATATTCTTAAAACTCAGTTACAAAAGTAAGCTTTATCACTTTTGCTGGTGCTCACTGTCCAGAGGAAGAGATGTAATACACCCCAGAGTAAACAGCATGGGACCATAAGTGAGAAAGTGTTCAGGGAAGTGAGATTATGATTGTATCTCCAAGTTACTGAATAACAAATTTAGACACAAATAAATAGCTCACATAAAGGTAAAAAGACTAGGTTGAAGATGGAATGGTATTTACTGATAATTTGTTTGTAGGATCATGTACTCATCCCCACTCTAATGTTCTCCTTTTGTTGCCCATCTTTTTGTGGTGGAAAGAGGAAGAGTGCCTGGGATGGGTAATAGCAAAAATGTAGACAGGAAGTTAGAAGGAATTTAAAAGGTTTCCTAACACTTTGATTTGTAGGAGATGATTTGGGACATTATAAAAAAGAATTAGCTCTCTCAAAAACATGGAGTTAATTAGAACAAGTCTTTGTATTGCATATCCTGACATTCGCACTGGTATCCAAATACTATAAGAGGTTTGGAGTACTCATATAAGACTGCACGAATTCTGACTGCAAATTGTGAAGTGTAAAGATGGATTCCTTTCATCAAATTGGAGCTCCCAGCTCTAGAGGATGCCCATTGCAACATAAAAGATAAAAGGGGTTTATGCTTTGTGTTTTACAGCTTTACACAGTTGGTAGTAAACATATGCAAGTCATTACCCCAGAATGTTATAAAGTATATAAATAGGTTCAGGAAAGGCTTAGATAAATTCATGAATGAAGTTTATAATGGGTTACCAAAAAGGAAGTTAGGGATCATAGACTCCCTGAGGTTTGGGTGTGGAGGGCAACTAGCACACTTTCCTGAAAACATCAAAGAAAGGACACTGGATCTTTAGACTTGATGTACTTCACTGTGACAGTTATATTCTCATATTCTTTATATAAAAGCCTGAGGGCCTTGCAAGCTCTATTCTTCTGAAGGTATAATTAGACTCCATTCATTTATCTTAAAAACATTTTTAAAACCATGTCGTTTCTCCACCATCAACAAACTAATGGTATAGTTTCTTTAAAAGATTTTTATAATGTCATTGAAATTTATTTTTTCTTCTGAGTTCCTTTCCACTAATTTGCTTTTGTATCAAACTCACTTCCTTCTTATCTAATTCTGCTCTCTTAAAATTTCCTAACCTCCCTTTTATCTTTACAAACGCCCTCATTCCAACTTCCTTTCATCCCATTTCAATCTTTTATTTTCAATCTTTTCAAAACTTTCTTTAATCTTTATATTATGCTATGGGAGATACATGTCAGTAATTTGTTTTGGCTGACTCTCATCTTTATTATTGTAAAACAAGACTATGATCCAGTCAAATCCCAAAGTGAATAAAATACATTCAGAAACAAAAATCTGTAAATATTACCATATATAAATACAAGAGACCAAAAGCAAGAAATATGCAAATACACAATTTATATGCAGTTTCCACCGAGATAATATAAAAAATACACTAAAAACAGCAGATCTGAAATGAAAGTGATATCAAATGATGTTTGTCGTGAAAACTTTAAAGAAATGCTGACTTTGTTTATTTAGAAATATTCACATGAGGAAAGGGATACCGTCTCTCCTACCAAATACAATTAACTCAACCAGAAGGGCTATGCTATCCTTGGAAACTCCTACTCAAAGGACACTTTATTACATTGCTAAAATGCATTAGTAGTGTAAGTGTAAAGTATGTATTAGACTGAAGTCATTATAACTTTGAAAACAAAATGTAATACTTCTTGGTATACTAATGTCTGAAAAGTATATTCAGTGTGCTGTTGTCTCTACATCTTCAACAAGAGTGAGGCCTCTCAAACACTCTTACACAAAACTGAAGCCAGACATTGGAAAGTATATCAATCATAATATTAGATATTTGCTTTATGTACATTTTAAATGTTATCCCCTTTCCTTGTTTCCCCTCTGAAAATCCCCTATTCTATGCCCCCTCTCCCGGCCCACCAACAACCCTATTCACTCCAGAGAAACAACCCTATTAAAAATGGGGTACAAAGTTAAACAAAGAATTCTCAACTGAGGAATACTGAATGGCTGAGAAGCACCCAAAGAAATGTTAATTATCAGGGAAATGCAAATAAAAACAACTCTGAGATTCCACCTCACACCAGTCAGAATGGCTAAGATCAAAAACTCAGGGGACAGCAGATGCTGACAAGGATGTGGAGAAAGAGGCTATGTGAGCCATGCTTTAATATAACCAGGCATTTTGGTAGACAAGTCTTCAAACTTGCTTGCCTGACTCATGAGGAATTTTTAATTTTCTAATAAACATTAATGCATGACTCCCTACCTAACCTAATAAACTTAAACTAATAAAAAGAAAAGTTTCTCTCTTTCCAAGTAAAAAATTAACTTAATAAACCAATTAATATTTATATCATAAGAACAGTAGTACTTTTTTTCAATATTCTTCCTCTTCAAAGAAAATGATAACACATTTAAGTATGTTATGACCAAGAGGGAGTCCCACGTTTAGAGATGAGGCCACCATCTTTCCTCCTGTGACTGAGCAGACTGGTACAGCCAGAAACTCAGGGGCCACCCGACTGACTGTAAGATCGCTTATGACACAGCCCACCAGAGCCCCACCTGCACCCAGGAGCTGGGCAGCACCACAGTCTTCTGTGCACCTACCTTACCAGGGGACATCTGCCCTACAGAGAGTCCCATGGTTAGAGGGAGTACACCATTTAGAGGTGAGGCCACCACCTTTGATACTGTGACTGAGCAGACAGGTGCAGACAGGTACACAGGGAACACCCTACTCTAAGATCACTTGGGACATGGCCCACCAGGGACCCACCTACAACCAGGAGCTGGGCAGTCACACTGCACTCTGTGACAGGGGAAACCCGGTCATCCAGGGGTGCCGAGATAGGCTTGCAGAACCACAGGAGGGACAAGCACCAGCCAGTGACAGCAGGACTACCTAACCCCAGAGATAACCAGATGGCAAAAGGCAAACATAGGGATGTTACTAACAGAAATCAAGGCAATATGGCACCATCCGAACCCAATTCTCCCACACCAGCAAGTATTGCATAACCCAACACACTAGAAAAACAAGATTTGGATTTAAAATCACAGTTCATGATGCTGATAGAAGGCTTTAAGAAGGACATAAATAACTACCTTAAAGAAAAACAGGAGAACACAAGTAAATAGGGAGACACCCTTAAAGAACTACAGCAAAACACAACAAAATGGGTGAAGGAATTGAACAAAACCATCCAAGATCTAGAAATGGAGGTAGAAACAATAAAGAAATAACAAAGGGAAACAACTCAGGATGTAGAAAACCTAGGAAAGAAGTCAGGAGTCATGGATCCAAGCATCAACAACAGAATACAAGAGATAGGAGAGTCTCAGATGAAGAAGGTACCATAGAAAGCATTGACACAACAGTCAAAGAAAATGCAAAATACAAAAATCTCTTGACCCAAAACATTCAGGAAATCCAGGACAAAATAAGAAGAGTAAACCTAAGGATGATAGGTATAGAAGAGAGTGAAGCTTTCCAACTTAAAGGGCCAGTAAATGTCTTCAACAAAATTATAGAAGAAAACTTCCCTAACCTTAAGAAAGAGATGCACATGAGCATACAAGAACCCTACAGAACTCCAAATAGATTTGACCAGAAATGAAATTCCTCCCATCACATAATAATTAAAACATACTAAACAAAGAAAGAATATCAAAAGCAGTAAGGGAAAAACATCAAGTAACATATAAAGGGAGACCTATTAGGATTACACCAGACTTCTCACCAGAGACTATGAAAGCCAGAAGAGCCTGGGCAGATGTCATATAGACCCTAAGGGAAAACAAATGCCAACCCAGACTGCTATATCCATCAAATCTCTCAATTACCATAGGTGGAGAAACCAGGGTATTCCATGTCAAAAACAAATTTATATAATATCTTTCCACAAATCCAGCCCTTCAAAGGATAATGAATGAAAAACACCAACAAAAGGAGGGAAACTACACACTAGAAAAAGCAAGGAATTAATCTTCCTTCAACAAATCCAAAAGAAGATAGCCACCCAAACATAAAAATTACATCAAAAATAGCAGGAAACAACAATCATTATTCCTTAATATCTCTTAATATCAATGGACTCAATTCCCCAATAAAAAGATATAGACTAACAGACTGAATAAGTAAACAGGACCCAACATTTGACTGCATACAAGAAATTCATCTCAGTGTCAAAGACAAACACTACCTCAGAGAAAAAAGCTAGAAAACAATTTTCCAAGGAAATGGTCCCAAGAAACATGCTAGCTCAGTCATTCTAATATCCAATAAAATAGACTTTCAACCAAAAGTCATCAAAAAAAGACAAAGAAGGACACTTTATACTTATCAAAGGAAAAATCTATCAAGAAGAACTCTCAATTCTGAACATCTGTGCTCCAAATACAAGGGAACCCTCATTCATCAAAGAAACTTCACTAAAACTTAAAGCACAAATTGCACCTCACACAATAATTTTAGGTGACTTCATCACCGCACTCTCCTCAATGGACAGATCAGAGAAACACAAACTTAACAGAGACACAGAGAAACTAACAGAAGTTTTGAACCAAATGGATTTAATAGATATCTATAGAACATTTCATCCTAAATCAAAAGAATATAACTTCTCAGCACCTCATGGTACCTTCTCCAAAATTGACCACATAATTGATCACAAAACAGACCTCAACAGAAATAAGAAGATCGAACTAATCCCATGCCTCCTATCAGATCACTATGGAGTAAGGGTGGTCTTCAACAGCAACAAAAACAACAGAAAGCAAACATACACAGGGAAGCTGAACAATGCTCTACTCAATGATAACTTGGTCAAGGAAGAAATAAAGAAAGAAATCAAAGACATTTTAGTAGTTAATGAAAATGAAGGTACAATGTACCCAAATTTATGGAACACAATGAAAACACTGCTAAGAGGAAAACTCATAGCTCTGAGTACCTCCAAAAAGAAGCTGGAGAGAGCATACACTAGTACTTTCACAGCACATCTGAAAGCTTTAGAACAGAAAGAAGGTAATACACCCAAGAGGAGTAGAAGGCAGGAAATCATCACACTCAGGGCTAAAATCAATCAAGTAGAAACAAAAAGAACTATACAAAGAATCAAGATAATCAGGAGCTGATTCTTTGCGAAAATCAACAAGACAGATAAACCTTTAGGCAGACTAACCAGAGGGCACAGAGACAGTATCAAAATTAACAAAATCAGAAATGAAAAGGGAGAAATAACAGAAACTGGGGAAATTAAAAAAAAAATCATCAGATCCTACTACAAAAGACTATACTCAACACAACTGGAAAATCTGAATGAAATGGACAATTTCCTAGAGAGACACCAAATACCAAAATTAAATCAGGACTAGATAGACCACCTAATCGGTCTAATAACCCCTAAAGAAATAGCAGTGGTCATTGAAAGTCTCCCAACCAAAAAAAGCAGAGGACCAGATAGTTTTAGTGCAGAAAGAAGACCTAATACCAATACTCTTCAAACTATTCCACAAAATAGAAACAGAAGGAAAACTGCCCAACTCATTCTATGAACCCACAATTTCACTGATACAAAAACCACACACAGATACAACAAAGAAAGAGAACTTCAAACCAATTTCCCTTATAAATATCAATGCAAAAATACTCAATAAAATTCTTGCCAACTGAATCCAAGAACACACCAAAACGATCATTCACCATGATCAAGTAGGCTTCATCCCAGAGATGCAGGAATGGTTCAATATATAGAAATCCATCAAGATAATCCACTACACAAACAAACTCAAAGAAAAAAACCACATGGTCGATTTCATTAGATGCTGAAAAGGCATTTGACAAAATTCAGCATCCTTTCATGTTTAAAGTCTTAGAAAGAACAGGAATTCCAGGCCCATACCTAAACATAGTGAAAGCTATATACAGCAAACCAGTAGCCAACATCAAACTAAATGGAGAGAGACTTGAAGCCAGCCCACTAAAATCAGGGACTAGAAAAGGCTGCTCTTTCTCTCCATATTTATTCAATATAGTACTTGAAGTTCTAGCTTGAGCAATTAGACAAGAAAAGGAGGTCAAAAGGATACAAATTGTAAAGGAAGAAGTCAAATTATCACTATTTGCAGATGATATGATAGTATACTTAAGTAACCCAAAAACCTCCACCAGAGAAGTCCTACAGATGATAAACAACTTCAGCAAAGTGTCCAGATGTAAAATTAACTCAAGCAAATCAGTAGCCTTCTTATACTCAAAGGATAAAGAGGCTGAGAAAGAAATTAGGGAAAGGACAGCCTTCACAATAGCCACACACAATATAAAGTATCTTGGTGTGACTCTAACCAAATGAGTCAAATATCTGTATGACAAGAACTTCAAGTCTTTGAAGAAAGAAATCAAAAAAGACCTCAGAAGATGGAAAGATCTTCCATGCTCGTGGATTGGCAGGATTAATATAGTAAAAATGGCCATCTTGCCAAAAGCAGTCTACAGATTCAATGAAATCCCCATCAAAATCCCAACTCAATTCTTCATAGAATTAAAAAGAGCAATTCTTAAATTCATCTGGAATAACAAAAAACAAAAAATAAAAACAACAACAAAAAACCCTAGGATAGCTAAACCTATTCTCAACAATAAAAGAAGTTCTAGGGGAATCAATATCCCAGACCTGAAGCAGTACTACAGAACAATAGTGTTAAAAACTGCATGGTATTGGTATAGTGACAGGCAGGTAGATCAGTGGAATAGAACTGGAGACATAGAAATGAATCCACACACTTATGGTCACTTGATCTATAACAAAGGAGTTAAAACCATCCAGTGGACAAAAGACAGCATTTTCAAGAATGGTGCTGGTTCAGCTGGAGTTCAACATGCAGAAGAATGCAAATCAATCCATTGTTATCTCCTTGTCCTAAGCTCAAGTCCAAGTGGATCAATGACCTCCACGTAAAACCAGACACACTGAAACTAATAGAAAAGAAACTGAGGAAGACCCTTGAGCACATGGGCACAGGGGAAATTTTCCTGAATAGAACACCAATAGCTTATGCTCTAAAATCAAGAATTGATAAATAAGACTTCATAAAATTACAAAGTTTCTGTAAGGCAAAGGACACTGTCAATAGGACAAAAGGGCAACCAACAAATTGGGAAAAGATCTTTACCAACCCCACATCCATCAGAGGGCTTATATCCAATATATACAAAGAATTCAAGAAGTTAGACTCCAGAGGGTCAAATAACCCAATTAAAAAATGGGGTACAGAGATAAACACAAAATTTTCACCTGAGGAATATCAAATGGATTAGAAGCACCTAAAGAAATGTTCAATCTCCTTAGTCATCAGGGAAATGCAAATCAAATCAACCCTGAGATTTCACCTCACACCAGTTCAAATGGCTAAGATCAAAAACTCAGGAGACAGCAGGTGCTGGCGAGGGTGTGGAGAAAGAGGAAGGCTCCTCCACTGCTGGTGGGATTGCAAGGTGGTACAACCACTCTGGAAAGAAGTCTGGTGGTTCCTTAGAAAACTGAGCATGATACTACCGGAGGACCCTGTTATACCACTCCTGGGCATATACCCAGAGGAGTCCCCATCATGTAATAAGGAAATATGCTCCACTTTGTTCATAGCAGTCGTATTTATAATAGCCCGAAGATGGAAAGAACACTGATGTCCCACAACAGAGGAAAGGATACAGAAAATGTGGTGTATTTACACAATGGAATACTACTCAGCTATCAAAATCAATGAATTTATGAAATTCTTAGGCAAATAAGTGACACTGGAAAATATAATCCTAAGTGAGCTAACCCAATCACAAAAGAACACATGGTATGCACTCACTGATAAGTGAATATTAGCTTGGAAGCTCAAAATACCCAAGACAAAATTCACATAACAAATGATGACCAAGAAAAAGGAAGGAGAAGTCCCTGGTCCTGGAAAGGCTTGATGCAGCAGTGTAGGGGAGTACCAGGACAGGGAAGCTAGAGGGGGTTGATTGGGGAACAGGGGGAGGGAAGAGGGCTTATGGAACTTTTGGGGAGGAGGGAACCAGGAAATAGGAAATCATTTGAAGTATAAATTAAGAGTATATCTAAGAAACAATAAAAATAAATAAAGAATGTTATGATCAATATAGTTTCCAATGTCTGGTTTCAGTTTTGCGTAAGAGTATTTGAGGTGCCTTACACTTGTATTTAATGAAGAGTCTAATGATTTTTTTCCTCACTGTGCATAATTCAAACCTTGTAGCAATTCATGTGCGTGATTTTTGTACTACACTATGTAAAGGAGCAAGGCTGAGGAGAACATATACATGGAGCCATTTGTAGTGGTTTGTGTGGTTTTTTTAGAAAATAAATCAAAATACCTGTTATATTTCTGAGTGAATATGAGCGTGCTACCATTGTAGGCAAGCAGGTATAATACCTATCAGATTAGTCAATAGTGTTAGATTAGCTTTATGGTATTCATATCTCTCCCTGCCCTCTGGACCAGAGTTTGGAATACACAGTGTCAGAATTCCATAACGTTGACTTCTGGATGTGAAGGAAATTCCCCCAACTAGGTGAGAATATTTATTGAAAGCTTTTAGATTAGAGAGGAGAGAAAATTGGCCAGCAAATAACTAAAAGATTATAGAAAAAGCTTTCCAATTGAGGCACTTCCTCAATTATAGAAGAAACAGGGAAACTGCATCATGCTGAACTGTCTAAGGAATTCATCATTCTAAGAGGTACAAAAAATTATGTGTTTAAAATAGGTACAAATTTTAATTTTATTTACAAATCATCACTACCCAGAATAGAATGGTCATATTTATACTTCAATATATCTTCAAATTGTGTGGTAGGCTTCTAGAGGCTCTCTCTTGAGGACTGAAGTGAAATGTTAAGTCCAGTTGATGGTCTTTATTTCTCTTTTTCAACTAGACAAAGTCTATGCTTCACGACTTTAGCATCATCTATCATTGATCTACCTGTTTTTGTGGGGTTTTTTAGTAACTCATAGGAGATTAGTTTTTAAAAATTAGTTCTACTTATAAAGAAAATGCAGTGTAAAATAACTGATATTTGATTATATTTCACAAAGTGAATAATTGTTATGTCTATTGAAATTATACAGAATAGTCAGAACTAGTTAGTGAGCAAAAGTTCTATTAAGTCGTCACACAGGGAAATATTAGAGCAACAGCAACAAAGAAGTTAAAAAGCTTCTAAGATTTAAAAGATAGACTGGGTGGGACAAAAACAAAAGCAATAAAAACTCTCAGTAATCAAATTGGCACTAATCTCATTATTGTGGCAGCTAGGAGACAATGAAAAATGCCTTTGAAATACCTAGAGAGAAATCTCTAACAATGTAAAATTTATCATTCAAATAGGAGGCTTAAAATATCTTAAAATTAGAAATAAGAGATTCTACCAGCAAACCCAGAAGTGAGGAGACTGAGGCAAGATTACTGTGAAGCTCTGGGTCATCCTGTGCTGTAGAGGTAGATGCTAGCTCACTCACAATGCAAGATGTATTTTTAAATGTGTTCGTTCTTAAATCAACTTATCCTGTCTGGTGGAACTCTGGGTACTACTTTACAGATTCTTACAAAAGGCACTGACATCCCCTAAGTCTCAGGGATCTATGTGGAAGAAGAAGGAGAAAGAGCTAAAGATAGTGGACAACTTTATGGAAACAGGATTTTCCAGACACAACCAGGCTGATGCATTTATCAACTCAGAGACTAACGGCACGTATAAGAACTGCACAGGCTTAAAAACGGGGGAGCAGTTACAGAGTTCTTACTGTAGATTATTTACAATTGATAGCTTCTGGTAAGGGAAATATCTGACTGATTTGTTTTAGTGGCGTGACACTGTGTATATCAACCACACTCCAAGGCAGAACTTAAAGTCAGTAGTAGTAGGGTAATATGAATCAGACTCTGCTATATTTGTTTGTTTTTATGACAATGACAAGGAAATTGTTGTCTTTGGGTTCTTTTGTTTTGTTGGTTTGTTTTATTTAATAAACCAATAAATAAATAAATAAATAAATAATAAAAAGTAAAATTGGATTGCTTCAGCATGGGGAACAATCTGGGATAAGTTGGGAAAAGTGAAAGAATATAATAATATTATCAAAAATAATGAATAAAATATAAAAAGAGACTCCTTGTCAATATGCATATCTAATAAAAAAGACAGAAAAAGAAAAACAGGAAAAAATTAAGAAAAATTAACAAAGAAACAGGTGATAAAAGCACACACTCCAGAGAAAGTGAAAGGGATTTGCCAGTGAAACATACTTATGAATGTTGACTCACATGGTAAAGAGCAGTTGTGAGAAAATAATAATTGAGAGGACTGAGCCAGGCTGACTCCATGACAGGCTTCAAACTGGCAAGTCAGGAGACTAGGTCTAAGTTTCTGTTTCCTAGAACTGGCCAAGTCTCAGCAAATCAGTTACTGGAAAAAAACTACAGTCTAGGGGCAGCCAATCAGAAACTGCCCCACCATCAGAAGCTGTCCCACCAATTGGCCTTGGGCAAGAGTAGTTAGTCAGCAACAGTTTCCAGGTTCCTCAGGAACAGTTTTGGAAAGTATCCAGAACTCTAGCCAGTCCCTAAGACACCCATGTACCCATAGGGACCAACCCAACTAATCAAGATAAAGGTCATCTTTTCTGTAGAATTCTCCTAATCTGCTTTAAATTGAGCCTGTAAACTCATCTGTGGGTCTCCATTTTGACAAATGGTAGACACTGTGTGCTAGATTTCTGCAAAATAAGACTTCTGCAGTAGAAGACTTAGACTCTGTTAATTGGGCAACTGCTCTGTGGCCCAGAACTTCTTCCCAGAAAGCTGAACTAAAGGCTCTCACCCATACTTTAAAACTAGCAAAAGAGGGCCATAGACAATATTTACACTGATACTTGGCTATGGTTCATGTGCATGGATCCACATACTGAGAGAGGGGAATGCTGACAGCTTAAAGAAAAAACATTAAAAATAAGGAAGAAATACTTGTTCTACTTGGAGTCATTATGGCTTCACCTCAAGGTAGTCATAATTCATTGTCATGGGCATCAGAAACAGACATCAGAAATAACCTGTGGAAACAGACTAACTGACAAAACCCCAAGGGAGGAAATCAAGGCTTCCATTATCCCCATCCTAGTAGCTCTGCTCTAGCACCTGCTGCATTCCAGCCATCCCAGTGTACACTGATGTGGACAAGCATGATGAAGCCAAATGCAAGGAAATTTACAAAAGAGATGGATGGTTGCTAACTTCTGAAGGCCGAAACCATCCTACTTAAGGAGTTCTCTAAGCAGTTCATCCATCAAATTCATAAGGCATCACACCTGGGTCACTGAAAACTAAAGAAATTGTTTCAAGGCACAAAATACAAATACCTAGCGATGCTTGGTTGATCAGGTAACCCCAAAATGTTCTATTTGTCAGGCTGTGAACCCCTCGAGCCTTAATCAAAGATTCCCAGGAACTGGCATCAGAGGCCAATGGCCAGGGGCTAATTGGGAAATGGATTATACAGAGGTAAAGCCAAGAGCATATGGATATAAGTACATACTAGTCCATATAGATACCTTTTCAGAATGGGTAGAAGCCTAGTCCATGAAGAAAGAAACCGCCAACACAGTGGCAAAGAAAATTCTGGAAGATATCATATCCAGATACAGTCTCCCTATAACTGTTTGGGTGGGACAATCGACTAGCACTTATCTCTCAGGTAACTCAATCTTTAACACAGATTGGGGACCAACTGGAAAGTACAGCGTGCTTACTGACCCAGAGTTCAGTTTAGACAGAAAGGATGAATCAGACCCTGAAGGAGACCTTGACCAAATTAATCTTGAAACTGGCATTGGCTGAGTGTCTCTCTCCTAGTATATGCCTTATATAGAACTAGGAATACCACCCCCCATACTTTGGTCTCACTTCCTTTAAGATCCTATATGGGAGGGCTGCTTCTATCTTGCCTAATCTCCAATCTGATATTCTCCATGAATATGACCAACATAAGTTCTTAGAGTATCTGGCGGCCCTCCAAAGGGTGCACAAGCAACTATGGCCTGCCATCTGCCAGATTTATGTCTGCTCTTCCATATAATCTCAATTGCTTTGAACCAGATCATGAAGTCTGGATTGAGAGACATAACCATATAATTCTGGAATCTTACTGGAAAAGACCTCATACCATGATCCTGACCATGTTGATGGCTGTTAAAAGTGGCCAAGATCTGGACGTGGATATACTATTGCCCATGTTAAGCCTGCTGGGTTTAGAGGTGATCCAGCAGTTGAGGTCCTGCTAGAGTAAACTTTCATATGAACCACCACAAGAGCAATGGAAGATCACCTTACACTCAGTGGATCCACTGAAACTTCAACATCAGTGCTCCTGATTCTGCTTCCTTGCTGCTTACGTTTTGTTGCATCATCTACTAGCCCCTACTATCCACTGAATCTAACCTGGCAGATAGTTAATGCTGCAATGTGTAAAATTGCCAACTTTACCAGGCACTGGGTCCTCTGTCCTTCCTGTAGACCTTTGTGACCTAGTGGATGAAGAATGGGACCACTCAAATCAACTGCCCTTTCTTAGATATGGTTGTAACTTGCTTGGGGCTGAAAGAACATATGGTCTCGGGCCTTTTACATCTGCCAAGGTCACTCATGGGAGCATAGCCAGTGAACCAAATGTGAACGTCCAGAGTCCCTATTTCTGTACAACATGGAGTCACAAATCAACTAGGTGGATAAACTAAAAGCTCCCCATCAAAGATGACCTCATCACAGTGACCCAGATTGGGGATACAGAGACACTCGGAGCCAGGGTCTGCATAAGAAAAGATGCCCAAACTCCTAGGAGAGAGACTTGTGGACCTTGTTTTGAGTTCGATTACTATCTGAATACCATAGGGTACCTTGTCATTAATTTCACAGTGGCTGGCAAGAAGGCCCATTAGACTGCTAATACAACATGGGGACTTTTACTATGATCCAGGACACCTATTTACTGTCCAACTCTTCCAAAGTAGCCTCACAAGACCCATGGTCCCCTTAAGCCCCGAAAAGGTATTAGCAAAGCAAAACCAACCCCTGTCCCCCATCTCTCCCTCCAAGAACCATCACTCCCTCATCAGGACCCACTACCCTCTCACCCCAGTGAGATCCCACATCCTCGAACCAACCAATTCCTAAAACTATCCTACCACCTGCATTTTCCACTCCATTGCCCGGGTCAGTACCCCTACAATTGTTAGATGCAACTTTCCAGGTTCTTAATCCCTCTTCCTTGGAGTCAACACAGGACTGTTGGTTATGCTGAAAGTTCTGTCCCCCTACTATAAAGGGATAGTTATTCCTGGAGACTATTCACAGATTACAGATAGTACTCAGCTTAGATGACAGCAATCAGAGATAAGCTGACCCTACAATCAATAGGAAATAAAGTACCCTTGGCCTATTCCCACCTCTGTAACCACGCTGTAACTCTTACCACTGCTGGATACATGCTGCTCCTAGAGATCTCTTGGGAGGCTTGTGCCTTGGGGCTTAACTTGTTCATTTATGGCTGGATTTTTGTGTTCTGCTACAGTTTGTACCTAAGGTACTTACTTCTTTAGGGAGGATGTCTTCGACCAGCTAGTACCTCCAAACAATTGCATAAAAAACCATCGCCATTTACGCTGTGCTACTAGGCAGTTTCCATGGTACAGAACTGGCTGGAGCTGCTAGTGTAGGGGCCTCACCCCTAATACTCCAAGATAAAAATTACAAGGGCCTATGAATGGCAGTAGATGCAGATATAGGAAATAGTAAAGTCCAACATAACCCTGAAGAATTCCTTATGCTCCCTGGTAGAAGTAGCCCTACAGAACAGAAGGGACTTAGACGGGCTGACTCTGTACAGACTTAGGTGAAGAACGTTATTTCTATGTGACCACTTAGGGGTGGTCAAAGAATCCATGGCCTTAGTCAGAAAGAGATTACAAGAGAGAAAAATAGAAAGAGAATAGTTTCAGGAGTGATATGAGTCCCTCTTGAACTGGTCTGCTTGGCTAACCACCCATGTCTCCACCATGACCAGTTCTCTTATTCACCTGATGATGGCCTTGACTTTCAGTTCCTGCAAAATCAATGCTTTAGTTAGGTTTGTTAAGTAATGGATTTCTACTGTTCATTTGGGAATTCTTAAACAACAATACCAACCCATAGAAACATTTCAAGGACTCAAGATGGACCATTCCTCAAAGGAGGAATGAGAGGACTGAGCTAGGCTGATTCCATGACAGGCTTCAAACTGGCAGTTCAGAAGACTAGACCTAAGTTTCTGTTTCCCAGAACCGGGCAAGTCTGGGCAAGTCATTCACTGGAAAAACTACATCTTGAGGGCAGTCAATCAGAAATTTCACCACCTCTTGGCCTGAGGAAAGAGTCGTAAGTCAGCAACCTTTACTATGCCTCATAGCAATGATACGGGAACATCCCCAGAGCCCTAGCCAATCCCAATGACACACATTGCCCTAGAGACTGAACCAATCGCTCAAGATAAATGTCACATACCCCTCCCTACCTGGTATTCTCCTAATCTGTTTTAAATTGAGCCTGTAATCTTACCTATGGGTCTCCATTTTGTAGAATGGTAGACCCCTGCATGCTGGTTTTCTGCAATAAATGCTCTTTGTTTTTGCATACCATTTGAGTATGGAGTATCAAAGATCCTTACAACATAACTCTATAGACACACACGTAGAAACAAAACTTACCTATATAAGTGATATGCCTCAGCTAAGCCACTACTGGGCACATATTCATTTACACAAACCTAAAACAGGCACACACCCACACATGCATACACACACACAGACTTTATATCCCACCACTAGAGTTAAGCATATTGCTCCTCTATGCATAATAGCAAAGAAATGAAAACAGTTTGATGGCCATTAACAGATGAATAGATAATAAAAGACAGGTATGGTAGTATTCACAATGGAATTTTAATCAGATGTAAAGAAAGGTGATGTTTGGAGAAAGTGGAAAGACATAGAAAACATTATATGAAGGCAGTGAACTCCACTCAGAAAGGCATGCTCTCCCAAATGCAGATTCTATTTTATATTGCAAATGTATATGCATATAGATAGTTCTAAATGTAGATAATACCTATAAAATTGAACAAAGATTAACCAGAATAGAGTAAAAAGAGATGCTGAGAAAGGGATGAGAAGGCAATAGAACAAATGTGATATAAAAGCTAAACTGTAACTGTCAGGGAGGATGGAGACATATGAAGAAGAAAATCAATTAAGACTACTTTTGTTTGGTTGGTTGGGTTTTCTTTTTTTTTTTTTTGGTGCATGAATTAAAAATATATCAAATGACCATATGTGTGGAATGTTTATACAATGTCAACATGAATTACTAATAGAACTCAGAATACTATCAAAGAGTGAAATAAAGTACTCAATTCTAGGATACAAATGTTGGTATGTGGACGATTACTCATTTATTTATTTATTGTAATATTTTGGCAATCTTAAAAGAATAATATATATGCACTCAAGAACAAAGGAAGTGAATATTGCTTTACTTTAAAAATATTTATGATGCAAATCCTGAGAGGACAAGTATTTTCTTTATTGAAAACTGTTATAATCTATTGAAGATACTGCAAATTGTAAGCCTACTGCATGATAATATGGGGCAAAAATTGCAGAAATACAAGGAAATGTTAAGTGATTTACTCACAGAATAGGACATTGGGAGGTCTAGGAAATTAGATTACTGACTTCCTATAGGTTGCTTAGTTTTGTTCAAAACACACATGTAATTTTCCTTAAATAAAACCAAAGCGATACACAATAAAATATATAAAACAAAAGGCTAGAAGTGTATAATTAGGTAGTTCTATTTTTTATTGAAAAAAATCATAAAATATAGTTAGATCTTAGTTCTCCTCCCCTAACTCCCTCTAGATCCTCTCTACTTCCCTACATATCCACCTCCATACATTTTCTTTCTCCTTTCTCTCTCTTTAGAAAACAAACAGGCAAGGAGAGCAGGAGGAGGAGGAGGAGGAAGAGGAAACACCCACACATACACACTAAAATCCATACAAATACAAAACTGAAAACTATAGCATGCAAACAAATGACCAGTAAGACAAAAAAAAAAAAAGGAAAAAGCATAGGAGATAGGAGACAAAAAAATCTACAAAGTAACTGGTTTTTTTTTGTTTTGTTTTGTTTTTTTGTTTTTTATGTTGATCATCTACTATACACGTGGAGCCTACTCTTAAGTATGTTTCTTTAGTGTGTTAGTTTCTCCACTGTGTAGGCCAGGGGGGGATAACTGTATTTTTCCTTTGTACACTAATGTCAGGTAGAGATAACTGCTACATTTCAGATAACTCATATCCAGTTTCCACTCGCAGTCATAGAACACTGGCTTAAACCTATGCAGTTTCTGGGCATGCTATCGCAGTCTCTGTGAGTTCATATGTCTATCTGCCTGTTGTGTTTCAAAGACACTTTACCCTTGTTGCCCCCTTCTCTGGATCTTACCATCTTTCTACCTCTTCTTCTGCATAGCTCCCTGAGCCCTGAGTGAAGAAGTTTGACCAAGACAACCCATTTAGAGTTGGGTGTTTCAAAATCTTACACTCTGCACATTGTCTTCTTGTGGGTCTCTGTGTCAGTTCTCATATACTACAAGAGGGGTCTTCTTTCAGGATGTCTGAGCAAGGCATTGTTTTGAGCCATAGCCTGGTGTAGCCACTGCTAGGTAGAAATTCAGTCATTTTATTTTACTCAAAGAGTCATTAAGGGTTCAAAAGCATGGCTACCCATTTGGTAAATTAGAGGTTTATTTCCTTTAGGTTTCTTGAGTCATTCTATGTGCTATCTACTGTATTTAGAAGCTCTATCTAATTTCTGATCGTCTTTTCCATTTACATTTAGATACTAAATTGAGCTCATAGGTTTCTTGGAATTCTCTCAAGCAGATACACTCAGGCCATTCATTCCTGAATTCTGCTTCTATGCTTCATCTAGGAAGAAAACAGGGTGAGGGATTTTAAAGTTATCCTGAAGGATGGGCAGACATGAGAGTTGGGAAAGAGGAAATATTTTATTTACATTGCTTGTAATTCTTAATAATTCTAAACTGTCCCAGTTCCTAAGTAACTAGAGAATGTGATTAATCTTGATCTAAATGTTTACCCAATATCCATTATGATGCTGAAATAGAGCAAACACTCTGTGTTTCCTGTTTTAATGAAAGCTGGCGTAGCATAATATTTTAATTTGTTCTCTGTTTCTTATGGAATTTTTTACTGTAAGGCTGCTAGAGGCTAATGGTTTAAATTCAAACACATAAAACTTGAAATACCAACATACAATCAAATAGAATAATTTAATATTTTGGTACTAAAATTCATCCTCTACCTCAAATATAAAGGGCATATGGAATTTAAACATCTATTTTTAAGCAAGCTTTTTCATAATATGCTTTTCTATATGCAATGCTTTCCAACACATAATTATTCCAGAGAAATTATTATAAAACATGGATATACGTGTATATATGCAATCCAAATGGCAAGGAACAGATAAAATACAGAAGCATGTAGATCAATGTTATCAATTTTTACTAAAAACACACATGAACATACATTTACATTTAAAAATTGATGGACTTCTTTGCATTTGTTTTATTTTATTTTTCCTATGGTAATTTAAACTTTCCAAGGAAGTAAAACCTTTATGATTCTCAAAGATGTGGAATTCTCCTTGGTCCTTCCTTCAATGTGCAAATGCAGAGAACTCATCCTTTATTCAACCTCATGACTCTTTTCTCTGGCTCTTGACATCCTTTTAACACATTTCTCAGAGACCACAAGAATGACATTCCTCCTCTTCCAGTCTTCCTCATTGTTCTCAAAGTCACAGCTTTTGCCATAGTCTTTTGTGGATAGATGATTCGGTAACCCATAGCTACATTCCTTCAGTTCTGCTCATTATCACTTGGAGGCAGCCGCCATTCCTCAGTATATTCATCTATCTTTGGTGCAAATCAATAGATCATCTTAAATCAGTGCACTAGACATTGAAAGACCACCTTTTATTGCAGGCTGGTAGTTTAGACATAAGAAAATGAATGATTTCTTGGGGTTTGTGGTCCATAATTATATTAACCTTGGTCCCACACTCAGCTATTTGAAACTTCTCACACCTCATTAGCAGTCAATGGGTCCTTTTCTATGTAAGAATTGCATTGTTTGACTTTGAAAGACATGTTGTTAAAATCCCTTTACAGGTTAGTGATGTTTCTTAAGAAGAGTGGAACAAATTTCATGGTCAAAGTCAAATTTTTAGTGCCCTTTTTTATTACAAGGATATCTAACCCCTTAAATGCCAGAACAGCTCATTTGGCTATGAATGTGTTAGTGGAAAAAGACAAGACAAATCACTATTATCATATTGATAGTGTGCTTTCTGCTTTAGCAAGTGAATTTATTATTTAACTGCTTAAATATAGGAAAATACTAGTGGTGATATTTTTGATTGTTATTTTTGAATGGTTCTGATAACACTGACTTTAATGGTTTCACTAAAGTGATACCATTGTGCTCAGTTTACAATATAAAAGAAATTTTCAGAATGAGAAGAACTTTTACCAATCAAAGACAAATAAATATTTCTGAGTTATTTCCTTGATGCAAGAATGGATGGGTTGTAAAACTTTTATGTAAAAATGCAAACTACTTAAAGTCTTGTGAAAGAGCCAACAAAGTACAACTATACCTTTTCAAACACTAATGAGGAAATATGTTTCTTTTTAGTTTAAAAAAAATCCAGATAACAGGTTGTATATTTGAATTGAACATTAAACATTCTAAAGCTTTGCGCTCCACAAAGAATTCTAGAAGACCTAAATAATTATCTCAGTTTCACTAAAGAAGGGCTACACATGAACCAGATGGGGAAAGGGTGATGAAGATGAATACACTTAAATATTAGTTTAAAATTGAGTTCATCCACCCTACAAAACAAACAAACCAACAAAAACAAACAAACAAACTACTTATACTTTGAAGATAAATAGCAAAGCACATTTATGGTAGAATTACAATTCATGCAACATGAAAATTTTAATTCATGGACAATCTTTGCTTTTTTAAGGTAGCATACAAATGATAAGAGGAGAAGGCAAAATTCATCAGGAAGTTTTCACAGCAGGGATCCCGATAGTGAGTGCTTCTAACACTTAACCTTTAGCTTAACCTGGAAATGTCTTGGATTCTTTCCAGAAAAAAAGAGCTGTGATTTCTTCTGATTCCCCTACCCCCACTCAGCTCATTCTTAATACACATCCTATCTTGGAGCCATAAATGAGGGTGTGCACAAACCTTCCTTAGAGCATCAAAGATCAATAGACTCATAGATCAGTGAGAATGGATCACTCAAGGAGACCTTTGGAGCTCATTTGACTTTTCCTAATAACACAAAATATATAACCATCACAACTTTGCTTTTTTAAATTTTCAGTTCAGGAGAGCAGGATATCTCTGACTTTGGGTGGAGACATGACATTCTGATCTCTCCCAAAGGCTAGAATATTACATACTATTGAATCCTTCATAAAGAGTAAATTTGTCTGGGCCTGTCAGATACCTGGCCAGTAGTCCACACCCCAAGAAAAACGTATTCACATGAAGATTTTCTAAGGAGGTTAGAAGAGTAATTCTTCTTCTAACAAAATAATCTACTTTATAGGTACCAAAGGCACCTCTTTTTATCACCAGTTTGCAGATATTCTCTGTGAGTGGTAGCAAGCAATAACTAAGCTTCTGGTCAATTTTAAACAATATTATTGTTACTATCATTATTATTACTATCATTACAGAACTAATTTTCTCCTTCCACCATCACATAGCTCCAGAGATAGAACCAGGTCATTAGCCTGTGTATCAAACCTTGTTTTCCTTTAATATTTTTTTTATTTTTCTATGTATGTGTGTGGGGGGAGGGGAGAGTAAAGAGTGAAAGAGAGAATCAGAGAGAGAGAAAGAGAGAGAGAGAGAGAGAGAGAGAGAGAGAGAGAGAGAGACAGAGAGAGAGAGAATGTATGTGTCACGCATGTAGGTTGGGGTACCTGCAGAGGCCAGAAGATGGCACTTAATCACCTAGATCTACAGTTACAAGCAGTTATGGGCAACCTAGTATGGATACTGGGAGTCAAACAGCAAGAAGAAGAAGATCAGTTAAACACTGAACCATCTCATCAATCTGTAATATTTAAATTCTTTATATTTATAGTATTTATCCTTTTGGACTTTAAGCATTCAGTTGACATTTTTTTTTTGTTTTTTGTTTTTTTTTTCATCATAAATAAATTTATTTATTTTTTTATTATTTATTTTATTTTATTTTTTAATTTACATTCCAAATCACTTCCCCTTTCCCGTTTCCTCCCTCCCTGAAAGTCCCATAAGCCCCCTTCCCTCCCTCTTTTCTCCATTCAACCCCCTCTCGTTACTCTGTCCTGGTGTTCCCCTACATCCAGTCTTTCCAGGACCAGGGGTCTCTCCTACCATCTTTTTAGAAATCTATTGATATGCGGATTGTGTCTAGGGTATTCCGAGATTCTGAGTCAATATCCCCTTATCAGTGACTGCATACCATGTGTGTTCTTTTGTGATTGGGTTACCTCACTAAGGATGATATTTTCAAGATCTGACCATTTGCCTAGGAATTTCGTGAATTCATTGTTTATAATTGCAGAGTAGTATTCCATTGTGTAGATATACCACATCTTCTGAATCCATTCCTCCGTTGAGGGACATCTGGGTTCTTTCCAGCTTCTGGCTATTATAAATAAGGCTGTTATGAACATAGTGGAGCATGTGTCCTTATTGCATGCAGGTAAAGTCTCTGGGTATATGCCCAGGAGTGGTATAGCCGGATCCTCCGGGAGTGTCATGCCCAGTTTTCTGAGGAACCGCCAGACTGCTTTCCAGAGTGGTTGTACCAGCTTGCAATTCCACCAGCAGTGGAGGAGTGTTCCTCTTTCTCCACATCCTCGCCAACAACTGTTGTCTCCTGTGTTTTTGATCTTAGCCATCCTGACTGGTGTGAGATGGAATCTCAGGGTTGTTTTGAATTGCATTTCCCTAATGACTAAGGATGATGAACATCTCTTTAGGTGCTTCTCAGCCATTAGATATTCTTCAGGTGAGAACTCTTTGTGTAGCTCTGTACCCCATTTTTTAATAGGGTTACTTGCCTCTCTGGAGTTTAACTTCTTGAGTTCTTTGTATATATTGGATATTAGCCCTCTGTCGGATGTAAGGTTGATAAAGATCATTTCCCAGTTAGTTGGTTGCCGCTTTGTCTTTTTGACAGTGTCTTTTGCCTTGCAAAAACTTTGTAATTTAATGAGGTCCCATTTGTCTATTCTTGATCTTAGAGCATAAGCTATTGGAGTTCTGTTCAGGAAATTCTCCCCTGTGCCCATATGTTCAAGGTTCTTCCCTAGTTTCCCTTCTATTAGTTTCAGTGTGTCTGGTTTTATGTGGAGATCTTTGATCCACTTAGAATTGAGCTTAGTGCAAAGAGATAAGGATGGGTCAATTTGCATTCTTCTGCATGTTGACCTCCAGCTGAGCCAGCACCATTTGTTGAAAAGGCTATCTTTTTTCCACTGGATGGTTTTAGCTCCTTTGTCAAAGATCAAGTTTTAACCCATATCTCATCAGGAAACAAACTTTGAAATCTGCCATTCTATTCTCTAAACTGAGTATACACCAAACTCGTGAACTTTTCTTTTCAATCTTAGAATATCTCTCCTTTTAACCATCTTGTATCCCATTAATTTAACTATTTAATTATTTACATCACATTCTCCGCATGGACCCTACCACCCCAGTGACTTTATCTCCAAACTGTATTGGCTACAGCAGTGAAGATCACAATCACCTTTTCCTTCCAGTCACACTGGACCTGTGCACCAAGCACTACAGTTGTCTCTGCAGTCAGTCTCCTCCTGCAAGTAGATCTAAGTGAGAAGATAAAGCACCAGCATGACTCACTAATGAAAACAGCTGGAAAAGAGGAAACCAGAGGAAACATATCCTCCAATAAATGACAAAACACAGCAAGAAAGGATGGGGTGAGAGGGAGAGGGAGAAGGGAAGAGGGAGAGGGAGGGGGAGGGAGAGAAGGAGGGGGAAAGGGAGAGGGAGGCATTAAACAACAACAACCTTCTAAAGTGAAAATGTGTCAATACTGTAAAACAAAGATAATGAGATGATTAAAGTGTCAGAACATATTTCAGAATTTTAATTTTATGAAAAGTAATGATCAAATAGAGAACTTGGATGCATCTATAAAGAATTTATTTGAAGTTCTAGTCAAGAAAGTTACAAAATCAATTTAAGCCTTGAACATGAACAACTATCTAAATTTTCTAAATAGATGAGAGAGTCAATAAGCTGAAAGAAAAATATCAGAAAGGATATTGTGTCCTGAAAAAAAATTAGTTATTAGGACAATGAATGGGATTATTAGTTAACTAAGAAATAGCTGGAAGCATCATCAACAACAGCCAAAATTCTGGAGAGATAGATAGCTCAGTGGTTAAAAAATGGACTACTCTTGAATGACTGAAGTTTGATTCCCAGTAACCATGTCAGGCAGTTTACAACTATCAGTAACTACAGCTCCACGGTCTCCAATACCCTCTTCTGGACTTCCTGCTACTGTATTCACATGTGTCTGTCCTCTCTCTCTTCTCTGTTTCTCTTTCTCAAAATTAAATATCAAGTATGATCTATATAAAAAGAAAAGAGCAGCAAGAGGCAAGAGAAATTAATTTCACTGATGTAAGATAAATACAATAATAAATATAAACGTGTGAGAAAAAATGAAAATAATCAAAGTTACCA
Organism: Tokudaia tokunoshimensis; assembly: GCA_036184795.1. Lineage (NCBI taxonomy): Eukaryota > Metazoa > Chordata > Mammalia > Rodentia > Muridae > Tokudaia > Tokudaia tokunoshimensis. Next base: position 27,869,777 of record BTHU01000011.1, on the reverse strand, counting down.
AAGTCTGAAATATATTGAAGAGAACAAATCTAAGACTACAGGAGATTAAAAAAAAAGGATAAAGACAAATTGCTGAGATAATCTAGTCAATGAAACTATGGCTGAAAATTTACAAATACAAATAACACTTAAGAATCTCAGAAACACAACGAGAGAAGATATTCCCCACACATCATGTCATGATGCCAAAAATATTCAATAGACCAATAAGAACAAAAGTTTTAAGAGAAAAATGTCAACACACATACAGAAGAAGAAATATCAGAATAACACACCAAATCGGTTCTCAGCAAAACAGACAGGAAAGACTGGATTTACAGATTTTTAGCCCTGGAATGAAATAAGAGATTAGAAAACAGAGCAAAATGATATATTAAAAATTGTTAAAGATATATGACTATTTCAACCTAAGGATTTTCAAGCTCTACAGAAAATTCTTTCCTAGAGGGTGAATAAAAACAACTTTACTTATAAGTACATAGGAAAATACATTTTATGAAAGGAAAACATGAATAAAGGGAAGCCTGGCAGGAATCAGTCATGATGAACGCAGCAAAGCAGAAATCACAACATAACCAGGGATGGAAGTAAAGAACTTCCAGTACTCAAGAAAAACACAAACAAAACTATTGTTAAAAAGCAGACCATTCTGTCCCATAACCTTGAATCACCTTAAATGATTTTAATTTACCAATTTTAAATTTAAGATTAAATAGTTATATTAAGAAAAAACGTACAGCTGTGATTTAGCTCCATAAACTCACATACCTAGGAAAGACATCCAAAGGATAGAAATCATTCTCACAAAGAGAGGCCACAAACAAGCTAACATACCAATTATTATATTGATAATTTTCATGCTGAAACTAGTCAGAAGACACAAGGAGGACTCTACATATTACTAAAGAAAGTAATTAATTAAGAGGATAGGATTATTTTAAATATTTATGGACTGAATTTTCTCATGTCCCTTGTTATGAAACATACATTAAAAGTATATGATAGGCCAGAAAGGTACTGACACAATGACAGTAAGAACTACAACCCTCCATTCTCACATCTGGAGAGATAATCCAAACTAGAAATCATTGAAAAAAGAAAAAAACAAAAAAACAAAAAACTAAAAACCAAACCGAACAAACAAAAAATAAATCACAGCTGAATTATACAAGAGATAACCTAAATTTAATAAGTATCTTTAGAACACTCCATTCTAGACCCAAAGAATATACATCTCAGTGCATATAGAACCTGTTCTAAAACTGATAACATCTTAGGCCACAAAGGAAGTCTTAAAAATGCAAAAAGACAGAATATAAGAAAAGAAACAATTTCCTGAAACATATTAGACCACAATGGAATATAACAGGAAATCAATAGCAAGACTAACCTCAAAAAATACACAAATGTTCGGAGACTGAACAATACACATTTGAATCAACAGGAAGTCATTGAAGAAATCCGGGAGGAAATTAAAGTTTTCATAGACTGAAGTGAAAACGAGAACATAATGTATGAGAACCGCTGAGAACCAGCCAAGACAACCATAAAGGAAAGTCTATGGTTTTAATTGCTCGCATTAAAATATCAAAGAGACTTCACATAAATCTAATCGTGTACCACAAGGCTTTGGGGACACAGCGAAGCTAAATGCAAACCAAGTACAGGGCAAGAAATTACAAAGATTAGAGAAGAAATAAAAGAAATAAAACACGAAAAATATATGCAAAGTCATTTTAAGAGTTATTCTTTCAAAATATATAGATTGAGAAAGCTGTAGCCACATTAATGAAAATAAAAAAAATGCAAATTAATTGAGTGATGAAGAGATACTTGTTAAAACAGACACCAATGAAATACAGATTATTATTTAGGAAATTTTAAAGTTCCCTTTAAAAATAGTCTCTTAATTTTACGTGTGTGGGGGGGGCAGGGATTCTGTAAGATCCAAAACAAGTTAAGTGTTTATTATTCAAAGACTGAAGAACAAAGGCAAAATTTAACAGGATAAGAAGCCCACTGTCCACTGTCTAGACCTCATTCATCTTATGCACTCCAAAGTGCTTGTGGAGATCCTCCTATCCGGATTTGTCATTCATACCACACAGTTTGCCCAGTAGACTCTCTCCGCTCCACTCCATCCCTTGTCTTTGGTGAACAATCAGGGTCCTGCCATCACTAATACACTGGAGTTTCCAGTACAACTGAGGGGGCACCTTGCAAATGGATTCTGCTGCTGAAATGGCACCCATGAACCCTTCAGTCTAAAGCTTTGAACTGCAACTAAGGCTTCACACCTCAATATTGGACTCCTCGACTTTCACAATGGCAAGTACCAGATGTTGTCTTTGACCCCTTCATGTCTTTAAAACCAATATCATGCATGATACTCTTACAATTTATCTGCCAAGGTCTTCTGGAAGTTTTATGTGTGTCCTTGGCCCTCCCACTGGAACACAGATTCTGTGAGTTGACATTGGGGAAATACTTCCCAGGTTTTGCCTCAGTGATGTGGACCTGTTATTAATCATAGGCTATTCCTCAACCCCAGCTGACCAGTTTTTATTGTCCTAGTAAAAGCACAGAGATCATTTCCAAAGATTCTTAATTGAAATATATTACATGAATTACTCCTATAGAATCTTTGATCCTTTGTGACACTTCAAAAGGCAGTTCTTCATTGTCTGCATTTCTCTCAGAATTTTCATATTTCAAGTTCTCACAACAATAGCTCATTAAGACCTATGGACTTCCAATCCCAATTTCCAAACACTTTCACAGTCCTTTTCCCCAAACCAGGGTCAAGGCCATCATACTAATTTTTAGTTTCTGTTGCTGTGACACTCAGTGTCTAAAACCAACTTTGAGATGAAGGAGTTTATTTCATCTTACATGTTACAGTCTAACCTAGTACCTGATCTTTGACAATATCAATGCCTCTAGTCTTATTATTTGTTCTGTAACTGAAGTCTTATCTTTCTACCATGTTAGCTCTTGCAGTTGAGGGCCAGGCTCTAAAATGGTGTCATCGAATATCTTCAACCTTTTGGAATTACATGATTTTGAATTCTCCAGTTATTAAGTATCTGCTTAACATATGGTGAATATAAACCATAGTTCATTATTGCTTTCTTAATTTTTTAAAATTTTTTTGTGTCTCTCTAAGTTGTTACCCAAACTCTTGATAACCCTGTGTATTTTTCTAATCGTCATCTAATTTCCTTAACAAGGTTGGTAAAATCATTTTAGGCTTTATCACAGATATAGACTGCCTTCTGACAGTCTTGTTACAAGGTGGTGCTTTAGACTTTAGATGGGATTCATTTCACATGCCTGCATGATTTAAAGAATTGTATAAATTGTGTTCTATTGTTTGTAACTTTAGTAAGGACTTTTTTCAGTCCCTTCCCTATCTAAGTCTACCTTCTTTTGATCTCCTTTCAAATGAATATATAAAATTGTAATAGTTACAGAAAAAATAATTATTTATATGCTGATAAACAAAACAAAATCACACAGGATCCAGATGCATTGTGTCATTGCATTTTTCATTTTTTTTTTTTACCACAGAATGTTTTTTAAAAATATCTCTTAAACGCTCTCCTTCCTTTGGAGACTCGCTTTATTATTTTTATACTAAATATTTGTCTCTTTTTACTGTCTTCAGAGTTATACATCACCAGTTTAGAAGTTTGGGGTTCCTCAGTTCCACTGCAGCTCTGTGAAAATGCTCCTTCTGCCCTTCTGTGTGAGAGCAGGCTCCTCAGGCCAGCACAAGGCTATGGCAGAGAGCTCTGCCTGGTCAGCTCAGCCTAGTAAACTGCGCTTGTTGGGTTTTGGGCTGGAGCACTGTTTATCCTCTGACTTCTATCCACTCTGGGAAGATGGCTCCTGGCCTCAGTGGCTCTGGGTTGTCCCAGGCTTCTTCCAGGGACACAAGCTGGTTTGTCTTGGGACCAGGCTGCTCAGTCCCTCCGCTGCACATGTGAAGTGCACTAAAGGTCCAGTCCAAGGGAGACTGTGTGTAATACCATTCCCAAGGACCTCCACTTAAATGACCCACTGCTAAGAAATACACTAAAGTTCCCGTAGAAATCACCTTTGATATTTAGAAGAGTATTTTTTTTTTATTGGTTACAATTCTTTTTTTTTTCTAAGATTTTTATTTACATTCCAAATGATTTCCCCTTTCCTGTTTCCTCCCTCCCCGAAAGTTCCATAAGACCCCATCGCCCCCTCTTTTCCCCATCCAACCCCATCTCGCTTCTCTGTCCTGGCATTCCCCTACATCCAGCCTTTCCAGGACCAGGGGTCTCTCCTTCCATCTTCTTGGAAATCTATTGATATGCGAATTGTGTCTAGGGTATTCCGAGTTTCTGGGTTAATAACACCTTATCAGTGACTGCATACCATGTGTGTTCTTTTGTGATTGGGTTACCTCACTAAGGATGATATATTGCAGTTCTGAACATTTGCCTAGGAATTTCGTGAGTTCATTGTTTTTAATTGCAGAGTAGTATTCCATTGTGTAAATATACCACATTTTCTGAATCCATTCCTCCATTGAGGAGCATCTGGGTTCTTTCCAACTTCTGGCTATTATAAATAAGGCTGCTATGAACATAGTGGAGCATGTGTCCTTATTTCATGCACGGAAAGCCTCTGGGTATATGCCCAGGAGTGGTATAGCCGGATCCTCTGGGAGTGTCACGCCCAGTTTTCTGAGGAACAGCCAGACTGCTTTCCAGAATGGTTGTACCAGCTTGGAATCCCACCAGGAGTGGAGGAGTGTTCCTCTTTCTCCACATCCTTGCCCACAACTGCTGTCTCCTGTGTTTTTGATCTTAGCCATTCTGACTGGTGTGAGATGGAATCTCAGGGTTGTTTTGATTTGCATTTCCCTAATGACTAAGGATGATGAACATCTCTTTAGGTGCTTTTCAGCCATTAGATATACTTCAGGTGAAAATTCTTTGTTTAGCTCTGTATCCCATTTTTTAATAGGGTTACATGCCTCTCTGGAGTTTAACTTCTTGAGTTCTTTGTATATATTGAATATTAGCCCTCAGTCGGATATAGGGTTGGTAAAGATCATTTCCCAGTTAGTTGATTGCTGCTTTGTCTTTTTGACAGTGTCTTTTGCCTTACAGAAACTTTGTAATTTTATGAGGTCCCATTTGTCAGTTCTTGATCTTAGAGCATGAGCTATTGGAGTTCTATTCAGGAAATCCACCCCTGTGCCCATATGTTCAACGTTCTTCCCTAGTCTCCTTTCTATTAGTTTCAGTATGACTGGTTTTATGTGGAGGTCCTTGATCCACTTGGAATTGAGCTTAGTGCAAGGAGATAAGAATGGGTCAATTTGCATTCTTCTGCATGTTGACCACCAGTTGAGCCAGCACCATTTGTTGAAAAGGCTATCTTTTTTCCACTGGATGGAATTAGCTCCTTTGTCAAAGATCAAGTGACCATAGGAGTGTGGATTCATTTCTGGGTATTCAATTCTGTTCCATTGATCTACATGCCTGTCACTGTACCAATACCATGCAGTTTTTAACACTATTGCTCTGTAGTACAGCTTGAGGTCCGGGATACTGATTCCCCCAGAGGTTCTTTTACTCTTGAGAATAGTTTTAGCTATCCTGGGTTTTCTGTTATTCCAGATGAATTTTTGAATTGCTCTTTCTAACTCTATGAAGAATTGAGTTGGGATTTTGATGGGGATTGCATTGAATCTGTATATTGCTTTTGGCAAGATGGTCATTTTTTTACTATATTAATCCTGCCAATCCATGAGCATGGCAGATTTTTCGATCTTCTGAGGTCTTCTTCAATTTCTTTCTTCAGAGACTTGAAATTGTTGTCATACAGACCTTTCATTGTTTGGTTAGAGTCACACCAAGATACTTTATATTGTTTGTGGCTATCATGAAGGGTATCATTTCTCTTACTTCTTTCTCAGCCTGCTTATCCTTTGAGTATAGGAAGGCTACTGACATGCTTGAGTTAATTTTATATCCAGCCACTTTGCTGAAGCTGTTTATCAGCTGTAGGAGTTCTCTGGTGGAGTTCTTTGGGTCACTTAAGTATACTATCATATCGTCTGCAAATAGTGATAGTTTGACTTCTTCCTTTCCAGTTTGTATCCCTTTGACCTCCTTTTGTTGTCTAATTGCTCTAACTAGAACTTCAAGTACTATATTGAAAAGATATGGAGAGAGAGGGCAGCCTTGTCTAGTCCCTGATTTTAGTGGGATTGCTTCAAGTTTCTCTCCATTTAGATTGATGTTGGCTACCGGTTTGCTGTAAATTGCTTTTACTATGTTTAGATATGGGCCTTAAATTCCTGATCTTTCCAAGAACTTTAACATAAAAAGATGCTGAATTTTGTCAAATACTTTCTCAGCATCTAATGAAATGACCATGTGGTTTTTTCTTTGAGATTGTTTATGTAGTGGATTACATTGGTGGACTTCCTTATATTGAACCATCCCTGCATCCCTGGGATGAAGCCTACTTGATCGTGGTGAATGATCATTTTGATGTGTTCTTGGATTCGGTTGGCAAGAATTTTATTGAGTATTTTTGCATCGATATTCATAAGAGAGATTGGCCTGAGATTCTCTTTCTTTGTCGGATCTTTGTGTGCTTTTGGTATTAGTGTAATTGTGGCTTCATAGAACGAGTTGGGTTGTGTTCCTTCTGTTTCTATTTTGTGGAATAATTTGAAGAGTATTGGCGTTAGGTCATCTTTGAAGGTCTGATAGAATTCTGCAATAAAACCATCTGGACCTGTGCTTTTTTGGTTGGAAAACTTCCAATGATCATTTCTATTTCTTCAGGAGCTATAGGACAGTTTAGATGGTCTATTTGATCCTGATTTAATTTTGGTATTTGGTATTTGTCTAGGAAATTGTCCATTTCCTCAAGATTTTCTAGTTGTGTTGAATACAGGCTTTTGTAGTAGGATCTGATGATTTTTTGAATATCCTCAGTTTCTGTTGTTATCTCTCCCTTTTCGTTTCTGATTTTGTTAATTTGTATACTGTCTCTGTGCCCTCTGGCTAGTCTGGCTAAGGGCTTATATACCTTGTTGATTTTCTCAAAGAACCAACTCCTAGTTTTGTTGATTCTTTGTATGGTTTTATTTATCTACTTAATTGATTTCAGCCCTGAGTTTGATGATTTCCTGCCTTCTACTCCTCTTTGGTGTATTTGCTTCTTTTTGTTCCAGGGCTTTCAGGTGTGCCATTAAGCTGTTAGTGTATGCTGTCTCCCTTTTCTTTTTGGCGGCACTCAAGGCTATGAAATTTCCTCTTAGCACTGCTTTCATTGTGTTCCATAAATTAGGGTCTGTTGTGCCTTCGTTTTCATTAAATTTTAAAAAGTTTTTGATTTCTTTCTTTATTTCCTCCTTGACCAAGTTATCATTGAGTACAGCATTGTTCAGCCTCCATGTGTCTGTGGGTTTTCTGTTGTTTTTGTTGCCATTGAAGACCACACTTATTCCATAGTGATCTGATAGGAGGCATGGGATTAGTTCGATCATCTTATATCTGTTAAGGTCTGATTTGTGACCAATTATATGGTCGATTTTGGAGAAGGTACCATAAGGTGCTGAGAAGAAGGTGCATTCTTTTGTTCTAGGATGAAATGTTCTATATATATTTGTTAGTTTCATTTGGTCCAAAGCTTCAATTAGATTCACTGTGTCCCTGTTTAGTTTCTGCTTTCCTGACCGATCCATTTCAGAGAGCGGGGTGTTGAAGTCACCCACTATTATTGTGTGAGGTGCGATGTGTGCTTTGAGCTTTAGTAAAGTTTCTTTTACGAATGAGGGTGCCCTTGCATTTGGAGCATAGATACTCAGAATTGAGAGTACTTCTTGGTGGATTTTTCCTTTGATCAGTATGTAGTGTCCTTCTGTGTCTTTTTTGATGACTTTAGGTTGAAAGTCAATTTTATCTGATATTAGAATGGCTACTCTGGCTCCTTTCCTGAGAACATTTGCTTGTAAAATTGTTTTCCAGCCTTTTACTCTGCGGTTGTGTTTGTCTTTGGCATTGAGTTGCGTTTCCTGCAAGCAGCAAAATGCTGGGTCCTGTTTATGTATCCAGTCTGTTAGTCTATGTCTTTTTATTGGGGAATTGAGACCATTGATATTAAGAGAGATTAAGGCATAGTGATTATTGCCATCTGCCATTCTTGACGCTATCTTTATGTTTGAGTGGTTATCTACTTTTGGGTTTGATGCAAGAAGGTTACTATCTCGTTTTTTCCAGGGTGTTGTTTCTCTCCTTGTATTGGCGGTATCCACCTATTATCCTTGGCAGGTCTGGGTTTGTGGAAAGATATTGTGAAAATTTGGTTTTATCATGGAATATCTTGGTCTCTTCATCTATGGTGATTGAGAGTTTTGCTGGATATAGTAGTCTAGGCTGGCATTTGTGTTCTCTTAGTGTCTGCATGAGATCTGCCCAGGATCTTCTGGCTTTCATAGTCTCTGGTGAGAAGTCTGATGTGATTCGGATAGGTCTTCCTTTTTTAAGGGCCCTCTTCTATGCTACTTTTCCATGGGTTCCTGCTCCTTGGCCAAGAACCCATCTCCCATGATTCGATTTCTAGCTCCACGTTCATTGTGCCATTTGCAATCCCAGTCTTTTCTAACAGTGTCCTAGTTCCTAAATAATGACTTGGAGGCTTATTTATTTATTTATTTATTTATTGATAAACACCTAGACTATAAGCTTGTGATTGTTCTCCAACCATCTTATAACATATATAACCTTTTTGTTCTATTCAATGTGTGTCACCTGGCCGGTTATCTCTCCTCAGTTTCATACATCCATCTCCACAGAGTCTGAGTGGCAAGTCTCCTCAACCTCACTAACTTCTAGAGTTCCTATCTGGCTACCAGAACTTCTACCTCTTATTTCCTGACTTTTCTTAATAGGCCATCAGTTGTCCATCTTGACAGGTTTTGCTTCCACAGAATACATAAGAGATTCTGCCTACCACCAATGACCAGCTTGGTGAACCAATGAGTTTTATTATGGTTACTTACAAGAATATGGGTAAGAGATTATTTATAGGAGCAGAAATGACTCAATTACAGATGCATCACCAAAACCCACACCACCAATAGGCCAAAGTGGGAACCTGATGCACATTGCACATTCTGCAAAGAGCTCAACAGGTTAGAGAGTATCTTTTCCAGGTGTCTCAGTTGGTCTAAACCTGTTCTATGTTGCTAAATTGATTTGTGCTTCAGGTATCTGAAGCTTTTCTCCACTGAGAGATTCTTTGCAGCTAAGCTTCTTTCATCTAACAGACACTCTCAGGTTTTACTGCTTCTGATGGCAGTGAGGAGCCTAGTTAATCTTTTCCTCTCCTAGTGACCTTGCCATTCAATCTGCCTCTAAAGACTGGTAAAAACTACCCCAAGAGGATTCTACTTTAAATCAAATTTGGTTTACAAAAGAGTGAAATTCAGATCTTGATTGGTTGCCACCACAATTATTGTGCTGTTATTGGATCATTGCATCTTGCAGGGATGTTGTCTTTGCAGATGGAAGGTTTTATAGCTTGGTTTCTAGTACCAAGTTAAGACCCACTCCCTGAAAGGAATTCATGCCCAACAGGGAGGCCAAGTTCCTAGTAGAACACAAATTCTAATGTTATTCTGAAGGAATCTAGCCTTAAAATGACTCCTAACAACATTTGGCTGTAATCATAGATTAGTGCCTTGCTCAGCTACCATCAGAAAATCTTTCTTTTCCAGCAGGAATGAATAGAGACCAACTGCTAGATAATGTTCAGAGTAAGAGACCTTAGAACATTCAGCCCTAAATGGGAGGTTGCAATTAAATCCCTCCTTTCAGGGCTCAAAGAACCCTATGGAAAAAGAGGAAGCTAGAGAAGGACATGAAAAAAAAACAAACAAACAGAATCTTCTAAACACAGCAAGCCTGAGAAGATATAAACTCACAGAGACTGGGGCAGCATGCTCACAGTTTGCATGGATCTGCTCCAGGTGGAGTCCGAGAGCTGAGAAGACAAGTAGACATACACACCCATCCCTAATCAAGACGCTAACTCCAATTGATAACCACTTGAAAATGAAAAGAGGTTTCATTTCATGTTTTCCTTTTTTATTAGATATTTTCTTTATTTACATTTTAAATGTTATCCCCTTTTCTGATTTCCCCTCCAAAAACCCCCTATCCAATCCGCCCCGCCTCCCCCCCCATCACCAACCCACCTACTCCTGTTTCCCTGTCCTAACATTCCCCTATACTGGGGCATCAAGCATTCTCAGAACCAAGGACCTCTCCTCCCACTGATGTCCTACAAGGCCACCCTCTGCTACATATGTGGCTGGAGCCATGGGTCCCTCTGTCTTTACTCTTTAGTTGGTAGTTTAGTACCTGGGAGCTCTGGTGGTACTGGCTGGTTCATACTGTTCTTCCTCCTATGGGGTTGAAAAGCCCTTCAGCTCCTTTGGTCCTTTCTCCAGCTCCTCCTTTGGGGACCCTGTGCTCAGTCCACTGGTGAGCTGAGAGCACCCACCTCTGTATTTGTCAGGCACTGGCAGAGCATCTTGAGAGACAGCTATATCAGGCTCCTGTTAGCAAGCACTTGTTGGCATCCACAATAGTGTCTGGGTTTGGTAACTGTATAAGGGATAGATCACCAATGCAGTCACTGGATGCCCTTTCCTTCAGTCCCTGTATATCCTCCCATAGGTATTTTACTCCCCCTCTAAGAAGGACTGAAGTATCTGCACTTTGGCCTTCCTTCTTCTTGAGCAGTGTGGTCTGTGAATTGTATCTTGGATATTCTGCGCCTCTGGGCTAATATCCACTTATCAGTGAGTGCATACCATGTGTGTTCTTTTGTGATTGGGTTACTTCATTCAGGATGATATTTTCTAGTTCCATTCATTTGCCTAAGAATTTCATGAATTCATTGTTTGTAATAGCTGAGTAGTATTCCACTGTATAAATGTACCACATACTCTATATCCATTCCTCTGTTGAGGGACATCTTGCTTCTTTCCAGCTTCCAGCTATTATAAATAAGGCTGCTATGAACATAGTGGGGCATGTGTCCTAATTACATGTTTGAGCATCTTTTGGGTACATGCCCAGGAGTGCTATCGCTTGTTCCTCAGGTAGTAAGTACTATGTCCAATTTTCTGAAAAACCACCAAACTGATTTCCAGTGTGGTTGTACTAGCTTGCAATTCCACCAGCAATGGAGGAGTATTCCTTTCTCCATATCTTTACCAGCATCTGTTGTCACCTGAGTTTTTGATTTTAGCCATTCTGACTGGTGTGAGTAGGAATCTCAGTGTTGTTTTGATTTACATTTCCCTGATGATTAAGGATGTTGAACATTTCATTAGGTGCTTCTCAGCCATTCTGCAACCCTTAGTTGGGAATTCTTTGTTTAGCTCTGTACCCTATTTTTTAATAGGATTATTTGGTTCTCTGGAGTCTAACTTCTTGAGTTCTTTGTATATATTGGATATTAGCCTTCTATTGGATGTAGGGTTGGTAAACATCTTTTCCCAATCTGTTGGTTGCTGTTTTGTCTTATTTGCCTTACAGAACTTTGCAATTTTATTTGGTCCAGTTTGACAATTCTTATTTTTTTATTAGATATATTCTTTATTTAAATTTCAAACGTTGTCCCCTTTCCTGGTTCCCCCTTCCCCGAAAATCTCATAAGCCATCTCCCCTTCCCTAATCAACCCTCTGCCGTTTTCCTTTCCTGGTATTCCTCTACACTAAAGCATCAAATCCTTCCAGGACCAAGGGTCTCTCCTCCTTTTGGTGTCTAACAAGACCATTCTCTGTTGCCTATGTCTCTGGAGCCGTGGATAACTCCATGTGTACTCTTTGGTTGTTGGTATTTTTTCCCTGGGAGCTCTGGGAGTACTGGTGACTCATATTGTTGATCCTCCTGTGGCTCTGCAAACCCCTTCAGTTCCTTGGGTCCTCTCTCTAGCTCCCCCATTGGGGACTCTGTGCTCATTTCAATGGCTGTGTTTGTCATGCACTAGGAGAGTCCCCCAGGTGATAGCTATATCTAGCTCCGGTCAGCTAGCACTTGTGGACTTCCACAATAGTTTCTGGGATTTGTAACTGTATATAGGATGGATATCTGGGTGTGGTAGTCTCTGGATGGTCTTTCCCTCATATTCTGCTCCAACTTTTGTCTCTGTATCTCCTTCTGCGGGTACTTTTTCCCCTTTCTGCAAATGACTCAAGGATCCATACTTTGTTCTTCCTCATTCGTGGGCATTATTTGATATATGAAATGTGTCTTGGGTATTTGTCAATTCTTGATCTTAGAACATAAGCTATTGGTGTTCTGTTCAGGAAGTTTTCCCTTGTGCCCATATGCTGGAGTCTCTTCCCCACTTTCTTTTATATTAGTTTCTGTGTATCTGGCTTTATGTGGAGGTCCTTGATCCACTTGGAATTGAGCTTTGTACAAGAGAATGGATTGATTTTCCTTCTACATGCTAACTGCCAGTTGAACCAGCACCATTTGTTGAAAATACTGTAGTTTTTTTCCACTGAATGGTTTCAGTTCCTTTGTCAAAGATCAAGTGACCATATGTGTATGGTTTCATTTCTGGGTCTTCAATTCTATTCCATTGATCTACCTGTCTTTACTGTGCCAATATCATGCAATTTTTATCATGATTTCTCTGTAGTAGAGAGGTCATTCAGAGATTTCTCTGTAACTTGAGGTCAGTGATGGTAATTCCCAAAAAAATTCTTTTATTGTCAAAAATAGTTTTCGATATCCTTGGTTTTTCATTATTCCAGATGAATTTGTGAATTGATTTTTCTAACTCTATGAAGAATTGCTTTGGAATTTTGATGATGATTGCATTGAATCTGTAGATTGATTTCGGAAAGATGGCCATTTTTACTATATTAATTCTGCCAATCCATGATCATGGGAGATATTTCCATCTTCTGAGATCTTTTCAAATTCTTTCTTCAGAGACTTGAAGTTCTTGTCATATAGATCTTTCACTTGCTTAGTTAGAGTCACACCAAGGTATTTTATATTACTTGTAACTATTGTGAAGTGTGTTGTTTCCCTAATTTCTTTCTCAGTCTGTTTATCCTTCAAGTAGAGGAAGGACACTGACTTGTCTGAGTTAATTTTATATCCAGCCACATTCCTGTAGTTGTTTATCAGGTTTAGGAGTTCTCCGGTGGAATTTTTAGAGTCATTTAAGTATACTATCATATCATCTGCAAATAGTGATATTTTGACTTCTTCCTTTCCAAATTTTGCCTCCTTTTGTAGTCTAATTGCTCTGACTTGGACTTTGAGTATTATATCAAATAAGTAGGGAGAGAGTGGGCAGCCTTGTCTAGTCCTTGATATTAGTGAGATGCTGCAAGTTTCTCTCCATTTAGTTTGATGTTGGCTACTGGTTTGCTGTATATTGCTTTTACTATGTTTAGGTATGGGCCTTGAATTCCTGATCTTTCCAAGACTTTTATCATGAAGGGGTGTTTGATTTTCTCAAATGCTGTCTCAGCATCTATTGAGATGATCATTTGTTTTTTGTTCTTTGAGTTTGTTTATATAGTGGATTACATTGATTGATTTCCATATATTGAACCATCCCTGCATCCTTGGGATGAAGCCTACTTGATCATGATGGAAGTCCATTTTGATGTGTTCTTGGATTCGGTTTACGAGAATTTTATTGAGTATTTTTGCATCGATGTTGATAAGGGAAATTCTCCTGAAGTTCTCTTTCTTTGTTGGGTATTTGTTTAATTTAGGTAACAGAGTAATTGTTGCTTCATAGAACAAATTGGCTAGTGTTTCTTCTGTTTCTGTTTTGTGGAAGAGTTTGAAAAGTACTAGTATTAGGTCTTCTTTGAATGTCTGATAGAACTCTGCTCTAAATCCATCTGGTCCTGGGCTATTTTTTTGGTTGGGAGACTATTAATGAATGCTTCTATTTTTGTAGGTGTTATGTGACTGTTTAGATCATTTATCTGATCCTGATTTAGCTTTGTTACCTGATATCTGTCTAAAAAAAATGTCCATTTTATCTAGATTTTTCAGTTTTATTGAATAAATGCTTTTGTAGTAGAATCTGATGATCTTTTTGGATTTCCTCGTTTTCAGTTGTTATGTTTCTGCTTTCATTTCTAATTTTGTTGATTTGGTTACTGTCTATGGGCCCTCTGGTTAGTCTGGCTAAGAGTTTATCTATCTTGTTGATTTTCTCAAAGAACCAGCTCTTGGTTTGGTTGTTTCTTTAATATATTTCTTTTTGTTTCTACTTGGTTGATTTCAGTCTTGAGTTTGATTATTTACTGCCATCTACTTCTCTTGGGTGTATTTGCTTCTTTTTGTTCTAGAGCTTTTAGATGTGCTGTTAAGCTGCTAGTGTATGTGCTCACCAGTTTCTTTTTGGAGGCACTCAGAGCTATGATTTTTTCCTTTTATCACTACTTTTATTGTGTCCCACAAGTTTGGGAATGTTGTAACTTCATTTTCATTGAATCCTAAAAAGCCTTTAATTTCTTTCTTTATTTCTTCCTTGACCACATTGCCATTTAATAGAGTGTTGTTCAGTTTCCACATGTATGTGGGCTTTCTATTGCTTTTGTTGTAATTGAAGACCAGCCTTAGTTCATGGTGATCTGATAGTATGCATCTTCTTGTATCTGTTGTGATCTGTTTTATGACTGATTGTATGGTAAGTATTTGAGAAGGTATCATGTGGTACTGAGAAGACTTATTTTGTTTTAGGATAAAATGTTCTATAGATATCTGCTAAATTCATTTGGTTTATGTTTCTTTTAGTTTCAGTGTATCTGTGTTTAGTTTCTGTTTACATGTTCTTTCCATTGATGAGAATGGGGTGTCGACGTCTCCCACTATTTTTGTGTGAAGAACAATGTGTGCTTTGAGGTTTACTAAAGTTTCTTTTATGAATGTTAGTGCCCTTGCATTTAGAGCATAGATGTTCAGAATTGAGAGTTCTTGGTAGATTTTTTTCCTTTGATGAAGTATCCTCCCTTATCTTTTTTGATAATTTTAGGTTGAATGTCGATTTTATTCAATTTTAGAATGTCTACTCCAGCTTGTTTCTTGGGACCATTTGCTTGAAAAATTCTTTTCCAGACTTTTATTCTGAGGTAGTGTCTGTCTTTGTCAATGAGGTGGGTGTCCTGTATGCAGCAAAATGTTGGGACCTGTTTACGTATCCAGTTTGTTAGTCTATGTCTTTTTATTAGGGAATTGAGTCCATTGATATTAAGAGATATTAACAAAAAGTGATTTTTTGCTTTCTGTTATTTTTGTTGTTAGAGGTGGGATTATGTTTATGTGATTATCTTCTTTTTGGTTTGTTAAAAGAAGATTATTTTCTTGCTTTATCTAAGATGTAGCTTCCTTCTGTGTATTAGAGTTTTCCATTTATTATCCTTTGAAGGGCTGGATTTGTGGAATGTTAATGTGTAAATTTGTTTTTGTCATGAAATATTTTGGTTTCTCCATCTATGTTAATTGAGAGTTTTGTTGGGTATAGTAGCCTCGACTGGCATTTGTGTTCTCTTAGGGTCTGTATGACATCTGCCCAGGATCTTCTGACTTTCATAGTGTCTAGTAAGAAGTCTGGTATAATCCTGATAGGCCTGCCTTTATATGTTACTTGACATTTTTTTCCTTAATGGTTTTAATATTCTTTGTTTTCTGCATTTGGTATTTTGATTATTATATGACTGGAGGAATTTCTTTTCTGGTCCAATCTATTTGGAGTTCTGTAGGCTTCTTGTATGTTCATGGACATCTCTTTCTTTTGGTTAAGGGAAATTTTCTTCTATAATTTTGTTGAAGATATTTACTGGCCCTTTCAGTTGGGAATCTTTGCTCTCTTCTATATCTGTTATCCTTAGGTTTGGTCTTCTCATTGTGTGCTGGATTTCCTGGATGTTTTGGGTTAGAAGCTTTTTGCATTTTCTTTGACTGTTGTGGCAATGTTTTCTATGGTATCTGTACTATCTGGTTTTGTGTGTCAACTTGACATAGGCTAGAGTTATCACAGAGAAAGGAACTTCAGTTGCGGAAGTACTTCCATGAGATCCAGTTGTGGAGCATTTTCTCAATTAGTGATCAAGGAGGGAGGACCCCTTATGGGTGGGACAATCTCTGGGATGGGAGTCTTGGGTTCTATAAGAAGGCAAGCTGATCAAGTCAGGGGAAGCAAGCCAGTAAGGAACTGCTTCCTGACCTGCTTAAGTTCCAGTCCTAACTTCCTTTGGTGATGACTAGCAATGGGGAAGTGTAAGCTGAATAAACCCTTTCCTCCCCAACTTGTTTCTTGGTCATAATGTTTGTGCGGAATAGAAACCCTGACTAAGAAAGTATCTCTGCAACTGAAATTCTCTCCTCTATCTCTTGTATTCTGTTGGTGACACTTGCATTTGTGACTCCTGATCTTTTTCCTAGGTTTTGTATAGCCAGAGATGTCTCACTTTGTGATTTCTTTATTGTTTCTACTTTCATTTTTTGATCCTGGATGGTTTTGTTCAATTCCTTTACCCATTCAGTTGTGTTTTCCTGTAATTTTTTAAGTGACTTTTGTGTTTCCTCTTTAAGGGCTTCTACCTTTCTACTTATGTTCTCCTATATTTCCTTAAAAGAGAGAGAGAGAGGGGGCTGGAGAGATGGCTCAGTGGGTAAGAGCACTGACTGCTCTTCCAAAGGTCATGAGTTCAAATCCCAGCACCCACATGGTGGCTCACAACCATCCATAAAGAGATCTGATGCCCCCTTCTGGTGTCTGAAGACAGCTCCAGTATACTTACATATAATATAATAAATAAAAAAATCTTTAAAAAAAAAGAGAGAGAGAGAGAGAGAGTTATTTTTGTCCTTCTTAAAGTCCTCTATAATGAGATATGATTTTAAATCCACAACTTGTTTTTCAGGTGTCTTGGGTTATCCAGAACTTGCTGTGGTAGGAGAACTGTGTTCTTATGATGCCAAGTAACCTTGGTTTCTGTTGGTAGGTTCTTGTACTTGCTTTTCAACATCTGGTTATCTCTGGTGTTAGTTGGTCTTGCTGTCTCTGGCTGGAACTCGTCTCTCCTGTGGGCCTGTAAGACTGTGTCAGCACTACTAGGAGACCAGCTTTTTTCTGGGAGGACCTGTGTACAGAGGGCTGTGGAACAGCCTCAGCTTCCCAGTGCTCCATTGTTCTTGTGCCCTATGTGCTCCTGGCTGGTCCTACTTTAGACAGTTATTAGAGAGAGAGTGGTTATATTACTTCTCAGCCAGGAAGTGAGAGCACTCTTGAAAGACTAGCTCTCTCCTGGCAGGACCTGTTTACAGAGCACAGTTAAATTTTAAAATGAAAATGAAAACCAAGGAAATTTAGAGAAGAAAGATCTTATTGAAGGCATACATACAGTTTCAGAGGGTAGAATTCATGACCATCAGGGTGAAGAACTTGGAGAAAGGTAGGCAGATATTGGGCTGGAGCACTAGATGACATTTTAAAACTTGGGGCGCAACCTCAAGCCAGAGAGGGAGAGATAACTGAGAATGAAACAGGATTTTAAAACTTCAAACCCTGCCCCTTGTGATGCACCTTCTCCAAGAAGTTCAGACCTCCTAATGTTTTACAAATAGTTCCACCAACTAGTATCCCTAGTATTTAAACTTATGATCCTAGTCCCTTTCAAATCACCACTCTGTATATAGTTATATAATTGTATATTATGTTAAGTATATGCATATGTGTGTGTATGTGTGTGTGATTTAGGTCATAAGAATATTTACTTCAAATATCACTAATATTTATTTGAAACCAATTTTTTGTTCATTGTTCAATTGTGGTTTTAGTGAAGTTTTACCTTAATAATTTGTAGTAATTCAGTAATATTTTATAACTATTTTGAAGATAAGATTTTATATGTATAATTACACATAAAATTGTACTTTTTAGGTAAATTTATCAGATTCTGTATTTAACTACTCCCCAAGCAGTTCATAATGATATAACCATTGTTATATCAACCATAATGATTGATATAACCATGATGTCTATATTAGCACAAATTTTCTCTCTGGCCTTTTAATTTGTTTCACATGATTATCATATTGTATCTGAGAGAATTTAAGCCATTATTCTTTGAAACTTTGCTCAGGAGGTATAGCATTTTCTGGTTTCCCTATTGTAATTTTCTTCTAAGTTCCAATGTACCTTATGAAGTTGATACTTGTTGAGGGTTCTGAAATAGAATCACTTCAGAATGTTATTTTTATCCAGTTTATTACAAGTGACCTAAAACATACTGATTTGCCATGTATTGGTAAGTCTAGTGTCCACACATAGCACAATAAACATGTTTTAAATGAAAATTTACTTGTAGTTTATCTTTTTTAGGATGTATGTTCATTACAAAAAGATCTCCAGAAACTTTTAGTATGTGCTTGCAATATTTACAAAATGAAAGAACAATTATAACATGTTTGTTCAGATGTAAAGTTAATTAACCACATACAATAGCTTTCTAATCTAGCAACAAATAGTTTGAATTGTTCAGCTTGGTAGATTTTTGCCAATACTCTGTTCTTTGCATACTCTTCAACCACTGATTGATTCCACTTTAATATATTGAGGTTTTCATTCAGAATAGACAAATATTTTATAATATGAGCTACATCCCGAACACGTATCACTTTTTCTATCCCCTTGTGAATATTTCAAGTTATACAAAAAGAAAGGTGGACATGTTAATAAACTTTTAATTTAAAGAACTCATGCATACTTAAAACTCATGCATTTGTAAAGAGAAATATTGAAATAGCTTCTGAATGAGGTGAAGAGAGAATAGTAACAGTTCTAAAAGCTAGATGTCTTAGGGTTTCATTGCTGTGAAGAGACACAATGACCAAGGCAACTGTTAAAAAGGACACTTAATTGTGACTGGCTTACAGTTTTAGAGTTTCAGACCATTATCTTGGTGGGAAGCATGGCATCATCCAAGCAGGCATGGTACTGGAGAAGGAACTGAGAGTTCTACTTCTACATCTAACTCTCACATTGGTCATAGCTTGAGCTTGTATATGATATATATTATATTGAGCTTGTATATGAGATATAATATTGTATATATTATTGATATGTCTATCAATAATGATAAGTTTAAAATTCTAAAAATTAATAAGAAAAGCTAGATACTATATAATTGAATCTCTGAAATCAATCAAGCAGCAACTTATTTATTAGCGGCACAATAAAGCACAAAACACAAAAAGTTATGTGCAAGCCTAAAAATATATACTCAGAAATGTTTATAATCAGCTACTTCAGCTTAAAACATCACACTTTTGTAAACATTTTATTGTCATAACACTTCATTGTATAAGATGTGTGTCTCCAATTAATGAATCATTTAAATAATTTATATTGACATGACCTAGTTGCTAAGCTATGTGAAAGGTTCCTCCACTTTGGTTGAACTGTTGTAATTCCAACTACTGTAGTAATTTGCATCTATAGAACTAAAGTACCTAAATTCTCCAGATTTTTTTGTTCACTACTACACTGACTCACATAAATGGCAGGCTAGGAAAAATGCTTACCAATCACAAGCCCTTCTTTAATTGAGCACTCCTTGGTTACACTTAGCAAGGCCAATGAGGAGACATAAAGTGAATTTTTCCAGCTCCTTCCCACATCTCTTCCTGTGACAACTAGAAGAGGTCTTCTACTCTCCACGTGGGCCTGCTCTCTCTCTTCAGAGCCTTTGTTGCACTGCCACGTGACTATCAGTCTAAGGCATTAATATATCTCCTAATAACTCTCTTATACAAAAGAAACCTTCAGAGTGCCCTCCTTAAATCTTAAACAAAAACATGCCATATAATATAATGTAATATAATTCAAAGTATATAACAAAATTAAAATCAACTAATCAAATTAAAATTTAATATAACTTTAATATGGAGTGCATTAATAAAAATTACATATTAAAAAGTTAAATTTTCCCAATTAACAATATTGACAGTATAACATCTACTAATAGTGCCAATAAAAAATAACATTATGTTTAAAGCACAAATGCTTTCCTAAAATGAATTTTTAAGAAGTTTTTATTGTCTGTGGAATTCTTTGTGAATTTTGCATCATGTCTGACTTATCTCCTCCTCCTCCCCTCATACTGACCCTCCACCCTTGTAAGCCCCCCCCAAAAGAGGAAAATATATCTCATTGTAGAAGGTGTAGAGTGGTCTGTTACAGTGTGTCCCACACTATACACTTTTGTTCACACTTCTTTGCTTGCAAATGTTTACCACAGTGAATTTTTGGTCTGGTACAAGGTCTCTGATTCATGCTACACTATCAACACTGAAATCTCACTGGAACTCCTCTTGGATATCCTGTTGTCGCTCTCTGTTATGAAGGTTGTGTAGTTTTGGTTCTAAAGGACCACCACTTCATGTACTTCAGTTTTTCATTGATGGTGTAGAGTAGATGTTGGGGTGGGCTTATTCTAAGCCCTGGATCCAGGTGTAAGAGGTATCCAAGCATGTCAGCCCACCCTATCTCCTGCATGCTCCCCTGCCCTGCTATAGTGGATCCATCCAATGTCACAGCCAACAAGTGGCAGAACCAGCTCTCCGGATCTCCTGCCTTTGGGGTGTCTCATCCTCTCCCATACCATCAGGATCGACTCTACTGTGCTGCCCAGGGAGGTTCAGGGTCTGTTCTCCCTAGTGCTGCTGCAGAAGAAGAGCTGGGCTGGCTTTCCTGCTCCTATTATCCTCAGGCAGCTCACAACCCCTCTCCCGCACGGCTCTCCAACAACCAGACCCAGCTCTACCCTGTTGCCCAGGTGAGGGACAAGACCAATTCTTCCGAGTGTTTTAGCCAGTGGAGATGACAGGGTCAGTTCTCCCACTTTTATGACTCGAGGTACAAGGATTCCTCTTGCTATAGGTGGCAAGGAGTAAAGTTGGAGGAGGGTATCTGTCCCCCATTTCTGCTACCACACTGGAGATGAGTTCCAGCGCCAGCTCTCAGACACTAATATCTTTAGGGCCTGCTGTTCAGATTTGAAACTTGATCTTGGTGGAGATGAATATGAATACTTTGATGAATATGATGTGTCCTTCCCCATCTCTTTTGATTACTTTTGATTGAAAGTTTATTTTATTGTATATTAGAATGGGAATTCCAGCTTATTTCAAGGGGCCATTTGCTTGGAAAACTATTTTCCAGCCTTTTGCTTTGAGGTAGTGTCTGTCTTTGTTGCTGAAGTATGTTTCTAGTAGCAGCAAAATGCTGTATCCTGTTTATGCATATCCAATCTGTTAGCCTGTGTCTTTTTATTAGGGAATTGAGTCAGTTGATGTTGAGAGATATTAAAGACCAATGAATGTTAGTTCCTTTTATTTTTGTTGTCAGTAGTATTAAGTGTGTGTGTACAATTCTCTTCTTTTGGGTTTGTTGTGAGATGATTAATTTCTTGTGTTTTCTTGAATGTAGTGTTGTGTTGTAGTTTTACTTCAAGTATCCTCTGTAGGACTGGATTGGTAGTAAGATATTGTTCAAATTTAGTTTTGTCATGGAATACCTTGGCTTCACCATCTATAGTGATTGAGTTTTTTCCTGGGTACAAATGGCCTAGACTAACATCTGTGATCTCTTAAGGTCTGCATGACATCTGTCCATGATCTTCTGATTTTTAGAGTTTCTCTTCAAAAGTTTAGTGTAATTCTAATGGGTCTGCCTTTATATATTACTTGGTCTTTTTCCATGAAAGTTTTTCATACGTTCTTTTTTCTGTACTTTTAGTGTTTTGATTATTATGTTACCAGAGGATTTTCTTTTCTGGTCCAATTTATTTGGTGTTCAGCAGGCTTCTTAAAATGCTGTGGCCCTTTCTGTCTTTAGGTTAGAGAACTTTTCTTCTATGATTTTTTTGAAGATATTTCTGACTTTTTGAAGTGGGAATCTTCACTTCTGTTTGCATTATTCTTAGGTTTGGGTTTTTCTTTGTGTCCCAATTTTCCTTGATGTTTTCTGTTAGGAACTTTTTATGCTTTGCATTTTCTTTGAATGATGTGGATATCTTCTATGGTATCTTCTATGTGTGAGATTCTCTCTTCTTTCTCTTGTAATCTATAGATTACAAGATGATGCTTGTAGGTTCTGTTCTCTTTCCTAGATTTTCCTTCTCCATGGTTTGCCTCTATTTGTGGTTTCTTTATTACTTCTATTACCATTTTTAGGTCTTGGACCATTTTGTTCATTTCCTTCCACTGCTTGACTGTATTTTTCTGTATTTCTTTAAGGGAATTATTTCTATCCTCCTAAAAGGCCTGTATCATCTTCCTGAACTGGGATTTTAGTTATGCTCTTTTAGATAGTTAATTTTCAAACAATAACTTGAGAGTAAGAATATATACATTTTCATAAAATTATTCAAAAGTGTTAATTATGGCTTGAATAGTTATGAAACACAGTATTGATATATATAGTTATATACAGGTGAAATACTCCAGGGACTGTATTACAGTTTATTTAAGAGGTTTTTTGTTTGTTTGTTTGTTTTTTATTTGTTTGTTTGATGTTTTTGCTTTTTACTTCATTTAGTTAAAAATAAAAAGAACTATTTTTCAGCATTTCCCAGTTGCCCATGGTACTTTGTCTAGTATTGAGGCAATGTGGATTTTTCTTTTTTCAGGTTAGTATGTCCCTTGGTATCCTTGTTGTTCTTATTTTGTTTTTGCCAATCATGTTGATAAACTGTGTGAGTTTAACCTCTTGGACATTTCTAGAAGATATAATATCAAATTAAGCATTTTTTCTCTGGCACTATAATCTTTGTTTATTTACATCCCAAATGCTGCCACCTCCTGCTCCTTCCCCCACAGAATCCCACCTCCCATCCTCCCTCCCCTTTGTCTCTAAGAGGCTGCTCCCCTCGAGTATCCCCGCAACCTCTCACATCAAGTCTCTGTAACTACTTCACCCTCTCCTGCTGAGGCAGGTCGAGGCAGACCTTTACTATATATGTACTGGCATTATAATCTTAACACTTCCTCTACCACAGTGATCCTTCAAATTATGTTGGAGATGTATCAGTTGGGAATGCGTGTTAGTCAATGACCTCATGTTCTCATAGTCTTCCTTAGGGAAGAGACCCTTTATTGTTTATCCAATTCAAAGAGGTTAGACCTCAGATTATATGCATACAAATAACATTATACAGAGTGACTAAGGTTGTATAACATATTTTAAACATATGTAGATATGCACACATGCACTCACACATATATATGCACATATACAAGTGTGTATATGTATACACACACACACACACACACACACACACACATATATATATATATTTAACAAAAAAAGAGGTCTCAAATTTGAGAGAGATTAAAAAGATTGCATGGGAGGGTTTGGAGGAAAGAAACGGAAGGGGAAAAGGATATAAATATATTATAGTTTCAAAAATATTTAAAAGAAATCAAAGAGAATCATCACAATGATGTGCATGCCTGAAACTTGAAACACTGTATTTACTCTGAAACAAAAGAAAAAGGCAAAAACTCTTAAGACTCAGAAAACTCCTGAAGTTACCAAGCTAAGACTCTTGACAAGGCTCAGATATTCGGAATAATCAGGTACCCTCTAAGAGGTTATATAAACTGTAGCAGTAGCACTTGTTGGGCAGGGATAGATTTCTATAAAGCTGCCTACAAGTTGGACAAGGAGCTCTACTAATCTAGATAGCTGCATTAGGGTGGACTTTTGGACAAATTCTGCTACCTTGTTGTCACCTGTGGTGCTGAAATTAAGGCCAATCAACTTATTGTTTGACCATGTTAGACTGGGGTAGAATAATTTCTTTGGTCTGTTGTTAATGGCCTTAGTGAGTTTACTATATATTTGTTCATGATTTCCCAAGGAAAATCAAGCAGTGACTAAAGCTTCATTTGAAGAATAAACCACATTAAATATTAATACACCATGTATAAATATTACACTGATAAATAGAACATTTAAAGTATACATAAAGGCAAAAAGAGAAACATCAGGGATTGTTTAGAATGTGTAGAGAATATACCATATGTAAGACTTTATAACAAAACATTTTAGAAATATGTGGTATTGAAACACATAAATTTAACAATTCTAATCTTAGTCATATGTGCCAATGAATATTAACATATGTACAAAGAGATCTGTGTAAGGCAAATGTACCATGTTTTTATGAAAATATCCTAGTATACATACATAAATCAATAGGAAAGTAAATTCTTTGTGATCTATAAAAATATACAGCAGAGAGTGTAATAAAATAATATTTGTAAAGTTGATATAAATATATAAATTTTTGTAATGTAAGAAAAGCAAGAAACAAATGATCTAATAATACATGGTTTTTATTCTAAAATATAAAGATACTTAATTTTGTAATAATAGTTTAGAATATTAAAGAGAGGAATGCATAACTAATTCAAGATGCTTCTCTCTCTTTGGGAATAAGTAGCAAGGGATAAACTGATGACTCCAAGTGCCTTTTAAATATTTAGTGTCCAACAAACAAATTTGGAAAACAGAAAAGTTGCCAATCTACCTGGTGTTTGATATGTCGCTCTGCCACTTTACACAGATATTCCTTCCATTCTTGATATAAGAGAACTCTTCAATGGATTTATATTTCTAAGTTTCAAAGAAGAATGTTAAATCAGCTTATTAACCGAATTATCCAAGAATTATCAGACCATAAATGTTACATTTACTTCCTCAAATGTTCATTGACACAAAGTAAATTACAAACGTAATTGCTTCCTCTTTCAATTCAACCATAATTTTTAGGTTAAAAAACACAAAACAAACAAACAGACAAAAGTGACAATCATCTTGCAACAAGTGGTCTCAAATTCTAACCGAACTTAGCTTGTTACAAAATACCAACTGACGAGAAAAATGAAGAAAGTTTATCAAATGTGTTTTAGGTACTAAGAGTATAGATCAATGTTAATGTGTATGACAGTCACCAAAAGTCATTTGTTCCTACTTATAGCTTTAATATGTTCAGGTGATGTCTCAACCAAATTGAGTATAGTCTTAGTCAACCACCATTCTTCATTATCATTATCAATGAGAAACTTTGACACTTCTGTACTGTTACAATTTGTATAAAATTTTCTGATAATCTGATAAATTCAATGCTTAGGTTTTATTTAAAATATTTGACCTAAAAGCTTTACAGAGGTAAAATGTACATGTAGTAAGCAATTTCAAGGTTAGGAGTTCAAGACCAGTGGAGACACACACAGAAATAAAGGAGAAAGGGAGGGAGGGAGGGAAGGAGGGAGGAAGAGAGGGAGGGAGGGAGGGAGGAAGGGAGGAAGAGAAGGTGGAAGAGAGAGAGAATATACAAAAAGGTTAGATTATATGTATATAGATTATATATGGATATATATTTTACATTTCTTTTTTTGTTTTTTGTTTTTCTTTGTTTGTTTGTTCGTTTGTTTTCAAGACAGGGTTTCTCTGTATATCCCTGGCTGTCCTGGAACTTACTCTGTAGACCAGGATGGCCTTGAGCTCAGAAATCCACCTGCCTCCCTAGTGCTGGGATTAAAGGCCTGCACCACCAATGCCTAGCATATATTCTATACTTCTAATGATTTACAAATATCCCTACTATATTGTTTCTCCAAGGTAATACAAAATTTGTGTTGGAGAGATAACTCAGTGGTTCAGAAAATCGACCCCTCATCCAGAGGACTTAGGTTATATTCCTGCATCCCACTGGTGGCTCACAACCATGTGCAACTTTAATTCTGTAAGATTAGATACCCTCTTCTAGCCTCTGTGGATATCACAAAAATGTATACATGTAAAATTAGAAAAGAGAATAGTAATGCTAGGATTGATCATGCTCAAGACTCTCCAGGACTCACTGAAGGCACAAGATTTCTATTCCAGACAACTTAAATGTCTTAGGCTAAAGTCGTCAGCTTCAAAGATATTTGTAGTCACCGTAAGTAAAAACAAAAATAGATACAGAGAAAAACTAACAAAATTAGACCATGAACTGACCAATGCAGGCTGTTTGGAAGCTATAAAAACATGTATGAGGAAATTTTTGAAAAAATGAAATAGAAGAGCCTTATCTATAAATTTTACATAGATTATTTATATACAGCCTTAACTATGAACCATATTCTTTGGTGTTTCCATTTTTTATTATTATTTTTTTTAATTCACTTTACATCCTGATTGTTGCTCCCCCAGCAATGGAGGAATGTTCCCCATGCTATACATCTTTGCCAGCTTGTGTTATCACTTGAGCTTTTGTTCTTAGCCATTCTGATTGCTGTAATGTGGAATCTAAGAGTTGTTTTGACTTATATTTCCCTACTGACTAAGGTCTTTGAACATTTCTTTAAGGATTCCTGTTCATTTGAGATTCCTTTGTTGAAAATTCTCTTTTTAGCTCTGTACCCCATTTTTTTTCAATTTGGTTATTTAGGTTGTTGGTGTCTAACTTCTTGAATTCTTTATAAATTTTGAATATTATCCCTCTGTCAGTTCTAAGATTAGTGAAGATCCTTTCCCAATCTGTAGGCTGCTGTTTTGTTCTATTGAAAGTGTCCTTTGCCTTACCAAAGCTTTTCAGTTTCATGAAGTCCCATTTATTAATTTTTAACCCTTGAGCCTGAGCCATTGGTATTCTGTTCAGGAGGATGTCTCCCATATCAATGAGTTCAAGGCTATTCTCCACTTTCTTTTCTACTAGATTAAGTGTATCAATTTAGTGTTGAGGACTTTGTTCCACTTGAACTTGAGTTTTGCACAGGGTGATGAATATCAGTCTATTCGCATTCTTCTACATGCAAACATGCAAGTAGGACATTACCCTTTGTTGAAGATGCTTTCTTTTTTTCCTGTTGTATGTTTTTGTCAAATATCTGTTGTCCATGGGTGAGCAGGTTTATTTCAGTGTCTTTGATTCGATTCCATTGATCAACATGTCTGTTCCTATACCAGTACCATGCAGTTTTCATTATTATTGCTCTGTAGTACAACTTGAGGTCAGGGATGGTGATACTTCCGGAAGATATTTTATCCAGAAATGATTACTATCTCCCTGTCAATGCTGCTGTACTTTCTGTTTTGGCTGAAAACATTACAGAATTTTCAGAAACCCGATTCCTGCACATTAGCTATCAATGCTGAGTTGGCTCCAGTTTTGCACATATGTGTGTAGTAGAGTGCCAAAGTATATAAATATATTGTCAGAAAATGTAATAATGTAACGTGTGGCTGTATTTGATTTTAAACTTAATAAAGAAAGTGACTGAAACATAAGCATTTTAGGAAGGTAAAGTCTTGTTCCTATTCAGTCATTACAACACCATATAACCAGAACTTGACTAGCATCAATTGTATTTCCAAAGCAAATTTACATGTTAATGATCAATTAATTATCTATAATGATCTATTATCTCTAAAAGCCTATTAACTTCTAATAATTATAATTCAATAATAACAACACTATGAAGTTTGCTTTAATGTTATCTCTGCTATTCTCTACTCCAGTAATTTCTGGGTATTTTCCATAAAGCAAAACACTTTTCATGTTGCAAAAAATAAAACTCCCCAAGCATGACTTGTATGGTTTTATTATTTTAGAAAGACAGTAAAAGCAAAGGCATCCTTAATCATGGTCTGGGTGTGTTGGAGGAACAGTCCACGGTCATTCTGATAAATAAAAGCGATAATGTCTCCAGCTATAGACCATGACTGTACAAAATTTGTAAAACCTACTTTTTATTGCTTTCACTTATAATATGTACACATTTATTATTGGAAGAGTAGTAACATTTTAAAATAGAAATAAAAGATATGGACATATATTTCAGGACTGTAAAGATACAGATGCTGATAAAGACATGACCCAAGAAAGGGGAACACAAGGCAGTTGAGGCAAGAGTGAGTGGGTGGTGGAGGATCACGCTCATAGAAGCAGAGGATAGGGAGCAGGGATAGGGGGCTTATGGAGGGGAAACAGGGAAGGAGAACATTTGAAATGCAAATAAATAAAATAACCAAGACAAAAGGAAAAAATTAATCACATTATTAAAATAAGAAATAAAAGATTATTTTAAAGAGACATGATTTTCAGAAGCTGTGACTCTAGCACAAAATACTTTGTTGAAAGAGAGAGTGGTCTAAAGGCATATTGACATTTAATAACGTTGCTGATTATCTAGTGATTGTAATATAGGAAGGAAAATTAGTTAAATCATAATTTGAGTGTGGAATGAACCAACTTCTAATATTACAACTTCATTGAAACTTGTTTGTCTAAAATGCTCCCAATAGATCAAGGGTGTTGTGACGATTAATACTGATTGTCATCTTGACAAACTCCAGAATCACAAAAAAATCTTCTGGGCATATGTGTGAGAGGTTATCCGTAATGTGTTAATTGAGGTGGGAAAACCCACCTTCACTGTGAGTGGCTCTATCCAATAGATTTATATTTGAGAGAATCAAATTTATGCTTATATTAGTTGAGAGCCTCACAACAGGAATGCATTTGTAAGTAGGCCTTGGAGCAATGACAATAGCAGTCGCTTGCATATATTTTTAGCAGGTTAAAGACAATGATGGAGTCTTGACTTGACAAAGCATATTCAGGGAAGAGAATGAAGTCCAACATAGTTGAGATGTAAGAGGCAAGGTCACAGTTCATGAGATGAGGCTTAAAGTAAGGGCAGGATCTGACTAAGGAAACTACATTCTAATTAACTAATTATTGGTGCAAAGATAATTATATGTCAGAAAATAACATTGACAGAAGGAATAAAAGTCTAACTGTAATCATGAAGGCACTGTCAACTTGATAAGCAAAACAGTCACTCTGGCTATTGAGGTAAGAAATAAACCATTGTTAGTTGTAAATGTATGTTTTCCACCTCAGTTGTGAAATGAGGGAAAAGCAGCAAGGAGCTGAGGTTATGACAACATGGTAGCATCTTCTAGATTAGTGCTCCATTCAGGTTCCAGATTCATCTAGTAGTAATATCACCTCAATTCCATGTGTTCTGGAGAAAGATACCAGGGAAATATTTCTTCCTGCAAAAGAAGCTTAAAGAACAGTATATGGATTGATGCACTTAATTTGCATTCTGCTTGCAACATAAGGCAACCCTCTTTTTTTAAAAGAGAAATGTCGACTGTATGAAACATAATATTACTTTGTGCTGTAGAAGCTAGTGATCATATAGGAGAATTTTAATCCACAATACCAGCGTTTTTGTTAAACCATTCTACATACTGCATCACATGTTGATATGCAGAATGGAACTAAAATTCTGTCTCCATTACAGTTTTGCATTTAATTTTAGTGGGGTTTATTTGTTTGTTTGTTTGTTTGGCCCCACGATATCATTCTGTAAGGGAGATAAATTTATAGAGGACAGCATTTTTCCTACTTGTGTCGTATCTTCACAAATATGAACTATACTTTTCAGCAAGAATATTGTTGCATGAGGAGAAATAAAGCCTGAGCTTTCATTTTAACTCACAAGTCTGGACGTTGTACTTAATATCATTTATTTGAAGTTTCGGTTGCACCTACTCATTGAAATTTGAAAGCTGCTTTATTAAGTAGTCAAATCATTCAAAGCTAAGAAAAGCTGTCCTTACCCTTAGTTGAATGCTCAGACACAAAATTATGTGAACATCATGAACACAGAATGCAGCACGTGAGCTGATTTGTGTGCTCACAATGGCTGTTTGTCCTCAAAAGTACTTACTTAAATAAGAGCAGAGCTGGAAGAAAAGGCAAACAGCACCTTGAAGCAAAAGAAGTGGAACAGATGGCCTTTCGCTATGTGTTTTATTGATTTATAAACACTCAGTCAGGGTCCCTCATCTCTGCAGAGTAATTTAGATATGGGAAAATATCTGTGAAATATATCGATCGCGTTATTGATTGAAAAGCCAATTGCTGTTGCACTCCTGTTTTACCATTTAAGTCCTGACACATTTTGACGTATGAGCCAGCTGTGACTCCCGCCTTGATTCTGCAATAAGATAATGTGAAAGCTGTCATAACCACTTCTCTGTCAGCTCTGAGTATTTACAGCTTGGTGCTGCTATTTAGTTTGCTTTTTAACTACCTGAATAATAAGGGTTTGTTAAAGCTCTCATGCCGGCAGCAAGTTTATCAGGCATGTGTACATATGTGGACCAATTCTGGGTACTTTTCTATAAATTTAGAAAACTAATACATTTGTGGATCAAAAAAAATTAAAGGACCAATTTCTTAAAATCTTCATATTTAATATATATATGTATTTATTTGTGAATGAACGAATACTGACAAATTCTCTTCTGCTTTTTCAGAGAATTTTGATTTCCTATCATATATCTGGATGACATTTACTAGCTTATGAGATTAGTTCCTCTTCATCAACAATGAGGGAAGAATAGGAAAAATAGGGTCCTTTCAATCTATAGATTTGTTCCTTATTTTGTTTATACATTTTTTTGAATAAAAGGAAGGTAATTTACACAAAATTACTTAATATCCTTAGGAAAATAAAAACAAAAACAAGACAGTCTCTGAATCTATCAGCAATAGCTCACACACATTTACATAAATATACCTCCAAAAAGTGCACTTTAAAAGATCTACGTTTTAGGATTGAACTCATTAGATGATTGAAAATACAAATGCTATTTCCTGCTTCTAGTCACATAATCATAACGCGTGAGAAAAAGCTCCACTAAATCACCCCTTTGATGCATAGAGTCAATATGGATCTTTTCCAAATAAGGTTGTTTAAATGTATACTATACATTATTAAAGTTGGTGTCCATAATACTCCTCTTATATTCTGATGCATCTTCTTGTTGTCACACTCTTCTGATTAATCACAAGCTGCATGTTGATGTGTTCTTCTCCAGTTTATGTAAAAGCATCTCTCAATTTGTGGAGCCCAATGAAACAGACCCATTGTTAGGAAGCAGTGCTGATGTAAATGGCCAGGGAACAATGCTCCATATTATAAGAATGGACAGCAGATCACTCTGCTGGGAAATGAAACATTCATTTAACAGCATGAGCGGCACACCATTCTGGCAAATGACTGACATATCAGCAGTGTTAAACATTACGCTTCTGACTGATTTGGATCCCACTTTGAAAAACCCAACATGTATTTTCCAAATATGGAATCCTGTAGTCATATTTTTAGCGTCCATATCAAACTTAAAAGTAAATTTCACCTTTACATGAAACTATAAATAAGCTTTTTTTTAAAAAAACAATGTAGCAAATGAAATCTGACAATGTAAAATCTGTAGTCTAAAGCTGTAGCAGGCTGTTTTCCAATCAAGCTGGCATTCCTTAGTGGAAGATGAGCTGTAAACAACCTGTCGTGACAACATTCTACATTAGCTGCAGTGTGGGGAAGCAGACCATGACACTGGAGTGACATCCCTCCCCAGATCTTACCTCTGTAACTTCCTATCTTTCACCTATCTTGCAGTAGTTAGGATCTAGCAAGACCCATACAGAAGCCTCTGGTAAGTCATTCTTCAAGTTTCATGCACAAGAAAATTGTTGAGAAATTAGCTGAATCTTCACTTTCATGATCTGCTTACTGACTAGAGTTCTGTGGTTTAGTAGATACATAGTAGGGCAGATGAATCTGGCTTGAATTAAAACAAGACTTCCAAATTTTTGTTAGCTTTAGAATGAATGGAAATTTCTGAAGTACTATTTCCCCCACTTAAACTCCCCCTTGTTCTAACATTTTGCATACATTTAGCATAATTTTTGAGATAACAAAATTATCATCAGTACAATATTACAGACTAATCTCTAGAGTTTAATTTCATAATTTCCTTTAGCAGTTTGCTCTTTGTCTTCTCCTGTGATAATTCCTTGGGAATCTGTTCTCAATTAAGCACTATAGGTATATCTGATATGATCAAAATTACATTTGTGTCTACAAACTGGACTTCCAAATTTGTATTAATTCTAAAACTATGAGTACCAGTGTTACTATGGATTGAATAAATTTTTAGATGACACTCAGAGGTCTCCATAATTTCTCTTTACTTTTCTAAGTTCTGCTTGGATTTGAGACATGATTATATTCCAAACAGACATCCTTGCTTAAGTAGTTGTAAATATACTGGACAGTATTCTACATCTTTCTGAATGACAGACATGACAGTTGTCTGCCATTTCCTGAGTTAGCTTATATGAGGGATTCATGTAAAACTAATTTTGTGTAGAATACTTGGTCCCTTAGCCTGTGTGTAAGTGCATTCAGCCAACGTGTATCTCACAAACTTACCACTGGATTTCTGGGACTGCTTAAGTAAATATCTCTCTTCCTTATATATTACTTTTAAATTATAAAATTGTTGTAGATCTTGGGTATTGTGATGATTAACTTTGATTGTCAAATCATATATGTATGAGAAACATTACATGGAATGAATAGATTGGATTTGTACATTTAGGTTGTGTGTATGTGTATGTATGTGTGTGTGTGTATGCATGTGTGTGTATAAAACAATATTTTTTAAAAGACCAGAGGCCATGAATTTGATAAGGATAAAGCAATACAAACACACATACACACACAACACACACAAAGACACACAGACACACACACACAGACAGAGACAGAGACAGAGAGTGTGTGGTTCTAGGGGATGTTCATGGATGGAATGGAAGGAGAAAGAGTGTGTGTCTAAGGGGTGTTCATGGATATATTAGAGGGAGAAAAGAGAAAGGGGAAATGAAATAATTATATCTTAATTTCAAAAAATAAAGGTGGGAATAATGACCACCTAGGGTATGATTGAGGCACACTTTTGATGGTATCTATATTGGTATTTCCATAGAGATTAGGTGAGGGAAGGAGACATACCCTGGATGGGCCAATGCAATCATCTTGGTTACAGTGCCTGAATTGAATAAGCAAGGAAAGGAGAAAGACAGTTGAGTTAGGACATGCCTCCCCTTTTTTGTTCATCAATACTAGCTGCCATAAATTTTCCACCATGATGT
The DNA here is from genome assembly GCA_036184795.1 of Tokudaia tokunoshimensis. Lineage (NCBI taxonomy): Eukaryota > Metazoa > Chordata > Mammalia > Rodentia > Muridae > Tokudaia > Tokudaia tokunoshimensis. The sequence goes on along the minus strand of BTHU01000011.1, from coordinate 27,836,634 downwards.
ATTTGTTCACAGAGATCATATAGCCTTGAGTATTCATCACAAATTTAATATGTAGAAAAATGAATCACCAGTTTAAGTCTGATATATCTAAGTATAGAATGAAAATTAAAACCTCAAGTCAACAACTAAAAGACTAAAGGAAATTCTATCTATCTATCTATCTATCTATCTATCTATCTATCTATCTATCTATCTATTATATCGTATATCTATCATCTATTTATCTATCTACCTATTAATCTATCATCACTCTGTTCATCTATATATCAATATACCCATCTATATTAATTGTTTGGAAATTAAGTCATTGTATTTTGATCATATCTCCTTTCCAAATATACTCTCAGGTTTACTCCATTTCCTAGTCATCTAACTTTGTGTCTTCACTTATTTTTAAGACCATCAAGTCATATTAGAGCTGGGTTTATACTCTTAAGTATGTGGATATCTACTGTAGAATCTTACACATTCTAGGGACCAAATCCTTAAACAAAGTGACCTTTCCCTTTCTTAACAGTTGTCAATTATCAGTAGCTTTTCCTAGAGTTGGGACTTTGTGACCAACTCCCCATTCCATGGTATGATTTTTTTTTCTGGCTTGAAGGTATTCAGGTGTTGTTCATATTGTCTCAGCTCTGTGAGTTTCTATGTGCAGCTGCCTTCTTTTGTATCAGGAATACTGTTTCCTTGTGGTCATCCACCACTTCCAGTTCTTACAGTCATTCTTTCCCTTTTTTTTTTATCCCAATGATCCTTAAGCCTTAGAAGGAAGTGTTGTGTAATATGTGTCCCATTTAGTGCAGAGCATTCCATATCACATATACTCTGCATGTTGACCAAGTGTGAGTCTCTGTGTTAATTTTATCTATTGCATAAAAAAGTTTTTATAATTTTGTTGGAGAGGTGCAGTAATCTATGTTGTAATGAAAAGCTGTTACAAATAAGTTTAAGACTATTATCTCATTAGAATAGCAGTATAGAATAATGAACTATGACACATCTGGCCACAAGACCTTGGCATAGTAACCAAGCCAGGTATTGCTTCTATGTTATGAAGTGGGCCTTAAGTCCAATCAGATAATGCTTGGTTACTTTCATCTTACCCCAGTCAAAATAGGCAAGAGAAAAAAATGGAAAATGCTAATATGCATATGGGAAAAAAGGCATACTCATTTACTGCTGATATGTGCAGAAACTGGTACATGTTCTATGGAAAATTGAATGGAAGTTTCTCAGAAAGCTAGAAAAATACACACCACTTGATGTAGCCATTTCACTCGTCAACATAATCATGATGTATATTTACCTATTAATGTAGAAAGAAATTCTGCCACTCTGACAATTTTATGGGACTAGAGATCATTGTGTTAAGCAAAATAACCCACACCTAGAATGGCATGCATAACATTATAGAGAGAACAAAAAAATATTCACCTCAAAGTAGTGAAAAAATATGTAGAAATTAGTGGGGACAAAGCTACTTGGTGATTTCTAAATTTGAATTAAATAAAAATAAGGAGTTCTGGTGTATTATTGCCTAGTATGTGGTGACTATAGACAACAATTTTATAGAATATATTTTGAAAAACCATATAAAAAGATTATTATTTTCACTATATAATATGGTAGAAGCTTAAAGGTACATATTTAGACCCTTGTTGAAATGAGTATTAATAAATGTATTTGAAGGATTGATAGAACACATATGATATGAAAAAAGAGAACAAAACACTGGGAGTTAAAGATTTAATGAGAATCAAATCAGGAAGAGGTATATGACCAGTGAGTAGGTAGTGGGTTAACAAATTACGGATGCAGGGCTAAGCCTTACAGAGACCCACTATTTGTAAGCTAATTATACATAAAAATGTTTGAATAGAAGAGCTCTACATGGATTGACTAGGTTATTCACAAAAGAATGTGGTTATTAAACAATAAAATCTCAGTGCCAGACTTGATACTCCAAGTTATTGATTAAGGGGGTCACAGAAGTCCTCCATAAAACGCAAGCTATTGTCATTGTTCTTCAGTGGCCACCATAAATTGGGATGGTGACACCACAAACTTTAGTTCTAAACAGTGCTGTGAAGGCCACTGCAAGAGTAAAAATGCCAATAGCCTTATTTAGCACTGGACTCTGCATGCTCTAATACTGAGCTTCAAGGAGAGATGTGTATGGCGGAATGATGGCATGACTCCATGACTTACCCCAAAGAGAAACTTCAAACCTCATACTATAAATCTAGTTAAAAACCCATGATCAGGAGCTCATATGCTCTGGGTAGGGTTCTAATGCTATTATTTTAATAAATAATCATGCAGCCAGACTGCTCTCTGCATATTTTTGTTTTTTATTCATAGGTCTGACCTGCTCTCAGTCTTAGTCAAAGAAGCATTTTCCCCCAATTAGGCAGCATGGCAACTGATTAAAGTGACTGTGAGTACAACCTTATATTGGGCATCATCATCTATACCAGCCTTTCCCCCCAAAGACTCAAGGAACATCAAGGATGAAGATACAGAAAACATGTAAGACCCAGAGGATATAAAACAGTACTGTGAAATGCTATCTTCTAGTCATGATATGGCCATTGAACTCATGAATTTATGGTAGAGGTAGTCGTGTGCACAAGACCAAGCCTATCAAAATTCCAGCAGAGATCAAATAGGGACTCATGGTGTTTTACTCCTAGCTGAGGAGCTAATAGCAGTCGGTGGCTAATAGGGGAAAGAACGTCATTTTCTTCATGGATGTGACCAATGGTAGTTCGCCAATGATTCACTCAATAATAGTTCAGTCACATGCACAGGGACAGCACTAATCAGGCACAATATACTATAACAAAATGAACAGAATATGAAGCTGGGAGGAAGATGCTTGGGGAATAGGAGTGGGGGTATTAGAAAGACTGAAGAGTAGAGTTATAGGATCAAAATATGGTATATACATATACAAAATTTTCCAAAATAAAATATTAATTACAATTACAGCTAAAATTAAAATTGAAATAATATTACCTTTTGTAGGAACCCGTATTAGAAACTCTCCATTTAGCTAAATGACTTTTCTTGACTATGTTATTTGACAATGTTAAATATGTAATTAGTGAATTCAATTTACTCACATATTTTTCACTCATACTATTGATATATTTTAAAAGTAAGGTATTTTGATCACTATTCATCAGTGCTGTTGTATCTATTTCCTGATGGCTAACTGACATTTTTAAGTCAGAATGACATAAGGATAGTCTTATATCTTATATCATGTTATGAGTGTGTTTGACTTGACATTGGTGATGTGGACACATTTTTCTATTGGATCTTATCCTTGAATGTCTGATGTCTTGTAATTTTCTTTATGCTAATAAAATATAAATGACTATGAAAAATATCTTATGATATGTGTTTCACATTTTTATTATTTCTAATTGAATAAATAATACAATGTGTCAAAAACAAAAGAATGATTATAAAATGTGCACATGTATAACCAATCTTTTTGATTCTCTTATCTATCTGTCCTTTATTCTCACTAGCACATTTTTCTGTCCACTTCTAAAATTAGTATGATTGCTTGACCAATCATTTGGTATTCTGTAACAATCTTTTAGAATGTTTTCTCGGTTTGTCTGTCAGATGCAATTCACTAACATTTACCTTTCATTTGGGTAAAAAATCTATTGTGTCTACTTGGATAAAATGGATTTCAGTCCTTGAAATAGTACTCCCTTGTTATGGTCCTAATGCTTCATCAGTAGAGGGCAGTGGATAGACATTTTATAAATCCTTCCTGGCTAGAGTGCTCACTGAGGTTTGTAAAGATGGCTTCTCCAATGTTCAGCTTTCACAAGTTTCATGGCTAATGGTTCATAAACCGTTTTTGTTTTTTCTGTTTTTTTTTTTTTTCTGGCAACAATGTCCTGCAATGCATCTGCGGCCTTAGATACCAAGCACTGCTGTCTCAGGTATCTGTTTACTGTAGTGATGTGGCCATAAGCATCCTCAGTCAGTCAGCCAATCCTTGGTGTGTTTTCACACCCACTCAATAGATAACGATTTGTCTCTATTTGCAATCTACCATTTCAATGCATCCCTTCACCAGTGTTCTGTTATTCTATGTCACTATAGCAACTCATAATTTTTATGTCAATTTTTCCTATTTAAATAGTTGAGTGATTTCCTTTCTTCAATTTGAATCCCAAGAAATACATCCTTCTTGGTTGTGACATAATTTATTTTTCAGGTTGTGATGCCACTATTCTATCAGGGGATACATTCATAGAGAATTAAGAATGAAGAAATAAAGCAAAATATGAGAGACAATAAGACAAGGGGATTATAATTAAGCTGATGGCACCCATGGCTAGCAAATGTTCCTCTGATGTAATAATGATAAATTTCCTCAAACAGTGTTCTAAGACCCATAAATGAATGGGTCCCATATTGAAAAAGAAATAAAAGAATTTACTTGTTGACTCCCCTGTACTAGAAGTTTGTTGATACAAAGATATTGTGCTGGCTGTTCCTAGGCCAACTTGACACATGAGCTAGAGATTCTGAAAATAGGAAACCTCAATTGAGAACTTGCCTTCCTAAGATCTATCTCTAAGGTATTTTCTTAATTAGTGATTGATGGAGAAGATATTAGCCCACTGTAGGTGCTACTGCCACTGGGTTGGTGTTCCAGGTTTCTATAAGAAAGGAGGCTGAGCAAGCTAGTGGAAGCAAGCCAGTAAGCAGCATCCTTCCACGACCTCTATATCAACTCATGTCTCTAGGTTCCTGCCCTGTTTGAGTTCCTGTCCTGACTTCCTTATATAGAAGTGTAAACCAAATAAACTCTCACCTCTCCACCATGTTCTTTCATCATATCAACAGAAATCCTAACTAATATAGATGTCAAGCAGATCACACCATGCCTTGTATCACATTGGCCTAAATTATATGTAGAAGCAAGGAGGAAATGTCCATGTGTGGACATTAGCTACAGTGTTTGCATCAACATAGTTGGAGTTATTGCTAAAATGACAGCTTGAGCAAAACAAATATGCAAGGGACCCAGAGACAGATGTCAATGAAAGGATCTGAAAAAAAATTGTTCACATATATGTAATTAACACATGGTCTTATTATATATATCTAAATTTTGTATTACAAGACATTGAACCTCAAGTCATTTTCCTCAACAAATAGGCTTTATTATAAGATTTTTCTCTATTCTTGGAAGAGGATGCATCTTTGGTCCTTGTAAATCCAGGTCACATGACACCTGTTTAGTTACTTCCCGATAAGTTACTTGGTCTCTTTTTTTAGCTCCCACAGCACATTTCCTTACGCATCTGAAAGTATTTTCATATTTTATTGTAATTTATTTGTTTTACACCTGCATTGCTCAGGAAATTGTAACTGTCTCGACTGCAGGGACCATGTATTATTCATTTCTGTAATCCCAGCACTCAGCATACCACTTGTGCATCAACCTCTCAATAAATATGCGTTGAATTGAATTTAAACGAAATCATAGATGTAAAAGTACACATGGATAGTATTATCAGCAGAGCAGCATTTCACTATAGCATGATATACATCTAATTTGCTACTTATGAGATTCTGTGGTGATGCCATAGACACTTTGTCAAACACCTGGAAAGCAGCGACGCTTTTTGCCAATGAGCAGCAGAAGTATATGTTGACAGTTTATTTCAGTACATTATATGGCACTCAACCAAAATTGAACAGCAAGAAAAGATGGAAAGAAAATGACTATTTTCTAGGCTTCCATCACAGCAGGTACAACTAAATGGATTTCATGATGTTCAGGTGCCTAGGTTTGCATCAACTCTTATGTGTAAATCAAATTGATCGTCCTAAGTCGTTTGGCCCAGGACTGTCATTCTGAGGCTCACAGTCATACAATGGTATATTACACTCTATTATTGTATACTACATCACAGCATACTGTATCTATTACAGTCATCTCATGTGGAATTACCTCTTTCAAAAGGATGGAACACACCCTAAATTATAATGGGCTCATCACTTGGACTGGTTTTAGTAGAAGAAGCTCTCTTAGCACCATGTTATTACCTCTGGAGTGATTATAGGAGAGGTGGTATTTCATCCTAAGGCTAAAATGTTTTCCTAGGAAAAGTAAATCTATACATTTTAAAATATGTAGGATTAGAATTGCAACTTATACATCCATGTTTAGAATTATCCTAGACATATACCTGCAAGTTACATGATTATATGTACAAGGTTAAAAAATATTATCTTATATATCTGCAAGTTACATTAAAAATTACACATCTTAATTTTCTAGCAATTCTTACAAACATGCTTGACAAATCCTGCCCAAGTATTTTGATTAAATATCATATACATATAGACTATCAAAGTTTAACTCCAGCCTGCCTAGCAGGAATAGAAATGCCTCCTCTTCTATAGGCCTTGCTGTTTGTTTTTTTTAAATCTTAAGATATTTGTAGAAACTGCAAACACTTGTTTTCCTTGCCTTGTTTTGGCTGGACAAAGCTGACAATACAAGCTGTGGCTTGTGTTTAGCAATTACATAAGCCTTTAGACACTGAATATTTTATGGTAACCTCTATTACAAATTCATTTTAATTTCCTACCCTTTTTTTCTTACTCTCTTGCTGGATTCACCTCTTTTAATCTATTTTAATATTCTCAAGTGCTTTATCTTTTCAAAACTAGATTAATTCACTTTTAGAAATAAGGGTATTATTAATAAATAAATGCAAAAGTGAAACTATTTCTTCTAATGAATTTGATAGATAGATAGATAGATAGATAGATAGATAGATAGATAGATAGATAGATAGATAGGTAGGTAGGTAGGTAGGTAGATAGATAGATAGATAGATAGATAGATAGATAGATAGATAGATAGATAGATAGATAGATAATGTTCATTTCTGGGTCTCATGCATTAGAAATACTGTATAAAAAGGTATAAAAAGAACACAAAATATTTTGCTGCAGTTGTTCATCATGTTTCATTATCACATTAGATAATGCTCTTAAATTTTTAAATAATCAATCTCACGTCCCCCTCCTGGTAATTCAAAGATTACATGATTATACATTCAAAGATTACACTAATACATATTTTTTAAAGCAAAAATTTGGAGAAGGTAAAATGAAGCATTTAAAGATTAAAATGAGATGTAAAGTTGTAGCATACACTTATATTAAACATATGGTATAAGTTAATGGTTCTCCACTTTTCTAATGCTGTGACCCTTTAATATAGTTCTTTAGGTTGTGGTGACCCCAACCATAAAACTACTTTCATTGCTACTTCATGATTATAATTTTGCTATAGGGAAAGAGTCCTTCAACTCCCAAAGCAGTTGCTACCCACATAATAAGAACCACTGGTATACCTGGTTAGACATACAAGTAGGTAATCACAAGAGGGTGTTCATAAAACACAAAATATTAAAAAGGAAACAAGCAAGAAAAGGAAGCCAGATTAATTTCAATCAAACCGAAGACAATAAATATTAGATGGAAAATAATAATACTAATAATATTTATTTTTATAAAATTCTGTTTTATTGTGATATTTATTATTATCATCAATATTACTATTATAGATTTGCTCAGAATTTTGAAAGTTTCCTGAAAAATACTCACTCCCCACCACTTTTCTTTTTTCAGATCTCTTCAGGTCAGTAAAAATTATGCTTGAATACATATCAAATACTAAGGATTGTTAGAAATATTTGATATCTACTACCTCAGTTTCTTCTAGAAAAAAACTTTTTTTTTGGTAAATCTGTGTATCTTTTTTTTAAGTTCATAAAGTTTCCATTTCTTTGTAGCTTTTGGCTACAGTAATGCTTTGGTAGTTTGTTACAGACCACAAAAGTCAATTCACATCTCTCACCTGAAACCCGCATGCTCAGTCACCATGCTTCTCTGTGGCCACCCCACATATTTCTTCTTACTCTCGAGAGAGCTCCGGACACCTCATTGGATCCAGTCACCATTGTAACCTCCCATTTTTAAATATTCAAAAAGATTATTTAAATAAACATAATAGGTAGGGTCTTTTTTTAAATTAATGATGCATGTGTGCAGATTCATTTGACCCTGCAAATTATTATCCATGCCCCACTTGTTTTTACTCAGTATTTCTAGCAAGAGAATTACACTACTGAAATCAATGGTGCCTATATGCCAATAGTCTGTAGAGTACACAAGGTTCTCAGAATTTGATGCTTTCAATTATCTTTTCTGTACAGATTGGATTATGAGTCTTGTCTGACACACTTCCTGTAACAATTATAGTTTTAATTAATAATTAATAATATATAATATATGAATATAATATATTATTACATATTATATATTATATTAATTCATATTAATATATGAATATATTATATATATCCAATGTCACGTGCATGTGTGTGTGCCCATGCCTGTGTTTATTATATGCAGATGAGGAGGCTGGAGATTGTTATTCTTCCATTCTTTTTCACCATAGTTCCTGAGACACTCTCTTACTGAATTGAACTTGCTCTTTTGGCTGGACTGCCTTTCTAGCAAGGCCTAGACATGCTTCTGTCTCTGCCTTCACTGTAGTACTAGACTAGCAGAGGACTATTGTTACACTACAGTTTGCGTGTGTGCTGACAATCTGATTTCAGGTCCTCATGCTTACTCATCAGACACTTTACACACTAAGCCAACTTCTTATCCCAAGCATTGGGTTGTTTACAAAATATTATGGAGTTATCAAATGCGGTTACTTTCAGAAATGCTGTGTCTACTAAAAATAAAAGTGGTATGATTCTCCACTGAGAGGTTCTGTCAGAACCTGACAAATATGGATATGGATGCTTGCAGCCAACCATTGGACTGAGCATGGGGACCCCAATGGAGGTGTAAGAAAAGGACCGAAGGAGCTGAAGGGCTTTGCAACCCCATAGGAAGAACCACAATATCAACCAAACAGACCCCTCCAGAGCTCCCAGGGACTGAACCACCAACCAGAGTACACATGGAGGGACCCATGGCTCAGGCTGCATATGTAGCAGAGGATGGCCTTACCTGGCACCACTGGAAGCCTCTTGGTCTTCTGTAAGCTTGATGACCCAGTGTAGGGGAATATTAGAGCAGTGAGATGTGAGTGGGTGGGTGGGTAGGGGAGTGCCCTCAGAGAAGGAGTTATCAGGGAGGTGGCATAGGATAGGGGACTTGTGAAGAAAAACTGGGAATGGGTATAACATTTGAAATGGAAATAAATAAAATAACCAATAAAAAAATGAAAAAAAATCAGATTCAAACAGCAAAGCCAAAATGTACTATCTTAAATTCTTAATTTCCCTTCTTTATCTAATCAGAAAAAAAGCACTTTGTGATCATGAATATTTTGACAACATAAGCCTTTTAATTTTTTGAAAAACTCAATCTAATAAATTATTTGAAAGTAACACTTTAGGTATGAAGTACTACTAAATTTTGTTGGGCTCATATTTGCTTGTTAACTCGGGCAGCTTTTCTTGAACACATGGGACATTTTGATTGTCAACTTTGAACTGCCTAGATAGGTTGAAGATAAGTAGGACATCAAGTGAGATTTGAATTTCATTATTCATGTTGGCTCTCTTAATGTTCCACTATGCTGGAATTACCACATGAAGATTGAGCAGGAAAATGGCATTGATGGAAATTGGGAGACAGAACTGTCACTATGGAGACCAGAGTAAATGCTTAACATAGGAACATCCTTCCATTTTGAAACAACTTTGGTAAATGAACTTTCAAAATTTGTCATCAAGTGACTTAGCCAGAAAACAAACACACACGTAAACACACACACACACACACACACATAAACACACACACACACACACACACACACACACACACACATACACACGTTCAAATTTACTGCTATACAAAAGCAGATGTCCATCCTCCATGTCTGTGATTTCTCAAATCTGTCTTCCTGCTAAAAGGAGAAAACAATTTTGAGTCTCCACGTTGAACCAAACTTAGTGTTTAAAGACTTAGCACAAATTATAATTTGATTCGCTCCATAAATGTCCTGTTGAATGAGTGTTCTTTCTTTTTATGACAACATGATGCAGGCTCAGAAGATAATCTCCTTGCTAGGTATTAAGATCTGAGAAGTGTCAGAATGGTTGCTATTTCTTTCGTTCCCATCTGCCAAATAGAATGTTCCATTGCTGAGAGATTCATGAGGGGTCAGCACATTTACCCATTTGCATCCTTCTTTCTATTAATTTTATTGATGAATTATTTTAGAAATCCCAGCTATCCCCAATAAATCTCTTCTGAGTTTAAGGACTAGCTCATCAATTCTTGCCTGTTCTATTAGCAGAAAAGTATGTCTGTTTTGCCACCTTATGTTACGATTACCTTGAAATATGAAAGATCTCTCTTTCTTGCATGGGTGTGGGAATCTATGGGAAAGGCAGCAATGTCATTTTGCCAGAGCATCCTCCTGAATCAGAAACTAAAGCATGCAAACTGAAATTGATTTGTAACAGGTGCCTTATTAGAAGCAAACATCAAGAAAACTAGAATCAATGTTGAAACAAAAATTTGTCTTGTAAGCAATCCTGAGTGAAATGTGTTGACACAGCATCACGTTCTGTAGCCCCACTTTTGCATGCTTTTCAAAGCACAGCTATCTCAGGCTGAGGGAAATGAATAATTGACTGATCACTGCATAATTCAACATAGTGTTGTAAAAATTCAAGGTCTGGCAAATTTGAAGCTTTTCTTTTTTTATTGAGACTGAGGTTAAAGTTTCAATCAACCTTGAAGAAACATTTAAATAGCACAAGGATATATGATTTATTAAAGTACGTATTATTCTTTCTTATATTCCTTCCTTCATTAAGCTGCCTCACATAATGCACTTATAAAGTTGAAAGACCGTCTGTAAGGTATTTTTAGGCCTCAATCTGTAGTGACTTCAAAAGCACTAATATTGTCTGTGTCCAAACTCACTTACTAAGGAGAGAAACTAAAATAAATTGCTTCCTATAAATGTGTTATCCTAGCATGTGTCTTTTACTTGTTAAATATTTGGATATTATTACCCATAATATTCTAAAATTTGTGGACAAAAGCTCACAGAATTACATGGCTTTACTTCTGTTGGTTCTGTTTTCTGTTTTGTTTTACTTTATTATGTCCTAAATACTATTTTTATAACCAGAACACAAGTTTGGAAAGAGAAAAATAGAATTTGTCAAAAAAAGCAACAAAAAGAGAGAAACAGTAATAAATTTTGACAGAGAATACAGGATAAACAAGAGATACTTTTATTCAATTAAAAGTGAGAAATGTTAAAAATTTTGTTGTTATTACTTTAAGTTGTGGTTATTTCAAATAAAGACTAAAGAGTTGCTTCTATTTTTTCTAAAGATATTAAGAAAAACATTTTTCATATTTACATTAAATATTAAATTTTTATTTTGTAACAGGTATTGATAATTATTTTTATTCTAATTACAAGTAGAATGTTCAGGCACTATTAATCTTTGGATAATCCTGAGAAACATGTAGATTAAAAACCGCTTTATTGTATAGGAATTTGGTTTTGAAAGAGATTTTACTGTCATGTGAAGGCTATACTAATGTTTAAGAAAAATACAGTGTTTTTAAAAATCATCCTCCTAATCTGTATATGCACTAAATGGGATAAGTGACAAGATCTCCAGAATAGGAGAAGTTGATTTTATAAAATAAAATTTTCACAAAACTAAAATTAATATATTTGAGAAAAATTAGTTAAATTTTATATTTTACTGGTAAAAAGATTAGTATAGGTCAACCAGCATATGTACCCAGGATGCAATTCTCATATAAGATATGACCACCCAAGGAGAAGAGAGAAAAAAATAAAACAACATTGATATCCTCTTTCAAAAATCTGCCAGTCTTGGTGAGAAGATACACAATAATTGAATAAAGTAAGTATCATAATTTATCATTCCTAAATAGTTTCTCAAAATCATAAATTTAGAAAGCATGATGCAAGTTAAAGAAGAAATTTATAAGGTAAGAAATACAGCTCAATAAATTGCCATGCATCAGGAAGCAATTTGAAAGGCAACACCATTGAAAATCATGAATCTTTTCAAAATCTTACCATAAAGTTAGATCCTAAAAACTCTTCTAAGTCTAGCAGAGTTTAAATCCTTTTTTACACCTGTGGTTCTAAATCAAAGAGTTTAGTACTCAGCAGCCTCGTTTGCAACTTTCTAATCCACAAGGATTAGAAATCACACAAAATATGTTTGCCCTGAAATTTACTTAGCAGTTCCCTGGACTGTCTAATGATCTAAAATAGTTATTATTATTGCTAGGTGCACAGGAGTGCAGGCTTCATGGCACACACTGTTGATTTGATACCCTCCGTGATGACAGTGTATGGTTCACTGGCTTGGTTAAACAGCATATCAGCAGCAGTGATGAGTGATCAATCTCATTCCCCATAGCATTGCTCCCCAAAGAGTCATTATTGAGAATAAAGTAAGGAGAGGGTATCGTAGGAAATAATTGGATCTATGATTTAAAAGTAAGGAAATAAACAAAAATCTCAGAAAAAAAAAGTTTATATCCTTGTTACAAAATGGGAGATTCAATTACTATGTTGAGATGGCAAATTTATATTAATATTTAATATTAATTCTTATCATCACATATTACTAAAGAACAGAAGAGTGTGTTGATATGTTAAGATTAATTTAGATAATATATTCATTTTCAATAATCAATTAAATGAAGTATATGTGTGCCTGACTTAGTTGAAAACAGTTTTGACATAAATCCTATTCTTGAGATTAGCATATAAATATTTGTGCTCTTCTTCTCTATAAAAGAATGGAAAATAAGCAGTGTAAGGACAATTTAAAAAAAAAACTAAAACTTATACTTATTTTCAGAGTATTTGATTCATTTAATATAAATATAATTTATTTCTTTTGGAATTACCTGTATGCAGAATAATGCTATGCATGCCTGCAATGGTGTAATGACTGGAACTAATTTTGTTCCCACAGAATTTCCCTTGTATAAACTTGATTATCTTGAAGATAACTTGCTGGACAATGTTATAATTTTTTTAATTTTATTTTATTTTCTAGGTTTTTTTTATTTACATTCAAAATCATTTCCCCTTTCCCGTTTCCTCCCTCCCCGAAAGTCCCATAAGCCCCCTTCCCACCCTCTTTTTCCCACTCAACCCCCTCTCACTTCTCTGTCTTTGCATTCCCCTACATCCAGTCTTTCCAGGACCAGGGGTCTCTCCTTCCATCTTCTTGGAAATCTGTTGATATGCGAATTGTGTCTAGGGTATTCCGAGATTCTGGGTTAATATTCCCTTATCAGTGACTGCATACCATGTGTGTTCTTTTGGGATTGGGTTACCTCACTAAGGATGATATTTTCAAGTTCTGACCATTTGCCTAGGAATTTTGTGAATTCATTGTAGTATTCCATTGTATAAATATACCACATCTTCTGAATCCATTCCTCCGTTGAGGGACATCTGGGTTCTTTCCAGCTTCTGGCTATTATAAATAAGGCTGCTATGAACATAGTGGAGCATGTTTCCTTATTGCATGCAGGTAAAGCCTCTGGGTATATGCCCAGGAATGTTATAATTTTAAAAATAAAATTTTGAGAGATTGTCTTAATACGTAGACCAGGCTGGCTTTGAACTTCCAGAGATTTGTTGACTATCTACTGAGTTCTGAGACTAAAGGGATATATGACCATACTTGGCTAAAAAATGAAAATTCATATATCTATTTCTTATAACATCTCAGGCATCTGCTTACAATATCTCATAGATTTTTATTCCCTCATAATCCTCATAGTAGTTCTGAAGTATTTTTTACTAGCTATCTTACTCACGTTAAAATAGTATACATGTTGAGCAAAACTATCTGAGGTGTCTAGGATAAATAACATTTATAATTTTAAGACTAAGCATTGATGAACTGATTTCAGTTTCTTCTTATTGAATACTACATAATGTTACTTACATATTTTAAATTCCCTGAAAATATTTCTTCAAATGTTCAGAGATTTTCATTTATTTTGGGGGATAACTTCCTTTCTTATCTAACATTTGTGAGAACATAACTTTAAGAAAACTGCTTTCACTGTATCCATTGCTTTGTATTTTAGGATAAAGTTAGTTTCAACAGCAACTGCCAAAAACCTCTTCACTAAATGTTACAATTCTGGTTCAAGGATTAGTTAAATTCAATAGCTCAATGGTGAGCTCAGAATCTCACATTCTTTCCGTATTGTTTCTTCCCCATTTCCACATGTCAATTTCAATTTCACACTAAGATTCAAAATATGATGGTGTATGTAAATTTTATATGCAATAGCCAGAAAAGAGAAGCCTTTCAGAAGATCTCCTAGAACATCCCTCATATACTTGTATAAATTTTGTGTGACACTGTACTTACGGAGACATGAACAAATGTCTACTTACCCCAGACAGAGAACTAAAGAAGACTAAACTCCAGACACCAGCACAGTCCAACTTGTTGAACCCATGTATGTTGTTGTGATTACTTTCAGGAGTATGGGTCAGAAATTTCAGGAACGTAAATGACTCAAAGCCAGCTGCATTACTGAAAGCCCATCCCACAACCAGTGACAAATCATGAAAGCTTGAACTGGAACTTACTATACAACTCGCAGGCACCACAACCACTCAGATAGTATCTTTTCTGGAGGGTTTAGTTTGTCTGATGTCTCTTCAAGAGACTCCAGCTTGTCTCTTCTTCTGTGGGTCTTTCTTTCCTCAGGTGAATTTGGCCACTGGCCCACAAGGGCAGAGGTGACAGAAGGAGCCATTAGGTTTGGTTGGCGGTGAGTATGACAAATGACTTTCAGAGTGGTAGCTTCAGAAAGACAGCTCTACTTCATAGCTCCAAGGGTAGGGTATATGAAAGTTTGGGAGTCTTATGTGTAGGAAAGGTTGATTGGTTATGATATACTACCTAATTATCATACAACAGTGGAACTTACATGTTCAATCATGTAGCACTTGCAAGAAGCTCTGTGCAGGGTCATCCGCCAGATGACGTCAGGCACTTGGACTTAGAGACACTGTCTAGATAAGGTCAGTGGGGAAGGGAAAGCCCCACTGAGAAAGGGAATCCTCCATTCTGTTAAGAGCAGGGAGAGCTATCCAGACATGGTAGCCTACTACCTTAAAAGTAGAGTCTTCTAACATTCTTCTGTGTATCTTAGCTAGTTTGAGCCCATCTCTTGCTTGGGGATGGTAGGGTCAGTTTCAGCAACCTCTTGAAGCTATTGAATTGTTTACTTCCTGAGCTGAAAAGATTCCCTGTAGGACACAATGTTTTATTTCCATTTTAACACCTGTAGCATGCTGCCTCCCTTCTAATATCCTTATTCTTAATGAGCTTCTCTCCAACAAGGAAGTTTTTCATCTCAGGTCATCAGAGTGACCAAGCTTTGTTCTTATGTTCATCCTAAACAATCGCTTGTTCCTGTCATGGATGAATGAGACACTTCTCCCAAAGAAAACTTAACCACTTTGGAATAAGTAATTTTCAGAAAGAAATTCAGATTATATTACAAAGGAGAAAAGAATGGGATGCTGATGTAGGTAAAAGGTGATGGAAAATGTCTTGTGGGTAGAGTACAGATGCCATAAATGGCTTGGATTTATATTCCCATGTCATATTGTCTATTACAAGACTTTGCAAATTTTCTTAAGTACCAAATTTCCTGCCATAGAATTCATAATAAATGTTTTTTAAAGTTTTGAGGTTGAAATATGTTGAATGGTATAAAGTACAGGAAAGTTGTGCATTGCCCATATGAAAACATCCAGGTCTATAAACTATTAATTGTATTTTTAAAAATTATATATTCTAGAGAGTCCAATATAGAGTCCAATCTCAAAAGTGGTTAGATACTGCCATTCAATTCTTCCTACAAGAAAAAGCCAGAATAAACTGAAAATTCAACTTACCTTAGATGTGTCAGAAAATAGAATTCACAGGGTAAATCTCTATTCCCAATACTGGAAAGAAAGACAGACAAATCCAGAGATTCACTTCTCAGAACAAAATTCATGTCCAGAAATCTGTCAGAATATGTAGTTCATGAAATTCTACAACCTACAAATATTTAGAGTCTTGATATAGATAAGCTTGAGAGTTAAAACAAGACAAAACAACTATAAAAACTCTGCTCAAGGTTCACTCAGTCATAAGACACTGTGGTGGTTTGAATATTCTTGGCCCAGAGGGTGACACTATTAGGATATGTGGTCTTGTTGGAAGAAGTGTGTAACTTTTGAGGGTGGGCTTAAAGACCCCCCTCCTAACTGCCTAGAAGACAGTCTGCTCTTGGCTTCCTTTAGATGAAGATGTAGAATTCTCAGTTCCTTCTATGCTATGCCTGCCTGGATGCTGCCATGCTCCCACTTGATGATAATGGATTGAACCTCTGAACCTGTAAGCCAGCCACAACTAAATATTGTCCTTCATAAGAGTTTCCCTGGTCATGGTGTCAATTCACAGCAGTAAAACCCTAAGACAAACACTCACAATTTTATGATTTTTTTAATTATTATAATTTTACTTACAAGTTTTCTCTCCCCATAGGAGGACAATATTCTCTTCTGTCTGGTATAGGACAGGCTGTTATTTAACTATTTCTTGGAGTCTCCTTACGAATAAGAAGATAAAGGAAACATACAAGTTTTAGCAAGCACATGAAATTTATATGATTCATAGGCCCCTCTGTGAGGTTATAAAAGCTGTAAAAAAACAAAAATTACTGGGGTAGAGAAGTTCTCTAACTAATTTCTAAAAGGAAAACTTACAAAATCAGTGCTGAGTTTGTTTGGAATCCATTTCATGATCTCCAGGGATGTAGATTTCCTAAGTAGTCATTCATAATAGAATGGAATTTTCAACCATACAGCTGCCTTTGAATTACCATTTACCTTTACCCATATGTCTATAACCAATCCAAGTAAATTCAGTAGTTCACTAAAGTAGATGCAGACACAATTCTTTCTTTGGCTCATCAGTGTGCTATCTAAAGTTACTAGGCTTTTGTAAATGCTTCCTATGGAAAAATGAGGTGGCGTAATTGGTGCCCAGTCTTGGGCATGATATAAACAAAGATTAATTGAAGTTGTATGATTGTATTATCCTTTGTGGGTGATGAAACATACAACTGAGTGTGATCAATGTGAAAGGTGAGTATTTTGGACAATATGGAGAGTCCTGATACCTTTCCCCATGTGTTAAGTTATTGGGTACAGTTATGGTTGTATGCTCCCTGGAATGGATAATGAAGCATGCACTTAAGGCTAAGTTCTCTGAGAGTATAATATTCTTGTTGAATACTTCAGAATATTCATCATTCTTTATTAGATATGAACTGGCATAGTTTCTTGATCAGCAAGGTCCACACACACAAACGCAAACACACATGTCCCACAAACTACTAAAGGAATAGAGAATGTACTACAATTCCATAAAATAGTATATATGGGACAAGACTGTAAATAGGTCAGGAAGGGATCAGCTTTCTGGACTTTGTTGTGATTAGTAAAACATAAATTTTAGGCTTTGCTGCCCTCTCAAAAAAAAAAAAGCTGTCCATGTAAGAAGGAACTGAAGGGAAAATTGACAGGCCTACAGCCAGCCCAAGCATGGCAGACATGGCTCTGGCAGGCCATGCCCTGCTTCCCACTCCCCTTTGAATAAAGCTAGCCACCAACATTTATTCTTTTATTTAGCTGTTTCTTACTCCTGAAGCTGACTACCAAGGTCCAGCTATCAAAGCCTCAAGTCCAGCAATCAAAAGCCCCTTTTGAGGCTAACATGGGGTTTCTTTTTTTTTTTTTTTTTTTTTTTTTTTTTTTTTTTAATTTAATTTTATTTTATTTTTTTAATTTACATTCCAAATCACTTCCCCTTTCCCGTTTCCTCCCTCCCCGAAAGTCCCATAAGCCCCCTTCCCTCCCTCTTTTCTCCGTTCAACCCCCTCTCATTACTCTGTCCTGGCGTTCCCCTACATCCAGTCTTTCCAGGACCAGGGGTCTCTCCTTCCATCTTTTTAGAAATCTATTGATATGCTGATTGTGTCTAGGGTATTCTGAGATTCTGGGTCAATATCCCCTTATCAGTGACTTCATACCATGTGTGATCTTTTGTGATTGGGTTACCTCACTAAGGATGATATTTTCAAGTTCTGACCATTTGCCTAGGAATTTCGTGAATTCATTGTTTTTAATTGCAGAGTAGTATTCCATTGTGTAAATATACCACATCTTCTGAATCCATTCCTCCGTTGAGGGACATCTGGGTTCTTTCCAGCTTCTGGCTATTATAAATAAGGCTGCTATGAACATAGTGGAACATGTGTCCTTATTGCATGCAGGTAAAGTCTCTGGGTATATGCCCAGGAGTGGTATAGCCGGATCCTCCGGGAGTGTCATGCCCAGTTTTCTGAGGAGCCGCCAGACTGCTTTCCAGAGTGGTTGTACCAGCCTGCAATTCCACCAGCAGTGGAGGAGTGTTCCTCTTTCTCCACATCCTCGCCAACAACTGCTGTCTCCTGTGTTTTTGATCTTAGCCATCCTGACTGGTGTGAGATGGAATCTCAGGGTTGTTTTGATTTGCATTTCCCTAATGACTAAGGATGATGAACATCTCTTTAGGTGCTTCTCAGCCATTAGATATTCTTCAGGTGAGAACTCTTTGTGGAGCTCTGTACCCCATTTTTTAATAGGGTTACTTGCCTCTCTGGAGTTTAACTTCTTGAGTTCTTTGTATATCTTGGATATTAGCCCTCTGTCGGATGTAAGGTTGGTAAAGATCATTTCCCAGTTAGTTGGTTGCCGCTTTGTCTTTTTGACGGTGTCTTTTGCCTTGCAAAAACTTTGTAATTTAATGAGGTCCCATTTGTCTATTCTTGATCTTAGAGTATAAGCTATTGGAGTTCTGTTCAGGAAATTCTCCCCTGTGCCCATATGTTCAAGGTTCTTCCCTAGTTTCCCTTCTATTAGTTTCAGTGTGTCTGGTTTTATGTGGAGATCTTTGATCCACTTAGAATTGAGCTTAGTGCAAGGAGATAAGGATGGGTCAATTTGCATTCTTCTGCATGTTGACCTCCAGCTGAGCCAGCACCATTTGTTGAAAAGGCTATCTTTTTTCCACTGGATGGTTTTAGCTCCTTTGTCAAAGATCAAGTGACCATAGGAGTGTGGATTCATTTCTGGGTCTTCAATTCTGTTCCATTGATCTACATGTCTGTTACTGTACCAATACCATGCAGTTTTTAACACTATTGCTCTGTAGTACAGCTTGAGGTCCGGGATACTGATTCCCCCAGAGGTTCTTTTACTCTTGAGAATAGTTTTAGCTATTCTGGGTTTTCTGTTATTCCAGATGAATTTTTGAATTGCTCTTTCTAACTCTATGAAGAATTGAGTTGGGATTTTGATGGGGATTGCATTGAATCTGTGTATTACTTTTGGTCTAACATGGGGTTTCTTCCTTGGCCTTTATAAGCGGCCATGTTCTGATGGGCCACATCTGTCTCCTTTCTATCCAGAGGCAGTTCTTTGTCCCATTCAGGACAAATACCCCTTCCTACACTCTTCTGTTCTGTTCCTCTTCTCCTTCATCCTCTACCTTCTGTCTTCGTCTCTTAGCCCCTCCCTGTGTTCCTCTGGGGCAAATAAATCTCCTTTGTACTGAGAGTTTGGGATCATGGGGGTCCTGAGCCAATACCAATCTCTTCCAAAAAGAATATTGAGGTGTCATCTGTTGTATAACTTTCTGAACTCACAGGGAATGTTTTAAAAATAATGGATATTGAAATGAACATTGTCTAACAGGGTTTATTTTCTATGATAAAACATCATGACCCTACTGCTAATGGTTCAATTTGCTTCAGAAACAGGGCTCTGAGGCCACTGAGCTGAAAGTGATTTGAATGTCTCATCTTGAGGACTGGCTTTCATGATACCGGAAGATGCCATGAAAGTTCTCAGTGGAGCGAAACGACCAACAGTAGCATCTCAGTATGATGCAGATGAACCACATCAGAGGACAGCATGTCAAAATGACCCTATGAGTGCAGTAGTAGCATACATACTTTGGTAGTAGCCAACAGCTCTCTAATTGGACTTTAGACTTGCTCAACAGGAAGAATACCATACATGGTCCTAGAAAATCAATCAGTAATAAGGAAATCATGATTACCTGAGGAGAATCTACAACTACCAACTTATTAAACCAGTATAACTCTCAAAAACAATCTATAAGAATTTCTCTTGTATGCAGATAATGATAGTCTTCATCTTTGATAAAAGAAACATCTCTTTGAAACAGATGGAAACCATTAATGAAAATGGCAACCTGTCAACATGAAGAGTTGTGGAACCTAGGCTCAATGAATACTTCTTGGAAATATTCCTACACCTAAGACTCACAGAAAAGGGGAAGCAAAAAGTTTGTATGAACCAGAGAATCAGGGACACTGTTGTAAAATTGTGTCTTCTAGTAACATCAGATCTAAACCTCTTATCAGATCTAAAATCTCTTCAATATGACTGATCAAACAAGAGATGAACAAAAAATGATAACAACAAATATGCCAAACTGCATGGAGAAAAGCCCACAAGGTCTCAACTCTGCACAAAGTACGACAGGCAACTGACTAAAGCTAGGAGCAGGAAGGAAGCCTTCCCCAAATAAAAGCAGATCAGTTGGCACTCCGGTGCTGAATAATCTGCCTGAAAACATATTTGTAAGTAGAACTGTACTGACTCAAATGCTATATTTAGTAATATATGTATATAAATATGTATATTCCTGTAATAACAATTGATGGTAAAAGAGACCATGAGTGTAAAGGAAAGTCAGGAGAGGTATATGAGAGAGACTACAGGTAGGAAAGGAAGAAATATTGTAACTGAAATACAAATTTGACACTTGCTGAGCAGGCCAGGGAAGCTTATCAGTGCTTTATTCTGTCATCATTAGAGAAACTTTCTCTAGCAGCAGATGGGGAAAGATATACCGAACACACAGCTTTCTCACCACTTAAAAATAGGCTAAAGGCACTACATTACTATTGGTATAGTTACAGAATTCATTTTATCTGGTATATTACATCTAGTTATCAAAAAATAATCACTAGGTCACACACTACAAGCCACAATACAAGAGTTTTGAAGAGAGAATAGGAGCATCAGAAAGTAGGTTAAAGTATGTTAGGAATGTTGGAATTGTCAGGCTGAGTTTTAAATAACTATGATTGCCATTCTGAGAGCTCTACAAGATAACAGACATGGCTTACAACAACTGAACAATTGACAGCAGAGAGATGAACATTGTTGTGCTGAAAATGGTATACCAACATACTTCCCTGGGTGAGTAAATAGATAACAGAATGTTCTTTAGTATTAAAAGGAAATGAGCTGCTGAACCACCATTGAATGATGAAAAGACATTAAGGAAACTTTTTTTTTTTTTTTTTTTTTTTTTTAATTTAATTTTATTTTATTTTTTTAATTTACATTCCAAATCACTTCCCCTTTCCCGTTTCCTCCCTCCCCGAAAGTCCCATAAGCCCCCTTCCCTCCCTCTTTTCTCCGTTCAACCCCCTCTCATTACTCTGTCCTGGCGTTCCCCTACATCCAGTCTTTCCAGGAAACTTAAGTGCATGTTCCCACTCTAATGAAAGCAGTTTGTGCACCAAGTCTAGCTACACTTAAAGAAAAAGAGAACTACAGAGACAGTAAAAAAACCAGTGGTTGCCAAGAATTCAACAGAGGTAGAGGTATATAAGTAGAATGTAGAAGAGTTTGAGAACAATGGAAATAATATAGTGCAAAAATGATAAATACATGTCATCATATATTTGTCAAAATGTCTCAACTGCACAGCATCACAAGTGTATATTATGTATTTAACATATAATCTCTGACATTTAGATGACGATGCTAGTTCAGCAAAACCTTAGCATCCATAACCAGCCTTAAGCATATGTTGTAAATTTTGACAGCTGAGGACATATGCACTTGTAGGTGTGGATAAATGGTATAAGAAAGATCTGTACATTCAAATTAATTCTTCTGCTTCAGAAAATAAAGATGTTTACATACACTCACAAAATATCATATGAGAAAATAAAAGAATGCCTTTTGGTGATGGGGGATGATTTTGTCCATTGTGTATTCACTGCTGATTTCTGTGCCCAGAGATCTTGGTTGCAGTCTGTATGTTGTCATTGTCATTCTCCTTGGAGCATCTCCTCTCTCAATGTTGTGCAAAAAATTGTTTTCTGTCATATCTGACAAGCTAATAAAGAGCTGAAGAGCCAATAGCCAAGCAAAGGAGGGGATAAGGCAGTACTTCTTTGCCTTGAGAAAGAAAGAAAGAAGCACATTTTTTGATTCTACTACAATGCAGTATAAGTTTCTTCTTCAAGTCTTTTGTTTGATGATGGGAAAAAGTTTCAATGACCAGGCCATTATGTGTTATAATCAGATTTACTAACTTTGATAAATTTCATCATAACTTTAGAAAATATCATTTGAATTGCCAAATTTGATATGCAACAAATGTAGTGAAAATTTTTATTACCCTTGCTTTAATTCTGATAGTTCCTACTTATTTTCACTTGCTTGAAACAATGGGATGGCAAATGAGATAGGCCTAATAACTGCCTACAAAAATTATATAATGGTAAGGTGGCAGATTTTAAATAGATGATTACACAATTGCTAAATCTCCATGAAACTATTCGAAAAAAAAAAAAAAAAAACAGAATGGAAATCCAGCTTATAGTCAGGGTGCCAGATCTTGATCTATGGAATCAGGTCCCTGATATTTGGGTAGAGGCATAAGTGTCAAGGATAATTTCTTGAAAGAAGAAATATATAAATATATATTAATTTATCACAAAAGATCACACATGGTATGAAGTCACTGATAAGGGGATATTGACCCAGAATCTCAGAATACCCTAGACACAATCAGCATATCAATAGATTTCTAAAAAGATGGAAGGAGAGACCCCTGGTCCTGGAAAGACTGGATGTAGGGGAACGCCAGGACAGAGTAATGAGAGGGGGTTGAACGGAGAAAAGAGGGAGGGAAGGGGGCTTATGGGACTTTCGGGGAGGGAGGAAACGGGAAAGGGGAAGTGATTTGGAATGTAAATTAAAAAAATAAAATAAAATTAAATTAAAAAAAAAAAGAAAGAAGAAATATATAAATATATATTAATTTATATACATATAAATATATATTATTATAAATATATAATATATATTATATATATGTATACATATACATACATGAAAAAGACATAGAAAGTACTTTAGACAATTGACAAAATATGATAGAAATAATAGAAATAGAATATTTCTATAATTTTTCCCTATTATAGAAATAAGGCAAAGAGACAGGATCAGCAAGGTAATGAATAAAAGGCAAAGAATTATAGCATAAGAAGAAAAGTGCTTATTATGTTAAAGCAACAGCAATTTATTATTAAGCTTTATTTCCAAACTTTGACTTTTAACATGAATTCTTATTACTATATGAAAACTGTACTATAACAATCCAACTTCGTATAAGATTATTACCTGGGATTTTAGGGTTTGGTCTTTGTAAAACTTGGGCAGTTTACTCAGTAGAGCCTTACAGGCAGAGCAGAGATGAATTGGAGCTGAACATCCCTAAGGTAGAGAAGCAGCAAGGCAGACTGTGCACTGTGCAATTTCAAGTTCTTTTAAGTATTTGTGGGGTAGGAGACATATTTATGTGAATCTTTTGCCATATGAAAAATGAAAAGAGAAAGTACTTGTTATCCTTTTCCTAAGAGTCAAGGAGCTAAGGTCATTGAATGCTGATTCCTGTGATTTCTAGGTTGGTCAACAGGGAACCTCGAATAAATAACTGAACTGATATGTAAATAAAAACCTGGGCTTTCAGTTTGCTTCAGATGAAATAGCAAAAATTGATAGGAGTGGTTTTTTTTAGTTATTTATTTTATTTATTTACATTCCTAATGTTGCTCCTCTCCTGTTGCCCCTCCCAGAGATCTTCACCCCATTCCTCCTACACTTTGCCTCTGAGAGAGTGCTCCCTCTTCCCCCATCCACTTTCCCTGGCATATCAAGTCTCTAGAGGATTAGGCATATCCTCTCCCACTGAGGCTAGACACCAGCCCTTCTAAGCTCTTTGGTTTCCTAGGGAGCTCCTAGAGGTCCAGCTAGTTGACATTGTTGCTCTTCCAAGGGGTTGCCCCACCTCCATCCCTACCCCCACCACCTTCAGCTCCTTCAATCCTTCCCTTAACTCTCAGTACCCCAGGCCCAACCTCAGTCCAAAGGTTGGCTCTAAGTATCTGTGTCTGTCTCAGTCAGTCTCTTTGTAGAACCTCTCTGAAGACAGCCATGCTAGGCTTCTGTCTGCAAGCACAGCATAGCATCATTAATAGTGTCAGGATTGGTGCCTGCCCATAGAATGGATCCCAAGGTGGGCCAGTCACTGGATGGCCTTTCCTTCAGTCTCTGCTCCTTTTTTGTCCCAGCATTTCTTTTAGGCAGAAACAACTCTGGGTCAAAAATTTTGAAGATGTGTTAGAGACCCCATCCCTCAACTGAGGGCTATGTCTATCGACTGGAGGTGGTCTCTTCTGGTTCCATCTCCTTATTGTTGGGCATTTCAGCTAAGGTCACTTCTGTTGAGTTCTGGGAGCTTGTCACATCCCTGGTTTCTGAGACATTCTAGAAGTTGCCCCTACCCCTGACCCTCCAAAGCTGCTTGTTTCCATTGATTCTCCCTGGACCTCTGGGCTTCTCTTCTGTCTCCCACATACTTGATCCTCTTCCCCCATTTCTTTTCCCTGTCCTCTCTCCCAGCCAGCTCCCTCCATCCCTCTGCCTCCCCTGATGATTTTGTTCTCCCTTCTAAGTGGGATGCATCCTAGCTAGAGCTTTCCTTCTTCTTTAACATCTTATGGTCTGTTGGTTATATCAGTTCTTTTTTAGATTTTTTTTTTTTTTTTTTTTTTTTTTTTTTTTTTTTTTTTTTTGTCCAGCAAGAGCTGAGCTGTCTCCAGATCTCTGGAGAGCAAACACAGCTCTTGAAGATTTTTTTTTTTAACAGTTCAGATTTTAACCAGAAAAATCCATGGAGAGTGAACATAGGTCTTTAAAATTCTTTCTAACAGGATTTCTAACATCCCAAGAATTACTTAGAGAGCTGACACAGCTCTTTTAGAATATTTTCTAGTGGCTATCCAGAGAAGGCTGTCTGAAGATCAAACAGCTCATTCAATAATTTTTTTCTTCTGATTTTGATCAGAAAACCCAAGAATCATTTTCAAAATTTTTCTAACAAGATTTCTGACGTGATCAGAAGATCCAAGAATTTTTTTGTTTGTTTTTGTTTTGTTTTTTGTATTTTTTCAAGTCAGGGTTTCTCTGTATAACCCTGGCTGTCCTGGAACTCACTCTGTAGACCAGGCTGGCCTCGAACTCAGAAATCCTCCTGCCTCTGCCTCCCAAGTGCTGGGATTAAAGGCGTGCACCACCACTGCTGCCAAGAATTTTTAACAGCAGTTATTTTTACTTTGGTGAGAAAACCCATGAGTTATTCAGGGAGTATTTAGAATTTTTACTAGCAGAGAGAGCTGTCTCAAACTTAGAAATTTTTAGAATAGCAAGAAAAAGCTGTCTAGAGTAGAGAAGAACACAGAGACAGCTGTCTGAAAAGCTGTCTTGAGTTGACTATAGAGACAAGAGCTATCTACAAAGAGCTGTCTAGGGAGCCATCTGCAGCAGAACATAAGACCACCAGCTTGGACTCACGATTTATCTTTAAGTCATTTGTTTTTGCTGTTCCCAAACACCCTTTGTTTCAGGAACCTGGACCTAGCAGAGGCTGGTCCTTGGCAAGGATTTATCCCCCTATCAGTGCAAATGAGTAGCAAATGGGATGACCATTTTGTTTTGACAGTGCAGGAATTATTGTTTGCCATCTCCAGGACATTTAACCACCAAAGGGCATTCTGACTTTATGGGCCACAGTTACCAAGACAGAGCTAGGTAATTAGTTGCTTTCTATCCAACTGTCTTGTTTGGAAACAGCAGAAGGTCCTTGGATGGACTTCTGAGCTATTCTTTGGGATATTTTGTTATTTTTAGCATTGGTATTTTCCACAGAAACTTGGCACCAGGGTTTTATAACACTTTCTCAGATGCAAAAACAGAAACATGACTTGGGTTATGTGGAGTACTCTTTCCACCACAAGGAATGCCTATCTTCTTCCTGTAGACACACTTGATCTATTCAGCTGGTGGCACTGTTTGGGATGGTTAGGGAAATGTTAGAAAGTGGCATCTTTCCGTAAATAAGTTTACAACTGGGGTTCAGGGATGGCTTTGGGTATTTATAACATGACCCCAATACTGCTCTTTTGAAGTGAAAACTTTTAGGGTTCTTTGGAGTGTCAGTCAGTTGTGGTGGACTGTGTTTTTCTGGGGACATGGAGTGTTTTTCTAAAGTAGACACAGGTAAAAGGATAAGGTGGACTCCTGAAGGAACATTTCTCTGAAGCAAACACAGAGAGAAGATGTTCTGCTCTTTTTATTCTACTTCAAATCAGGCCTCTCCCTAATCTCCTTATATGCTATAGCACAAGTCTTAGCTGCATCTTTGTTTCCTGGTTTTTCTTTTCTCTTCTAACTATTCATTTCATATCTCTCTTTGCCATATAGCTCTTTTGCTATGTATACCCTCATAAGAATGATTAATAATAACTACAAAACAGAGTAGACTGGAACAAAATAGACTGGAACAAGCCTATAACTCAGTCACTATTATTGTTCCACTGAAAACTCTTAAACCAGGTTCTTACATTTAGTCTGGATTTTAGTATTATTGCCTTTCAACCTTCTACTAAAAAATCCCGTCTACTACATTCAATTGCATTTCTAGTCTAAAATTCTCAAATCTTCCACATTCTTCCAAACTACCACATGCTTAGGCTCTTCACAGGGAGAGAGCTCACACTCTGGAACCAATCTCTGATTTGTTCGGCTATTATTTAATTATATTTGCTTGTTTGAATCAGGGTTTCACTATGTAGCTCTGGCAGTCCTTGAATTCTCTGTTAATTCTAAACCAGATTAGCTGAGAACTAGAGAAATCCATCAACCTATGAGTCCCAAGTGGTGATATTCAAGGCCACTATACCCAGCTGTGTACTAGCTACTTTTTTTCCCTTGTGATAATGTATCAAGACCAAGGCAAATTTTAAAATGAAGGATTTATTTTACACTTACAATTCCTAGATGTTAAAAGTCCGTCAGCATCACAGCAGTATGGCAACAGTAGCAAGGGATGATAACTAGAACAGCTCAGAGCTCATACCTAGAACTGTGAACAAGAAACAGGAGTACAATGACAATGCCACAAGACTTTTGAGACCTCAAAACATGTATGAAGCCTTGGTGACATACATATTTCATCAATAACAGACCTCTTAAGCCTCCACAGACAGCACTCCCAAATAGACTAACTATTCAAATGATAAGATATAATGGGAGCCATCTCATTCAAATCACTACACATATCCTTAGATGATAACCATAATGTTTTCTGGATTAGGAAAGGTCCTTTGCAATGCAACACACCTAACTTGGATTTGTGTACTGGTACCCAAGATAGTAATAAACACAGAAAACAAATGATTATGAGATGAGACATTATCAAAATATTCCTGGCCTAAGTCACAGCAATTCAAATGTAAAAGCACACAGGGTTCAAGTGAGTAGGAAACAGACAAGTATAGAGTTAAAGAGCCCGAACTGGGAACCTGAACCTTCTCTCTCAGCAGGAAAAAAAATTTCTTTGGTGACATAAGCATCAAAAGAAAGTATCAATGTGTAAACAGACACATGGAGTTACCCATGGCTCCAGACACATCAGCAGCAGAGGATGGTCTTGTTAGACACCAAAGAGAGGAGAGGCCCTTGGTCCTGGGAAGACTTGATGCCATAATGTAGAGGAATACCAGGACAGGGAAGCTGGGGAGGGTGGATTGGGGAAGGGGAGATGGCTTAAGGGATTTTCAGGTAGGGGGAACCAGGAAAGGGAACAACATTTGAAATGTAAATAAAGAATGTACCTAATAAAAATTTAGAAAAAAAGAAAAGAAAAAGAACATAGTGAACAAACTATTCACACAAAGAATGTGTCAAAGTCCAAAGAACCTCATGTAAGTTTGCTATTGTCTCTTTAGTGTGACACAGGAAATAAGTCAACCTTGATACATAATAGTGGACCCCCCCACATTAGAATCCTGTCTGTGTCCTCCATTTCCATGATATCATCAAGAATTATTATTTCATCAATAAGATGAAATAGAAAAGAAGAAGAATGAAAACTTGGGAGAAGAGAATTGCTGCTTGTGACTGAATGTCTATGGCTAGGAAAATTGTAGGGCTGCTGTGATTCCCTAGGAAAGCAATTGTATCAGTGAGCTTTGCTACTGTCTCCTCTTCTATCTCTACAAAAAACTTCATTGGTGTCATATTCTGGTCACCATATACTACTAGTATTTAGGGGAGTATCACCAGAGTCTCTATATATTATTACACAAGAAACTAAGACTGTCTCCTGGAGATTCTAGTCTTGTTAATGAAAAAAATAAGAATTGACATAAAAGGGAGCTCAAAAAAAAATGGGGATTCATCCCATATACAAACATCAAACCCAAACACTATTGTGGATGCCAAGAAGTGCTTGCTGACAGGAGCCTGATATAGCTGTCTCCTGAGAGGCTCTGCCAGAACCCAACAAATGCAGAGGCAGATGCTCAAAGCCAGCCACTGGACTGTGCATGGGGTCCTCAGTGGAGGTGTTAGAGAAAGGACTGAGGAACTGAAGTGGTTTGCAACCCCATAGGAAGAAGAACAATATCAACCAATCAGACTCCCCACTCCAGAGCTCCCAGGGACTAAACTACCAACCAAAGAGTACACATGGGGAGACCCATGGCTCCAGCTGCATATGTAGCAGATGATGACCTTATCAGACATCAGTGGGAGGAGAGGCCTTTGGTGCTGTGAAGGCTTGATACCCCAGTGTAGGGGAATGCCAGGGGGGGAGAAAGGAGTGGGTTGGTGGATGGTGAAGTACCCTCATAGAAACAGGGGTAGAGAGGATAGGATAAGGGATTTCCAGAGGGTAAACCAGGAAAGGGGATAACATTTGCAATGTAAATAAATTAAATATCCAATAAAAAAAATATGTATTAGAGGTTAAAAAAATCTCCAAAGAAGGTAAATTCTAAATCTCTGCATCTTTCTGGATGGAGGCAATGGAGAAATGATAGAGATAGAGCAGGAGAGGGAGGAAGAGAGGGAGGGGGAGGGAGGGAAGGGAGAGGGAGGAGGAGAGAGGCAGGGGGAGGGGGAGGGGGAGGAGGATAGGGAGGGGGGAGGGGGAGAACAATGGGGAGGGGGGGAGGGGGAGAAGATTGGGGAGGGGGAGGGGATATACTATTTGAGTTAGGCTGATTGAACATAAGTCATTTGCTAGACAAACAGACTCATGGTTGGTGATGGGAGGGATTTAGAAAAAAGTGAAGCCCAATGTGTTAGTGAATATATGCTTAAAAGAGAAAGAAGAGAAGAAAAAATTATGCTTTAGCTGAGTAATTCAGACAAATTGGCCGATTTAAGATGCTGCCTGACTTTAGTATGCACACTGTATATTTGATTTTATGGGACTTACAAATAAGAGAAATTATTATATTACTAAAAAAATAGCTTGCAATATCTACTCATACAATTTATTATATAATTTATTTCACAACATCTTCCTTATGTAAATATTCATCTAACAGTAGCAAGGTCACTAACATAAAAATATATACAAAAAAATAACCCAAAGACAAAAAAGTATTTTGTACTTAAAATACTTTTCTCTTGATATAAAATACATGATCAAGTAGCTTGTCACATCCAAAATACTTTTTAGGAAGAGAGCCAGAAGAGTGGCAATAATGTTAACAAAGTTGTGAGTCAGAACTCACACAGATAATGTGGTTCACATCCTTACTGGTTTGCTTAGTCTCAAAGTTACTCTGACTTTGGAATTAGAGAATGGAATGAACTTATTCTTTTCTTGGTGAATCATAGTCCTTTTAAACAATTCACTCTTTGCTAGTCGTAAACCATACAAGTAGGAAAATGTATATGATTTGAAGTCATCATGCCTCCTTCAGTTAGAATTATCTCCTTCAGAAGTCCTTGGTCTTATGAAGGCTCAATAGATACCCCAGCGTATTTCAAGGGAGAGTAGGTGGGAGTGGGTTGTGTGGAGGAACATCCTCATAGAAGCAGGGGGAGGGAGGATGGGTTAAGGGTTTTCTCTGAGTGGGGGAACCAGGAAAGGGAATAACATTTGAAATGAAAATAAAGAATATATTCAATAAAAAAAAAGAAAGAAAAAGAAAAATAATTTTCTCCTTCTATGTATCCCCATAGTCTGCTTTCCTGGACGAAAGCCATCACTTGTCTAATTATGGAGTTCTAGTGGCTATGGAACTATATATATATATATAATATCATTAAAATTAAGAGAGAAAAAAATCAGTAATTTTCTTGATCATTGTTAGAATTGAAAAGTACAAATAAGTGTTTTATAAACTTCATATATTTTTAGTTTGACACACTAATAATCCTGAGTATATATAAAATCCACAGATGTTAGGAAAATAAACCTATAGAAAAAGAAATTGTTTTGACTAGAAAAAAAAACAACCATGAATTCTAAATAAACTATTATATAACAGATCAACAACAAAAACGAATTATATGTAATAAACATGGGTTTAGTTCAGAAATGCAAAAATAATTTAAAACATTCAAAGTAAATTAAGGTGATTTATAATATTAACAATATATAAAGGTAAAACTGTGTGATCTTTTCAGTAGATACATAAATAATATTTCTAAAAGTCTTACTGGGGTCAGTGATTGTAAAGGCTCTGGCTGAAAGTGGGAGAGATAGTTTTCCTTAGGGAGGAGGTCCCAATTGTTTATTCAACATGTGGTCCTGAAATTATATTACTTTAAACAACTCTTTCTCAAGCAATAATAACACATATGAATAAATGATGAATTATGGAATACATGTGTTGAGATACACAACAGCCGAATGGATTTCTTGTGCTTTTTATTTGACTTTATTTTTTTCTGTCTGTTGTATTTGTATTAGTTTTTTTTTTTACTTTATCTTATTTCATTATCACTATGGTCTTTAGAACCCTGATGGCATTCTAATGTGTGTGTGTGTGTGTGTGTGTGTGTGTGTGTGTGAGAAAGAGAGAGAGAGAGAGACAGAGACAGAGACAGACAGAGAGACAGAGAGACAGAGGGGGGGTTGGCTGGGTGGAGGAAGGAGGGAGGACCTGGAGGATAGGAAACCATACTCAGAATACATTGTGTGAAAACAATTATTTTCAATAACAAAGAAAAGCTCACAGTCAGAAAACAGAAGGTTGAAGAAGCCCAGACACCAGATTTACTAAAAACTTAAACCACTGCAGATGTACTGAACCACCTAAGTGAGAGCAAGTCTTAGCACTAGTGAAAATAACTCACAAAATAGAGAACAATGATAAGGAGAGGTGACTAGAAGACCAAATATAGTGTCTGAAAAAGAAAAGCATGGGAACTGAAGTAAAAAATTCACTAAAAGAGCTAAATAATAGTCTGGAACTGGGAGGTAAAAAAAAAATCATTGAAGTTGAAAATAAATCAGTTGAGATCATTTAGTCTTAAGAGTACGGAACACCAACAGAAGCTATGTGAGATAGAGTCACTGTGCATCACCATATGTCTTATGAAAAGCATTAGGTTCATGCAACTCAGAAACCCGCAAGCGGTATGAAAGCCTTTTCCTTGTGTTAGTAACTGATCCAATTGAGCACCATTTATGCCTTTGGGGAACTGAACTGAATCATTTGCAGAGTAATCTGATATAACCTTTAGAGATGATCACATGATTTTTGACAAGTTCGTAGACTGTATCTTATACTAAAAATGATGATCTGTTATATATATTCTCTGGTTCTAGTGATATAAAATATAAATAAGAGAATGACAACTAAAAAAAACCTAAAATAACAGTTAAATGAATAAAAACAGAAACAAGGTTGATCTTCGAGAAAGCTGAGAAAAAAGTTTTAAGCAAAGTAGAACACTCGAAGATTAAAGTGCATTAAAATTTATATGACCTATCCACCTTTCTGCTACAAAGTATGGTACTATTTTTATGTGTCTTTAATAGCTTTGTGATGATTTAAATAGGATGAAAATAACTCACTGACTTTATTAGCAAGGATCTTGTCTATGTGTCTAGAAAAATAAGAAAGAGCATTGTGATAAATCCTTTCTAATTTAGAAACACAAACTAAATTTGAAAGATCACCTATTTAAAATTTATATTTAAAATGTTACAATTTTTACACTTTATAAAATTTATATTAGGTGCGATAAGACTACTGTCAAGTTATTTAGTTCTACCTGGAGATTTTGGACTTTACCCCCCAAAACAGCTTGTTAAATTGAATACAGTTTATTGACCATGGAAAGTGCTAAATTTTTTCAGTCCATGACATTTATGTGTACATTCTCCTACCTAAATAAGTGTGCTAAACATAACCCAAAGTAAATTGCCAAATAAAAAAATTTCCGTTTCTCTACAACTCTCCTGGGTGCTATGATGCCTCTTCATTTCACTGACTCCTGTATTGAAGACCAATAATGTACATTTTGGAGGCATCATTGAGAAGTCTGATAGCCATACTGTAGACTACTGAAATGGGGGGGAAAAAACTTGTTAGTACGGCTTGGAACATTTTCCAATAAAAACATATTAAGTTTGAACTTCGAGGAATAACGTTCAAATAAAAAAAAAAATATTACTAATACCAGATAGGAAAATAACAGTCTAAAGGCCAATGTTTCAAGTTATTCTTTACTACCTTATGTTCATGGCTATGGTAATTGGTTCTAAGGGAACTTCATACCTTCCCACAATTATAGTAAATGCTCGAGAAAAGGAAGCTTTGAAAATGTACAAAAGAGGAACTGGCAGATAAGATAAGCAGATAAACTGCTCTTGTAGAGGACCTGGATTCAATTCCTAACATTACACGTGGTCTCACAACCATCTGCAACTCCAATTCTTGGGGTACAAAACACGCTTAGGCCTCTGTGGGTACTACATGTGCATAAAATAATGATCTTTTAAATTAAAAATATATTTAAAATAGCAACATAAACAAAGAAGAAATGATTTGCTCTTTTACTGGCTTTGGCTTATTTTCTTCTCTCTGGTTAAAAAAAATAGGATCTCTTTTGGGGAATTTAGGAAATACATCTTAGGAGTAAGAATACCCTGATACTAGCTATTGTATAATACATAAAGTACTGAAGTCATTGTAGCTAAAGTACATGAAACAACCAGTGATTTTCAGAAAAAGTCATTGCAAAATTTGGAATTTGAATGTCTTAAAACACTCTCATTCTTTATTCTATTATTGTGCCACATAGTGAAAGTCTTTGAATCATTGGATTAACAAAAGAAGCATCCTTTCTTTCTAGTCTACAATGGCTGTGTCCTCATATCTCAAACACAAACAAATCCTTATCTTTTGGCCACTGTTACCTTCCAGCCTTGCTGGAATACTACCAGCAACACTGCTAATGCTGTGCTTACTTCCAGACTATAGTTCCCTATTCTTATCTATTCTTTTGAAAACAACTGTTTTGATATCCAGAAGGAGTTTACTGAATCCTCCATCCATTGCACCCTTTTATGTACTGCCTATGATTTTCTTTAATGACTTCAGACAAAGGGCATGGGAAGTAAAGTCTAAAATCTCAGGTAATCTCTCAGTATTATTGGGTGGGTAAAATAAATTGCACCCCAATGTTCTTCCCTTCTTATCAGAACTTCATACCAATAGAAGGCTTTTCCGAGATTGTGTCCCATACTCCCTATTTTTATCTCTTCTTTACATGTAAGAGCCTTCGTCCTTCCAGAACTTGGTAGTCCACAAACACCATCAGTAAGTGAGGGCCATGTGTTCAAATACATGAGGCTATGGAGAGCATTTCTCATTGAACACACTAGAGTTAATTATCTTGATTTGACCATATATAATGAATGCATGCATGTCTAAAACAATCACATCGTGCCTGATGATTTGTTTTTTGTTTAAATGAAAAATAAGTAAAACAAAATACAAGCAGAAAAACCAAAAATGTATTGAAGGAAATGATGTAAAAATTTGGGATTTAAACTTATCTAAAGCACACATTTATCTTAAAGACAACCAATATCACAGTAACTATGTAAAATTGTCATACAAAAAGAAAAAAATAAAAGTTATTTAAGCATAAGATACTTTGAAAGTATTTCATAGATAGTTTACCCTTAGGAAAACTTAACATAATTTCTAACTTTAAATGTTCAAAAGGTCTTCCTTTCAAAGAGGAGAGTATGGAAAAGGTGGAGAGAAAAACTTCATTATGACACACAAACTAGATTTATAATTTAAGTCAGGCAATGTGGAGCTCAGTAGTGATCAAAATCAATGATTATGGAATCATTTATGTAATCGGGTAAAGTTCTAACTTACATTTGTGGTGTTCCTCATAGCAGCATATGAACAGAATCTAATCCATCCGAAAATATCAGAAAAATAAGTGTTAAGGAATATCCTAAATAATTCTTGACTATCAGTCTAGAGTATTGTTAAAATAGGCCTATGATACTCTTACAATCTTAAGGCACCTAAGAAGAAAATACTTAAGTCTTGGTCTAACAGGGAGAAAGGGATAGATGAAAGTATAAAAAACATCTGAATAAAGAGTGTCTTTATTCCAAATCCAAAGTATGGATTATTGTTAGGAAAAAGGTATAATATTTATCTGGGAAGTTTAAAATACAGAAAACAATGTAAGTTGTATAGGAGTTACCTTTTACTATCGTTGGATATTTTTAATGTAATTGTAAAACCGAAACAATGCATTCAAGAAATCCATGTTTAACACAAAAAATACAGTTCATAGTTCTTTATTAATCCTTCAACACCATAACAATCAACATTGTTTCCAGGATCAGCTACATAGGTTAGAGCTGTCATTAGAGTTGCATGACAAGTAGAAATCAATGACCCAGACAAACTATGTGTCATCATGCAAGTGAAACTTAATATATACTATTAAGTCAGAAATAAGGCAAATTAATGGGAAGAAAAGAAGGGAAAAGAAGCTTGAGTGAGGGAGTAAGAGTAGGAGATGGGGAGGAAAGAAGAAATGAAGGAACAAAGAAGAGAAGGATGGAAGAAAGGAAGAAGGGGCCAAACCAATAAAGGTAAGCATTATAATCATTTTATCAAACGATTTGATTAAATTGTTTTTGAAAAATGAAGCAGTGTATATCTATCTTTCAAGAAAATGATTGTGATATATATTTGAAGTGATACTTTGAGAATATGACAAAGAACAGCTAAGCAATCTACAAAATGATCAAAGTTCTGTAAAAATGATACATAATTTTAATAGATTTTTAACAGTTTTTGTAATAAAATTTAATTTATGTATTTATTTATTGACTCTATGTTTATTAGTGTATTCTGTCTCATGTTCCAAAGTAAATCTCTACAAATGTTACAAATAATCTCTGTAAGAAACAGATCAAAACTAAATCTACAATTTACTGACATTCAAATTGTACTCAAATATTTTATAATTTTATTATTAAGAGCGTATACTTAAAGATTTTTTTCTTTAAATTCCTAAAAATATGATGAATTTGATAATGTATTTGATGTTATATTTGTCATGTAACAAAAGAGCAGTATACTCCTAAAGTGTTATTTTGATAAAGTACTTTGAAACTGTAGTGGTTTGAATAAGAATACCCCCCACCCCATAGGTTTACATGTTTACATATCTGATCCCTAATTGCTGGAACTGTTTGTTAAGAGCTAGATGTGGCTTGCTGAAGGAAGTCTTTCCCTGGTGTGGACTTTGACATTTCAAAAATGCATATCTTTCTCAGTTACCCCTCCCTTTCTCTCACTGCTTTGTGGTTGTTGTCATGTGAGCTCTCTGCTCTTCTTCCAGCATACCTACTTGCTTTGTACCATGCTCTATGCTATGAATATCACGGACCCTCTGGAACTCAGAGCTCCTACCTAAATGTCTTGTTTTATGAGTTGGGCATGTTGTCTCTGTAAACTAATAGAAAACTAATTAAGACAGTCACTACTTATCATCTTCTCAAAATACAAATTTCAAAACTCCTCTGGGAATTATCTATCTGCAAAATTTCTTTTGAACTGAATTAAGTATTTTTTGTTTCAGAAAATTTTACCTTGAGAGGATAGACTCAATATTTTAAATTGTCACAATATCTTGTCATAGGGTTTATGATTTTTGGAAGTTTATATAAATAACTTGCATGAGAATTAAAAAGACCAAAATGTGTGTGTGTGTTTTCTTCTTTTATTAAGTTTAGACTTAAAAAGATATGAAACCTTTATAATAATATGATGAATGTGGAAATGAGGTTATTTACAAAAACTTTGTTAGAATAAATATAATGCGCTATCAAAATTATCATTGGCTTCCTTTTTACTGAAGAGTTATGCTGCAATTATATATCTTATACCACCAAGTAAAATATCCCAAGCCAGGAATGTGTTGCTTCTTATTGAGTTACTGGCTAAAGGGATCTCCTTGACCTCCCTCAAAACTCAGGAAGCTATGAGGAAATGTAGGAAGAAAGATTGTAAGAATCTGAGTATACAGATGTTTCCAAGCAAACAGTATCATCCAGACTCAACAAGGTTGATATGCACATCACAGAGACCGTGACAGCACAAATAAGACCTATTCAAGTTGAAATCAAATACAATTCCATCATGAAGAAGGAGAACTGAGCATAAAATTTCACTCATGAGCAAGAAGCTATTTGTAAATGATATATACATTTACAAATGAGAAAGGGAAAGTCAGGTTTTTCCAATGAAAAGTTACTAGATATATAAATTACACTCCAGGGCAGATCTTATGCCTAATAGTAGTTGGCCAACAACAAAAAATAAAGGACTTCTGTGGGGGAAAAAAAGAAAGAAAAGAGAGGAGCGTGGAGCAGAGGTGGCGCATGGGTCTCGCTAGGGCAGAAGCAGCAGCAAATCCCACACAGAACTCTGGCAGGCATGGCCCACATAGGGATAGGGGACGATGGCAGGACTCAAACACACACCTCACTGCAATAGCAAGTGCTGCCGGAGTATCTATGAAGCATGAGGCTGTCCGACTAGCAGGGAGGGAGGTCCCACTCAGAAGGCAGTACCGTTCTGGCATGGACCTCCTGAATATCTGTTAAAACTACTCCTGGGCATATACCCAGAGGCCTCCCTGGCATGCAATAAGGACTCAAGCTCCACTATGTTCATAGCAGCCTTATTTATAATAGCCAGAAGCTGGAAAGAACCCAGATGTCCCTCAATGGAGGAATGGATTCAGAAGATGTGGTATATTTACACAATGGAATACTACTCTGCAATCAAAAACAATGAACTCACGAAATACCTAGGCAAATGGTCAGAACATGAAAATATCATCGTTAGTGAGGTAACCCAATCACAAAAGAACACACATGGTATGCAGTCACTGATAAGGGGATATTAACCCAGAATCTCGGAATACCCTAGACACAATTCGTATAGCAATAGATTTCTAAGAAGATGGAAGGAGAGACCCCTGGTCCTGGAAAAATTGGATGTAGGGGAATGCCAAGACAGAGAAGCGAGAGGGGGTTGAATGGGGAAAAGAGGGAGGGAAGGGGGCTTATGGGACTTTCGGGGAGGGAGGAAACGGGAAAGGGAAAATGATTTTGAATGTAAATAAAAAAAACTTAGAAAATAAAAAAATTAAAAAATTAAAAAAAACTTAAATCTATGCAAAAAGAAAAAAGAAAATAGAAGGAAAAAGGAGATAGAGAAATAAAGAGAAAGATCACTGGAAAGGAGAGAGATGATAGAAGAGCTGGGATGGGATAAGAGGGATAAAAAGGGATAAAGAGGGATAAAGAAGGATAAAAAGAACGCGGAGGGGGGCAGGAGGCCTACTTAAATAATGGCCTGGGTGGTAACCGAGGGGCGGGGAAATCCTGAATGTAGCCAGGTGACTGCAGAGGTGGAGTCCAGCCAGAGCGCTAGGGGCCTGGCTACACGTCACTGATGGCCACAGGATTATGGAGTTGTCCTTGTCTCATACCACGGTCCCACAGACTTCATTTTTTAAAAATTTTTGATATTACAACTTAATTAGACCATTTCCTCTTTGATTTCCTCACTCTGCTCCTTGTTCTCTTCTCCTTGTTCTCTTCATTCATTGTTGTTAAATGTATGTATGTATGTATAGATGGATGGATGGATGTGTGTGTATGTTGTGTATATGTATGTATATACATATATATTCCTGCTTAGTGTTTATAATGTTACTTGTATGTGTGTTTTCAGGAATGACCATTTGATATTAGATAACCATGTTTTTGTGTGTTGGCTTTTTGTTTTTTATTGAATATGTTTTGTTTTACTGGCTTACATTTTTGTTTGTTTGCTTCTTTGTTTGTTTGTTTGTTTGTTTGTTTTAAACACCAGATTTTATTCCCCTCCCAGTCCACTCATATCAGCTGGTATATGCTGCCTTGTTGGTGGTCCAGTATCTGAGAGATCTCCAGGCTCCAGGTTGAGACTGCTGGTCCTCCTCCAGGGTCTCCCTCCTCCTCAGCTTCTTCCAATGTTCCCATAATTCACCCACAGTGGTCAGCAGCTTCTGTCCATTGGTTGGGTGCAAATATCTGCAACTGACTCTTTCACCTGCTTGTTGGGTCTTTCAGAGGGCACTTAGGCTAGATCCCATTTTTGTGAGTGCTCCATAGCCTCAGTAATAGTGTCAGGTCTTGGGTCATCCCCTTGAGCTGGATCCCACTTTGGGCTTGTCACTGGACCTTCTTTCCCTCAGGCTCCTCTCCATTTCTATCCCTGCAGTTCTTTCAGACAGGAAAAATTATAGGTCAGAGTTTTGACTGTGAGAGAGCAAATCCATCTCTCTATTGATGCCCTTCTGTCCTTCTGCTGGAGGTGAGCTATACAAGTTCCCTCTCCCCAATGTAGGGCATTTCATCTAAAGTCCCTATCTTTGAGTCCTAAGAGCCTCTTACCTCCAATGTCTCTGGCACATCCTAGAGGGTTGCCCCAACCTCCTACCTCCCGAGGTTGCCAGTTTCCATTCTTTCTGCTGGCCCTCAGAGATTTCAGTCCCTTTCCCACACCCAAAATGCTTCTAATTTTTAATGTGTGTGTGTGTGTGTGTGTGTGTGTGTGTTTAGAGGGTAGATGGAGAAGTGAGAAGAACTGGGAGGAGTTCAATATGATCAAAATATGTTATGTAAAAAATTAACTAATAGTAAAATGTCAAAATAATAAATTATTATATAAGCAGTTGTGTGTATAATATTGTTTGTGTGTTGGTTCATGCATGTGGAAAGGTATTTTTGGAGGTCTCAAGAAGAACAAAAATTTCCTGCAGCTGGAATTACATGTAACTGTGAGTTGGCCAGAAAGGATTGTAGAAACTCCAGTTCTCTGGGGGGGAAGGATTTTTTTAAACATCAATCCATCTTTTCTTTCCTTATCATCTACTACTTATATGCCCCTCAGTATATTGTATTCTTGAAATATTGAGCCAAAAGGATATATCACCACTTCTCAAAGTAAGAATTTTCATGTTCTGGCAATTTCCAGGTTATTTATTTATTGATTCTAGTAAATTAAGTTGACCATAATTTTAGGCACATTTGATTTGACTGCATTTGTTCAGAATTATGAAAGAAAAAAATAACAAACCTTTAGAAAGTGGTGGAAACATTAGAATAATATAATCATAGGATTATAGTCAGAATCTTATTATTTGATGAAATATGACTTTAGGTATCTACGAATGTATTGCTATAATTACAAAGATGAATCAAGTATGATAAAAAGAAAAGATTCTAACCAAAATATTAAGTTCATGTGCCCATTGGGCAATGACAGGGATGGCTGGGGAGAGAAGCTGACTGTCCACAGAATGGGTCATCTTATCCACTTGGTTGTTGAACTCCTCCTCAGCTGAAGTCACCTTTTGGTGAGCATTTACATGGGACAGAAATATCTTCACATTCTTTGCTCATTTGGAGAGATCTATCCACATACTTCTTCCCCAGATGTCTTTCTCACCAGTTTTCCAATTTTGATCTTTCAACATTCCTAACCATCCAGACAATCCATTGGCTATAGTCCATGAGTGAATGAACAATCGTACATCTGGCCATTTTTTCTTCCAAACAAACTGTATTACTATGTGTACTGCCCAAAGTTCTGCCCACTGTGAAGATTTTCCTTCACCTGGATCTTTCAGGTTTGTCCCAGAAAGGGGTTGTAATGCTGCAGCTGTCTACTTCTGGGTGGTGCCTACATAACATGCAGAGCCATCAGTAAACCAGGTCCTAGTCTTCTCTTCTTCAGTCTGATGGTCATAGAGAATACCTCATGAGGCTGTAGGTGCATGCTTGGCAGCAGATGGCATTGTTTTTTTTTTATTCAATATATTCTTCATTTACATTTCAAATGTTATACCCCTTCCCCGTTTCCCCCCTCCCCCAAAACCCCCAACCCATCCTCCCACCTCCTGCCTCCAAGAATATGCTCTTCCACCCATCCCACTCCCATGACCCCCACTCAATTTCCCCACACTGGGGCCTCTATTGAGTCTTCACAGGACTAAAGACCTCTCCTTCCACTAATGCCCGACAAGGCATTCCTCTGCCAATCTTTGGCTGGAACCACATGTACCCCTTGGTTGATTGCTTAGTCCCTGGGAGCCCTGGGGCATCTGGTTGGCCAACTTTGTCATTCTTCCCATGGGGCTGCAACCCCACCCTCCAGCTTCTCCAGCTTGCCCTCCAACTCCTCTATAGTGAACCCCACACTCAGAACAATGGTTGGCTGCTAGTATTCACCTCTGTATCTGTAAGGCTTTGGCAGTGTCCTTACAAAAGACAACCATACATGGCTCCTTTCAATAAACACTTCTTGTCATCCATAGTAATTTCTGGGTTTGGTGACTGTTTATAGGACGAACCCCCAGGTAGGACAGTCTCTGGGTGGCCTTTCCTTCAGTCTCTGTTCCACTCTTTGTCTCTACAGTTGTTCCTGCGATTATTTTGTTCCCTTTCTCAGAGGAACCAAATCACCCCCTCTTTGGTCTACCTTCTTCGTGATCTTCCTGTGGTCTGTGAATTGTAACATGTTTATTTTGAGCTTTTGGGCTAATATCTACTTATCAGTGAGTGCATACCATGTGATCTTTTGTAATTGGGTTACTTCACTCAGGATGATACTTCCTAGTTCCATCTGTTTACCTAAGAATTTCATAAATTCACTATTTTTAATAGCTGAATAGTACACCATTGTGCATATATATCACAATTTCTGTATCCATTCCTTAGTTGAAGGACATCTGGGTTCTTTCCAGCTTCTGGCTATTATAAATAAGGCTGCTATGAACATAGTGGAGCATGTGTCCTTATTGCATACAGGTAAAGCCTCTGGGTATATGCCCAGGAGTGGTATAGCTGGATCCTCAGGTAGTACTAGGTCCAATTTTCTGAGGAACTGCCATACTGATTTCCAAAGCA
This sequence comes from Tokudaia tokunoshimensis, assembly GCA_036184795.1. Lineage (NCBI taxonomy): Eukaryota > Metazoa > Chordata > Mammalia > Rodentia > Muridae > Tokudaia > Tokudaia tokunoshimensis. Next base: position 27,794,734 of record BTHU01000011.1, on the reverse strand, counting down.
GTTTTATTAGTTTTCAATCCCACCAGCAATGGAGAAGTGCTCCTCTTTCTCCACATCCTTTCCAGCATCTGCTCTCCCCTGAGCTTTTCATCTTAGCCATTCTGACTGGTGTGAGGTAGAATCTCTGGGTTGTTTTGATTTGCATTTCCCTAATAACTAAGGATGCTGAACATTTCTTTAGGTGTTTCAGAGCCATTTGAGTTTCCTCAGTTGAAAATTCCCTGTTTAGATCTGTACCCCATTTTTAATAGGGTTATTTGACACTCTGGAGTCTAACTTCTTGATTTCTTTGCATAAATTGGATATTAGCCCTCTATCAGATGTAGGATTGGTAAAGACCATTTGCCAATCTGTTTGTTGCCATTTTGTCCTATTGACAGGGTCCTTTGCCTTACAGAAGCTTTACAGTTTTGTGAGGTCCCATTTGTCAATTCTTATTCTTAGAGCACAAGCCATTGATTGGTGTTCTATTCAGGAAATTTTCCCCTGTGCCCATGTGTTCAAGGTTCTTCCCCAATTTCTCCTTTATAAGCTTCAGTGTATCTGGTTTTATGTGGAGGTCCTTGATCCACTTGGAATTGAGCTTTGTACAAGGAGATAAGAATGGGTCGATTTGCATTTTTCTGCATGCTGACCTCCAGTTTAACCAGCAACATTTGTTAAAAATGCTGTCTTTTTTCCACTGGATGTTTTCAGCTCCTTTGTCAAATATCAAGTGAACGTAGGTGTGTGAGTTCATATCTGGGTCTTCAATTCTATTCCATTGATCTACATGCCTATCTCCATTCCAATACTTTACAGTTTTTATCACTATTGCTCTGTAGTAGAGCTTGAGGTCAGGGATGGTGATTTCCCCATTAGATCTTTTGTTTTGGAGAATAGTTTTCACTATCCTGTGTTTTGTTATTCCAAATGACTTTGCAGATTGCTCTTTCTAGCTCTATGAAGAATTGATTTGGAATTTTGATGGGGATTGTATTGAATCTGTAGATTGCTTTTGGCAAGATGGCCATTTTTACTATATTAATCCTTCCAATCCATGAGCATGGGAGATCCTTCCGTCTTCTGAAATCTTTTATGATTTCTTTCTTCAGAGGCTTGAAGTTCTTATCGTACAGATCTTTCACTTGCTTGGTTAGAGTCACACCAAAGTATGTAATATTATTTGTGACTATTGTAAAGGGTGTTATTTCCCTGATTTCTTTCTCAGTTTGTTTATCCTTTGAGTAAAGGAAGGCTACTGATTTGTTTGAGTTAATTTTATATCCAGCCACTTTGCTGAAGTTGTTTATCAGCTTTAAGAGTTCTCCGATGGAATTTTTGGGGTTGCTTAAGTATATGATAATATCATCTGCAAATAGTGATACTTTGACTTTTTCCCTTCCAATTTGTATACCTTTGACCTCCTTTTGTTGTCTAATTGCTCTGGCTAGGACTTCACGTACTTTATTGAATAGATAGGGAGAGAGTGGGCAGCCTTGTCTGGTCCCTGATTTTAGTGGGATTGCTTCAAGTTTCTCTCCATTTAGTTTGATGTTAACTACTGGGTTACAGTATATTGCTTTCACTATGTTTAGGTATGGGTCCTGAATTCATGATCTCTCCAAGACTTTTATCATGAAAGGATGCTGAATTTTGTCAAAAGATTTTTCAGCATCTAATGAAATGACCATATGGTTTTTTTTTTCTTTGAGTTTGTTAGCAGATGGCATTGTAACAGGAGTAGAAACCATAGGCATCTGAGCAACTTCTTCATGTAACTTGCTTGTGTCTTCAGGACCTGCTCTGGCCCAATCACAAATACCACTTGCATTTGATAATAGACTGCTGCTGTGCACGTCCTACCTTATGGCTTGGAGGGTCTGATAACACACAGCACATGATGGGAAGTTCAGGTCGCATAGTAACTTGGTGTCCTATTGTCGCTCAGTTTCCAATAAGGCCCAATAGCAGACCAAGAGCTGTTTTTCAAAGGGAGAGTAGTTGTCTGCAGATGATGGTAGAGCTTTGCTCCAAAATCCCAAAGGTCTCTTCTGTGATTCACCTACAAGCCCCTGCCAGAGGCTCCAAACAACATCTCTATCTGCCACCGACACCTCAAGTACCGTTGGGTCTGCTGGATCTTATGGTCCAAGTGGTAGTGCAGCCTGCAAAGCAACCTAGACCTGTTGAAGAGCCTTCTCTTGTTGCAGGCCTCACACAAAGCTAGCAGCTTTCCGAGTCACTTGGTAAATAGGCCTGAGTAACATACCTAGGTGAGGAATGTGCTGTCTCCAGAATCCAAATAGACCCACTAAATGTTGTGCTTCTTTCTTGGTGGTGGGAGGGGTCAGGTGCAATAACTTATCTTTCACCTTACAAGGAATATCTCTGCATACTCCACACCACTGTACTCCTAAGAATTTCACTGAGGTAGATGATCCTTGAATTTTGGTTGGATTTATTTCCCATCCTCTGATACACATATGTGCTACCAATGATTCCAAAGTAGTTGCTACTTCCTGCTCACTTGGTCCAATCAGCATAATGTCAGCATTATAGTGCACCAATGTGATATTTTGTGGAAGAGACAAACAATCAGGATCCCTTCTAACTAAGTTATAACACAGGGCAGGAGAGTTAATATATCCTTGAGGCAAAACTGTAAAGGTATACTGCTGGCCTTGCCAACTGAAAGCAAATTGCTTCTGCTGGTCCTGTGGACAAGTACTGAGAAGAAGGCATTTGCCAGATCAATAGCTGCATACCAGGTTCCAGGAGATGTGTCAATTTGCTCAACTAATGAAACTACATCTGGTACAGCAGCTGCAATTGAAGTTAATACCTGATTTAGTTTCTGATAGTCAACTGTCATTCTCCATGTTCCATCTGTCTTCTGCACTGGCCAGATAAGAGAGTTAAAGGGAGATGTGGTGGGAACCACCACCCCTGCATCTTTCAAGTCCTTGATAGTGGCAGTAATTTCTGCAATTCCTCCAGGAATACGATACTGTTTTTGATTCACTATTTTCTTTGGCAGAGTCAACTCTAAAGGCTTCCATTTTGCCTTTCCAACCATAATAGCCCTCACTCCACAGGTCAGGGAACCAATGTGAGAATTCTGCCAATTTCTGAGTATATCTATCCCAACTATACATTCCGGAACTGGGGAAATGACCACAGGATGGGTTGGGGGACCTACTGGACCTACTGTGAGTTGGATATCAGTCAAAACTCTTTAATCACCTGTCCTCCATAAGACCCTACTCTAACTGGAGGGCTGCAATGTTTCTTGGGATCTCCTGGGATCAGTGTCAATTCAGAACCAGTATCTAATAGACCCCAGAAAGTCTGATTATTTCCTTTCCCCAAGTGTACAGTTACCCTTGTAGAAGGCCATAGGTCCCTTTGGGGAAGAATTGGAGGAAGACTAACAGCAAAACTTTTAGGTGTCTTATCAAGATCCTTCCTCAGAGGAACCTGGACACTCCTTCATTCAAGGGGTTCTGGCTTTACAAACTGGCTCAAGTCTGGAAATTGATTCACTGGCCAGAATTGCCTTTTGCCATGACCCAGTGTAGCCTTTCTTTCATTTGTTTGAGAATTTTTTTGCTTATACAGATCAAACAGATATTCAGTAGGTTTCCTATCTGTTTCATGCCTGGAAACACCATGATTGATTAACCAATACCAAAGGTCCAAACAAGTTATGCCTTTATAAATTCCACCTCTCTTGTACTGACCATTATGGGGTATGTCATTATAAACATTGTTTGTCTACCCTGTCCATTATAATAACTACGATCACCTTGTCTCTGGCGATTCAATGCTGCCACCTGGCCCTTGTTACCTCAAGGCCCAGTTAAACCCATTGAATTTAATTCATCTAATTGAGCAGCAGCATCTCCAACCCTAAGGTCTGGCACAAGGAAAAGGGCAAGAACAAAACTCTTTAAATGTGCTGGTGCCCCTCTCACCAGTTTGCGTCTTATAGAAGAACAGGTGAAGGGCATATCTTCTGGACCTTCCTATTGTGGAAGATTAGGTTTTATACAACGTATCCACTCTAGCATTGCAATTTCCCTAAGCCTTAAAATCCCTTCATCAACACTAAGCCGAGGGATATCAGGCATCTCCAACTCCTTTTCAGTAGGTCATCTTTTGATAAACACTTCAGTCAACCACTCAAACAAACTTCTGACACCTTTTTTAACTATGCGAGCTTCCATATTAAACCTAAAATCTCCGCTCAGAGTGTCCATGCCAATAAACTCAACCTGCTCTAGTTTTATTTTCCTTCTACCATTATCCCACACCCTTAAAATCCATTCCCATGCGTATTCCCCAGATTTCTGCTTGAATGAATTAGCAAACTCATTAAGCTCCTTAGTAGTATAGTATATTTCCTCATGGACTATACTTTCTACCTCCCCTCTAGGGGCCTGTTTTGCCTTGAGTCTGGTTATAGGCCTAGAAGTAACTATTGATGGCCTTGAGAAACATCAGTATTGTCTTGTCTGGCATTTTCTTCAGCAAAAGTCATTGCTGGTTTATCAGACTCTGAGGGATTAATTTCCTTATATGGAGAAGGCATTATTTCAAGGGGTGGGGCTGAGGATACTACTTCCTCAGGTGGGGCAAATCCTTGAAAATCTGAAGATTCAAAATTCTCAGTTTCAACAGGGTCTTCCCATACATCCCCATCCCAAGTCATAGGATCCCATTCTTTGCCAATTAATGCCCTTACTTTAACTGATGACACCCTCTGAGGCTGAGACCTGAATTTTCACTGTAATTTAGCCAACCTTATAATGAGGGCTTCAGTTTGATTTTCTGCAACTTGAGCTCTATGGCTGCCAGAGAGAAGATTCTCTTCAAGGGCACGCTTAGCAACTTTTAGATTGTTTACTTGCATCTGGAGCTGTTCGATTTTATCACACAACTTCTTTCTTTCCTTCATTGTTTTTTCCTGAGATGCTAAGAGCAACCAGCCAGCAAAATAATTTTTCAAGTTTTTCCCCAACTTGTAGAAAGTATTGTACACCTCTGAATCATCTAATTCATCAAGATACTCAAAGACATTTGCTTTTTTAAGCTTGAAATATAGTTTCAACCACAGGTCTTCAATATTCTCTGAACTCCCAGGAGGAAGAGAATCTGGAGAAGTTTCAGTAGTTGAAGGTGCTGATGAATTACCAAACCAACTCTAGATTTTTAAAATATTCATCCTTATATTTCTGCTCTTCTTGAAGCACTCCTGATACCAACTTCTGTATTAGTCAGTGTTCTCTAGAGTCACAGAACATATGGGGAGTCTCTGTATAGTTATGGAATTTGTCAATGACTTACAGCTTGAAGTCCAGCTCCCCAAAAATGGTCAGCAGTAGCTGTGGATGAAAGTCCAAGGATCTAGCAGTTGTTCAGTCCCATGAGGCAAGCAGACCAGAAAGAGTCAGAAGTAAATCTTCCTTCTTCCAATGTCTTTATATAAGTCTCCAGCAGAGATTTGGCCCAGATTAAAGGTGTGTGCCACCACACCATTAATCCCAGATGACACTGAACTTGGAGATCTCCTTGTCTTAATCTTCTGGAATTCATAGCCACTATGCTTCAAGATCTCCATGCCAAGATCCAGGTCACAAACATGTATCTCTGAGCCTCCAGATTAGGATCATAGGTGAGCTTTCCAATTCTTGATTGTAGTTCATTCCAGATATAGTCATGTTGACAACCAGGAATAGTCACTACACATCCTTCAAAGTATTAATGTTAAAACCATCAGTTAACTCTTCAGTGAATGAAAAACAGAAATAACAATTTTCATGAGTGAAAATAATTGTCAAGAAAAATTCCTTTACCTAGAGTAAAATAGATAGATAAAATCATCATTAAAGAAACAACCTAAAAATGTGTTACTTCTTGTGGATTTGGTTCGATGCAGCTTATATCATGTTAAATTGCACTAAAAATTTTCATAAGTGGCACATAAGATGCTAAGGGACCCTGCCCCTAGTTGGTTTTGTTTGCAGCAAATGGCTGGCTGGGCAGAGAAACAGAAGCAGGATTTAGAATTCCCCCACAAGGGACTGGGAGGGGAAAGGAAGGGAATATCTGCCATCCCTGGGAAGGAGAGAAAACATCAACCTGAGAGATGCAGGAGAGAGACAGTCAACATGTAAGAGCCAGGGGAAAGTGGCCCCATTGGAACTTCCAATGGCACCCACAACTGAGTCTAGAGCAACAAAGATGAAATATAGATTTTAGTAAGTAATAACTCAAGAATATCAGAGGGGACTAAGAATATCAGAGGGGACTGGTTTAGCCATGTGGAGGTTGGGAAGTGGCCCAGCCATTGAGCTGTTAAAGGCATATTAAAATATAAGGCTGTGTGTGTGTGTGTGTGTGTGTGTGTGTGTGTGTGTGTGTGTGTGTGTCTTTCATTCGGGAACCCAGAACATTGAAGGCGCGTAACCAGTACCAAAAATTGTGCTGCTTCTTCCTGCAGGGCTGATTTGATTATTGATCTTTGGATAATGCAACTGTTACCAAGTCACCAACCATATGGCAAGTTATATTAGTGGTTTTCAACAATACAAAAAATAGTCAAATAATATTCATAACAGGAAAAAATCAGAATCAGAAACAATAATCTTAAGGATATATATATATATATATTCTTAAAAAATAAAATAAAATAAAATAAATAATAAACCATTTTTGGTTTCAAAAAACAAAAAAGGGTACATATAATTGATTATATAACTAACAAAATAAGAGTGAAATCGTTTACCATTTAACATTTATATATGCAACACAAAACAATTGTGTACCAAACAGAAATGCAATCATTTAATTGTTCTAAGGTCCTACAATAGCCTGAAAAATGAGAAAATACTAAGAAACCTTCTAATTCAAATTTTACATTGTAGTTTTCAGCTAATATAATCTTTAACTCTAATAATTTTAAACACTTGAACGTGTTACTGAGTTGCAATTCATTGTATAATTATACCACCCTTTTGGATATATTAATTTAAAGTTTTAGAATATAAAAGAGAGCCTACCAGCTTCCCTTCTGCGACCTCTGTTCCGGTAGACTGCACTGAAGATACAGGTACCCAGGTTCTCCCCAACATAACATCACTTGGGACATGGCCTGTTGGGGCTTCCGCCTGCTCCCAAGAACAGGACAGCGCTGTCATCGTCTGGGTGCCAGATCTGCTGTAGGCCATCGCCTCTACAAGGTGACCAGTGCCACGGAGAGAGTGCAGAGTGCACTCCGCCATCTTTGTCCAGTGGCCGGGAAGTTGGGACTGCCAGGCTCAGAGACAGACAGGCATAATATTGCTTGGATCTCGGGCAGCTTGTGTGTACGTGGCTCCCAAGAGCTGGGCAGATCCGCAGTAACCAGCGTGCCAGCTCTGCTGTGGGACTTCTGCCTGGCAGAGGGACGCCCCCTCCCTCCCCCACACTCTAGGAGAGATCACACACCCCTGCACAGGGCAGGAGCCTACCAGCCTCCCTTTGGCGACCTCTGCTCCAGGAATCCACAACGCTGAGCCTTTGGATGTGCAAGGACTCCCCAATATAACATCACTTGGGGCAAGGCACATCAGGGCTCCAAAGTCACTCAGGAGCAGGGCAGACCCCAGAAATCTGTGCCAGGGGAATCGTGGTAAACCAGGGGGGGGCAGAAATAGCTTTGCAGGCTCACAGTAGGTCCAACCAACAGCCAGTGACAGCAGGACCAACTAACATCAGAGGTAACCAGATGGCAAAAGGCAAACATAGGAATGTTACTAACAGAAATCAAAGTAATATGGCACCATCCGAACCCAACTCTCCAACAGCAGCAAGTCCTAGATACCCCACCACACCCGAAAGACAAGATCTGGATTTAAGATCACTTTTCATGATGCTATTAGAGGATCACAAGAAGGACACAAATAAATCTAATAAAGAATTACAGGAGACCATGAATCAACGGTTAGAAGCCCTTACAAAGGAAACACAAAAATCGCTTAGAGAAATGCAGGAGAACATGGATCAAAAAATGGAGGCGCACAAGGAGACAACACAAAAATCGCTTAACGAGATGAATCAACGGGTAGATGCACTCACAAAGGAATCACAAAAATTGCATAAAGAAATGCAGAAGAATATGGGTCAACAGACGGATGCCCATAAGGACGCAACACAAAAATTGCTTAAAGAAATGAATCAACGGTTAGATGCCCTTACAAAGGAAACACGAGAACTGCTTAAAGAAATGCAGGAGACAATGGATCAACAGATGGATTCCCATGAGGAGGAAACACAAAAATCGCTCAGAGAAATGCAGGAGAACGTGGGTCAACAGGCAGAAATCCTGAAAGAGGTAATGCAAAAATACCTTAAAGAAATACAGGAAAATACAAAAAAACAAGTGAAGGATCTCAGCAAATCCATCCAGGAACTAAAAAAGGAAGTAGAAACAACTAAGAAATCACAAAGGGAGACAACTTTGGAGATAGAAAACCTTGGGAAGAAATCAGGAGTCATAGATGCAAACATCAACAATAGAATACAAGAGATGGAAGAAAGAATCTCAGGTGCTGAAGATTCCATAGAAAGCATCGACTCAACAGTCAAAGAAAATGCAAAATGCAAAAAACGTGTAACCCAAAACATCCAAGAAATCCAGGACACAATGAGAAGACCAAACCTAAGGATTATAGGTATAGATGAGAGTGAAGATTTGCAACTTAAAGGGCCAGTAAATATCTTCAACAAAATTATGGAGGAAAACTTCCCTAACCTAAAGAGAGAGATGCCGATGAATGTACAAGAAGCCTACAGAACTCCAAACAGACTGGACCAGAACAGAAATACCTCCCGTCACATAATAATCAAAACACCAAATGTCCTAAACAAAGAAAGAATATTAGAAGCAGTAAGAGAAAAGGGCCAAGTAACATACAAAGGAAGACCTATCCGAATCACATCAGACTTCTCACCAGAGACTATGAAAGCCAGAAGATCCTGGGCAGATCTCATGCAGACACTAAGACAGCACAAATGCCAGCCTAGACTACTATACCCAGCAAAACTCTCAATCACCATAGATGGAGAGACCAAGATATTCCATGATAAAACCAAATTTTCACAATATCTTTCCACAAATCCAGCCCTGCAACGGATAATAGGTGGAAACCTCCAATACAGGGAGAGAAACAACACCCTGGAAAAAATGAGATAATAACCTTCTTGAATCAAACCCAAAAGTAGATAACCACTCAAACATAAAGATAGCGTCAAGAATGGCAGATGGCAATAATCACTATGCCTTAATCTCTCTTAATATCAATGGTCTCAATTCCCCAATTAAAAGACATAGACTAGTAGACTGGATACGTAAACAGGACCCAGCATTTTGCTGCATGCAGGAAATGCACCTCAGTGTCAAAGACAAACACTACCTCAGAGTAAAAGGCTGGAAAACAATTTTACAAGCAAATGGCCCCAAGAAACAAGGTGGAGTAGCCATCCTAATATCGGATAAAATTGATTTTCAACCTAAAGTCATCAAAAAAGACACAGAAGGACACTACATACTGATCAAGGGAATAATCCACCATCAAGAACTCTCAATTCTGAATATCTATGCTCCAAATGCAAGGGCACCCTCATTCGTAAAAGAAACTTTACTAAAACTCAAAGCACACATCGTACTGCACACAATAATAGTGGGTGACTTCAACACCCCGCTCTCTGAAATGGATCGTTCAGGAAAGCAGAAACTAAACAGGGACACAGTGAATCTAATTGAAGCCTTGGACCAAATGGAACTAACTGATATATATATATATATAGAACATTTCATCCTAGAGCTAAAGAATACACCTTCTTCTCAGCTCCTCATGGTATCTTCTCCAAAACTGACCATATAATTGGTCACAAATCAGACCTCAACAGATACAAGAAGATAGAAATAATCCCATGCCTCCTATCAGATCACTATGGAATAAGGGTGGTCTTCAATGGCAACAAAAACAAAAGAAAACCCACGTACACATGGAGGCTAAACAATGCTCTACTCAATGATAACTTAGTCAAGGTGGAAATAAAGAAAGAAATCAAAGACTTTTTGAAAGTTAATGAAAATGAAGGCACAACATACCCTAATTTATGGGACACAATGAAAGCAGTGCTAAGAGGAAAATTCATAGCCCTGAGTGCCGCTCAGAAACAGGAGACAGCATACACTAACAGCTTAATGGCACACCTGAAAGCCCTGGAACAAAAAGAAGCAAATACACCAAAGAGGAGTAGAAGGCAGGAAATCATCAAACTCAGGGCTGAAATCAATCAAGTAGAAACAAATAAAACCATACAAAGAATCAACAAAATGAGGAGTTGGTTCTTTGAGAAAATCAACAAGATAGATAAGCCCTTAGCCAGACTAACCAGAGGGCACAGAGATAGTATCCAAATTAATAAAATCAGAAACGAAAAGGGAGAGTTAACAACAGAAACTGAGGAAATTCAAAAAATCATCAGATCCTATTACAAAAACCTGTATTCAACACAACTAGAAAGTCTTGAGGAAATGGACAATTTCCTTGACAGATACCAAATACCAAAATTAAATCAGGATCAAATAGACCATCTAAACCGTCCTATAACCCCTGAAGAAATAGAAGTTGTCATTGGAAGTCTTCCAACCAAATAAAGCACAGGTCCAGATGGTTTTAGTGCAGAATTCTATCAGACCTTCAAAGAAGACCTAACACCAATGCTCTTCAAACTTCCACAAAATAGAAACAGAAGGAATAGTACCCAACTCGTTCTATGAATCCACAATTACACTAATACCAAAAGCACACAAAGATCCGACAAAGAAAGAGAATCTCAGGCCAATCTCTCTTATGAATATCGATGCAAAAATACTCACTAAAATTCTTGCCAACCGAATCCAAGAACACATCAAAACGATCATCCACCACGATCAAGTAGGCTTCATCCCAGGGATGCAGGGATGGTTCAATATAAGGAAGTCCATCAATGTAATCCACTATATAAACAATCTCAAAGAAAAAAACCACATGGTCATCTCATTAGATGCTGAGAAAGCAAATTTAACATAATTTAACATAAAAAGAGGCTGACAAAATTCAGCCTCTTTTTATGTTAAAGGTCGTGGAAAGATCAGGAATTCAAGGCCCATATCTAAACATAGTAAAAGCAATTTACAGCAAACCGGTAGCCAGCATCAATCTAAATGGAGAGAAACTTGAAGCAATCCCACTAAAATCAGGGACTAGACAAGGCTGCCCTCTCTCTCCATATCTTTTCAATATAGTACTTGAAGTTCTAGCTAGAGCAATTAGACAACAAAAAGAGGTCAAAGGGATACAAATTGGAAAGGAAGAAGTCAAACTATCACTATTTGCAGACGATATGATAGTATACTTAAGCGACCCAAAGAACTCCATCAGAGAACTCCTACAGCTGATAAATGACTTCAGCAAAGTGGCCGGATATAAAATCAACTCAAGCAAGTCAGTAGCCTTCCTATACTCAAAGGATAAGCAGGCTGAGAAAGAAGTAAGAGAAATGATACCCTTCACGATAGCCACAAACCATATAAAGTATCTTGGCTTGATGACTCTAACCAAACAAGTGAAAGATCTGTATGACAAGAACTTCAAGTCTCTGAAGAAAGAAATTGAAGAAGACCTCAGAAGATGGAAAAATCTACCATGCTCATGGATTGGCAGGATTAATATAGTAAAAATGACCATCTTACCAAAAGTAATATACAGATTCAATGCAATCCCCATCAAAATCCCACCTCAATTCTTCATAGAGTTAGAAAGAGCAATTCAAAAATTCATCTGGAATAACAGAAAACCCAGAATAGCTAAAACTATTCTCAAGAGTAAAAGAACCTCTGGGGGAATCAGTATCCCGGACCTCAAGCTGTACTACAGAGCAATAGTGTTAAAAACTGCATGGTATTGGTACAGTAACAGGCATGTAGATCAATGGAACAGAATTGAAGACCCAGAAATGAATCCACACTCCTATGGTCACTTGATCTTTGACAAAGGAGCTAAAACCATCCAGTGGAAAAAAGATAGCCTTTTCAACAAATGGTGCTGGCTCAACTGGAGGTCAACATGCAGAAGAATGCAAATTGACCCATTCTTATCTCCTTGCACTAAGCTCAATTCCAAGCAGATCAAGGATCTCCACATAAAACCAGACACACTGAAACTAATAGAAAGGAAACTAGGGAAGAACCTTGAACATATGGGCACCGGGGAGAATTTCCTGAACAGAACTCCAATAGCTTATGCTCTAAGATCAAGAATAGACAAATGGGACCTCATTAACCTACCACTGTCTGTATCTTCTACCACACTGATTTCTCTTTTCTATCTTGATTTTTCTGTTTTGTCTTAATACTACTCTCTCATCCTAATGTCAGCCATCAGCTCTACATTGCTTAATCACATTCCTAATTAGTTCTCTCAGTTTGACTTCTTTCCCTTTATGATTTTTTATTCAAAAATATAATAAACATTTTAGTTTCCAAGTTTTATTTTCTTAACAAAAAATTCTAGTATATAAATGTATTTATTTAAAAAAGACTCAAACTACTGTATGATTGAGCTGATCTCGACGTCTCTATTCTTATCTCAAGTATTTATCACCTTTGATATCTAATGGAACTACTTTCATTTCAATTTATTTAATATATAAAATTTCTGTCTTGAGATTCTTGAAAATGAACTTTCTACATGGAGGCCCACTTCTATCTGTACTGCTACAGTAGCTGGTTGCCTTTCTACTTTCCATTTCATTTTAAATATTGTCTTTACACTTATTACAAATTAAATGATTGATAAAATTTTTGAAGGGATTCAAGTTCGCATTACTTCCCATATTCAAATTACTTTACAATTACTGGTGTGCAGTCTGATTTTTGCATTAATATATAAAGTAGGATCCATTTTTTGGTGATTTCTTGCTACCAGCCATAGATAAGAGTGACAGAATTTCCTTTTTTCTTGACTTTGTCTATTGATAGATATTTAGTCATAGTAATAGGAAATGTAGTAAATAACTTTTTTCAATGTAAAGAAATATCTAAGGTAAAAAGTATGAAGAAAATAAAAGATTTGCTTAGGCCACAAACATGAAAACTCAAAGTCTATGATCAGGTTGAACCTCTGGCAATCACCTAATGGTAATCATATCACATCATGGTGGGAATTATAGAGAAGAGGGTTGACTTTGTCAAACAGGAAAATTGGGGAAGAGAGACACACACCTATCATCCGATCTTAGGAGAAATTACACAGGTCACTATGTATATATTCTTCTAAAATGTCCAGCGATGGACAATCATATGAAATTTCCTCTTAGAATAATGTTAAAATTTGAGTATATGTTATATATATATATATATATATATATATATATATATATATATATATATATATATACACACACACACATATATACTCTAGGTTTGGCTTTAGGAAAAATGGCAAGTGAATATTAGATTGAGTTTCAGTCACTGAAGCTCCATCCCCATTCAGTAAATAAACGAATGTTTTGAATTATTTTGGTAAAGGTATATAAAATAATTGTTATTCGGCCATTGTAATTGTTGTCTCAGAGGCTTACTGCTAAATAAGCTCACCATTTATAATCCTTGCTGAACTCTGGCTGGCTGGTTCAACTCAACTGTTTTGGCTCAAAACTGCTCTGTAAGCAGACTGATTCAAACTGGCTTCTCTCAACTTTTCATTGAATTGTTCTGATTGGAAAAACTGCTTATGAATTCCATGAACAGAACTTCACTGGCTGCAGGAACTGAATGGAACTGCACAAAGGCAACTGAACTCAACTGTACTCAACTGAACAGCACCAAACCGAACTGAACTAACCTCAGCTGCCACCTCATTCACTGAACTACCTTGAACCCCTGACTTACTCTGTGCTGCTTTTAAGTAGCTTCTCTGTTCTTTGCTGTTTTGTGAGTTGGGCCTATCCTATATCTGAAACATTCTGTCAAATCTTTTTCTGATTCATCACTTTGTCTGCCCTTCATTTCATTGTTACTTTCAAACATAGCTGCTTCCTTCTACAAACTAACCTTATCTTCCTTGTTAGGGATTAAAGGTGTGTACTTAGGGAGTGTTTGCATTCCAGCTAGAGACATTAAAGGTGTATATGTCTTCCAACTTTACCACACAGACCTAGAATGCCTTTGGATGTGATCCCTTGCCAGAGTAGCCATGTTGCTTGATTACAATTCCTCTAAAATGACCAAACACAGATGATCAGATGAAATTTCCATTTATAATAATATTAAAATTTGAGTATATGTTAGTTAGTTTTTTATAGTAATGGCAAAAATTAATCTGTACTTAGCAGAAAATGACATTTTATTCAATGTAAATTAGAGAAAATAATGTGAATTAAGTATATAATGCAAATTACATTTTGAGGACTGATGCTTTTAATATAACTGTAACCATTTTGTATTCAGACTCCATTTTGCTTTTAAGGTAAAATTAAGTTCAGGTTCTCATAATCTACTTCCCAGAATTAACTATCTGTAGCTGACACTAAGAATGCTACTAATAAGCCATAAAGTTATGGGTAAATCACTTGTACCAGTCATATCAATGTTCTAAAATTTCCTATTTATCACTTTTCCACCACCCTTCTTACCTCACTCAAGACCATTAATCTTGAAGGTTAGTTGATAATGCTTTATCTAGTTAGCCAAAAAATTACACCACTTCACTGCTTGCCTTTGGAACTTTTGAACCTAGTTTTTCCTATAAAAAACCTGCCCTGAGGAAAGACTAGTGCCACAATTAGGTTTTTCCTTCTTGTGGTCCTGGACATTCAGTACTATGATGTGCATTCAATAAGTTATCTTTTCTCAACTGGTATTGGTATATGTATAGTTTATGTGGCACTTCCAGAACTCAACAATACATACTCATATGTTTAGCATGTGTGTGTGTGTGTATGTGTGTGTGTGTGTGTGTGTGTGTGTAGGTACGTAGGTATATAATGCACAGTTATCTCATAATGTTCCAGTCTCAAAAATAAATTAATGTAAACAAGATTGGGTAGTTAATGAAGTAGAGAATAATGTTCCAAATAATCAGAGAACAGAAAGAAAATCAAAACATGAAAGCAGTTGCTATGGGTGATGTAATTTTAATGTAAGGTATGAGTCAAGAAAACAGCAGATTCCATTATCTTGGATGTCTTTTGTCAATTCTTTATGATTGTATACTCATCCTGCTTATGAAATATGAGCAAAAGATAAATTCTTAGACCGTGTCTATGTAATTTTAAAACAACTGCTCAGTAGCTAAATACCACCCATGGATCTCATGGTTGCTTTTAAGAAAAAATTTATAATATGCAGCAATTGTTTTGCACTAGTTTATTTCTAGCACTTTATAGTGAACTATGCATAAGAAGGTTCAATATTAAGTGGTCTATAGGTAAGCCTTCATCATTTGAGGTTTATCAGTCAATAAATATTACGTACAATAATAAAGGAATAGGTTTAATTGCGATGAACAAGTAAGTTTCATTTTCATGGGACCAAGAAAATATGTATTATTGCTTCCTGAGAATTAAACTACATATATCTCTGGTGAAATCAAATAGATATATTAGGTATGATAGACATATATATACTTCACAAATGTTATTTTAGTGACCATGTGTGACTATATCAAAAATTAAGAAAATTAATTATTGTTATAAAGGTATGACTTCCTTAAACCTCTAACCAAAAACCATTGTCTAATTGAGTAAAAATAGTTGTGAAAGTTGCCCTATCATGATGAAACTAAAACTGAATTGAAAAGGTTGAACAAGTCATTACAAATGTTACTAGTTGTTTCTGTGAAGAGTGAAGAACATCGGTGAATATACAAATCTGATATATTCTAGTTTTGTTTGGTCATGTACAATTTCTACTGAACTAATTGTACAACAATGTAGATCTTAAAAATGCACAAGGTTAGACTGTCAACTTTTCAGACAGAAAGCTGAATGTCTCAACATCTTTATGTGAAAGAAAGTCCAGCTCACTTGTAAAAGTAGACTGTTGCAAGGAAAATATTAGAGAAGGAGCTAGTTGTGACATTCTTCATCAAAACAAAATTAGATTTCTTGAAGTCTGCTTAGAAATGTCTGACCATGATCATTAAGATAACAAGACCTAAAACATTCTACCAGCAACGCCTTGCATTTTAAATTTAAAAAATCAAAACCAAAATGATTAGTTTGGTTACAGAATGGAGTTGGTGCCAAGAATGAGCTAATGATAAGTTATTATATTACACAGGCATATGTAAGATTTATGTCTAATATAAACTGGGAGCTCAATCATAGTGGAATTCAGAGTGAATTGTTTTTCTATGTGAAATGTAGAGTATTATCGTTCTGGATGGCTTGCTTAATGTAATTTTTTAGCACAATAATATAATGAAGTAACATCAAAAATTGGTCACTCTTTTTCTGCTTTATGCAGAGTCCTAACACCAAACTCTTGATCATGTTACTACATGGTGAACTTAATCCTAACCCTGTCATTCGTACTGTTTAAGTCACTGGTCAATTCTGGTAATCATGTGAAAGTTTTATTGTATTTTTTCTTGTTTATTTGGCAAAATTGATGAGCTATCTTGATGCAGTGTTTATTTTGTTTGTTTTTTTCTTTATTCGCAATACATGTATAAATGCTATGATATATACATGAGGAAATAAAAACAAACTAGTGAAGAATCTCCCTATTCTTAGGCACATGAACCAGAAAATATTGGGGCATCAACAAGCCCGGTTTCCCATTCGTGTTACATCCTTTTCTGCCATTCTTTCACACACTGATATTTTCTATCATTTCAACACCCTCAATTATGGTAATGGCTATGAAGAATGTAAACACAGAACGGCATGTTATTTGCTTTCCATTATAGATATAACAAATTTTCTTCACAGACAGAGGGAGGCATATTACTTTGTAAAAAGCAAGCATCCCCCTGTCCTTCATGAATAAAAATACATTTTAGTATTTGGCTGCCAAGAGTTGCACATTTCCTTAGGATTAGAGGCCACGATTCATTTTTGTTAATGTACTTGGAAAGATAAAATTTATATAAAAAAACATCTATTAAATTTATGATTTGCATGGTAAGCTTATCATGGACAGCAATATAACTCAAACAGTGATTAAATACAAAGTGAATTGAGTCCTGAAACTAAACAAGGTTAATCCACCGTGTGAATGCTAGGGTTAAACAATAATATATCTAAGTTTATTATTGTATATTATTATTCATTTGGAAAAACTGTATTAAAATATATATGGAGACCATTTGGAATTAAAGGTGTAAGACAGAAACTAGGCCAAATCATGAAGGTTAAATTTTTCTTTATAAATCTCCAACATTTCTAGACTTATTTCAAATTCCTTTAACTTTACAAGTTAATATCCTAATACCTATTACTTTTAAAAAATTTGTTTTAATATTAATTTAGTATGGACATGTGTTTGTGTGTATGTGTATATGAATTTAATGTAAGAGGAAAACTCCTTCCATGTTGACTCTGTAGACCAAACTCATATTGTCAGACATCGTGGCAAACATTTTTTTCTGATGATACATTTCCTTAATTTGCTTATAATTTAATTTTTAAGTTCTGATGACAGATTGTGAAATATTTGAGAAATGTATAGTTTAGTCACTATATTAAAATATCAGTAAATGGTTTTATGAAAACTCATTTGTTTATTTTACTGACATTTCTTCATGAAGTAATCCCACTTAAAAGTAGTTAAGGAAAAATGGTGACTCAAATGTTCATGAGAAAGCTATTATCAATACTGGCTTTTCTGTACATTTATAGCATTATCAGCATATAACAGTTTTCAGTTATACCTTTCTATATGGCTTACTTAGATTGCCATTTAAATCAAGTCTTCTGGTGCATAAAAATATTTTGTTCTGCTTATTTAAAAATACCAACTGTCATGCCAGTTCTTTTAAATATATAACCATAAATGGCTGCAAGAGACATATTTGGCTAGTTCTGTCAAGCTTTTAAAGAAAGAAAAAAACTACAAAGTATTTTCTTCAACAACACATATCAATTTATTCATTGGCATATGGCCAGTTTCTATTTTTCCAGAGTAAGACATCATGTACATGTTAAACTTAAATAAAATAGAACAGAAGGCAAGTTGAAATAACCAACAACCAGTGAATAATCAACTGGATGTCTTCCTTTTCTGTCTTTAAGAACTGTCTTATTCAAAACCTCAGTGTGGTAGGTGGTTCATTCTTGTGATGCCAGGACTCTAAAGCCTGAACCAAAGCATTACCCTGAGTTCACCTGGGCTACAAAATGAAACCAGGTATTAAAAAAAGGAAGCAAAATAAAAATAAGCAAAGACGCAAACAAAAATTTACCTGTAAAGGAACTAAAATTGCTTTTCAAAGTCTTTGCAAATGTGACTTAAGTCCGAAAAGATATCCTAGGCTTACATATAATATCATACAGAATTATGATGTTGTTTTTATGTATTTATAAATATATACTTAATCTACACACATATATACACACACAAATATATACATAACAATTAATGGAAAAAGCGGCGACAAATTCAAGAAAGTAAGGGTTTGGAAAACATAAAGGGAGGAGAAAATGACGTAATTACACTAAAATCTGAAAAAAATAATAAAATCTATTTAAATAAAAATATCTCATTCCATAAATTTAACTTCTCAGACATACACATGATTTATGAGTTTTTGTTGACTTTTTCAAAGCTTAAAAACAAACTTATTGCTTCCTCTGTCGGTTCAGTTTGCCTTTAAAGGATAGCAGACATCTTCAACCAGGCTGTGGCTCTGACAAGCTCTCAGTCTAAATTGTTGCATCATTTTTCTTTGAGAAGCTGTGAACTATACATTAACTTTGACTTCTACACTCACAGCAGATCTGTAGTCTTGTTTTGGCTGTTTAACATAATCCATGATTGAGATAATTATGACTGTGTTCTTCCTCAGAACAACAAGAACAAAAAAACCCAGAAACCCTTTAACATTATTCAACAATATTCTTCCTTATTTTAATTTGATCTAATATGCAAAGATTCAAAAATATGATTATTAAAAACTGGAGTGCTGACAAAAAGAGTATTGCTGATTCTTCATGCAATTATATTCACGTTTTTAATATATTATACACTATTTTCTCTATGCAAAGTGGTATAATGTACATCTTAGAGCACTCTGCTGTATTTCTTAGGATAGAATCCACAATGTAGAGATATGGAATCAACAAATTAAATTAATTGAACTTATTTTCAAAAATTATGAGTTACAATTTAGTTATTATAATAACGATAAAAAGTAATGAGTATAAATGCAAAATATAATCACACTTTAGACTAAATTGTAAAATGTAAATCATGAGGATTTTTAATATGTTTATAAAAACAATCTTGAAAGAAATAAAGCATGTTGTTTTCCTAACTATGTGAAGAGGTAAGTTTATATTACTGATTCTAACATTTTTATTTGAAAAAAGTGTATTATTATGTGTTGCTAAGTCAGGAAAGTTGTAGATTCAATACTAGTTTACTTGATTCAATTTTATAGATAACTTATTTAACACAAAATCATCAAATAGAGGCTGGCAGAGAAGGTTCATGCCTTTAATCCTAGAACTTGAGAGGCAGACAGAGGCTGATCTCTGAGTTCAAGGTCAGCCTGGTCTATAGAGTGAGTTCCCAGACAGTCAGTCTATACAAAGAAACCCTGTCTCAATTTCCCCTTATTTTACATATATACATATATACATCCATATGTAATTAATTAATACAATATACCATATAATAAATTAATAAATATTACCATTATATATTCATTATATATCATTACATGGAAATATATTAACATATTACAGTTTCATGATTAAGGAACTTGTAGCAACATTGTCTGCTTAATCTTGTATAGATCTTTGAGTTATTTTTCTAAGATAACTGCAAATTTTTGCTTTCTGAATGTTTTCAATTATAGTAGAAACTATTACTATTTCCGGTGAAACATTTTTGTGTGTGAAATAGGAGTGTGACTATGTAGAAGTGTAAGATTAAATACATGTTAAAAGTAAATACTTGCATGTGACCAAAAGTTTGATGATTCAGAGATCTCTTATCACAACTGTTTGCTGGAGAATTGATATTTCTAAGAAACAGAACTAGAAAACCTAAAGAAAAGGGACAGAGAGACATCAGGAGTCACAGGCATACCGAAGAGGGTATCAGAGGAACATACCTAGCTTATCTCCAGAACTGATGATAATATTTTGTCTTAGGATGGATAATAGTGCTTGCTACAGATGGCATGATTGCAAAAAACAGCTAAATTTGATGAATATATGTTTCAGAAATTTAAAACTTGTTTGGACACATAAAACCTGCTTTATTATGAAAGTGTGACATAAGATCAACATATTATCAGTTTCACTTTATTCAAAAAGACTTAAGGAAAAGGGTTGTGCTGATAAGGAGAAAAGGGAGCATAAAAAAAAAACAAAGAAAGAAAGCTACAAGAATTAGTTAAAAGAGATTTTCTCTTCTGGAGTATAGCAGATGGCTTCAGTTTGCAGTTAAATTAGGGAAATTGAAAGAGATGGATGGAACTAGAAAATATCATCCTGAGTGAGGTAACTCAGACCCAAAAGGACATGCATGGTATGTACTCACAAATAAGTGGATATTAGAAAAAAGGGCGGGGGGGGGGAGGCAAATATCCAAGATACAGCTCACAGAACTCAAAAAGTCAACAAGCTGAAGGGACCAAGTGAGGATGCCTCAGTCCCACTTGGGAGGGAGGAGAAAGCAACCACAAGGGGTTAGGAAGTGACTTTGGAGGGAAAGGGGATGGGGATGGGTAGAGAGCGGGGAATAGATCAGGTATTGGGTTGGGGGAAAGGACTGAAATCCCTGAGGGCCAGCAGAAAGAATGGATGCATGCAACCTCGGGAGGCAGGAAGTTGGTGAGGGGGGACCTTCATGAATGTACCAGAGACCTGGGAGGGGAGAGACTCTCAGGACTCAAAGAGAGGGACCTTAGATGAAATGCCCTACACTGGAGAGAGGAAACTTGTAGAGCCCACCTCCAGCAGAAAGACAGGGCATCAAGTGAGGGATGGGGTTGCTATCCCACAGTCAAAACTTTGACCAATAATTGTTCCTGTTTCAAAGAACTGCAGAGATGGAAATGGAGAGGACACTGAGGAAAAGAAGGTCCAGCAACAGGTCCAAATTGGGATCCAGCTCAAGGGGAAGCCCCAAGACCTAACACTGTTACTGAGGTTATGAATTACTCACAAAAAGGGAGCTATCATTACTGCCAACAAGATCCAACAAGCAGCTGAGAGTCAGATGCAGGTATTTGCACCCAACCAATGGGCAGAAAGTGCAGACACCTGTGGTTAAATTAGGGGAAAGCTAGAAGAAGTTGAGGAGGAGGGAAATACCTGTAGGTGGACCAGCAGTCTCAATTAACCTGGACCCCTGAGATCACTGATATACTGGAAAACCAACCAGGCAGCATACACCAGCTGATATGAGGCCCCCCAACACATATACAACAGAGGACTGCTGAGTCTTGGTTCAGTCAGAGAAGATGCACCTAACCCTCAAGATATTGTAGGCCCCAGGGAGTTTAGAGGTCTGGTGGGGTATGCTTGGGTGGGGTGGGGACATCCTTGTGGGGACAGCATGGCAGAGAGGAGGTATGTGGAACAGTCAGAGGGTGGACCAGGAGGGGAATAAAATTTGGAGTTTAAAATAAATAAATAAATAAACTTTTTATTAAAAAAGAGAATATAGACATATAAAGCAGAAAAGATTTTGAAAACCATAGATTATTATTTATAATATATGTTAGAATTATGTAAGAGTATATTCTATGAGCTTTAAAATGCATGTGGGTTATCATGCAAGTGGTTTTGCATGCATTGGTAAATAATGTATGTATTTTAGAGTGCATATGTCTTAGCACTCATGTTTTGGGAAAGCTATGCTGGATAAAACATTGTTTTCATGAATTATAAACTGAGAAATAATAATCAAATAAATGGCAGGTAATTGTGAGTTTGCACGATGACACACAAAGCAGAGTTATCCTGATCTTCCCTTCACATAATGGTGAGAGAAAAGTGAAACCTGAAGGATACTGTGAAATGTATCAAAGAAGAAACAGCTCCAAAATAGGCTACAGATACAGAAAGTATCTATGCATTTAAAGTTCTGTTTATCTATTCATGTAAGGTAACTGAACTAATATGGATATATTGAATATACTTCATCTATGTGTACCGTATCTTCCTGACCTAATGTAGATAAATTTAAAGTACATCATATGTGTATCTATTATATCATATTGTACTATGTATATCCCCAATCCATATGGGATTTCTAATTAAAAACACCCTTATACATGTGACATAATTTTCTTCAATGCACTAAGCCAGATTACAAGTACGAACCCTTATGCTATAAACACAGCAGAAATTTATTTTATGTAATACATTTCTCCTAAGTCATTCTCACTTATAGAATCAACAGTATAGATATAACTATCTTCCATTCAACATTTTGAGGAACATATTTTATAATTTTCCAGGTACATGTTTAGCAAATTTCAGCCTTCTATTTTTTGGTTTTAATATACTCAAAAAATGACATAGTCATTTATTCCCAAAGATCATTTTGTTTCTGCTCCCAATTTTCTTTAGTCATCATAATGGAGTTCTGAGATGCAGTTCCCTATATTGATTCCTCTACATTTTCCATGATGAAATATTTAGTAAGGCAAGTCAAGAATTTGTCAGACAGTCTGTTCCTGGCAGAATAAACTTCTAACAGATGTTGTCTTCTCTCATTACTGATACGATGTTGCCTGCTTTAAGACACCCATTAAGAAAACATTCCACATATTGTCTGTCTGCCCTGGCAGCCTACTGTATGTCTTACTTTTTCTTCTCTAATCTTTTGTTCTCCACCTAAATGTTTTCACTGAAATTTTATTCTCCCTTTGTAAATTTTAGTTCTAGAATGTATCATTTGATTCAGAATCTTTATAGCAAAAAAGCCATTGACGTTGTATTCAGATGGACTCGGATCCACATCTGAACTCTGAGATTTTCTAGATGGATAACTTTGATAATTTGTATTAATTTTGGAAAAAGTATTTATTACTTCAAATCAAAACTACATATTAAATATAAAATATTTACACATATACTTATGATTACTTACTGAGAGTGCTGAACTATTCATTTTTCTAGTTGAAGTTTATTGTTGCATATATTTTCTCAAAGAGACATTGTTACTTCTAAAATGACTGACTTCTAAGGAAATTAATGATATAATCTCTGTTCTCTACAATGTCCAGGCCAAGGCCACATAGCCATACTCTGCTTCAAAAACAAAATAAAATAAATAAAAACATATAATTCTATGTTTTTCTTATCAATTGCATTTATTGAAGAAGATAAAGCAAGATTAGTCTAATCTTCATATTATTGATTGTTATGGGTTTGTTCCCTCTTGTTTCTAGAGAATGGGCAATTGCTAAAGTTTGTTTGGAAAAGAAAATCAAAGGTATATTAGCTATGGTTCTAATACACAGCTACCATAGACAGCCTGACTTGCTCTTTTAATATTAAAGTATATTTTTTCTATTTTTATATTTCATTATTTAAGAAACATGAAAATTATAAAATTAACTGCACAGCATTTTGAGATGACTAGAGTCCTTTATGGAGTTTTCCTTTGTATTTTTCTCTTGGATACATATTCATGAGGCTCCTATAGAGGACTGCTAAATCTAACAGTAATTCAAGCTCAAATGAATAGTAGGCCTATAACTTCTAAATTTCTTCACAGGAAAGTATTAGCCCCTATGTGTTGTTGCATAACTCTCAATAATGTTGGAGGTAGTTATTTTTGTATCCTGAGTAAGTAGGCCTTTTAGTGTGGGCTAATGCAGAGTGGAATAGCCATTAGCCATTCAGGTTTCATGATGGAGAGATTGCATTTACACAACCTGTAGGATTTTTATTCACCCATTTGTCAAGTTTGCATGTTTCTGGTTGTCATTATTTTTCTTGGTTACCATCACTCGGAAAGTTGCTTATGGCATAAGTTCATTAAATATAGTGTGGCCAAATGAGCTATGTGTAGGATAAACAGCTTGAAATTATGTCAAAAATGATTTATGCAAAAGTCTTTGTGAAATGATATGATGCTCTGGGCCCTTGGCTGTTGTGTCCTTGATTTCTCTCCACAGTAGGAACTTATGGAGACTTAAAATGTAAATTTCTAAGAGTTGGGCAGGCTCTAGCAGATCTGCATGAAAGGACAAATGTCATCTTAAAATGGGAGCACAGTTGAGCGTTGGCAAGCTTCTGTATTTCTTGGATGGATGATGTGAGTACAAACATGACATAGTCTTTGCAGTGTTCCAGGTTGGACCTTTCATAGTTACCCAACTCTTTTCTATTGTTCTAGGTTGGACCTTTTATAATGACCCAACTCTTGTCTATTTATCCTTTAAAATTAACTTATGCTACTTAAATAAATTTAAGAAATAAATAAAACTCTTGATTATAAAAACAATAAAAGGCTTATGTAGGATTTAACAGTACAATGTTAAGACTTCAGACTATATCTAATAAGCCAGGCATGACAAGTACCTTTAATGCCCACCCTGGAGTCAGATATCTGTAAATTTGAGGTAATCATAGCTTATGTAGAGAGTTCTAGGCCAGAAATAGCTATATAATAATACCTTCCCTTAAAAACCAAAAAAAGGACACACATGCCATATTTTGTCTGCAAAGATGAGTTAATCATAGTGCATTTCACACATTTCTTATTATTTCTTTTTACACATTTTAACTTTAATTCATCTGTTTTTTATGTATATGAGAGTACATAGGAAATTTGGTGATTTATAAAAGATTAAGCAAGTAAAGAAAACACCATATGTACCTTTATACGCAGATGTTTAATAGGGACATGATAACTTCAGGAATTTATTTTTCTCTCAAATCTAAGTCCTACATCTCAAAAGGTAGAAGAGAAGCTACAATACTCTTTCCTATAATCACCTTAAAGAATATACCCTTAATTCTAATGCTAATACTTCTTTTAAATTTTTAAAAATTTTTATTCATGTATATAATGCATCTCACTTATATACACCATTTCCTCCTCTTGATCAAGGTGGGTATGTTAAGTAAAATCATTCTAATTAAATAAATTTCCCTGATTACTTATAGTTTGGTTGCCTAGCCTAACTCCCTAGGCCCCTTTCTAAGTCAGAGTCAGAACATGAGGTATAAAAACCTAAGGTAACTTTATCATAAAATCAAATGAGAGAGTATCTGAGAAAGTAAATATTTAAGAGCAGAGTTCGAAACTTGCAATGAACCCGCTTGGGTTTTGAGCCTATCACACAAATTCTTCAGTTCTCCAGGCAGAAGCAACAAATGGCACACCTTTCTTTTCTTCAAAGTAGACTGATTGTAGCAGCTACCTAAGAAGAGTGGTTGTGGATTAAGTAATATAATGTTGTAAAAGTTCTTTGTGAAGAGTCCTAAGGTCCTGCGCTGTTAGTCTATGCTATTATCATTATTGCATAGGTGAGGAATATTTGAGCATGCTGACAAGATGGCTGAATTATCACTTCAGTTTTAAGCAACTTAAACCAAAAGAGAAATAGCAGGCAAAATGTTGCCTGCCTCCCAGGAGTCCAGCAAACTTCAGATTTCTCCACTTCTGTTGAAGAAGATCTACGGTACTCCTCAGCTTCACTCTGGAGTCTGTGCTGAGACTTCTTATCTTGAAGTTTAAAATGAGTTAAGAGTCTTTGGGACTTAGCTTCTGTAGTTGATTTGAACACCCATTAAAAACCTCCAGCAAGGCAGAGCAGCAGCGTTGGACACCAAAAGCTTCTTTGAGATGAGCACAGTACTTTTAACCATAATCTGCTATTTCTGACATCCCTTTTCTCTACTAAGGACAAAAGTACAAGCATTACTTGCGTGTGGTACTGTTCAGTTTCCTTTCTTTCTACTTGACCCTTGGCATACACAAACTCTTCCATTTTGAGTATACATACTGGGTTCTGGAAACACAATGATAATAAGATGTCTTTGCATTGATTTAAGGTATATGGATGATATTGTCACACGAATCTAATTGTATTACTGATGGATTCACAAATAATCAGTAACAGAAACCTGTTAAGTTGTTTTAAAGCTTAACATGTGAATGTTTATATTTGGTCATTGTGGTTTATAACAGAAAAGGCAGAAAGGAAGACACAGAATCATTTTGATTGCCAGTGAGAAAAACCTGGAAGAGCTGCAAATATTCAGTACTCAGGTTGGTTTAGATGCCAGTGTGACTGGCATATCAAAATCGGATCTCAATTAAAGCCTTGGAGTGATTAAGTGCTGTAGAAGAAGATGTAAAACATGGGAATTAGCACTCATCCTAAGAATCACATAATATTTTAAAATACATTTTATCTATTATTTTAACATATAAATACAAATATTGTAAGATTAGAGTATACGAGAATGAGATTCCACGTTTCACAAATATGGAAAAATCTGGCACAAATCCAGAAGTAGAGAAATGTTTTATTATGTGGTTTTTATCTTCCTCTTTTATAATTAATTCAAAATTAGACATATAATTATAATTCAGAAACCAGCAAAACGCATTCAATGGTTTTAGCCATTGATAGATTTGTAAACAAAAGCAGCTGGACTGGAATTTCTTCAAGGAAATATTTACATGCCAACAGTTTATCAAACGGAAAGTCTGCTGATAAATCTACATAAGGACATTATGTTAATGACTTGCGACAGTGATTCATTGTGGGCCTCCTACTAGTACACAAGCCACCAGATGTAAAATCATAAAACTTGGGTGCAAAGGGGGAGAAGGACTTTGTGCTCTCGATTCTTCACTGTCTCTCTGAAGAAATCCTTATTATTGTGGTGCTTATTCTTCACTCTTTTCACTGCTTTATACTACATTTCTTTAGAGGCATTAAGAGAAACAAGGAGAGCATCCAATTAATTTCAAACCATAGGATCTCTGGGTTTTAGAACAGAAAAACCCACTTTGTTCTAGATGTCTAAAAATCAACTATACTAACAACAGAACAATAAAAATGTCTCCACGGACATTTATGAGGTGTCTTAAGATTACTCAGAAATGGAATGGTGGATCACTCTCTAACGTCTTTGGTAAAAAGTGAGAGTGAGAGTAAGCGAACATGGCCAGGAGTCTTACACTAACAGAACGTTTCTAAAAGCAAATAAGGAAATGAGTGTTCTTACTGTTGATAACATGAGAAACGTAACAAGCTAGAATACAAACGAAAAAATTCAGATTGATGTAAATACTACTTCTTGGCTCATAACTTCTCTGTAACATGGGATAATTTATTAAATCTCCCTGAGCATCAGAGGGCTGACATTAAAAGACCAACTCTATTCCTGTTCCAAGATTTTTCAGGTATATTATTAGATGCTGGGGGAAAGCATGGATTTTTTTTTTGTCTTTTTTCCTTAGATCTTATTTTTATTATCAGAAAATTTTACTGATTGAATACAGTTATTGTGAAAAAATTCCAAACAATTGAATGTTATCATACCTGTCATACTCTCACTAGCTCTCAAAGAGTTTCAGAATAGGCTTGGTCTTGTCACAACTGAGCATCCATAAGGAATGGATGATCAGTCTCCAAAGGGAACATATGAAGAACACAGGCATGTGTTACAGTAACCAAACACTGACTAACACAGCTGGGAAGACTTTTTACTTTTCATTCACAATTATCTCTATTGGTGTCTTCTGCATTTGACAGCAAAGGAAACAAAATCCCCAAATTTTAACCTACAGAACTTGCAAAACCTATCACGGACTGCATAGAGGCTTGAAACTGTCTCAAGTTTAACTCCTATGCTGTACCAATGAAACCTGGGAGAAAACTCCAAACCCTGGACAGTGCAGTGATGATGGGACACCATCATTACAGAACGATGGTACAGAATCTGCAAATCACATTTAGCCAAATTTGAAAACTTAGAATCAATCTTTTTAATCTTGCATTTTCCTATAGGGAAAATGGGTTCCAAACTGGGAGGGGTGTCAGTTATACATCTCAATGTCAAAGAAAAAAATACAGTTGATTCATGAATGGAGTTCAGAAGACCATCTTAAAATAGAATTTGGGAGAATTGATGATGTAGTGGAATTTTATAAAGCTATCAATGAAAACTCAAAGTATACAGAAAATTCTCGAAAGAATGAAAGTGGCTAAAACCAAGAGGACAATTGCTGTGCACATTACAAGCAGGACAGCTTAGGACAGCTTAGGTCCAGCCTCTTAGAGATGCCATTGAGAATTCAGAGTTCTAGCATCCCAGGGTCTTACTTTTTCACTCAGTGATTCTTTACTTTCATCTTGCTTTTTTTTTTAACTGTTCCAGTACCCCTCCTAAGTAACAAAGATTATGAGTAAACTTTTATGTATTTTAATCAAGTGTAGAAGTCATATAAAACGGATCAAAATGTCCTGTGCTGACTGTACATTTATTAAGGTATATAGGGTTAGAAATTTCCACAGTAGATTTAACCTCATGACTAACCACTGAATACAACAATGGAGCTAGGCAAGAGTCTTTGGTGGGATTAAGGGATTTCTGCCTGCTCCACAATTAAATAGAGTCACCATAAGCACAGAATGAGAGGAAGGGCTACTTGGTAGCCAATGAACAGATCTGTCACAGGTAATAATGATGGACCTTAGGCAATTATCCAAAGAAAATCCTTTCACTGGAATAAAAGAAAAAATGCACGGGTATAAGAAGTTTATTTCAAGCCCTGTGCATATTTAATTGCACGGCTAAATTATTAACCAGAGTGTGGCAAGTGTGTACTACCAGCTTCAAATAAATCAATGACAGCAGTAATTAGAGATGGTGTGGATCGTTCATTTTCTTTGTGAATTGTTCATAGTTGTAATTCAATAGAGAAAAAATAAGAAACAACAATAATAATAACTTTTTATTAGTCATGCTGAAGTGGTAAACCAGTGGCATGGATAATTGAAAATCGTGGATTATATGCAGAATGATGATCCGCTTAGGCTCCTTGCCTCACCACAGATCATTTTGCATTTCCAAAGCATATCATCACCTATTCACTTGAGGAAGTCATCACTGAGCATCATGGGTAGAATTTCTTACGAGTCTATGCCAAAAAAATTATCCACAGTCTAAATACAAGAAGAATGTAAAATCAACTATAAAGGTGAAAAGAATACTATTAGAAACTGTTTGATAAGGAAAGTCAACAAGTTCAGCTTTGAAAAGATGACAGAGAATCTTACAGGCATCGATTTAGAGAAGCATATTTTGTTCATCATGAAAATATATATTGGGGTATATTTCAAAAACATGTGTTACTATAAAGTCATGAAGGAAAGTGTAATTTCATTTTTTTTGTAATTTCACAAATCTATAAAATAAATTATGGTACTCATTCTCCATTGCCTGTAATATGCCAAATTCTGACTTCTTTATTTCAAGTAGTCTCCCTCTCTCCTATTCTTGTGTGTGTGTGTGCGCGCGCGCGCGCGTGTGTGTGTGTGTGTGTGTGTGTGTGTGTGTGTGTGTGTGTGTGTGAGAGAGAGAGAGAGAGAGAGAGAGAGAGAAAGAGAGAGAGAGAGAGAGAGAGAGACTCACTGTGTTTAATGATTATTGTTTGCATTAGCATTAATACAGGATTATTCCCTAAAGCAAGACTACCTACAAGTTGCTGCACTAGAGAAGGAAATACATCCTTGGTAAACCATAACTTAAGAAAAGTTATTCAGTGAAGAATGGGGGCCTCATGGGTACCTCCCTCATTCATGATAGAATGTGGAATGTCTTGTGCAGACAGTAAAAATTTCTTGATGCTCATTATTTCAGTGATGATATCATGCCCAGAAGATAAAATTTTACACCACTCCTTTCTTCCAACACTTACAATCTAGCTGCAACTTTGTCCATTGCACTTCTTAGAATATTGCACTTCAGATTAAGTACTCACCAATCACTTATTCTCAGCATTGACAAAATATGAGTTTCTGCATCACCAAAGGAGAGGGAGTTCCTTCAACAGGTTCATAACCATATTTCAAGACATTACAGACTTATTTAACATTGACTTCATGCTTTCTATAAATGATAATTCATTTCATGTCCTTTTTCAAAGACCTCCAGGTGCAAAATAGTACTTCTCAAGGCCTACTTGTGTAGGACAATGAACTGTGCCAGGAAACTTAGAAAGGTTACACAGGTTCAGAGTCTCTGGTACCTGGCATACATCTGAGATGTTAGGCAGCTCTGATCCCTACCAGATTCCTGCCATGGAACATTTGCAGTACTTCCCATATAGGAAATATGGCCTGTGTTCACATACCCCAAAACAGAGTTCTCCACACTAATGAAGTTTCTAGAGACCCTGAGGGTTTATCCAATAAACTTCCCTTCCCAGACATAACTCCCTGAAAAATGTATTTAATCTCTTGTCTACCCTGAGGAGGTGGTATGCTCCCATTTTCCATGATGAACAATCAATAAACAGTTTGGAAGCAAGAATGTCTCTTCCATCAAGAATCACCATCGGAGCATGGATAAGGCCTTCAAATACACAGTCACAGCCTACGTTTCTCAAAGAAGAAGGCCCCTCTGTGCTCTCAGACAACCACTGCTAAGCTAAGGATAATAGCAAATGAACTAAGCCAGAGTTCTTCATTACCCTGGCCCTCCTCAGCCCTCAGGCCCCTCAATTCCATTCTCAACTTTCCACAACCCAGTGACCCTGGGATGTCCAGGAATTTTGGAGACCTCAGTCTTCATCGCAGGCTTGTGGACTCCTGACTCTTTGGTCCCAGTTCCATGCAGTTTTCAGCAGCAACTGGATGCTCAGGAGCTAGGGAACCCCAGGGTAGGCCTCCCACATCCTAGGCTGCATTTTCCCAAACCCTGATCTATGCATTAGCACTTCACTAGAGCCCCAAACCCCTACAGCCACACACAGGCAAAACACAGTACTTTCAAGCCCAGCATACAAACCACAGGGCAAAATACAAACCCACACACTTGAATATGCATTGTAGTCTATATCTCCATCATTTGGCATTTATTGCTGTTGTTATTATTTGTCTGTGGAAAGTATAGCATTAATTTACTAGTTTGACTGGTATAGTCTATGTTGGCTTATACATTCCAGAAATCCAGAAGTATCTTTACAGTTATTTAATACATTTAATAAAAATAAACATGAAATTATAAATTATGTTGCTTTCATAACTCTTTCAGCTAATTAGAATTTATTGTTATTGTTCTTTGTACAATATCCTTAAATATATACAAATTATTTGTTCCACTTCAAATAGTATATACAAGGAATTAAAAGTAGAAAGTTCTACCGTGATACCGTGACCAGATTGTAATATATGAAGGTGGGGTATATTTTTCTCTCTGATTTCTGCCATTTTTGCCACTTTGTTACAAAAACAAAACAAAAAAAAAAAACAAACAAAAAAAACAAAACTTGCAGGACATTTTGTTTGTTCTACAAGAAGATGCATTATGTACTTTTGTTCACCCAGACACTATAGAGTATAAACATGAAAGTTATAAAACTTGCATTGTCCTAACTGAAGGCATGTCAACACACTAGACATCACTAACAGAAGTATTACTTATCCTATAGTTCATGTGTGTTTGGAACTCACACTTGTCCTTGGAACAGCTTCAGAGTGCTCTCTTGTACAGTCTAGAAGTCAAATTAGAAATTTAAGAAAGCCTCTAGAAGGGACTTTCTAATAAACATCCATAGAGATCACAGAACACAATCATGGGAAATAAAAGAAAAATCCAAAGGAGATGGACAACCTCGTAAAGTGAGTGGAAAGTAAACTTTAAGTAGAAATACTTCCCACAGAAGCACATATTCAAGAAGAAAGGCCTTTCATAATGTTCCTTGGCATCAATGCTTGTATTTGCCTGAAGGCAGCTTATGGAGGCCAAATGTCTTCTGATTTCTGTAAACTATCTCTTCAACCATTTACAAAAGAAGTTCAAGAAAAGGATTAGGAAGAATGTTACTTTGAACCAATCAAAAGCAAGTCAGGGCAAGTATACAGTTTTTTGTTGTTTTACTTTTGCTTGTTTCCTGTCCCTACTTTACAGAAAAACATAGAAATTGTATTCTGCATGGTAAACTTTGTCTGATGAAATGCAGTGTAAGAAATAAAGCATTTGTGGTTGTCAGCAAATGACTAGAAGTCTGTTAACAAGTGACTACTTTCAAAGGTCTATTATGATCATACATTTCAAAGAATTTGAGATGACCAAAGTTGGCTATATAAGGTTTCATACAGAGAAAGTAAGCTTGATCCCTAAATGGGGGAATTACTCAAGCCTGACCACTCTATAATGCTGTGCCTTTTTTGGATGCTTGCAGATGTAAGATATCAGATGTTTCTACAACCCAATCCTTGAATGTCAAGTCAGGGAAGCTTAAGCCTCATGGTCACTATGCAGCTACATAATTCTAATAGATGTTTTATATATATATATATATATATATATATATATATATATATATATATATCCCAATTAATGCAGAAAATATTCCTGTGATGGTTTGAATAAGAACTGCCCTAGGTTCATATGTTCAACTTGGTTTCTCATTGGTGAATCTGTTTGAGAAGGATTAGGAAGAGGAGCTGTGTCACATGGGTACAGTTTGAAGCTTCAAAAGCTTTCTGGCATTCTTCCATATGCTCTACCCCCTGCGTAAGATTCATTTTCTCTGCTGATGATTCAGCAACTTGTTTGCATGCCTTCGCTTTGCTGTCATGCACTCTAACCTTCTGAAAGTGTAAGCCAAAGTAAATGTTTTAATCCATAAATTGCCTTGGTCATGGTGTTTTATTACAACAGTAGAGAAGTAACAAATGTATATCCCACATTAGTTGCCTTTAAAAGGTCAATTTTCTCACATTTTTATCAACCAGTATCTATTTAACTTGACTTTGTGTGCATTTCTATTTAAAACCATCCTAATAGTTACATATTTTTGATTCACTAGAGTTGAGTTCACACCCAGGTCAGTGTTTTTCTTTTTTTCTTTTTTTTTTTTTTTACTAAAGACATTTACCTGACTTGAATGTATTCTCTGTAAGGCATTCCATACTTGTTAAACTCCACATCAGTAGACAACCTCAGCATTAAAATTAGAAGTCATTTGTTGTTAACAAAAAGCACTCAAATACAGAAAACATGACTTTGAACAGAACATCAAGAAGGACCTTGAGTTGTGTTACTGTGGTGGTTTGAATATGCTTGGCCTAGGGAGTGGCACTATTTGGAGGTGTGGCCTTGTTGGACGAAGTATGTCACTGTGGGCATGGGCTCTAAGACACTCACTCATCCTAGCTACCTGGAAACCAGGCTTCTCCTAGCTACCTTTGGAACAAGAGGTAGAACTCTCAGTTCCTCTAACCACACATCTGCCTGGGAGCTGCTATATCCCTACTTTGATGATAGTGGACAGAACCTCTGAATCTGTAAGCTAGCCCCAATTAACTCTTGCTCTTTATAAGTGTCGGCTTGGTCATGATGTGTCTGTTCATAGCAGTAAGGCCCAAACTAAGACATTTACACAGAATGCCCCAAGATTAGTCCACTCCCTGTCTTTAGAAGATTTTAGAGCCCTAGTCCCTCCCTCGACAGGAACTAAAGCAAAAGACCAAGTCATAGCTTAATCTAGGAGTGTCTAAGATGTCAATGGACTGATGTATGCAATCTATGTGGGACTATGTGGGAAATGGCAATTTCAAAATTAGAGGTTTTGGGGATGCTTCCTTACGCCCTCCAATGAGAATAGTATCCCTATGTCTGCAAACAGAGAA
This sequence comes from Tokudaia tokunoshimensis, assembly GCA_036184795.1. Taxonomy (NCBI): domain Eukaryota; kingdom Metazoa; phylum Chordata; class Mammalia; order Rodentia; family Muridae; genus Tokudaia; species Tokudaia tokunoshimensis. The sequence continues at coordinate 27,760,643 of BTHU01000011.1, read as the reverse complement.
TCATTTCTTTCTAGCTCTGACTGAAAATCACTACAGACTATGAGCATTCATTAATCCAAGAATAATGTATTCTTCCTCTGACTTTTTCTTTCTTATCCATAGAAACAAACCAAGACAGTAAAACTCTCCAAGGACAGAGGGCTGCAGCAGGCAATCACTATTACCTTGGTATATGTAGGTGTGAATATAGATTAAGCTACTCAGATTTTACAAAACTCTCCTCTATTTATAAAAACAAAACAAAAGAAAACAAAAATGCAGCCAAGTATTTCATTAGTGTTGTAGGTCAATTTTAGAGACTGAACAGATTTGTAAATTAGAAATTCACGAATAATAATGATGAACACTTTATCTCTATGCACACACCTGTATTTAAGCATGCCTAACCTCCTGACTTCTTGGAAACATTCTGTGCACTGATATTATAAGAACTGAAGACTATATAGCCTAGTATGAATTATTTAATTATGCCCAGCTTCCTGTGGTTCCAAATGCTAAACATAACTATTTTTCTGAATTTGCACAATTTTATTTTGTAATTTCCTGCTCTGAATCTTCCTATTATATTCCTTAAACAGTCCTTATTCCTTAGCTTCCGATACAGAGAATAACTCTATTTTCATTTCTCTTCGATTTTTCCATTTTGTTACTTTTTTGTCTTAATTTCCCATAGGACTATTAATTTTCTTCCCTAAAATATTAATACCTGGTTTTGAATTCCTTTTAATTTCTATAAGTTTTTCTGACTTTGGAGTATTTGTATTTTGTAGCTTCACATTTCTATGGTTGAATGTTTTTCTGTTATATCTTTGAAGATATAGATTATAATTTTAAACAGTTTGCTCTTTATGCTACCTAAACAGTAACTTTTATATTGTTTTGTCACTGACTTTGATCTCAATTTTTTACAACAGAAGATTTCACTATCTTGTAAACTTCATGACTTCAACTCATTTCAAACATAAATTGTAATAATCAAAATACCAATGTTGTAGTCTGAGAATACAGCTTGGGTTGGAGAGTGCTTGCTTACCTCGCATGTAGAACAGCTGGGATTCATCCCTAGTAACAGAGAAAACAGGGAATAGTGACATGCATGTTACCCAGCATTTCCTTTTTAAAGGAAAGGAGATCAGAAGTTCAGGGTCATTTGACCTTATTCTGTCCCCTCGCAATTGAGTAATTTATGAAAATTTGACTAATTTCTTTGGGTTCTTAAATTCACTGTATACTAATGAATTTCTTTGACACTTTCAAACATGTGTACAATGCATCCTGATTAGTCTCCTCCCTCCTCCTTATCATCCTCTTCCTTCTGCCAATCACCTTCTCCACAACAAATTTCTTTTCCTAATTTATGAACTTTGTTGTTAACATGTTCAGTTTAATTAGATTTATCTGTGTGAGCATAGGTTTAGAGATGTACATTGTGACCTGGTGGGGCTAACAGTGGGCATACAACTAGCTACTGTGCCTATCCAGCTCCCTAAATCTGCCAGTTGCCAATATCAGCAGAAAATAGAAGGGCTTCATGAACCCTGCCCTGTCAGTAGCTGAATTTTGGTCAGCTAAACACAGGAGACAGCAGTTGTTGGCGAGGATGTGGAGAAAGAGGAACACTCCTCCACTGCTGGTGGAATTGCAAGCTGGTACAACCACTCTGGAAAGCAGTCTGGCGGTTCCTCAGAAAACTGGGCATGACACTCCCAGAGGATCCGGCTAGCCCACTCTTGGGCATATACCCAGAGGCTTTACCTGCATGCAATAAGGACACATGCTCCACTATGTTCATAGCAGCCTTATTTATAATAGCCAGAAGCTGGAAAGAACCCAGATGTCCCTCAACGGAGGAATGGATTCAAAAGATGTGGTATATCTACACAATGGAATACTACTCTGCAATTAAAAACAATGAATTCACGAAATTCCTAGGCAAATGGTCAGATCTTGAAAATATCATCCTTAGTGAGGTAACCCAATCACAAAAGAACACACATGGTATGCAGTCACTGATAAGGGGATATTGACCCAGAATCTCGGAATACCCTAGACACAATCCGCATATCAATAGATTTCTATGAAGATGGAAGGAGAGACCCCTGGTCCTGGAAAGACTGGATGTAGGGGAACGCCAGGACAGAGTAATGAGAGGGGGTTGAATGGAAAAAAGAGGGAGGGAAGGGGGCTTATGGGACTTTCGGGGAGGGAGGAAACGGGAAAGGGGAAATGATTTGGAATGTAAATTAAAAAAACATAAAATGAATTATATGTAAAAAAAAAAGAACACAACAATAAAATGACTTCTAATGTAAAAAAAAAAAAATCCTGTGTAGACTCAGAGCTAGTAAGTAGAATTGCTGTGAGTACATGATAGCACTGCCTGTCTTGTGCCTAGAAGATGACATCTTATAGCCCATTCCCTTACCTTGAGCATCTCATATTCTTCTTAGATCCTCTCTAACCCCTGAACTTATGAGGATGATTTATTAATTAATTGTTGACAGCGGGGAGAATTGTTGACCAACTATTCTCCATATCTACGCAATTAAAATCAATGCATTTGCCTCTGTTTATTGCAAAAAGAGGTCTCCCCCCTTTTAAAGTGGATAGTATCCTTTTTCTGTGGGTATAAATATATTAGTATTTTCATATTATGTCAATTTAGTTAAGTAGGATTTCTAAGTTACCACTTAGAGCCTAAGATATCCTTAGTCACAGTCATATTTGTTGGTTTGTTTTGGATTTATATTACCTGGCATGGATTTCCTTCTGTGGAATGGGTCTCACATCTAAATCAGTGAGAAGTTTGTTACTACTTAAGCAGTTATGCCATTATGGCCCTAGTGGGTACATGTTGCCTGGGAGGTTGGTTTTACTCTTACAGAGTTTACAGCTAAGCATAAACACTGAAAACTTTACTTCCTGTTGACCTTCATGGAAATATCCAGCCCTATAGAAACTAGATAGCATGTATTACATGGTAGGAGGAGAGACCAATTCCTATACATTGCCTTCTGATGATCAAATGTGGACAGTGGTGAGTGCGTACTGCCTCCCAGTCAATAAATACTTAAATGTAGCAACTTATCTTTTTGAAAAAAGTCAGGTTCTATCAAAACACAAAATATATTTTATTCTGATTGTCTTTGATTATACATTTGTTCTATGAGGAGAGAATTGACCTAGTCACATGGACTAAAAAGTACACATATGTAATTGTTATCCTCAAATGAGTGTAGAGCACAAGGCTTTAAAATTACTTTCTCTTTTTTTTTTCTCTTCTTTTTTGACAATGAATATCCATCAAATTTACTGGAACCTTAAATACTAATGCCTTAACAAAATAATCACTATTTACTTAATTTTTTTCTGGGTAATTTGTTTTCTAAGGTAATTGTTTTTGGATATGGCCATTGTCTCTCTAATTATTTTCATCATCTTCTGTTTTCTTTGAGTGAAGTAGCTAAATTTGTTTCCTTATGATTTGGCAAATAGACTTCGAGGGTTTGGGGGAACAAAATGATGTGTAATATATGTAGCATAATGGTTTTCTATTTGAAGCACTGATTTCAAAAAACACCAATATCTATAAATACTAAAGCTGTAAAAAAAAAAAAGCTGTGAATGGAGAATCTACAAAGTAAATCATAAAAGAAATAAAGCTAATTCTGAATGGAAGAAACTTCATTTCCCCTTCTAAAAGTAGAAGTAGAAAAATAGGGAATTATATTGTCTAGAGAGTTTTAGTTACAATACTTTTAATATTGTGAGGTAGACTATTCTACAGAATAGATAAATGGAGAGTAAACAAGATTCTAGAAAAAAAATATGAAAAAAATCTTTTAAGTCACGAAAATGTGAAATGATGCCTTTAACTTATCCATAGCGAAATGAGACCTAGTAGAAAGAACTCAATTGCTTAAGAATATACAGTTGTCTATTCTTGATCTTAGAGTATAAGCTATTGGAGTTCTGTTCAGGAAATTCTCCCCTGTGCCCATATGTTCAAGGTTCTTCCCTAGTTTCCCTTCTATTAGTTTCAGTGTGTCTGGTTTTATGTGGAGATCTTTGATCCACTTAGAATTGAGCTTAGTGCAAGGAGATAAGGATGGGTCAATTTGCATTCTTCTGCATGTTGACCTCCAGCTGAGCCAGCACCATTTGTTGAAAAGGCTATCTTTTTTTCCACTGGATGGTTTTAGCTCCTTTGTCAAAGATCAAGTGACCATAGGAGTAGACAAATGGGACCTCATTAAATTACAAAGTTTTTGCAAGGCAAAAGACACCGTCAAAAAGACAAAGCGGCAACCAACTAACTGGGAAATGATCTTTACCAACCTTACATCCGACAGAGGGCTAATATCCAAGATATACAAAGAACTCAAGAAGTTAAACTCCAGAGAGGCAAGTAACCCTATTAAAAAATGGGGTACAGAGCTACACAAAGAGTTCTCACCTGAAGAATATCTAATGGCTGAGAAGCACCTAAAGAGATGTTCATCATCCTTAGTCATTAGGGAAATGCAAATCAAAACAACCCTGAGATTCCATCTCACACCAGTCAGGATGGCTAAGATCAAAAACACAGGAGACAGCAGTTGTTGGCGAGGATGTGGAGAAAGAGGAACACTCCTCCACTGCTGGTGGAATTGCAGGCTGGTACAACCACTCTGGAAAGCAGTCTGGCGGCTCCTCAGAAAACTGGGCATGACACTTCCGGAGGATCCGGCTATACCACTCCTGGGCATATACCCAGAGACTTTACCAGCATGCAATAAGGACACATGCTCCACTATATTCATAGCAGCCTTATTTATAATAGCCAGAAGCTGGAAAGAACCCAGATGTCCCTCAACGGAGGAATGGATTCAGAAGATGTGGTATATTTACACAATGGAATACTACTCTGCAATTAAAAACAATGAATTCACGAAATTCCTAGGCAAATGGTCATAACTTGAAAATATCATCCTTAGTGAGGTAACCCAATCACAAAAGATCACACATGGTATGCAGTCACTGATAAGGGGATATTGACCCAGAATCTCAGAATACCCTAGACACAATCAGCATATCAATAGATTTCTAAAAAGATGGAAGGAGAGACCCCTGGTCCTGGAAAGACTGGATGTAGGGGAACGCCAGGACAGAGTAATGAGAGGGGGTTGAACGGAGAAAAGAGGGAGGGAAGGGGGCTTATGGGACTTTCGGGGAGGGAGGAAACGGGAAAGGGGAAGTGATTTGGAATGTAAATTAAAAAAATAAAATAAAATTAAAAAAAAAAAAGAATATACAGTTGTCTCTGTAAGCTGAGTTTAAATCCAATCTTAACATGTCAAATCATCTTTTAAATGAAACAACTTGCATTGGCACATCTTACAAATGCAGTGGTTAAAATTGAAGTCAGATTGTTTATCTTTAAACTCAATTTAGATTGCTTGTGAGATTTTGGAAACTTCACCTCCCGGTCTTCCAGTGGAGAGTACAAAAACATATTGTTGCGGGGTTTCCCCACTTATTTATAGATTCTAGAATTGATGAACACATATGAACCATATCGGTCCATCCATCCATCCATCCATCCATCCATCCATCCAATCATTCATCTGATGGATAAACACATATGCATATGAAAGCAGAAGCAAGAATGGAGATTAGAAGCAAATCAGTGAATTGAGAGGGAGGAGAGCATAAAGTATGGAGGAGGACATTACGGTCAATAAATATAACGCATTTGGAAGGATTTGTCTTTGTGAAACTTGAGACTACTTACAATGAGTGTACACCTATAGGAAATAGAGTAGACTAAAGGAAATAACTCTCAAGCATTTAGAGCTAGATCTGGTGTATGGTAACTATTGAATATAGTTTAAGTATTCATTGCAGTCATTTCTGTAAGTCATTTGTTGAAAAGTATAAGTTGTGATGGTTGTGATTTATTGCTGAGTCACAGTTATGACTCTATCTAAGACAAAATACAACATAGCTGATGTACAAGTGAATTTACTCTCAGTTGATTTTACATTCTGAAAGTAGAGGACAAATCACTTACATTTTTTTTTTATAGCTTTTATACCAAATACGAAAAGATTGGATGTTTAATCTACAAATTCTGTCCATGAAATTGGTTTTCAACATTTGGTTAATCTTTTAAAAGCACTTACAATGTATGTTTCTCTTTTGTTTCTTCAAGGGACTTTGTAGAAAGTAAATGAGCCCAACTAACGTTTCCAATGGCAACATTTGCTCCTTTATCTCAAAACCCGGGTCATAGGACCAACTGTGAAAGCGCCTTAAGCTGAGGAATAAAGGGGAGAAGAAGTTAGAAAGGGAGCATTTTTTGCATTCATTTCACACTATGATTCCAGAGGAAGAATGAAACCACTAGGATCGCCCCTGCCAAACCAAGGGTCAAATAGTAATGCCAATCACACTCATTGTGCACTGAAAAGCTAGGTTTTGTCTGTGTTCACAATGGTAGATTTCCCTTATGCTAATCATCCCATAGGATCTAACTCTACAGATTTCTTTTGCTACCATTTTTACTGTGATCAGTAGCATCTGTCCTATGGAAAGATAAAGCCTATGTAATTCAGGACACACACCAGAAAATATTTATCTCTATTATGTACAGAATTTAAGATACTTGGGCCATTAGTAACATTACTGTTATGCATGTTGTTATCTATACAGCTCAACTATAAAAGTACTGGAAGATATTTCAAGTAAAAACTAACAATGGAACAGTCAGTGTTTCACCAAGTTATTCTCCCTGCTGGACACAGTAGAATCTTGTATTGTCTTTTTAAATGATGCGTGTTACTCAGAATTTAGTAGAACAAATTAGTTACTACACACGGTCCAGACAGATAAGCACAATATTTTATGTAGTTTGGTGTGTAACTGAGGTATGGTACTGGTAGAAAAATTGATTCTCAATGCTGAAAGTCAACTTATCAAAAAACCTGAAAGGAATACATAAACATAGAGATTCCACATAACCTAATATTCTTATGAGCAAAAGGTTGAAATAAACTTTAAGCTTTGTTTCCTTGAAGAAATAATTAACTGACGAATTAAATAAATATAGAAATAGTGTAGTGAAAATTTCAGTTTGAAACGTTTTAATTAATTTTGCTTTTAAGATAATAATTCAACACCAGAAGAAAAATAACCTGAAAATTTGAACAATTTTAATGATTTTCTAATCAATTTATCTAGATAGAACTGAGACTCAATTTTACAATATGAGACGTAAATTTTGCGTGCCTTTTAATAATCGTCTTATGTTTTATCAGAGACAGTTTCTAACTCTCAACAATGAAAGATAAAGAATACCTTCAGTGATCCATTTTCAGGGCACCATTCAGGAGCTGTTCTTAAAAGTTAAACTCCGAATCAATTCTGCTAACTCTAACATTTTAAAGACATCCAATTGTCTCTTTTAAACACAAACAAACAGAGAGATGCTCACATACAAATAGACACACAGACATAGACAACACATGTAAACACACACACACACACACACTCACATAGACATATACACATGGAACTAACTAGATGGTTTTGTTGTTATTTCTGGCAAGAAATCCATGTTTGAAATTACCTTTATAGGATATTTTGATGCATAATGAAACTGAGAACTCTTGAAATGAAATATTTATGGAAATCAAAAGAATTTCAAAAGAATCCCCTTTTGAAAGGTATTAATAGACTAAACAAAATTTCTTGTTTATATTGACCCCTGGCGAGTAAAATATTGCTTACCTTGCCTGTAGTCTTTCCTTGAGGACAATTCTTATATGCAAAAACACCATATAATATGCTCTGTGATCTCATTAACTTGACCTTATCATAGGCATAAAGGGAGTTATTTATACAGAACTGCTCATAATGGGTTCAGCAACAGGATAATTGTTCACAAAAATATTTGAACTGTGAGAGTCTAATGTGAGTCATTCAGGAAATATTTATCAGGACAAGAAGCAAATAGGATAGTAAAAGAGTAAGATATAAAGACAGCAAACAGTATGGCATTTCTGAAGGATTTGATTAATTGTGAAAAAGATTATCTAGTGACAGCTGTAGACAAAAGAGTAAAATCAAAGAAAAGGCATGAAAAAAGCAGGAAAGCAAAGAAGAGTGAAGTTAGATGTATGTAAAAATGTCCACTAATGCCCAGTACTACAGAGGCACTACATTCTGATGGTGATCTGGATTACAAATCTGTGCAGTGTAGTTACAGAACTTATACCTAATTTTCATAACATGATGGATCCTGGGTTGTGTCAACCATATAACTCCTGAAGATATTTCCCCGTGGTTTTGTGTTTTGGACACTAATTTCTATTATCTTCCTTGAATTAAGATACATCTAAAGAGTTACACATCATGTAGGAGTATGCCTTCATATACTAGATAGAATTGGCTGCATTATTGGTTATAATACAGCTGAATTTCAACCCCTTCCTTTGTTCAGTCCAACCTCCATTATGTTCCAAAAGGCATATTCTAATAAAAACCGTACATGTAAATTTCTTCATCAACATCTTTCCTTGAGAAATTCATCCATGATACATTATATCTATATTCTGAAAAATATTATTGAAGAAATTTAATGAAATAATTGATTTTTTCACTCACAAATGATTAGCAATATTAAAATCAAAATTAATATAAGACTCAATAAAGCAGAAAAAACTTAAGCAACTCAAGTTGGTTTGGCCTCATAGTAAGTAACTTGAAATTCTTTCTTGGCATTCTGTTAGTTTATGTAATTGTTACTTACATAACTGTGTTTTTCTATTGAAAGTTATTCCTGGGGTATGTGAGTTTTCTGAGTTAAATTTACTGTAGAGTTAACTAGAATTCAACAATTAAACTGTAAGTTATCATATCACAATATATTTCAAATACTTAATGAATTATTTTTTTAAGAATGAATTATTTTAAACAGATATTTCTATGTCCTATCAGTTGTAACTAGGTATGCATATGAAGTAACTTTGTCATATATCCCCCATATTCCTAATTTTTTTTCTCAGTTTAGAATGCAGGAAAAAAAAGAAAGTTACACTGGGCATTGGAGCACTTGCTTGTGATTACAGTTCTTAGAAGTCTAATACAGGACAATCTTAAACTTGAGAACAGCTTGGGCTATGTTATTGAACTCAAGGTCAGTCTGGGTTAGACAGAAATAGAAAACATGTATACAATGACATTATACAAGCTTACATATTTTGGTGTGTGTGTGTGTGTGTGTGTGTGTGTGTGTGTGTGTGTGTGTGTAAAATAACAATTTTTTTAAAAGGCTATAAGTTTGAAAAAGTGCAAGAGGAAGTGTATACGGAGGCTTGGAAAGTGCCAATGGAATATGATAATGATGTTATTATATTATATTGTCAAAAAATAAAAAAATAATTTTAACAATTGCTTCAAATATCTGCTTCTTCTGAGCAAAAATAAGCAGGCATGAAATTACCATTCCACATGAGGACTGAACAACACTGAACACACTTTCAATAGGTTTATGTCCTAATATTGATCGGTGTTTGTTCAAAGGCCAAGAAAATAATATATCTAATGCAGACTCATCTACAAATATGACTACTCATTGAGCAATGTATGATCTAGACCAGCTTTAAAAAATCAATCAGGCTTAAATTACAGATCCCAAAACGTATAATGTGAATATAAGTTGTACACAGTGCCAACAAGTCTGGCATATACTTTGCCTAGATTCAATAAACTTCAAAGCTTTTGATGTATACCTTGTTAGGGGATGCTGAGGCTCTATTTAGGAATTCATAGTCAATAGGGATTTATGTGTAATGTCTGCTGATATTTATGGTAGAGGTTAGGCATAGGATTAGTCAAAGCTTTACTACCACGACTCTCAAAAGAATTCACAAATTTTCAAAAATATTTATCCCTTTACATACTATCAAATAGGGCATTAATACTAATTTTAGTTTATACCGACTCCTGCATTAGTAATAAGCATTATTTTAAGAGACAAAAATAGCTAAAATACTCTGAGAACTTACACTGAACAACAATAGCATGACACAAATTTATAGGGAACTCCATTTAGATGCTTCTATTTCTCTGCTCACAAATATCTTTGTATATAACCTTTATGACCCTCTCAGCAGTAGGCTAGATAAGAAATATGTTGATTTAGGTTAGGCAGGGAAAGACTATACCTTAGGCTACTTACTCATCCTCACCAAAGGGCTCTGATAGTCACAGGGGCTATTTGCTGTTGCCAGCCTGGCCAATAACATGTTGCAGACAGAAGAAAGTTATTTTCTTATACTTCTGTGGAGCTACTCTCATGTTTTCCTCTACCTCTCAATGCTGTGGCTGCAGATTATATGCATCTCTTCCCTGTCCATGCTGCCAAGAGGCAGACAAATGACAAGGCCCTCTCTACCATGCTCGTGCCCTTGAAGTCGACTTAACTGCTACCCTGACAACCAGGGCTTCCTGGGTGAGGTGCAGGGCCTGTTCTCCTGCTCTCAGGCTTTCCTGGCCAACTCTTCCACATCCTTAGGTGAAGAGTGGGACCAGCCCTCAGATATCAACATGGTCCCAAATGGCAGCCCAGAACAGAGATGTCTTCCTGGCCTTAGGTGGTAATAGATCCCAGCTGCTGCAGGGTCACAGACCCAAACATGACTCTCAGTGGCAGCATGGGCGTCACCGTGGCCTTCGGTGGTATGACTGGTTACTCATATCATGCGGTTCTTTACTGTCCTTGACTCTCCAGTCCTGCCTTTCTTCACTTGCACTCATCCTTCTGCTTCTCTTTCTCTTCCATCTCTCTACCACATACTTGGTCATCATAGTGGTACCCAGGGTGTCTGAGGGTCTGGTCATCTCAGGAATGCTATGCCATGCTTATGCTGTGTTTCGCTGAGCATGGGTCACCTTGGGTCCAGTTAGGAAGCTTCTACAGTATCAGGTTTCTATATTTTCGATTATTTACTGTCTTTACTATTAACTGTCTCTCCATTTTTTTCCGCCGTTTTCCCTACTCTCCATTCCCTCAACCCTTTTGATCCTCCCAGTTTAGTTCCCCTTCTGTCTGCAAGCTTCTTTTCCTGCACAAGATATCAACCAAGAAGCAAGTTGGGGAGGACAGGGTTTATTCAGCTTACAGTTCTACACTGCTGTTCATCACCAAAGGAAGTCAGGACAGGAACTAACACAAGGCAGGAGTTGATGCAGAGACCATGGGGGGATGCTGCTTACTGGCTTGCTTCCCCTAACTTGCTCAGCTTGCTTTCTTATAGAACACAGGACTACCAGTACAGGGATGGCACAACCCACAATGGGCTAGTCCCTCCCCCTTGATCACTAATTGAGAAAATGCCTTACAGCTGGATCTCATGGAGGCATTTCCTCAACTGAAGCTCCTTTCTCTGTGATAACTCCAGCCTGTGTCAAGTTGACACACAAAACCAGGCAGTACAGAGGGTATACTGTGTAAATGGGTCTAGGTTACCTCACTCAGAAGAGTTTTTGTTTGATTATATTGTTGTTTTCACTTTTTTGTTTCATTTTTTGTTTTCTTTGTAGTTCATCTATTTATATGTGAACTTTGAGATTTTGTGTTATTTAATGGCTGAGCAATAATTCATTACGTAACTGGAACACAATTTCTTTATTTATTCATCCATTGATAGGCATCTAGTCTGTTTCCAGTTTTTGGCTACTATGAAGAGAGCAGCTTGATCAAGTGCCCCTGTTATCGTATAAAACATCTTTTCAGAATATGACCAAAAGTGATATACCTAGAATTTTAGATAGATCAATTCCCAGCTTCCTGAAAAACAGCCACAAGAATTTCAGTAGTGACTCTACAATTTTGCCCTACCTACATTCCCCCACCCAGCAGTAAATGAGTGCTCTTTTACTCCAGACCCTACCCCAGGCTACACTCTCACTTGATCAATTGATCTTGGCCGTTTGGACTGATCTAAGATGAAATTTCAAACTAGTTCCATTTCCCCTGATCACTAAGGATATTAAATATTTGTTTAAATTTTCTTAGCCTTTTGTTTGTTTGTTTGTTTGCTTGTTTCCTCTTCTGAGAATTCTCTGTTTAGAGTTGTATCCTATTTTTTTAAATTGTGATGATTCTGTTCACGATGTCTACTTTCTTGATTTCTTTATATACTTTATCTACTAGCCCTCTATTGAATATGTAGTTGTTAAAAATCTTTCCCATTCTTTTGCTTGCCACTTTGTCTAAATGATGGTACCTTTTGTCTGACTGAAGACTTTCAGTTCCATGAGATCCCATTTATTAATTGTGGTCATAGTACCTGTGTTGCCACATTCTCTTCAGAAATTCATGTTCTAGTGAGTTCAAGACTATTCACCACTTTTTCTTCATTTGGATTCATGGAATCTGAGCATTGATATCTTTGATCCACTAGCATTAAAGTTTTATTAAGAGTGATAAGTATGGATCTATTTTCATTCTTCTACATTAGCTATCCAGTTTCACCATTATCTATCATTGGTGATGCTGTCTTTTATCTCGGGTATATTTCTAGATTCTTAACCAAAAATCAGGTATTTGTGGGTAATAGACTTACTTTTGCTTCTTTAATTCTATGCAATTAAGGAAAATGTTTCTTTTTGTGTCAATATCATGCTCCCTGTTTTCTTAATGGATATTTTATTTATTTACATTTTAAATGCTATCCCCTTTCCCAGTTTTCCCTCCAGAAACCCCCTATCCCATCCCCCCTTGCTTCTACAAGGGTGCTCCCAAACCCACCCACTCCTGCCTCCCTGCCCTGGCATTCCCTACACTGGGGCATGGAGCATTTACAGGACAAACGCATCCTCCCAATGATGCCTGACAAGGCCATCCTCTGCTACAGTGTGGAGCCATGAGTCAATCCATGTGTACTCTTTGGTTGGTGGTTTAGTCTCTGGGAGCTCTGGGGCCTCTGGTTGGTTTATATTGTTGTTCTTCCTATGGGGTTGCAAACCTCTTCAACTCCTTCAGTCCTTTCTGGAACTGCTCCATGGGGGACACTGTGCTCAGTCCAATGGTTGGCTGCGAGCATCCACCTCTGTATTTGTCAGGCTCTGGTAGAGCCTCTCAGGAGACAGCTATATCAGGCTCCTGTTAGTAAGCACTTCTTGGCATCTGTGATAATGTCTAGGTTTTGTGTCTGTATATGGGATGGATCCCCATGTGGGGCAGTCTCTGGATGGCCTTTCCTTCAGTCTCTGCTCCACACTCTGCTTCCGTATTTGCTCCCAAGAGTATTTTGTTCCCCCTTCTAAGAAGGACTGAAACACCCACACTTTGGTCTTCCTTCTTCTTGAGCTTCATGTGGTCTGTGAATTGTACATTGGGTATTCTGAGTTTTGGGCTAATATCTACTTATCAGTGAGTGCATACTATGTGTGTTCTTGTGTGACTCAGTTGTATGAAGATCAAGTCTAAGTGGATCAAGGACCTCCACATAAAACTGGATACCCTGAAACTATTAGAAGAGAAAATGGGGAAGAGCCTAGAATACATGGGCACAGAGGAAAATTTCCTGAACAAAATACTGATGGCTTACGCTCTAAGATCAAAAATAGACAAATGGGACCTCATAAAATTGCAAAGCTTCTATAAGGCAAAGGACACTGTCAATAGCCCATTGGTCATTTCAGTTGTCTTATTCCTCTAGCTAAGATTCTGAGTGCTATATTGAACAGATTTAGAGAGGACAATCATGTATCATTCCCAATTTCAATAGAAATGCTTTCAGTTTCTCTTCATTTAGGTTGATGATTAATGTTGAGGCCTGGATTTCAGAGGAGAAGAGTATTACTCGATGACCTGGAGATCATCTTTGTGACACTTTGGCAAAGACTGTGACTATTTTTTCTGACCTTGTAAGAAAATCTACCTGAGGATAAATTGAAGAGCTGTGGATTCATACCTTTGTCAGAGAAGAGTTCCAGATAGCCTGGCAGTTACTGTGTTATTTGTAATTGGTCATGCTTATGCAAACCTATAATGTAAAGAAGCGCATTAAACAAGGGAAAGTACAAAATGTTCAGTTTGCCGAGAAAAGAAGCACCAGAAATCTTAATGGAGTCAAGTTCTGTGCGCAAGTATATAAAACGTTTAAAGAAAAACTTGATGCTAAATGGAATAAAGAGAGTGGTTACCTCAGGACAAGAACCTACTCAGACAAGCTTCCACCTTGTGGAGGGGAAGTAAAGAAAAATTTAGGGCCAGGTATGATGGTGCACAACTTTATCCTTAGCCCTTGGGAAGCAGAGGCAGGAGCATCTTCTAGTTTAAGGCAAGTCTGGTCTATAGATAAAGTTCTATGACAGCCTAGGTTAGGCAGTAAAGGAAATCATTAAGAAAGGAAAGCTAGGAAAAATGTATTTGAGTAGGTCTTGTACCAACACCAGAAAGCTGCATGAACTGTGGAGTTTTGGTGAAACAGTTCTGGGTTTATACTTAAGGATAGGAGAAATGGGTTATTGATTTTGGAGAAAGTCCTATGAGGGATTGAGATGACGATGTATTCTTCTTTGTGTGAAGTATTCTATAGATACCCATTAGCTTCATTAGACTTATCACACTAGTCAACTACAGTGTTTTTCTGTTATGTTTTTCTGGATGGCCTGGCTGTAAGAGTTGGAAATTAAAGCCACTCACTATAAGTGCGTGAACACCAATATGTGATAGAAGCAGCAATGGCATTTGTTAAAATAAACCCATGAGCCCTTTTGTTTGTGGGGTAGATGTTAAAAATTAAAACTCACTATTGTTGGATTTCTCCTTTGATGAGCCTGAAGTGATCTCTCCTATCTCTTGAAATTAGTTCGGTCAGACAGTAAACTGGCTACACTGGCATGTTTTGTGTCTAATTGCTTGGAATATCTTCTCTATCATTTTATCCTGAGGTGATATTTATCCTTGATGTTCAGGTGTATTTCTGGGATCAATCATAGCGATGTCCCTTGTCTGGCAGGTATCTAAAATTTAGAATCTCAAATGATAATCTTTGGCAGCATAGACTATATTGCTTATATAGCCAGTTGAGACACAATGGGTCGGTCACACTGTCTGGTCCATGAAAAAATATTTACCAAATCTAAGTTCTTAGCTACTGGCCATTGACATCCTTGTAAACAGGTCTTTCAATGGATACCATTAGAAAATTTTCCCCCATGGTGATTCTAAATTTTATTTTATTTTTTTAATTTTTTTCTTTTATTAACGATTTTATTTATTTACATTTCAAATTTTATCTGCTTTCCCATTTTCCCCTCTGGAAACCAGTAGGAATTTTAATCCAGCAACATGGATACTCTGTCAAGGAATCACATCCAAAGAGCTTCTAGGTCTGTATTATCTGGCTGAACTCACACAACTTTAATCCCTCTGACTGCAGTACACACACACACACCCGTAGAACACACTTAATCCTAAACCATGAAGGTAAAATTAGTTAGTAGAAGGAAGCAACCATGGTTGAAAGTGATGTCTAACTGAGCGGCAAACAAAGTGATGAATGAGAGAAATATTTGATCTAGTTTGTCAGACTCTCACAAAACTGAAAATAGAGGAGACTTAAAAAAACCAAATTAAAACAAACAGACAAAAAAGAACAGTGCAGAGTGAGCCAGGGAAAAGACAATTCAGTGAGTGCAGTTCCATTGACTTGAGGCAATAAAGTCAATGCAGTTCAGTTTGTGGATGGAATTCAGAGGCAGTTTTTCAAAGGACAGCAATTCAGTAAGAAGCCTAGAGAAGCCAACTTGAATCAGTCAGTTTGGGATGGAGTTTTGAGCCAGAAGAGCTGAAATGATCCAGCCAGCCAGAGTTCACAAAGAACTAGAAAGGGTGATCTTATTCAGCAGTAAGTGTCTAAGAGGACAATTAGATCTGATATACAAAAAGTAAGTTTCCAAATGATTTTCTCTATGTGACAAGAGTTTCTGTGTGTCGCTGTGCCACTCTGCTAAGTGACTTATATGTTTCCTTTCTGGTAACAATCTGGAAGTATTCTTGGGAACCTGTTTTGCCTCATGTTTTTATATTTCTTGACTTCGCTTCATATTCTCTCTCTAAATTGTCAAAATTGCATATGCAAATATTTGCTTGAGACAGTTTTCCTATATCATCACTAAATGTTTTCTGAAGCATTAGTGTATCTAATTCAATGTCAGACTATATCTATTACTATCATTTCATAAATTGCATCTCATAATGATGTCATTTCAATCTCTGATTTTGTAAATATCCTGTATGATGTTCATATAAAAATGAAATCACCCAATGACTCATTTCTCAGAACATAGTCTCATCGTTAAGTGACACATTATCAAAATAAAATAACCTCTTGCAAATCTCAAAATATTTAAAAACTCTTAATGCAATTAGTTATATTTATGCCTTTGGTAAAAAGTACCAAAAGGAAAATTAGCAATAAAATTATAATTGAATGAAAAGAGAAGAAGAACACATATCTCTAATAAATACCTAGAGCAACATTTACATTTATGCTGCACGGCTTAATGGTAAAGTTCTTGCCACTCAAGTGTGAGAGCTCAAGTTGTAATGTTCTACGTAAAGCAGGGACCATTCTTTTTGTCATCACATTAGGGGAGATGTGAGGTGGAGACAGGAGAATCCCTAAGTTTACAGGCTAGGTATACTGTGTAAACAGTGGCCAACAACAAAAAGGAGTAACTTGTCACAAATAGGGGGAAACATGGAAGCTAACACCTTAGGCTGTCCTCTGATCTTCAACCACGTGCCTTGGTTGAATTCACACACATTGTCCACAAAAAATACACACACACACACACACACACACACACACACACACACACACACAGGCATCATATATGTACAGCAATATAAGTCATATAGACAGACACTCATTTTTATACATTAACCAGTGAATTTTGCTTTGTTTTCTTTAGAACCTGGAGAAAGAAGAAAAAAAATAGAGAAATATGTAGAAGAAAGCAGGCATACCAGTGGTCCTCGCTGTCTTCACTTCATCATCTTTTCCTCCATTAATTTGTTTTTAATCACAGTTGTCTAATGACTGGCGACCCAAGGAGTATTTTATTAGGTCATACAGATGGCCCAGATTAAACCAAATGGGTCATATGGCAAAAGCAAAAGTCAACAATTTGAGAAAGAAAAGAAAGGTATAAATAGGGATATTAGAGATGTAAAATGGGGTGTAGATGAGAGTAACTAGATACATTATATGTATCTACAAAATCATCAGACAACTTAATTAATTTTAAAAAAAATCTTAAAAGTGAAATATAGGATCAAAGAATTTAGTAACACGTGTTTGCTTTTCAAATCATAAAATTCAGTCTGGAGAAATGACTCAGTAATTACAAACAGTGGCAGCTCTTATAGAGGACTCAGGTTTTATTCCCACTACACACTTGGTAATACGTGACTGAAAATACCATTGACAGAGGTTTAACCCCATCTTTTGGGCACTGAAGATACTGCATACACATGGCCTTGCTGGAGGAGATGTGTGGGGCAAGCGGAACTATGTCACCGAACAAAAACTGGAAAGTTTCAAAAACCTGGCAAATTCTCATATCTGAAAAAGGTAAGTGTTTCATCTACTCCCAACCCTGTTAATGCCCTGGAACATGTGACCACAACACCCCAGGACAGCTAGTCACTTAGCACAGGGCACAGAGCTCTCCATGCTAATGAGGTATCTAGATGGGCTAGCCCTGAGGGTTTAGCCAATAAGTTTACCTTCCAGAACATTCCTTCATGCAAAAGTTTTTTAATCTCGGGTCCACCCTGAGTAAGTCCTTTGCACCAATTTTCTACCATGAACAATGAATAAACAGTTTAGACTAACAAGGACTATCTCTCATCAAGAACCACTGTTGGGGGAAGCTTTCTTCATATGCTATCTAAGTTTCCTACAGAAAGCTCCTCTCCCCTCAGGACACAGATACAGGGTCACTCACCCCTGAATTCAGCCAGAGATCCCTCTCTCTCCCCAGCCCCAGGCTCATCACCAGCCAGGGAGTTTGGGAACCCCTGCCTCTTAGGCTGCATTCTGCCACTCCTGCACCCCGATGATGGTAAGGATGTAATGTAGCCTAGTGCCCAACCATTTCATCTGCCCAAGCAACTGCCAAGTGGAAAGCAAACCACACAGATTTATCATTTGGGGAGGACTTTGAGGCATCAAAGCCTCTAGCCATCCCCACTGAAATTTTTGCTTCCTGACCATAAGTCGTTATGTGAACTCTCATATTCCTCTACAGTGTCATGCCTGCCTTCCTGTTGCCATGATTATAATAGACTCCTATTCTTTTGAAATAGCAAGGTCCAAAAAAACCCCACTCTTCTATAAGTTGCCATGATAATGGTGCTTTATCATAGCGACAACAACAACAACAAAAAATTAACCAAATGAATTCCTTGGGTTTTTACTTACCCAACCCAGACACTAGGTAGAGCTCTACTGAAGCCTCCAATATCGACCAACAAAGGGATTCAAACATTTTTCCAAGATTTCCCTGTTTCTTCACCCAAAGCACCAGTTAGTTGATATGCTAACGGCAAAACGAAATTTTTCTAGATAATATTCACTAAACTGGAGCAAAACACTGCCAAAGGACCAGCCTCAGACTTTTTGTGGTTCTTGAGAATGGGAGAATTGGATTGGTGCAAAATCAGAGACTCTGAGGAAAAATGCACGTGTCACATTACTGTTCTTGAGCTGTGTTCAGAGGTAACCAGTGTCCCCCTCTTCCCCGGCCCCAGGCATATCACTGGCCAGTCCCCTCATTCCTCTGAGTTCACCTCAGTCTTTTATTGGATACACACTTCCTTTTTATACAATAATAAATTATCAAAAGACTTTTCATTATTTTCCTCAAGCCAAATATTTTTCCTGAAAAACCCCTTGTAACTGTCACCAGAAAACACAGGGCTCACCAATAGGTACACTTCAGTATCTGCTAACGCAAGTTATACATTAACTTTTAATTCTGAAAAAAAAAACCCTCCAAATCACAGGCTGTCCAGGCATAAACTTGCATGAGAACAGAAAGGTGCTAAATAGTTCAGAATAATGTTAATATTTTTAACTTGTCTAAATATGTGAAATCTCTTTACTAAGCTCATCCAACTGTCTTTTTGTACAATGCTTTTCAAACTCTTTTCCATATGCAAAATTAATTCCTCTTGTGGTTTCCCCAGGGCTTCTTTCCAAGCTTGAATTCTGTCTCTTAGAACTTATATCCAAATTTCCTTGGGCTGGCAATGCCAAGGGGTCAATTCAGTATGTTCCCATCTGTCCAGGAATTCATTCACTAATTTAAGAGCACCTCGAAGGATCCGATCTCTTCTACCAATCCTTTTATCTTGTTTATTATACATATATCTTCTACTTTTCCCCAATAATATTTCTCAATCAAACTTTCTATTATTAGAGATCTCCCCTTACAGGTGTTCTCACCATTGCTCACTAATCCAATAGACCCAGGCATTTGTTCCTCTATGTTGTCTCTTGTATTTTCTATGAACATTCTTTTCCTTTAGTGACCCAGGTCCAGAGTTCCTTTCCTTGGGGTCTTCAAATCTCTTAACTACTAAAACTTTCGGTTTCTCAAAAACATTTCGTGCCTCAAATATTTCCTGGTACAACTTAATCATCATGAGTTGGCCAAAATTTCCCAAAGAACAATGAAGACAGTCAGCCTCCACATCCAGAAGCCCTTGTCCTGGTACGCCTGGGTTGACTGCTTGAATGCCCAGGGCCAGATAGTTTGTTCCTAGTAGACATCAGAGTCATTTCCTTCTCTAGTAATGCCCTCAATCCCTTTCCCAGACATTTTTACCAGAGTTATATTTGAGGACAAATATGGTATACAAAACACCATAACAGACACGAAAGAGCGACATCATTTGTATACTTGAAAACCAGAGATGTGTTATTCAGATTTGTAGTGCTCCCACAGCTCAAACTGTGTCACGCAGTTGCCTTTACAACCATGCTGTGCCTGATAAAACACTACAGAAAAACTACAAATGCATGTCCCAAGCCACCTTATTTTTCTAATTTCAAAAAGTCTAGAGAGGCCAATGAGGGATTGATGTTCCACCAAGTACTACTTTTCCTCTGTACCACCATACTCTCTTGTAGAAACAGGAATCATACTCTAATCCCACTGCAAACTACTATGGGTGAAACAGTTTTCTTCTCAACAGCTGGAAGAATCCAAGCTTCTATGATGAAATGCTGGGACATGGAGACAGGAATATGATTTATGTAGGCATGGTAAAACTAGTGACTGATTAAATTCAGAGCTCAACCAAACCTTGTCACTGTGATCCAATGGGAAGCTAAGCCTCAGCCTCTACCTGGAATCAAATGGACAGATGGGTGCTGCGGCAAGGTCCTCCTCTGCCCTCTGCCAGCAGGCAAACACAAACATTGCTGGTAGAATTTTGAAACAATAGATCTGCTCTGCAAAAGAGTATGACAATGGTTCCTTACAAAACCATGTATGTGGTCACTATATTAATAGTTAGGTTAATTCTAGAGAAAAGGACACTCATATATGCAATGAAAGTATTTATATGAATACGTTAGCAACTTTATTCATAGGAACTATAAATTGAAACAATCTAAATGCCCTCCAAACGGTAGATTGTCAAAGCATACTTACATCCTAGCACTACACTATGAACTAATATTCAGCAATACAAGGGAGTGAACCAACTCAAAGAATCTAAAAAATGTCTTTGTTAAAGAAAATCCATTTATTATATGGCAGCCTGCTTTCAGGCCAGCAGTATTTGCAGTTTTAAAGCATTCCAGACCACCAGAAAATATCCAAACCAGTCTTTTTGTGAACAGGAAATACTAATACCTAATACCCTTTACTATTTTTTCTCACCATCTATGCTATAGAGCAGAAAAAGTTTATTTTAGTCAATATATCTTATTTGCTGAATTATATTCCACCAAGAGTGTACCTTGCATGATACCCTATCTTTAAACTATATTTCCAGAGGCCTTGAATCTAGACCTTATTATACTGCCCAGTCAAAGTTTGTAAATTGTCTCTGTTTACACTGCACCAATTTTAATGTTCAAATTTGCTTAAGGACAGATATCCCAAGAAAATTCCTGGAGTTATGGCCTCGTTATCTTTGCTTATCATGATCTCCAGGGCATAAGAAAGACTTCCAAATACAGCCAGATAAAGATAAGTTTAGGATTTTTCTAGAAAAACTCAGAACATATTTTCCTCAGGAAAAGGCCTGAGTTGAATCACAGTGCAGAATGTCTCCAAGAATGTAACACACAGAGATCAAAACCTAAAAGTCAGTGACAGAGTGACAGTGGTTGCAACTTGCAGCTCTGCTTTGCTGGAACTGTGTCAAACAGCTGAGTTGACTTCTTGACTTTTGCTGTTTCTAGTGGATCTTACCGTAACATTATATAAATTACATGTATATACCATTTGTGGATTGATGAATTTTAGAATTTAAAAAGAAAAAAAGAAGAAACACGTTAGGAATTTACTTATTTTGGGATCATAGGGAGGGAATTGGTCATCACAACTCTAAAATGTGACATGAAGGAATTCTGTCATAGCTTGTCCCTGGTCCTTGATTAGTATAGGTGGTAGTAACATGAAATTTACAAGTAGGGAAGGCCATACAGAGACTGCCCCACCTGGTGATCCATCTCATAAGCAGCCACCAAACCCAAAACCCAAACACTATTGCTGATGCCAAGAAGTGCTTGCTGACAGGAGCCTGATATGGATTTTTCTTGAGAGGCTCTACAAGAACCTGACCAATACAGATGCGGATGTTTGCAGACAACCATCAGACTGAGCACAGCGACCCAAATGGAGGAGTTAGGGGAAGGACTGAAAGAGATGAAGGGGTTTGCAACCCCATAGGAAGAATAACAATATCAACCAACCAGACCTCCCAGAACTCCCAGGGACTAAACCAACAACCATAGACTATACATAGAGGTACCCATGACTCCAACTGCATATGTAGCAGAGGATGGCCTTATCTGGCATCAGTGGGAAGAGAGGCCCTTAATCCTGTGGAGGCTTGATGCCCTGGCATAGTGGAATGCTAGGTAAGTGCATTTAAAAGACTTGAAACCTAAAGGAGGTTAAAGGTAAGTTGTAGCAGTAAATAATTATAAATGAGTACTGCCCAGCCAAGCCTCTGCACCAAGTCCCGGGGGGGTCTCACTCAGGTCAGCTCTCACTGTGCTGAGTCAATCTTTCCCAGCTAGCTTTCACAGCATCCCAGCTGTGATTCCTCTCCATCATAGACTCTGTAAATGGTGGGAGTCCAGTGCTCCAGGTCTGCACCCAAATACCTGGTAAAGCATGATTCTTAAACTTAAATAGTTAACCAAATATCTTTATGTATATAAAACTCCCAATTACATAATACCAATGATAAATTACATAATTTACAATGATAAGATCTCATCCCAATATTTTTAACCTCTCCAAAACACCAGAAATATGTTTGAAGCTATTTGGATATCTCTGTCTCCTTCCCTGCTCCACTCCTGTCTTTCACCAAGTCTCTCTCCCCTTAGCTCCTTCTCCCTCCCCTCCAATCACTGGCTTCTTACTGCCTCAATGTGAATGGATAGGAAGTATCTTGCAGCAGTAAGTTCCTTGACTGTAATTCTATATTTATGAAAAATACAGCTGTGGATAATGCTAAAGGTTTTGAGAATGTTTGTGTTCTGTTCTGTGCCTGTACCATAGGATTATCTTATATTTTAAAAGTTCTAGTTTAGAGCATAAACTATTGGAGTTCTATTCAGGAAATTCTCCTCTGTGCCCATATGTTCAAGGTTCTTCCCTAGTTTCCTTTCTATTAGTTTCAGTGTGTCTGGTTTTAGGAGGAGGTCCTTGAACTACTTGGAATTGTGCTTAGTGCAAGGAGATAAGAATGGGTCAACTTGCATTCTTCTGCATGTTGACCTCCAGTTGAACCAGCACCATTTGTTGAAAAGGCTATCTTTTTTCCACTGGATGGTTTTAGC
The DNA here is from genome assembly GCA_036184795.1 of Tokudaia tokunoshimensis. NCBI lineage: Eukaryota > Metazoa > Chordata > Mammalia > Rodentia > Muridae > Tokudaia > Tokudaia tokunoshimensis. The sequence goes on along the minus strand of BTHU01000011.1, from coordinate 27,737,544 downwards.
TCCTTTGTCAAAGATCAAGTGACCATAGGAGTGTGGATTCATTTCTGGGTCTTCAATTCTGTTCCATTGATCTACATGCCTGTCACTGTACCAATACCATGCGGTTTTTAACACTATTGCTCTGTAGTACAGCTTGAGGTCCGGGATACTGATTCCCCAGAGGTTCTTTTACTCTTGAGAATAGTTTTAGCTGTCCTGGGTTATTTGTTATTCCAGATGAATTTTTGAATTGCTCTAACTCTATGAAGAGTTGAATTGGGATTTTGATGGGGATTGCATTGAATCTGTATATTGCTTTTGGCAAGATGGTCATTTTTACTATATTAATCCTGCCAATCCATGAGCATAGCAGATTTTTCCATCTTCTGAGGTCTTCTTCAATTTCTTTCTTCAGAGACTTGAAGTTCTTGTCATACAGATCTTTCACTAGTTTTGTTAGAGTCACACCAAGATACTTTATTGACAAATGGGACCTCATAAAATTACAAAGTTTTTGCAAGGCAAAAGACACTGTCAAAAAGACAAAGCGGCAGCCAACAAACTGGGAAAAGATCTTTACCAACCCTACATCCGACAGAGGGCTAATATCCAATATATAAAAAGAACACAAGAAGTTAAACTCCAGAGAGTCAAGTAACCCTATTAAAAAATGGGGTACAGAGCTAAACAAAGAGTTCTCACCTGAAGAATATCTAATGGCTGAGAAGCACCTAAAGAGATGTTCATCATCCTTAGTCATTAGTTAAATGCAAATCAAAACAACCCTGAGATTCCATCTCACACCAGTCAGAATGGCTAAGATCAAAAACATAGGAGACAGCAGTTGTGGGCAAGGATGTGGAGAAAGAGGAACACTCCTCCACTGCTGGTGGAATTGCAAGCTGGTACAACCACTCTGGAAAGCAGTCTGGCGGTTCCTCAGAAAACTGGGCATGACACTCCCGGAGGATCCGGCTATACCACTCCTGGGCATATACCCAGAGGCTTTACCTGCATGCAATAAGGACACATGCTCCACTATGTTCATAGCAGCCTTATTTATAATAGCCAGAAGCTGGAAAGAACCCAGATGTCCCTTAATGGAGGAATGGATTCAGAAGATGTGTTATATTTACACAATGGAATACTACTCTGCAATTAAAAACAATGAACTCACGAAATTCCTAGGCAAATGGTCAGAACTTGAAAATATCATCCTTAGTGAGGTAACCCAATCCCAAAAGAATACACATGGTATGCAGTCACTGATAAGGGGATATTAACCCAGAATCTCGGAATACCCTAGACACAATTCGCATATCAATAGATTTCCAAGAATATGGAAGGAGAGACCCCTGGTCCTGGAAAGACTGGATGTAGGGGAATGCCAGGACAGAGAAGCGAGAGGAGGTTGAATGGGGAAAAGAGGGAGGGAAGGGGGCTTATGGGACTTTTGGGGAGGGAGGAAATGGGAAATGGGAAATGATTTGGAATATGAATTAAAAAACTTAGAAAATAAAAAAAAATAAAAAAAGACAAAAAAAAGTTCTAGTTTGAGAACATTTCTTACTATGTAGCCCTGCCAACTTAGACCTTGCTATGTAGACCAGGCTGGCCTCAAACTTGCAAAGATCTCCCTGCCTATCTTTCCAAAGAGCTGAGATAAAAGCTGGATTCCATGACACTTGGTTCAGAATTTAAAAATTTTAATCATTAAATAAATACACTGATCCCAAATCCTAATGAATAAAGTACAGGTCCTGGAAACTAATTTTATAAAGTTAATTTATATTCCTCTAGAATGTAACAAATGCTTAAATTCCAGGTTAAAATATTGGAGATAAGATAAAGTTGTGCAACATAAATAAAACCATTCTGTGTAACTTGGAAAACATTTTGTGTGATTATGAATTATTGAATGCTTGCGAGATAGAAGACAATCAGAAGACACCTCTGATATGAGCTAAGCCTAAGGAAGGCTCTGATATAATGCTGAACTTACCCAAGGTGGAGCTGATATGTAAATGAGCCAGCCAAAATCTTTAATCCAGATAGCACAAAACTAATGCCCCATTGGAATAATATAAAAATTAGAATTTTGGAAGTGCCCCCTATGTAGGGCGAATCTCTTGTACACTGTGTGGAAGTGTCTTCTGTCAATATATAAAACCTGGTGGCCTCTTAGCAAAAGGCAGGAAATAAGAGTTGGAAGTTCTAGTAGAGAGATAGGATTCAGGGATAGAGTCAGGCCAAGAAGATTCAAAAATTGGACTCTGAGGAACTCAGACATATGAAACTAACCAGCCCTGTGATAGACATAGGATACTTTAACTGGGTTAAGTAAGTTATTGGCTAGTCAGGAAACAAGCTTAGCATAAGGCCATAAGCATTATAATAATTAATAAGCCTATCAGTCATTATTTGGGAACTGAACCTCAGTTGGAAAAGCTATGACTCCTTGGGTCAAACTGCTTTGTAGTCATGGCATCTCAAGCCTCTTCACTGATAGCCATCAGGAAGGAGACTTTGGCCAACGCATGACTGGCTCTGTTGCTGAGTTCCTCCATGCCCATCTGTCAACTTTAGCCACTAGCCAATGCATTTAAGCTCCTTCGGAGGCTTGCAGCAGTGACACCCTCCTAGCCCATCACATTTGAAGGATATCAACCTGTAGTGTTTTGTTTGTTTGTTCGTTTTGGTGTTTCTTTGTTTTGCAAACTATTCCCACTTGGTGAGATGCTTGTTTACATCAGATTACCGTAATATTTACAATAGCATTAAATTTTAAGGAATTGTTGCATGAATAAAATCATATTCAAAAGGCAAATCTCATATGGACATCCTAATTGAGGAGAATCTCTCAACACACTGGCAATTTTCACCAAAGTTTATGTGCGCTTTTGGTTTTTGTATTGACTGTTTTTGACTTTTAATTCTTCTTTGGATCACAAATGATTTTAGAGTTATTTCAGAGACAGGAATGTCAATAATAGGAAACAGGAACTGGCCAAGTTGAACAAGAAATATATATTTGATTTGTATTAATTCCTTGATTTTAGCCTATTCCATCAATAATTTTAGGGTTATCTCTATATATGGGGAAATGGTACAGTAACTTTAATCAGGGCTCTAGAGGCCAAGTAAGAGAAACCCATTTTGCTTGAAACACTTAAGAGAAACAGATTTTTTGTTCCCTGGAAGTTTGGGAACACAGAGAACCAATGCTTAGTTCTTTGGTGAGTTTTCCAAGGTAAGAAAATATGGGATGTACTGATCTGACCAAGGTACAGTTTCCTGCATAGTGAGAATGCTTTAGTATTTTCTCAGATTTGTGAAATCAAGCATACCTCACTGCTCATTGTTAGTATATATAGCATAGATATATTAGTGAATGAATGATAACTATGCCCAATACTGACAATCAGCAGAAACAAGAGGACTCAGGCAAAATGGAAATGTATGTGATCGGTTCAATAAGATACAGCAGTTGATAGATGCCCCACTGACTTGGGTGTCCGTCAAACTTTAATGTATACCTTGAGATAACTTGAAGGTTATCATCTTGACTTCATATTGAATCAACTAAAACCTAGAATGCTGGATACTCCTATGAGAGGTTTTTTTCATCAGATTATTTGAGCTAGGAAAATCTACCTTAAATGTGGGCCACACTCTCTGGTGGATTCTCAGATTAAATAAAGAATATGGAAGAAGGAAATGTTGCTTTCTGTCTTTCTGTTCTCCCTTACTGTCAAAACCATGAATCTTATTGCTTTGGCTTTTCTTTCATAGATATTAGAACAGTTTTGGGATTCCATGGTAGACTGAAGAGCAGAAGCTCCCTAGGAATCCTGCAGGCCTCCGGTGCCAGATTGGGAACACTGAGATATTCAGCCCAGTTGACTGGAGAACCACCACATTCTTGACCTCTCCAGTGTAATATGACATTATTATATTTCTAGGATAGCATCCTATAAAACAGCACAATAAATCTACTTAATAATAATAATAATAATAATAATACACCCATATGTTATTTTTTATTTTATCCATTCTATTCCATTAGAGAAAACTTTTATTAATTTAGATGTTTGCTATATGTTAGTTAAGAGTTCTTCCCCTTTAATAAATTCACTTTAAGACATATTATGCAGTTAGATGATTTACTTGTTACAAGCATTAGGTTTTATGAATATAAGAAAGTATAAGCTATTAATCATGAATGAACTTAGGTTCAGCTTACACAGATGAGTTTATCTGAAAGATGCAATTTAATAGTGTAGGAAACATTAGACAGTAGTCTTTTCTGTCAAATTCTGTAAGACTTTCATGACAAAGAATTTAAATTCTTTTATCTGGCCCACCTCGTAAGACTCTTACACAAATCATTTTATCTCTGTCAACTGGTAAAATCTTCTGAAAATATTTTAATTTCCCTACCCAGCAAAACATTTGTTTACGCTTATTGTATAGGACCCTTTATTACTTTATGGGTTCTTTCCTCCACCTGTTTGCTAGTGTCTTGAAACAAAATATCCATTCCTTTGTCCTCTGACATAGAGATATGACATTTGAAATCAAATTTCTCATTCTGCCTATTCCTTCTTCTGGGTGTCACTTGTAAATGTCCATTTTACTTCCTTACAGCAACATTTTCAAATCTTCTGGATGATTCTCATTCGCTGACTTGTTCTGCTTTCACCTGTGTCTAACTTGTTCTCTTTGCAACCTGTCTTTATAAAACTATAACCACACACACCATCTTCTCTCCCTCTGCTGTGCTAAAATAGCCTCTTTTTCTTGTCCTTCTGTGTCTTGGACATATATTACCTCTTACACATTCTGTCAAATCTTTCTCTGATTTCCTACTTTGTCTGCTCTTCAATTAGATGCCACTTTCAAATATGGCTACTTGCTATTTTTTATTACTTTTATTTTTTTTTACAGTCCAGTAGTTACCCCTATCCTGGTTTCTCATCACATTCCTCCTCCTCCCTGTCTCTAAGAAGATATCCCCACCCCCAAACCCCCTAGCCCCCAATCTCTCCCACTCCCGGTTGATGGCTCAATGTCTGAGAGATCTCAGGTGTCCTGGTTGCTTGAGATTGCTTGTCTTCCTATGAGGTCCCCTCCTCCTCATTTTCTTCCAGCTTTTCCCTAATTCAACCACAAAGGTCCCTGACTTTAGTCCATTGGTTGGGTGTAAGGGTCTGCATCTGTCTTAGTCAGCTGCTTGTTAGGCCTTTCAGAGGACAGCCATGCTAGGCTCCTGTCTGCAAGCACACCCTAGCACCAGTAATAGTGTCAGGTCTTAGAGCCTCTCCTTGAGATTGAACCCAAGTTGGGCCAGTCGGTGGACCTCCTTTTCCCCAGTCTTTTCTCCATTATTGTCTCTGCAATTCTTTTAGACAGGAACAATTCTGGGTCAGAGTTTTTGACTGTGGAATAGCAATCCATCCCTCCACTTGATGCCCTGTCTTTCTATAGGAGGTGGACTCTGAAAGTTCCCTCTCCCTATTATTGGGCATTTGCTCTAAGATCCTTCCCTTTGAGTCCTGAGCATCTCACCTCCCAGGTTTCTGGTACTTTCTAGAGGACCCTTCCCCCCACTTCCCACAGGAGAGAAGCCCCAAGGGCCAGCAGAATGAATAGAAATAGGCTGCTTCCTTTTACAAACTAATTTTACCTTCATTGTTTGTTGTCAAAGGTGGGTACTAAAGATGTGTCCGTATTCCAGTCAGAGGGATTAAAGTTTGACATTCCAGCCAGATTCCAGGGTCCTAGAAGATCTTTGGATATGATCCTTGTCAGAGCAACCAGGTTGTAGGATGAAAATATCTCTATAATAAAAACTTTATTGCATCCCAGGAACTTGTTGAATGGAGTTTCCTGTCAACTTTCCCTTTCCCTCTTTCCTGGATTTTCTCCTTGTCAATTCTTTAAAAACCAGTCAAACTGGCAAAATGATGAGATTACACTCGAGCTAAATAGAAAAAGAAACAAGACTATTTGAATATAAACCATGAGGCCTTCCCATTCTGGACTGATTGCTGTACCACACTCTTGATCAGGAATAAGTTTGGTTTTTTGTTTGTTTGTTTGTTTGTTTTGTTTGTTTTTTTCCCTCTGTGGAGACACTTCAGTTGCATTGGTGATTTCTTTCTTTGACACACTAAAATTATTTCCAACATCAGAGACCCCCTCTTCTTACAGAGATCACAGTAATAGAGAAATATCAGGTAATTCATCCTATTTTGTGGGATAGCATAGTAGAAAACGTTTGTTGTTACCAAATTAACATCATTAAAGAATCTGCCAAGTTTTCAGAAATATTACTGGAATACAGAGCAGAGGAGCTTCATGCTTTGGGTCAAATATGAAAAGTATTTACTCTTCTTGTAGAAAAGGCCTCACTCTATTAATTCACTTTAATCTATAATATGTCATTCATCTGACATTTTAATTGTTACTTTAGGCACCGCGTTATATTTGCAAGACCAGTCTCAGTCTTGTTATCTTGACTAATATTTACCAGTGTGACTAGAATACACAAATTGTTCTTCTTCCTTTCATTTGACCTCATTCACTAGATTTTTCCTCCACAGTGACATCCACATCATACTGTTATAACATATTTGCTTTCAGAAATTGGGAGGCTCTTACAAGGTAGATCCTGAGTGTGTTTGTGTGTGTGTGTGGGGGGGGTTGTTTCATAGATGGTATGGAACAAAGAAAACCTGAAGAAACTTCAGAACTTGGGAATCCTACGGCGGAGGGGCAGAAGGATTGTAGGAGTCGGAGAAGATGTAGAATACCTAGACAAAATAGCCCACTAAATTAACCAAGCAGGGTTTATATGAGCTCACAGAGACTGAAGTGGCATGCACAGGGCTTGGACGGGTCTGTACCAGCTCCTTTGCCTATATGTTACATCTGTTAGCTTAGTGTTTTTATGGGACTTCTAACTTTTAGACCACATGTGTCTTTCACTCTATTGCCTTCTCTTGAGACTTTTTTTCTCCTCTTGTGTTGCCTTTGGGTCCATCTTTGGTAAGAGGGCTTTTGCCCTGTCTTATTATGTCTTCTCTTATCCGCCTTGTTGTGATGTCTTGGAGGATTGCTCTTTTCTGAAAGGAAACTAAATAGTGGTCCTGGGGAAGAAGATTGTAGGGAGAAGTAGTAGGAAAAGAGGAAAGGATACTGTGGTGAGAATGTATTATCTGAGAGAAGAATGGATTTCCTTAAAAAGAACAAAAAGAAAAAAAAAGGAACCTTCAGAAGGAGGAAGCCTCTACAATGGGTACATGTACGGTAAGTGGAACTGGGATTAGATTTATTCATGATTCATAATGCTTATCTCACAATTGCTCCCTCCCCACCCCCACTATCTTCCTCTTCTGCAGTAGCAGATCTACTAACTGTATTCTATAAGGTCATTGTATCTCATATTCTGGTTCCTAACTTAGGTATTCACTAGATAGTCATTCCTATGACGAATCCTGAAGTTGTGTAGAAATTCAATGAATATAAAAGTCTAAAATTCCCTAAATGAATCACATATCCTGCCAAAATATCTTATAGACATGTATCCAGCAAGGGATAGTCAGTATTCACAAGTAGTCTAGCTTAAACAATAGAGAGAAAGTAATTGGTTTACTTCTGTAGCATGAGCCTAAATCTCTTGGATACTACAAGAGTAAATAATAAAAGACCAAGAGAAGAAAGCATATCTATCTTAAGAGGAATAACAATCAGAGCCATGGGGCTAAGGTGAAAAGTGGAGGGATGGGGTCCTCGAACCTTTGTCCTTTGGACATTACACCCTGACTACCTTGAGTTTCCATCTGCATAGTTTAATCTTTATAACTTGTTCCTTGTGGGGGGGGGTTAACCTTTCAAAATTTTATTTTACAAGAACAAAAGGAGTCCTAACTGGTTATTTGCCTAACTCATTTCTAGCTTATAGATCACAAAATGTAAATATGGCATGATCATACTGTTTATTCATTATCTTAGCACAGAATTAGCATTTAGTAACTTAGACTGTGTTTGAATCACTTTAGACCATTACTTACTCTAACAATATATGGATATTAAATAATAAGACTTAAATATTATACATTCATTGTCAATATTCTGAAGACATTAGGAATTTGATTATAACACTGTTTTTGTGTGAGATTGAATATGTTACTTACCTTAAAAGGGTTTGATTGTTGATAAGAAAAATAAAGCAACTGAAATGCATGAACAAATAGCATGAAGAGAATAAAAGATGTGCTGGTTCATTGATTGGAAAATATATATATTTCCCATTTTAAAATTTTTATCCTCTTGTCAAATAATCTTTGGCTATTATCTAGAAGTAAAATTAAAAGGCAACTAGATAATTACTACCTGGTGTGAAAGTGTCTTAGTAAATACTTTAGTAATTTCCACTGATGTCTGCTGCAGCACAAAGGATATGCACATCTTTTGATCCAATTCTTGTAAAAGTCCCTACTCTGACAAAATTAGATCTTGACTGGGACATTAGGATTTTTAACTTGGGTCATTACAACAGTTAACACAGTACTATTTGAAGCAGAAAGGCCTTACTTGTGAACCTTTTTTAAATAATAAAGAAATGAGGATTGGTTCATATTTTCTCTACTAATTTTCCATATTAACAACATAAGCAACATAAACATAAAGAAAGCTGATTCTTCCCACATATTTTTACAATAGTGTATTCAATCTATTAAGATCTTTACTTTCTGTATCTTAAAATGCAGCCCAAATGATTTTATATTTGTAAGATAATTCTGGAACAATAACACACAGGAAAAACCTAAATTACTACAAAAATCACTTAGCTCACAGAGATTTTTATGGCAGTTTAGCATCAGTCTTACTGGCATAAATAGTTAAAAACTTAAGTCAAAATATATTAGTTAAGGTCATATATACATCTTCCATTTTTATTAAGAAAAACTATAATTTGTTAAAATTCATGAATTCAGAGACCATTTACTTTGACCAAGAAAAAAAATGAAATTTTCCAGTCTCTTATGAATATTTTAAATATTCAGATAAGTAACAAACCAATATATTTTCAAATAATCATTAAAGTATTTATAGATTGTTAAAGGATATTGTAATTTTAAGGTACTAATGATATTATTCTGATTTTACAGTTGAAAGAAAACCATGGGGTTAGAGTTACAGATCCGCATTCTTACAGATATGGGAATTATATATTTTGTTGCATCAACATGTCTGCTCTATGTTATTCAGCACAAGGCTTTGTAAAATAAGAATCATGGGAATATAAGAAGATAAAGAAAAAAGGTACAAATAACAGCTTCATAAACTGAGAAATGTACATAAATAAATCATGTATATGTGGGCAGTTTGCTTAGCTGGCAAGAAACAAAATATGGAAAATCTGCTTGTTAAACAATAACTACAGAGTGTGCTTTTATGATGTTTTCACCACAGTAATTCATATTAGAGATAGAAGTGGTTGCATGTTAAATAAAATCATTGAGCAAAGCTCCCTGAGCCTTGCAAAGAGCTGACTTACGTTGTTTTTAGATGCCTCCCATTAGAAAGTAAATATTCCTTCAAAGTAATGCATCTCAGAAACTATAATAAAGACAAACGGTAAATAAAGTCGCAAGGCGATTTCAGACATTTTTATTAGGAGATTGTTGAAAAGAAAAAGAAAATTAAATACAATAACAGTAAACGTGGTTCTCACATTGAAACCAGGCTCAAATAACTAGGCTACCATAGAAAAATTTCCAATTCTTGCATTATGATGTAAAAACAGATTTTTGTACAGATTTTGTACAACAAAATTCGTAATAACCTTTTATCATTTTTAGAAAACTTTAAATATATAGATAAAAATAGACAATTTTCATAGGTCCTACATGAAGATGAGTATGTTCTGTTCCAAGGGCTTGCATAGAGCGCAAATATGGTTATAATATAGAACAACTAGACGTTAATATTTGTAAGATTACAAAAGCATGGGGACCGTAAAATGGGCACAATTTTAACTGCTTACACCAAAACACAAATTTCTAAACAAACGTGTTTAACTAAAAAGAGGGAAAAATTAAGTTACAAACTTACAATAACATTTTGTGAATTGCAATATTTACAACAGGTTAATAAGAGTCTCTTAACATAGAGTGGACAGCTTTTGTCTTCAATCCTAAAATTTCCTTTTATGCTGAACCAAACACTAAAGCATTCTCAGAGGTCTTTCACATACGTATTTTAAAACTATTTACCCCATTTAACAGGTGACTCTATGCCAGGAGCAGAGCAATGGCCAACTCTCTTACCTATGTAAGTCGAAGTCTTAAAAAAAAAAAACAGTCCGTTAAAAAAATGTAAAATGTACGACTTCAAACCTTTCCACAAATCCATCCAATTTTAACAATTGTAATCCTTTAAAGACTGTAAGTAGGGGAAAACAAACAAAAAATACATGTAAGGAGGAAGAGAATCTCTTTTGCTCAAAACAACAAAATATGACCATGGAAGAATTATGCTCAGCAAACCGTTTCTACAAAGCAGTTACTAACAATATTTTAAATTAAAATATTACTCCCCTTTAATGCAAGCTAAAAGAACTGTACATATAACCTTTTGTTGTATTAAAAAAAATGAACTTAACCAGTTAATAGCAAGTTACAGCCAAGAATTAGTTGTGTTTCAGAACTGCAAGGAAGACCTAAAAATTACAGGAGCTCCGTGTATCCATAATCGGAACCTTTGTTTCTTAACCAAATAAGAATTACCCAATCTAAACTGTCTTTAAACACTGATGCTAGCTGCTTTAGATTTATTACTTTGTTTTTTATGGTAATAGAAATATTATAGCCTCAAAATTTTAATATGACAGAAAATCATAAAGTGTAGAGCGACTGCACAGATTCATGTAAGTCTTTAGAAGGGATACTCCCAATGTGTAAAAAAAAGGTAACTTCAGATGTGACAAGCACTGTTTGCAGCTTTACTTCCAGTTATATGCACAAATATGAAAACACATACTGTAACTTTCGAAAAGACCGTGAAAGTAACACGTAACCAACCCCCGTTCCCTCTGAATGGGGTGGGAAGAACAGTACAGTTTAACTTCATCACTCGGGGCTACATGGTATTGGACCAATACACCAAGGGCTTGTTAAGTTTTGTTTTTCAGCAACATTAACATAATATGACATTAACATATAAAAATATCTCTGGTGTTTTGATTTACTGGTCAGCCACAATTCATCCTCTGTAGTGGAGTTTGGGGTACTCACTAGGGATCAATATACAAATAAAAATGGCTGACACAGAGTTCTGATGTCACCAGATGCATGAGATCTCATTCATTAATACTGTGACTCCAGACAAATATTTACATGCCTGCATGCGTTAAAACCAGAAAGACATCTTTCTGACCAACAGGGTGACAAAACATATTTTCTAAAATTTTCATTTCCTAAACGCTAGTATACTACTGCATACATAATACCTTCCTGTGAGTTTTATGTTTATATACTGTACATGTGACCAACAGTTTGAGTAAGAAGCAACATTATTATTTTTAATTCTATATACCGCTACCAGTTTGGAATGAAAACATGTTATATTTATATATATATATTTTTATATATTTTATCTTTAAGAAAAAGAGACCATCAGTGAAACCGTTTGGCTTATATTCAATGCTTCTTTTTCAGCTATGCAAAATGTAATTTCATTGAGTTGTTAACATCCGTTTGTTGGTCTTTCAGAAAGTATATATGAAAAAGGTCTTCAGGACAAAACCTGCAATTATAGAGTTTAAAATTGTATGTAACAGAATACTCTCACTTCTCTCATCCCCCCCACCCAAGAATCCTCTATGCCCCTTAATTGTTCATCCCATATATTCTTGCTGGTTTCTGTGGGACACAATTCTGTAAGTCTGGGTGAACACTTCTACAAAGTCTGTTGATGTGCTCAGTCACAGAACGGTCAGAAGAGGAAAAAAATGGTTCATTCCATTAAGATGAAAAAGAAAACAAACCAAAGTTAGGTCTTCCTCAGACCCATCTTTAACTCTGTACACAAGTGTCCAGCAGCACAGGTGATTTATTAACTGTAAGAAGGTTGATATGTGTTCATTTATAAACATTCTCAGTCTCTGGTATGAACCACAGGTGAAAAAAATCAATGGAGGAAACTTTTCTGCTCTTGTGGAATATTTAAATGATAAAGAGTGTTAACACCCAAAATTGAAAAAGTTATTTTATACAGAGTTTGTTTTGTTCCTGAACTTTTCGGCGATGAATGTCTGCCTCCAGAGTTCTGTAGTAGATGATGGGTTTCTTTGACAGGGAATATTCAGTACATTACAGTTGTTTTCAAGTACAGTCTTCCATCTAAAACAAATGATAAAAATAATTAATGGCACAGTATTTGAGGGGCAAATATGGATGTAGGAAACATGAAATTTGGTACGAAATTCTGCTTTTGTTTATTTTACTTTTCACTTGCTTAGGATGTAACAGTTTTTCTATGTTCTCAAAATTAATTTCATAATTATATGAGTTTACAGGAACAAGAAGGATACAGAATTTTTAGTTCTCATAAATATATATTTGCTACAATGATATCAGTTCCAGACCACTCAGAAAATAGATAAGAGTATGTGTGTGTGTGCATTACTGATATGCAAAGCTAGTGACTTTCTGTTGAATGACAATTACTTCCACCAAGCTTGCAGAACCAGATTTTCTGAAAATGCACTCAGGTGTATCTCCATCATGAAGGCAGGAGACTCTGCTCACTCTTTAGCACTGTTGTTAAATATGCTGTGTGATGTAACTATTGTGGACATGTGTTACTATTCTCATGAAAGCCACCAATGTTATTTTAGCCATCAATAGAGGGTATTTTCTCTAGTGAGATGAACTGAATAAATACAAGTTAAGAAATAAATATATTACTGGAGATTAAAATATAATTCTGTGGGAAATTAAAAATAGTGAAATCATGGATGTATTGTATAAACAATTTGAATGAAACAGAAATATAAATGAGAAATTAATTATCCATTGCAAAACATAAACAAAACATAAGTACATTTTCAGCCTATATTAAACTTTAACCTGTCCCTTCTGTGGGACACATGTCAGATGTATGTATGGTAGAATTTCAAAGTTTCACTTCTACAAGAAAGGGTAGAATGATCAAAAAAAAATCTTTGCAAAAGTTGAAAAATAAGCAAATACTTGCAAAGTGTCTGGTAGTTTCCAAACTTAATCTAGAAGAAAATAGAAACAACCTAGAATAAAATGTTAGGAAAGTATTTATGCATCTCACCTAGGTGTGCTGTTACACAATCCATATCATATATAGATAATAATTAGTACAAAACTTCTTTCAATGGTAAAGCATTTTTAAGTTCATAGTAATAATGATTTGGCCAAATTCCACATTACTGTTATGGTTTACATTAGCATAATTTGCAGAAATCAAATATTACTTCCACAGTGGTGTGCAACATGATGAGCCTGCTCTGTCCTTTCTACAGTACCTCACGCTCCTTTTGTTAAGACTAACTCAGCCTATTTTTTATAAGCGTGGAAAGTTAATATTCTCTCCATTCAATTTCCCCTTCTTCTTCCCATTCAAATTTTGTAAATTTAAAGTTGTATGACTTTCATTTGCCAGTCCATGCACCCCCTAAACTGCTCTGAACCTCTAAACTGGTAATTCCAACGGAAACAAAAGTATTCATATATCTTTTCCTGCCAATATTAGACACAGAATGATTATCACCATGCTTGTCTTAAACATTTTGATGGAGCACATGTTAAGCTTCTTAAAATATATATTTATTACATTAATGTATGTATGCATGCATGTGGTTGTGTGTGTGTGTATTCTACCATTCATGTCTGTGTATGGCGGGGCCATCAGTGGACAACTTGCAGGAGCCAGTCTTCTCCTTCCATCATGTGCATTAAGGGAAATGAATTCAGATCATCAAGTAAGCACCCTTATACACTGAGTCATCTCACCAGCCCAAATGTTCAACCTTTGAAGAAGCAATTAATATGTGTTAACAATAATCAGGATGTTACAAAGCTTACATTTAAACATTTAATTAAAATTACTGCTGAATATTAAAACACAACTCCAATGTTAACTGGGATCTTTTTTGCCTTTGCATGTGTGGCACATGCGAGTACCCTATATTTACGGCCGCATCACAGAAGCCAGAAGAGAGCATCAGATCTCTTGGATTTGGAGTTATAGAAGGCTATGAGCTGTCTGACTGAGGAGGTAGCAGAACGGGAAATACCTTAATCACTATGTAAACTCTCTAGTCCTAGGGTTGGCTTTATATACCATGCTTCATTCATAACCTCCAGCTAGATAACCTCCTGCAAGTATCCTACCACCATTATCTATGTTGTGTTTATGCATTTCTGTGTACTGTAGCCACAGGAAAAAAACATCTATTCATGATGCCAAGTAAATTCTACCCAAAATATTGCAAGATATATAATTCAGAAGAATAAAAACTTTAATCTCAAAGAAATCAGTAATAGTTACTATTATCAGTAGAGCTAACATTTTCCCAAGCACATACTGTGCTAAAGACACATTAGAAGTTGTCAAGTCTTAAGTGTGGAGACAAATTGAACAGTAGAGTAGCAGAGAGGGTTGGGATGTGTAGAGTTACCACTAAGGATATTTGAAAAGGCCATGTGGAAATTTACTATTTCATAAACTTCACACACATGCACACACATGCACACATTAAAATAGAAGATATTGATTTTTCATTTTCCTACATTGGAGACAAAGTTCCTCTCTGAAGTCAGAAGTTGACAAATTATAATCCCAGTGCCAATACCAGATGTATAAACTTCCCCAATTTACTGGTTAAGGTTTTCCTGAAGATCCTCTAAACAATGCGAGCTATTGCCATTGTTATTGGCTGCCTACCATATATTCTCATGGTGAGACCCTAAGTCTACAGACACTTCACATTTTACTGACAGGAGACAGAAAAACTAAGTTGGTACTGATCAGGATCATTCCTTTATAATTCTGGGAAGTACTGCAGGAAGCTGGAAGAATGGAAGTCATCATGACCAGCGTGATAAAATACTCCCATGGATATATTTCCATGGCACAAAGGTATGGGAGTTTCCAACTGATTTCTGCTTGGATTTAAGGCCAGGATCACAGGAGGAAGGGTATACCTGATAATGTAAAGCTAGTCAATAACTCATGGCTTGTAGGTGCCCAGAATGGGCTTACTTCAGTTACCTCTATTTTTCTAAATGGGCATAGAATCAAATTGTCCTCCTAACTCAAATCTCCAAACCCATAGAATAGTGCTGCTCTTGAATTTGATCAAAATTACTGGTTATAATAGACAGCATTTAATACCAAAACTTACAACTGGTGAAACTTGAGAGAATATCTGTGAAGCTTAGGCAAAAATGTGACATTTACATTACCCTCTTCCCACTCCCACAAGATTCATGGACCATTCTGGAAGATTAAGCAGGTGAGACTGGAGGATTGGTGTCTTCTGGATATGATAGCACCACAATCATCTCATGGACTCATAGCAGCTGTGGTTGGTTGCTCAAGACCCATATTAGATTGAGTCAGCATGAAGTGAGAGAGTACAAGAAGCCCTTCATCCCACTAGAAGCTACTGACAGTTGATGGCTTCTGAGGAAAGAAGATTCAGTTTCGTTAAAAGTCACCTGGTAGGTGGACTATGTTCTGGTGGATAACCCCACACCCATGAGAATATATACAGGCAACCCAAATAGAACTCAGGTTATTAAAATGTTTAGAAGAAGAGATGGGTTTTAGAGCAATTTGGGGACCTGGATTTAGGATGACATGAATATGATAAAAATACCTTGAGTGGGCAAAATAAAATTCTAAAAGAATTGATAAAAATATAGTTGTCTACACTTCTCTGTAACTAAAAATACAGATTTTTTTTGTTGTCCTACCCAAATAAAGATCAGAATTCATGAGGAGTCTTAGTGTTTCACGTGTTATCACAGAACAACAAATCGAAATAGTAATAGGATACAGACTCTGTGTCCACTTCTTTATGCATCCTTTCCTTAACTAAAGCTTGGAAGAAATTCAGAATCTCTGACTTGCATTCTCTGCTCATGGCTTATCCATTTTGCTCTGTTCCAGGGTCTAGGCCTTCCCCTTTAGTTTGAGTAGCTTGTAATCAAAACTGGAGTTCTTATATTCAAGTTTCAATAAAGACAGCCCCGTTTTCCTGTGACACAATGATTATTTGCTTTTGTATGGGAGGTTGATATGACAGGAAAATCACCAGGCTAAACTTTGTGCATGGGAGTACTTAATTAAAAAGTCTGTTCTAATTAAAAGCATTTGGGAGTAGGGGTTGAGTGAAACGATTTAAATTACAAATTCCTAATAGTTTCAAAGTTCATTGTGATTTGATAGTTGCAGCCATAATTTGGTATACAAGAAAATATCTAGATCACTGAATAGTTCATCACAGGTGTGTAGTTTTGTATGCTGCTTATTATTATGCAGATTTAAATCTACACATAACAAAATGAAGAAATATTTTAAATATCTTCATAAAAAATGATCTTGATTAAGGTCTTGCTTTATTTTTTTCTTCTGAAAATTGAACTCAGGGCCTTGAAATGGCAGGCAAATGTTCTAACAATCTAACACTGTATCTAGTGTGACCTCAAAGTTTAATAGTAATGATAAAATCATAAAATCAGACAATATTAAACTTACGGATTGTAGTGGTTGGAATATGCTTGCTGCAGGAACTGGCACAATTAGGTATGTCCTTGTTGGAGTGGGTATGTCCTTATTGAAGGAAGTATGTCATTGTGGAGGTAGGACTGAGACCCTCCTCCTAGCTGCCTAGAAGCCAGTTTTCTCCTGTTTATTTATCTTGTAGGTAGGGTCTCCTCTAGCCCAGTTGGTCTCAAACTTAGTTTTAGTTGAGGAGAGCCACGAATTTCTGCTGCACCTTCTGACTTTCTTAGTAATAACATTACAGGCATGGGTCACCATGCCCCTGCCTGTTTACAGGGTATTAAAGTTCAAACTCAGGACTTTGTCCAGGACCTTATCAAGGTCCTTTCTCAGGGGAACGTGGCCACCACTTTGTTCAAGGGGTTCAAGGTCTGCAAACTGGCTCAAGTCTGGAAATTGATAGACTGGCTGAGATTGTCTTTTGCCTCGATCCAATGCAACCTTTCTATTTATTTCATACCTGGAAGCACCATGACAGATTAGCCATACCAAAGGTCCATATGAATCATGTCAGTATAAAATTCACCTCATCTATGCTCACCACAATGGGATAAGTCGTTATGAATATTGTTTTGTCTACTCTGCCTATTATAATAACTATGATCACCTTGCCTCTGGTGATTCAATGTTGGCCTTGGCTCCTGCTACCTTGGGACCCAATCAAACCCCATTACATTTAATTTATCTAGTTAAGCAGCAGCCTCTCCAACCCTAACGTCTGGCACATGGAAAAGAGCGACAATAAAGCTCTTCAAATATGCCAGTGCCCCTTTAACCATTTTGCATCTTACAGGACTGAGAACATGTCTTCTGTGCCTTCCCATTGTGGGGGATTAGATTTTACACATGTGCCTACTCTAGCATTGCAAATCCCTGAGCCTTAAAATCCCCTCATCAACACTAAGCCAAGGAATATCAGGTATCTTCTACTCCTTTTCATTAGACCATCTTTGATAAATGCTTCAGTCAACCATTCAAACCAACTCATGACACTTTTTTTTTGACTGTGCAAGCTTACATATTAAATCTAAAATCTCCAATCAGAGGTAAATTAAGCCTGATCTAGTTTTGTGTTCCTTCTACCATGGTGTGGGTCCCAGACACTGAAACAAGAAGCTATAACATTAAAGTTGCCTTGAAGACCCCAAGATGTTAGAGATTTTGGAGTCAATGGATACCTTTCGAGAAAGCTAACAGGGAATGGAATCAGCCCAGGAGAAAGAAATTTGTTGTAGTCCACAAAGATGAAAGAAAGGAGTTGAAGATATGAAGAACATTTTGACATCAGACATAGAGATGCAGAGTTTGGAGTTTGCCCACTGTCTTTTGTTCTTGCTTTAGTCCAGTATTTCCTCACTATGACATTGTATAATGGTAATGTATATTCTGTGATGTTGGAGGTATATGATCTGCTTTTTGATTTTGATTTTACAGGAGATTACAATTAAATGATTTGATGAATATCAGATAGACTTTAAACATTGTTGAAACTTATAGATAACTGGATTTTTGAAGTTGGACTAAATGTAGTTTGTATTATGCAATAGCTAGGTGTGCTCCCCATAGACTCATGAGTTTGAACAAGACAATCAGAGTCATAGAGTGGAATGTCATGGTTTGAATATGCTTGGCTCAGGGCATGGCATTATTTGCATGTGTGGCCTTGTTGGATTAGGTGTGTCACTGTGGGCATCGGCTTTTTATAAATAATAAAAATGATTTTATTTATATGACAACTTAAGTAAAATGATTATTCCATAAAAGCTAACTGGTATGTGTAATTATTATGTTAAAGTCCACTGTTAGAAAATATGGAGGATATACACACAATGATCTGATAAAATTGAAGAAATATATAGAAAACTGTTAAAATAAGAGAATTTTATGAAAAATAATAATGATAAATTGGTAAGCATAGAAAATATATCTATACTAATTAACCAGGCACATAGAATAATTTTCTGATAAAATTGAAGATTTTCAAAGAAAATCATTCTGATAAAATAAAAGAAATATATAAAGAAAAATTTGAAAATTGAAGATTTCTTCGTAAATAATACAAAAAAAATGGTAGACATAGAAAACATTTCTAAACTAATTGAAGAGATAAGTAGAAATATTTTCTGATAAAATTGAAGATTTACATGGAAAATATTTGTGATAAAATTGAATAAATACATAGAAAAAAGTGTTGAAATTAAAATATTCAATGGAAATTACTACAGATAAAAAGGGAGACATGAAAAACATTTCAAAACTAATTGACAAAGCATGTTGAAAAGTTTTCTGATCAAATTGACGAATTTCATGAAAAGTATTTCTGATAAAATTAAAGAAATATAGTGAAAAAAGGTGTTACAATTGGGCATGGGCTTTAAGAACCTAAACCTCGATGTTGGGAAGTCAATCTTCTCTGAGTAGCCTTAAGATGAAGATGTAGAACTCTCAGCAACTCCAATACTATGCCTGCCTAGATGCTGCCATGTCCCTGTCTTGATGATAATGGATTGAACCTCTGAGACTGTAAACCAGTCCAACTGTCCTTATAAGAAGTTGCCTTGGTCATGGTGTCTCCTCACAACAATGAAACCCTAATGAAGACATGGATTTATAATATTATTTTTTATGAATAAGATGTGAGCAAAAGGGATCTGTTCCAAATTTCTACCTTTGTTTTGTGCTTGAAAAATAAGTTTAGTTTTGGGCCTAGGTTTTGGTATGTATTATTATTTGAAGCTATTTTATAATGTCGAATAAAAACTACCTTTTCTATTCCACATGTAAAAACCTCACTATTCAATAAAAACATGTTTTATAAATCTAGTGAGGTATCATTCTATTGATCACATAGTTTAACATAATTTCATAACAGAATACACCATGTAAGTGACAATAATATCAGATTGTTTTATTAAGTCTTAAGAGAATGTCATTTGCCTTTGGATGAATATCAGTACAAGCAGAGAATTTTGAAAAAATATCACAAAACAAAGGAGAGGATGTTTTAGATTTAAATAGAGATTTTCAACAAACATCTACAAGGCTATCTTACCTACCTACCTTCTGCATAAAGGCCTTAGAAACTGTACATCTTATGAGGAAGTAGCTTTATTAAAAATGGTACCTATGTACTCAAAACCCATATGAGACACACGTAATCTGACAAAGATTGCAACTTTCACAAAACAGTTGCATGCACACATGCTTTACTACCCTGAAGTGGAAGAAAATATTAACATAGAAGAAAGCAAACATAGAAAATCATATATCTAGAAAGCTTAATATTTGCCCAAAGAATATGAGATTAATATAAGATATGTTATCCTGAACCTTGTCTCAACATAATGTCTTAATCATGTAAAGCAAAGGAAATCAAAACAAGTGATGAAAGCAAATGTTAATGATTCATGTGATAGTTGATAAGACAACGAAAGGAAGTCAAAATAAAAGCAAACAAACAGGAACAGATGGGAAGGATCTTTGTCAAGTCATAACCTCTCTTCTAAAACCCCCAGAGGAAGAGGCTAATTAAAGAAAATATTGTTTCTTGCTTTTTTATAATTTTATATTTAGAGTAAGAACATTCTGCTACTGCTAAAGCAAAGAAACAGAGACACAAAGTCTACATTGAACATGAGAAATATTTTAAGAGAGACCGATGTTCAGCACAAGCCAGTTTATAGGAGGATCCTGAGTAAACATAATTTCTTCTCATGAAATGCAGATAGCAACAGTGCAAGTGATTTCCAGATGTTTGAATACTAATATATCTGAGGTTATGTCCCAATATAATTAAAAAGTAAAAACTGAATAATGTTGTAACCAATTTTTAAAACTTTAATTAAAGCTCATATCTGAGGAATCAGAAGCCCATAGAGCTGGATCATATTTGAGCAGAATGTATCATAAGTCTTGTTTGTGTGCTTTTCACAAGACCAAGTGGTACTACTCTAACAAACAGGTATAGTTTAAAGCCCAAAGATAGAATATTAGGTTTGTGTAATTTCAATAAACCAGTAGAAGAAGTAAGTAACATATTATCTGGAAGACTAATATGGTACACAGTGTACATCTATTTGAAATAAAAATAATTTAATTACTAAGCCAACATGCAAATAATGTATTTTTATTATTTTTTATTTAGGAAGTTTTGGGCATCAAAGCCAAGATCTTGGACAATTTATCTACTGTTCATTTTTTCACATGAAAATGCACTTCTAACACACTTTACCACAGAGTTAGCATCAGACTTTCACATGTAGCTCTTGATGGTGGTAGCTCTTAAGAATGAAATTATCATTGAGGAAAGAGTTCAAATACTTTTTAGGAAGAAAATGCATGAAAGGGGACACAGACTAGTTTACAGAAGGCCATTAAAAGCTATAGTTCATAGGTCGATGAGAAGAATACCTTTAGACACACAGTGGAGAAGAAACTCTCATTTTTATAAAGAGACTCTAGATAAGCATACATAGCAAACAGATAGCCAAACATTGACAGTTTGGTTCTCTGAAGTGGGTGGAACTAGATCTAGGGATCCTCATGGGATCTGGTATTGACATCATTTCTATATGGAAAACTAAACAGATATATCAGGAACAAAACCTGAACTGAAGAATTTGTAAAGAAGGTATTTTAATGGAGATGGTTAGACACAGAGAATCTGAAATTATTTTCTCAGCTTCATCTAGGCAACATAGCTTCCCAAAATGATCAGGTCAAGTCCTGGTATAACAGTTCCATATACACTTGACCTTGTCTTAGAGAGGAAGCTGACAATTATCAGGCAAGTTGACACTCTCTTTGGGCTAATAGGAATTTATTTCAAAAGGAAAGATAATTCTAGTTTACGAAATATTAACATTATTTTACAAAATAGAGAATAATCTTTCTCTGCAGTTCTCTGTGATTATAGTTGTCATAAAGCCATATTACCATGATGATGATGATGTTGATGATGATGATGACGATGATGATGATGATTGTGGTGGTGATAGTGATGATGATTTTTTTCACAATCTGTTTGTATGTCCAGGAGTAAATATGCCATTCTACATTTAATATTTTACTATTTAAAGGAAGTTCTATGAGAGGTGTCTTAGCATCAATGATTAGAATGTGCTCACATATACCATGTTTCAAGTCTATTAGAACTTAAATAATTTTATATTCACTATCAAAGGATTTGAACAATTTTTACTATCAAGCACCTTCACTGCATATTAACTATTTCAATGTTTAAAATTACTGAAAGTCTGATTGGAAACTCATTCGAGAAGATGAAATTTATTAAGATCTTGTATATTTATATCATATCAGGCATTATCTACAACCTAATGGTTTTGGTTTTTTTTTTTTTTTTTTTGGTTTTTCGAGACAGAGTTTTCTCTGTGTAGCCCTGGCTGTCCTGGAACTCACTCCATAGATCAGGCTGGCCTCGAACTCAGAAATCTGCCTGCCTCTGCCTCCCAAATGCTGGGATTAAAGGCGTGCGCCACCACCGCCCGACTAACATGTTTTCGATATATATGGAAACCAACCTTGTAGCACAAAATAAAAGACCAACGTTATATGCTAGTAAAGGTAACACCCTGAAAGAACACAATTTCACATGGGCCACGTACTGGCTAAGAGATAAAAATTTGAATCTAATGATGAAGCATCAAATTCAAAATAAGTAACATTCTGGTAAAAAAAGAGGCCACATTACTCACAGTTACTCATTTTCATATTTTAAAACTAAGAGGCTGTTCGAGATTAAAAAGACAGAAGAGAAATAACAACCTATATCAAAGAACTGATCCTACTTTAGATGCCTCAACGTAAAAATGAAGTGCCATAAAGAACATTGTTTAGTCAGATGACAAGAGGATAGTGACAGAGAAAATAAAAAGTATTGTGTCAATGTAATGTTCACAACCTGATCGATAGACTGCACGTGAATGTGAACCTCCTACTGTAAGAAATGCTCCCTGAGACGAAACTACCAACCAAAGCGTACACATGGAGAGACCCATGGCTCCAGATGCATATGTAGCAGAGGATGACTGTGTTGGACATCAAAAGGAGGGGAGGCCCTTGGTCCTATGAAGGCTCAACACCCCAGTATAGGTGAATGCCAGGGCAGGGAGGTTGGAGTGGGTGGGTTGGTGAGCAGAGGGAGGAGGGATGGGCTACAGGGTTTTCATGGCCGGGGGGTACCAGGAAAGAGGATAACATATCTAATTTAAAAAAAAAAATGACAATATCGCAAAACAAAAAAAAAGAAAGAAAAGAAAAAAGAAAGAAAGAAAGAAAGAAAGAAAGAAAGAAAGAAGAAAGGAAGGAAGGAAGGGAGGGAGGAAGGGAGGAAGGAAGGAAGGAAAGGAAGGAAGGAAGGAAGGAAGGAAGGAAGGAAGAAAGAAAGAAAGAAAGAAAGAAAGAAAGAAAGAAAGAAAGAAAGAAAGAAAGAAAGAAAGAAAGAAAGAAAGAAATGCTCCCTGAAACCAGGATGGACAAGTTTTCAAGCAAAGCACTATAGACTTGTCTTACTCTCAAATGGCTTAATGTTATCAGATTGAGAAAAATAATAAAACACACACATTCAAAATATTAAGCATGCATAAACCTTGGCAGCTTACACATGGCCGTGTTTATAAAGCCTTATCCCCTTCCTTTGCAAGTTTAGATTTCTAATACAAGTTTTCTGTTTTAATTTTAACTGATACGGAGAACATTGTTACGAAGCCAGGCAATGTTTCATATATACACCCCACCCTGCTATTATTATTGAATAATATTTTAAGTAGGTTAAACACATATATCGTGTGAAATTTTACTATTTATTTATGTTCAAAATCAAATGTCAGTACTATATTGCTTCCACATAAAATTACAGTATATAATCTGATACATACAGTACCAAATATCAATTAGTAACTAGATGAAGATGTGATTTTTGTACAACCATATACACTGTTTCACTGATTATATGGACAGTATCTCCATGTTCAATATTTTATCTGCTTAGTTATAACATTTTTAAGAATTCTCATTCAAGTATTACATAGAAAAACCAATGGTTAGTGATTGTGTTAATAGAATTCTTTAAAGAAAGCTACTTGAGGAGTTAGGGTGGAAACATATGATAGACTCGGCTCTAGTGTTTCATTACTTTACACTGGTAAACTTATAACTGTGAAGCTGATGAAGTCTGCTTAGCTCTAGGGCTGGTTCCATACTTACAACTACATATGCTATTGTGTATCTGTTGTTAAAAATCTCTGATTCACTATGTTTGAAACCAATATTTTAATAGTTTTAAACATTTATTACAAATAGACAAAAAAAACCAGAGCTATTTAAAGTTTTGCTCTTCTATAAATAAAGAAAAGGCACAGAGCTGATAGGTCAGATCTGATAGTTTGTGTGTTCATGAACATTCTAATTAAGCATTCATTAGTCAGAAACTAGAACCCATCAGGATGGTTAATGTACCAGCAAGTCAGAATGCAGTATTATTCACATAGGCTACCTTCTCTTGATTGGAGGTGAGACCTCCCACCTCTAGCAAAGCAAAACACAATGAAATCTCTTATTACTGTCTTCCTTTTGTTCCTTTTCCAGAGAAAGAAGACATGAGGATGGGAGAGAATTATCATTTGGGGGCCCATCTGAAGCAGAGTGACGAGTGGACAATGCTTAGTTAAAGCAAGGCATGCAAGAAATTTGGTTCCTTGTTTTCTAAAATAAGATAGCTCAGAGCAGGAAAGCAGGGACTTTTCAAATCAAGTCTTTTTATCCTTTCAGAACTATGAAAGACAGGCAAATTCCTGTGAATACATTGTGTTTTCAGAATACATTCATGTGTTATTTCTGGGTGGGGGCATAGCCAAAGGCAGTAATTAGAAGGGCAGCTCCTGTCAGAGCCTTGTGATTTTCTCGTGCTTGTAAGAAAGAAACAAATCATCATTTTAAATGTTTAGCATTTTCTATTTTCTATACATGTCTAATTTGGTAATTTTCATAAAGGTTATATTTGTTTAAGGAGGTAATTGTGAGTGAATGCAGTTCCAAACCTCCAAAGGTTTCTTAACCTATTTACATAGAGGTCAACTGAAAGGGTGGTTTAGGGCTAAGCTTGAAGAGTGACAAGCAACCTTTAGCGGAAGATTTCTTTAATACATAGAATTTGACAGAAATGACATTACTGTGAGAACCAGCTTTTCTTCACATATTGCCTAATGTAACCATCAAGCATCGTTTAGACAGTATATGGGTGAGAACAATCACATCCTATCAGTTCACTGTTAAATAAGGTGATCCTTTCTGGACTCTACTTTAGAATTTATGAAGAGGGTTCAGTTCAGAGATGTGAAGTTATAATAGTATATGAGTGAACAGGCAAGAAACCTGTTGCTATAAACTATATAAAGGAAAAAAGAATCAATAGAGTATGTGAACTGAATGCAAAGTACAGAAAGTAAAGTTCATGATGTAAAATTTACGAGTCAAGGATGAGATTAATATCAGTAACTGACAGAGACATCTGGTACACTGTTAGATATGTTTCTGAGTTCATTAAATGTTCAGTTCTATTCCCATCAGGTAATTTTATATTTTATTTTCAGTATAGCCTTGTTATTGGCATCCTTCACAGTAGAGAGCAATGCCCCAGTCTCCTACTTCAGACTGTTGTGTGATCGTCTCCTAAAGAGTAGTCCTGCTTAATCACTTATTTGTATTGACGAGAATACAGAATAAGTGATTGAAGGTCACTTTCTAGATCCAGTCTGTAAAGACTATGAAGTTCATATGGCTGATACACATTGTGCCTCTAGGTATTTCCACTTCTGCAAAACTGATGTAGCTAGGTTGTCATTTAGTAAACTTTCCTGTAGATTAATCTCACGTGGAACTGGATCGATAAAACATCTAGCTAATGGTTAGCAAAGAACAGAGCCACGCTTCTAGAACTCTGTGGCTGTGAAGCACACCTATAGTACCTTCTCAGTTTTGCAGTGGAGCCTTGGCCTAGGCTGCAGAAGATGGAACATATTCTACCACTTCCCTGTAGTCTCAGAAAAAAACTGAAAAGTAGATAAGTACTTCCCACTTGTTGCACATAGAAACCACTAGCACACTGAGTCTTTAAGCTACAAAGCTTTGGGAAAGTTTGTTGCACGTTAGTTGCCCTCTCTTACAGGAAAAAAAAGAAACTGATGGCCAGTGTAATAGAAAAAGTAATCTTTTCCCATGAGTTATAGTGTTGACAGTATACCTCAGTTTTCTTTGCTCAAGAACACAGAAGAGAATGAAAGCTCAATACCAAAGCAAGAGAAGTAACCAACCCAAACTCCATGTCATAATTTTTGTGAGAGTCTTGTGGGATGAAATTGCATGCCTCACAAAAGACTATTTCCTTGGTTACCACAGACAAAACTAAATTAAAAATTTCAAGGGTTGATAGTATCAAATTATTCTAAATCGAAAAATGTTTATATTTACACTTTCTTAAGATTTGTATTTATCATATGCACATACATGCACACACTCATACAGACATGTATAAACATGCCACTTGTTTATTGAGTAAAATTAACTTTACTTGTATGGCCTTAGTATGATTTGATATCTTTAGAGTAAAAATAGGTTTTATGTAAAGACTAATAGTATTATCTCCTGATGGTGGTATTTCACTATTTCTTGGAAATAAAAGCAAAATCAAAATACAGAAAACAACAACAACAACAAAAAGAACCCAATACCCCCACAAAACCCAACAGTTTAATTACCAGACTGAAGCTTTCTCAAGACAGTAGCAAGTATATCAGAACACTTTACACTGTAACAGATTATCTACCTGTCCCAAGATGTTGCATGGCATTCTTTTGTAACGTTTATTTTTATATTTTCCTGAGTACAATTGGGTCCTGAGAAAAATAAGTAAGTCCCCATGGAAGGAAAATATTTTTGTTATCAAGTGGTTTATAGCCATGAGTGAATCTAAATTCACAATGCTTGTTTAAAATCTAACCTTACCTGAAGTGACAACGCTGACATCAATTATGTGTATGCAAACTGCAAGTGCTAGGTAATAATGAACAGTCAAGAAAAAAAGCAGAAAATATGTCCATTAAAACTTTTAAAGAACACTAGATTAAGAAACAGTGCTAACTATTAACTGTCTCTCAAAGGCTGAATTCGGGGCAGATAGCTAGGATTGAGTCTGGTGAAATCTGGTGTCTTGCAATTTTAAAATGTTTATCATAGTGTGTTTCATCTAATGGAATAGACTACATGTTTTACAAATAAATCATGAAAATATAAACAAACTGGCTATAAATAATAACAAATGTAAGACACTAAATGCTTCCTAGAGTGGAGACGAACAAAAAAAAATGTACAAATGTGCTATCACAGAAATATGCATTGCTAATGGAAAATTCAGCATTTTATAAATTGTGTCTGTCTCTAGGAATGAAGAAATTCAGGAAACATTGGAGTACTTTAGACTTTTAATCTAAGTAAGCTCTAGTTTGTTTTCAGCACTTATTAAATACCACTAGACTGCCAAATATTTTTATAGTCTTAAGCAATAGAGATGTTCACAATGAAACATTCAAAGCTTCTGATAATAAATGTGCATATATTTAGTAAGAATATAAATGCTGATATATGTTTACTTCATGCCTGCTCTGAAATTCTGCTCTGGGTCACAGTGGCATAGGCTCCCATTTTCATTAAAATTTACAACTTGTGGTTGTGGTTACTGTTGGTATTGCCTCATTTTCCCATCACTACTAATTGCAATGTGCATGAAATTAACTCATGTCACTGAGCTAATCGTTACATCTTGAATGAAGGTGGGAGAAGAGGAGGCCTTTGAACAGAAGGAAGCCATTAACATTATGCCAAAACTACTTTAAAATTAATTTTTACTTTCCTGTGATAGATACTCTATCACAATCTTTCAGAGATCATTACAATTGCACACAAACTTTTACCAGGATATTTAATAAAAATGAACATTTTTATGTCAAAAATCTTCAATAACAACCTCTATTTTAATGAGACCGATCTATTTCTCCATTTCAGTAAAATATTTGTATAGTTAATAAAATATTAAGATGTAACTCTTTGATAAATCTTGCCCGATTTTCAATCTTTTCCCAGAATATATTATTGTTTTGCAAAAGTTTCATGATTGTATCACGCACTGTTTACTGTTTAAAGGTCTAGTTTTTACTATTATTTTTTTAGTAGTTCAGTGCTCATTTGAAAACTTACAACGTGGCATAGCCCTAAACTGACATTTTTTTGAGTCCATTACTCATTGTTTTGTGTACTAAGAAGTCTAAACACAGCATAACACTGCTTCTTTTGGTAAAATGTACAATTTGTTTTGATTTTTCAGAACAATGTTATGGGAATGTTATTTCTCTTACCAAGTTTAAAGAATGAGTATAATTTTTACTTTCCTTTCATCAAAATAAAAATGCACCACTCTGTTCAAATATCACAAAGAATATCTATGCATCAGATGGAAAAGCTTACAATAAGAATAAATTATTGTTGCTTTTGTTTATGACTCTATTCAATGCACTTGGATTACTTGAAAGGACTGATATACCAAGATATTGCTATATAAACAATATCATGAAAAATACATGTCTCTTAATGCAAGAGTTGAATTGACAGTTTGTCATAGCTCAAGTCTGCAGAATCAACACTTGCAAAATGAATAAGTCAAATATGAATTATCTAACATATGACTACGTATTTCTATCATCTAATATTCTACTTTTATATACATAAACTAACAGTGTAAAAATTCTGGTCTTGTCTTTATTACCTTCACTCTCATGGGCAAAATTTATTCCACCCTTTTTAAAGTGCCATGACAAAATATTTTGTACCATGTTTTCAAAATGGTTAAATTGTTTGTTACAAACAAGACTGGTGTGAAATGTTGCAAAATGTATGACTTCTTAGTGATTTAAATAGTATTCTAAGATTGCCTTACTACATGGCCTTTTGTTTGATGGAATGGTGGTTTAGGGGAATAGCTGGAAATCATCCAGATTTGGCAGAAAGAACCTGTTTTCAAGGAAAAGGGTCCCAGCTTCAGTGATGCCAAAAATCCTGCTTCTTCACTGGACCACACAATCAAAGTCCAGCTCCATACTATTGCAAGGTGCTTACCGGACAACTCAATCTGCGTATTAGTGTTTTTTCATTTTAATCTAACAAAGCTCCTTCACTACTTTAGCTTATATCACTTTGCCAAGCTATGAAGAGCAAACTACTAAACACTGCTTTTGATTTTCATGCCCTTAGCTCTATAATATGAGTTTCCAATTGAATTTCAAATGTGTTTTCCCTGTTTGTTCATTACTTTATGTTGAATTAGTTTCAATTTTCATTTCTTTATCTTTATTCTCCTATACACTATTACTTAGGATTTAACATACTGCTTTAGGTTTAAGAAAAACAAAAGGGTCTAGAAATTTGCTTTGATAAATATTTTAGAAACCATCTAATAGCTAGCACTCTTAGAAGTAATCATGTGCTAGCTAGTTTTTACATCTACTTGATGTAAATTAGAGTTATCTAAGAGTAGAAAACCTTAACGGAGACAATGCCTTCATAAGATCTGACCATTGTTGCTGGTATCAGTCTTCACTTTATGGTCCTGGGTTCTATAAGAATGCAGGGTGGGCAAACCATAAGGAGTAAGCCAGTAAGTAGTACCCCTCCATGGCCCCTGTAGCAGCTCCAGGTTCCTGCCTTATTGAAGTTCCTGTTATGACTTCCTTGGATGATGGTCAATGATATGGAAGTGTAAACAAATCCTTTTCTCCACAACTTTCTTTGGTTCATGTTGTTTCATCATTGCAATAGTAACCCTAATGAGAACACAACATAACGTTCATCCACGTGGTCTTCTCAAAAACTATACAAATTATATTCATAGTATATCCAGTTTTTCAGACACGGATTTACAGATCTTATGTGATTGCCAATCCCATCTGCAAAATGACTCACCTCGTTTGTGTTCTGAATGCACAACATCTATTCAGAAGCATGGTTCAAAGGGAAGAAAATTCTACAATGTCACATCTTTCAAAAATCAAAACTTCTAAATTTTAAGTTTTCTGTATACATTTTAGCTTTCAGATATTGCTGGCAATACTACACAAGAGAGTTCTTATAATCAAGAAAGCTGAAAATGAGTTCAATCAGAAAAATCGAAATATGAATTTATATATATGTTTTATGTAGTATATTAGCCTTTAACTATAGACATAACACATGTTATAGGCATATTTTGATAATTTTAAGTTATCTGTGATTCATATGATAAAATCTCATAACACATATTTCATACATTTATTTAAATAATACATTACTTAACCATCATGTCAGTCCTACAATTATCTTGAGATTTACAGCTGAATCAATAAACTTTAACTATTATCAATTTTATTAGAATTATTAATATTTCTATTTTTTAGAAAAATACTGTATATTTTATGGGTGTTTTTAGACTTTAAATGTTAGAGGTATATAAATTTTATGAAGTAAATTGGACTAAACCAAGAATTAGTGATGTTTGCCTAAGTCCTTTATATGAGGTATGACTTGTTTTTATTGGAACATTTTTACTGTAATCAAATTTTTAAGAACAAACTATGAAAATTAAAGAGGATGTGCATAAGATAAATATGATACTTTTCTGAGCAGTGATTTTTTAAAAGCTCTGTTCTAAAGAGCTCAAGGATGACTCTCTGAGTACTACAGTGGTTGCTGTGGGCCCATGCTGAGAAGGAACAAGTTCATCTGCTTTTTACCATTCTTCATAGTTCCAGTGTTTGCAGGAGCCCTAGGAATGCAGGTCACATGACAACATGTTGCCAGAAGATGTGAGAACACTGACTCTCTGTTTTCATTATGTTTTAAGAACTATAATTTTAGAATATTTAGAACTTTTATTTATGAGACACATTTGTAATTTATGTATAATTAACTTATTCATGTGGATATATGTAGATTTCTAGGTAGTAGTACAGATTGAGAAAACTACATTATAAAATAAAAATGAACTTAAATTCTGAAACACTTACTGAATAATGAAGAACAATGAAAAGCTAAAGCAATTATGAGCAAATGATCCTGGATCATACTGATGGATATGGAACTCTACAACTCAGCCATAGCAAGTTAAAGTAGCATGATTTTGTCAAAATCACAATAACAAAGGAATAAATGGTTAAGAGACACACAGTACATGGAAGCAACAAGAGTGCCCACAAGTAAATTGAAGCATACCAATTGATATTTCAAAAAAGGTACAAGAAATGTAAATGGAATAGTTTTCCATAGCCCATGGTGTTCAAAAC
This sequence comes from Tokudaia tokunoshimensis, assembly GCA_036184795.1. Taxonomy (NCBI): domain Eukaryota; kingdom Metazoa; phylum Chordata; class Mammalia; order Rodentia; family Muridae; genus Tokudaia; species Tokudaia tokunoshimensis. The sequence goes on along the minus strand of BTHU01000011.1, from coordinate 27,706,351 downwards.
GTTTCATTTCAAGAACTAAATTGGGGCTTTATCTCATTTCTCATTCAAAATACACCTGAAAAAATCTATGGAAGATGTAAATAGAAAACTAGAGACCGCAAAGCAATAACAATAACAACAACAAAATGAGGAAAGTAACTAGAGATATAAGTATGAAAAAGATCTTTCTCAATTGAACCCCAAAGGCACAGGCAAGGAAACACAGACAAACCAGATGGCATCAGAGCAAAAGACTTCTGCAGTACCAGGAAAGTTTGGGAGAATATGTTTACGATGCATACATCAGTGCAGAGGTTTACATCCAAAAATATCGGGGGATCAAACAATTCAATGGTGAGAACACAAAGAACAGCAGCAGTAGCAGCAACAACAACAACAACAAATAAAACAATTTAAAAAAAATGGGCAAATCTGAGCACACACCTTTAGAAGCACAGTAGGCAGATTTTAATGACTTTGAGACCAGCCAAATCTACTTAGAGAATTCAAGACCAGCCAAGGTACATTATCTGTAGCCTGTACCAAAGATTTGTACATTAAGACTTATTAGGAAAATATCTTAAACTACAGCATCATCTCAAATTGCTCAGATCAGAGCTGCCTTATTCATAATTGCCAGAAACTGGAAGCAACCCAAATGTTCCTCAATCAAAGAATTGATGCAGAAAATGTGGTTCATTTACACAGTGGAATACTATTCAGCTACTAAAAGCAAAGATATCATGAATTTTCCAGTCAAATGAATGGAACTAGAAAAATATCATCCTGAGTGAGGGAACCCAGACCCAAAAGGACATGCATGGTATATATATACTGAGAAGTTGTTATTAGCAAAAAAGTACAGAATATCCATGATATACTCCACAGATCTTAAGAAATTAAACAAGAAGGAGAACCAAGTGAGGGTGCTTAAATCACACTTAGAAGAGGGAACAAAATGATCATGGGAGGTAGAAGGAGGGACATAACTGGATGGGAGAGGGGAGGGGGGAGGATAAGAGGGGCAAGGGCAGGCATGGGGAGAGACAGGAGAGAAGCATGGAGGGCTAGGAGAATGAATGGAAATATGTAAAACCCAGGGGTTGCAGGATGGGGTGGGAAACCTCTAGAAAGTTCCAGAGACCTGAGATGGGGGAAGGATACCAGGACTCAATGAAGGTGACTTTAGCTGAAATGCCCAACATCCGATATATAGAACCTAAAGAGACAAACTCCAGTATCCAGACAGGGTTACGGGAAGGATTGAAGGAACTGAAGGGGATAGTTTCCCTGTAGGAAGCCCAACAGGGTCAACTATCCTGGGCCTCTGAGAACTTCCAGAGACTGAACCACCAGCCTAAGTGCATACACAGGCTGATCAGAGGCCCCCAGTACATATGTGGTAGAGGGCTGCCTTTTCTGGATTCAGTGAAAGAGGATGTGCCTAATCCTGTAGAGACCTGATGCCCAAGGGAAGGGTGATGCTGGAGAGGGGGGTACTCTCTCAGTAGCCAAGGGTAAGGGAGTGGGGCAAATAACTCTTCAAGGGGAATGTGGAGGAGGCAACATTTGGGATAAATAAATAAAGTAATAAAGCAATGAATACAGTAAATAAAGTAAAGCAAAATATGAGTATTTTCTATGATATGTTGAGCAGGAAAGGTTATTTTGGCTTTGTTGGGACTTTATATTAGTGCAGCTATAATGAAAAAGGTTTAGGGAGGTTCCTCCTCATAAAACTAAAGACAGTTATAAGACCCAACAATGACACCAGGGAGTATTAGTGCAAAAGGTCTGAAATCAGCCAATCAAAATGATACCTTTGCACCTATATTCATTGTAGTATCATTCACAATCCTCAAATTAGTATGTATCCATCAGAAATGAGTTAATAAAGAAAAAATTATGGGTTTATGCATAAACATGTTGTACTGGCTGGTTTTGTGTGTCAACTTGACAAAAGCTGGACTTATCACAGAGAAAGTAGCCTCCATCGAGGAAATGCCTCCATGAGATCCAGGTGTGAGATATTTTCTTAATTAGTGGTCAAGTGTGGGAGGGCCTGTTGTGGTTGGTGCCATCCCTGTGTGGGTTCTATAAGAAAGCAAGCTGAGCAAGCCAGGGAAAGCAAGCTAGTAAGCAGCACCCCTCCATGGCCTCAGCATCAGCTCTTGCCTCCAAGTTCCTTCCCTGTGTGAGTTCCAGTCCTGACTCCCTTTTGTGATAAACAGCAACGTGGAAGTGTAAGCTGAATAAACCCTTTCCTCCCCAACTCGCTCTTGGTCACAATGTTTTGTGCAGGAATACAAACCCTAAGACACATGTATAAATAAATATTGTTCCAAGTTAAATAATGCATGTACAGAAAGAATAATTATATGGTTTTTCTTTTTATTTAATGTACTTTCCCCTCTCCAACTTCTCCCAGGTGGTCCTCACTCCCCTACCCGTCCAACTTTATGTACATATACAATCTCTCTCTCATAAAAGAAAATTATCCCCCTAAATAGCAATATGCTCTCTCACACAAAATAAACAGTGTTGTCCACACAAAAGAATGCTAATGTACCTGTGAACTGACAGAGACTGTGACAGTACACACAAGACCTACACAATTTCTAACCAGACAACATCCCAGCACTGAGAAGGGAAGTAGGCACAAAGTCCTACATAACTGAAAGGCTGTATTCAATTGTTACCTGCTGGGAAAGAAAATGACAATTTTCTCTAACATCTTGTTGTGAGGTGTATTAAACACACTCCAGGGCTTGGCCCATGCTCAAGAGTAGGTGTCCAAAAGAAACCAGCATCTATAGTTGGTATTGTGTGTTTAACTTATGTGGAGTATAAAATAGAGATGATTGATGGAAAAAGAATGGATGTTAGAGTCAGAAGCTGCTGAGAGAAATGAGAAGAAGCTCATGGTCAAAAGCGTGAAAATCTCACACAAGAACTGTGCATTTCTGTTGTATACTGAGGTAACTATGTCTAGCAACAGAATATTATACATTTCCAAAGTATTAGCACTCAATTACAACTGTTCTCACCACAAAATGACCTGAAACATTTGAGGTTAATACACCTGTTATCTAGACTGATTGACTCATTCCATATGTTTTTAAAAAAATCATACGGCACAGAACATAGACACATGGAACCATCAATGACTTAACTGTAAAAAGTTAGAAGTGAACACACATACCTCTTCTTTTTAAGATGTTCCCTAAGTCACAATTGCCAATTACACAGTTTAGTCTTCTTCCTCCTAGGTTTGGTGAAATCTCACTAAACAGGAATAAGGGCAATACCTAACAATGCCAGCACAGCTCTTTATAGTTTGCAAAGAAAGTTTGAAGAGTCTTGACTGAATTTTGCATAGTGAACATGTTACAGAGATGTCCCTTGATGTCAATGCTGAGAAATAGAACTTCAGTCACCAGTGTCACTCGCCATGTGGTGGCACTGATTGACGCACTGACTGAGGGTTGAGAGGTAAAGTACTGTCTGGAAACCTGTGTCATCACAGTGGGGTCTGGATGTCTTAGACACCAGCATCAGACTGACTTACTTTGCTTGTCCTTTACCTGAGTTTTGTATTCAGTAGGTGTGCTCTCTAATTTGTATTAATTTACCATCTATCATCATTTTTAAAAAGTCTGCAAAAAATTAAAGTAAGCACAAAGTAGAGAAATTAAGGCACTACATATTTATGTATCAATCACATTACTAGATCATTGTGTTCCAAAATCACAAATACTGCTAATAATAAAAATGCGATATTTAGAAATCTATTGAGCTGTTGGTAACATTAAGTAGTGTTGAACTTATGTGTACGCTTAACCACAATTATTTCATCTAAAAAACCCTTAGATCTTTAAAAGTTAAAAAAACAAATGTCTAATAATAAAAGGAAAAACATATTGGCACATTGATAATTTATCATGAATTCTTGGGGAGAAATAAGATGTTAAATTGTAGTAAAAAAGTAGTAAATTCTTTAAACTATTGCATACAACTACTTTTAATTCTAATAATTTTGAATATTTATTAATGTTTCTTCTTTAAAATTGTATTACATTCCTTTATTTGTGGGTGTGAGTATGTGTATTGGGGACAGGTAGGGGTGTGTGTGTTTGTACATGTGTGTGTGTATGAGGGAGAGAGAAAGAGAGAGAGAGAGACAGAGACAGAGACAGAGAGACAGAGACACAGAGACAGAGAGACAGAGAGAGAGATGTATATCTGGGAGTGGTGTGTGTGCCTCTGTGTGTGTGTGCCTGTGTGTGTGTTACTGTGTGTGTGCCTGAGTGTGTGCCTGTGTGTGTGCGTGTGTGCCTGTGTGTGTGCCTGAGTGTGTGCCTGTGTGTGTGTGTGTGCAGATGTATCCCTGAAGAAGAATAAGTAGGCAGAAGTTGGTTTTTGTCTTCTATCATGTGGATCTCAGGGATCCAACACAGGTCATCAGGTGAGGTGAAAAATGCCTTGAGTTATTGCACCATACAGTGACCACACAGAAATTTCTTATCCTTTGAAGCATTCACATTTTTAAGTGTTTCACATAACAGTAGTAATCTAAATTACATACACATAAAGGATAGAGTAGGAGAGTGGGCTTTAAAATATCATCTCAAATATGTCTGCCTTCAGAGGTTAATGATAGCCAAAGGCATGGCATTCAATCAAAAAGTATTTGTCAGCTTCTCTCTGCTTGTAAGACAAATGCTGGGTTTTGATATGTTTGTGTGTGATGCTAGATAACTGATGTATAAGGCTTCTTGGTTGTAGTTGTTTTACAATTTTCTGAGAATACAGAAACCCACATCTTGTACAGGATTTATAATGTGCAACATTATAAAGGAATTTGTATTTCTGTGTTCCCTTAGAAAATATATGGCACTGTTGGGCCTACAGCATCACCTGGGAGGCAAAAGTTACTTGTGACCTGTCCTCTGTTGGTTTAGAAGAGGTAGGTGCTGCCCTCTCAGGCCGTCCCTTACCTGATATCTAGTCACCTATGAAATTCATTTTATTTCTAACGGCACGGGGTAAGCCAGTCTAGACTGGGCAAGTGTATAAAGCTTTTTGGTAGAGCTACTTATATAAAGCCAGTCATGATGATAATAACTCAAATTCAGATAGGTCTAAAACTGTATTAACCATTGCAAGCCATTAAAAATAAAGACATTATAATTACTAATATAAGCTAATATTTTATGATAAGGAGCAAACAACTCCTTCTTAATTCTACCACCATGACTTCATGGGTGTCAGAATTAAATGTAAAACCGTAGTATGGAATCAGTTAGACATAGTACACCTGAATACACATGGGAATAATTTACGGCCTGAAATCTCCCCATCTAGTGGTCTTTCTCCTAGGGAGAAATAAATAAAGAATGAGAGTCAGATCCAATAATTTGTAGCCATCATTCATCGTTTTATAGGTATAATTAGTAAGCTTAAGTGGAACTCTGTTTGGAGATTTACTATCTCAGGAGTGTGATTAGATATGAATTAGAAGAGTATGTAGTTACGCCACACTGTATGATAATACAAATCATATTAACAGAGATTTGCCAAAATATAATTAAAAAATTAAAGATGCTCTAACATTTCCATCTTAATTTTGAGTAAAAGTGTAGTTTATCTGTTACTTAACTTATAAGCACCCACACGTAATTTGTCGCTACAAATTCATCTTTTTAAACTAGAGTTTTAAAATTGACACAGTGAAATTCTCGTCCTGTGGTGAAAGTTTTAAGTGCCCTGGAAAGTCTGGTGTGCACCATTTCCATCTACCAGCTTAAATAGTACCTTAAATAAAAGTCTGAGTGATGTGCAGAGGGAGAAGCTGTGATTGGCTAGGAAATTTTCTTTCAAGAATTATCCTTTCCAAGATATGTGTAATTTTTTTTCAAGGAGGAATATGATTGAAAATACTTTCACAAAAAAAATGTATCTAGTTGTATTAACAGCCAACAATAGCCGCCACATGGCTTTTGCCAGCCACCTTCCTAAGTTCTCTGTTTATGTTAATTTGTCAGCTGAAGAGCTGGTACATATACTTATCTTAGATTAAGAGGCTGAGGATCTGGAGAGCTGAAACGATTTGCTGGCATGATCAGCATTAGGCCAAGGATGAACAGAAACATGAGAATGTGAATCCAGGAGCTCAGGATCTAAAGTCCCTATGTATGGGTGTACACAGACTATGCACACATCACACCTTTGTGCACACTCAGAAAAACAAATGGATGCTTTGACGTCCTGATGGTGTAAGAATATCAGCAGAGGAACAGCTCTTAGGAGTTAAAAAGTGATATCCCAAAGTCACCACATGAACAATGCCAGAGTGTCCTAAAAGTTCACTGCAGCTTTTCCTGGCACTAAATTGCATTATGTGAATTTTAATCCTTTTGTCTTCAACTTAATAAACTCTGTTCGTGTCAAATAAATTCTGTATTGGGATTTATTTCATAACTGGTTTATTAATCATTCTTATATAAATCATTAGATTTTTTTCTTTATTATAAAGAAAACGAAACATTGTTTTGCTTTTGAAAACTTTCTTGAAAAGACATTAGGATTGAGTGCCAGGGCATGAGATGACAGCAGAAAATACATTTTAACTAACGATGCTGTTCATAGGAGCTCCAAAGTGAGCTTAATTCATTTTATCACGTTGCTAAACTTTACGCGGAAAGAATTATATATTTGCATTTTGAATGTTAATACTTATAAATTTATGCCACCATTATTATCTGGGCTACATTTAGCTACTCAGAGGCACTTCGTAAATTATGATGTTATAAAAAGAAGGCTGTCATACAGAAAGCAAAGCGCATAAAAACAAAAGGATCTCAGATTTTGTGTTTAGTGTTGAGCTCGTGGTATACATCCATGTGCCTCAGTTTCTTCAAATATCAAAAGAGCTTTCCATAGAGATTAAAAAAAAAAGGAAAAAGGAAAAACGCTTGACGTACCTTCAGCTCCATTAGGAATGAACCTCTTTATAACCCGTGAGACGGGCCTGCACCATAAAGAATGAACGCCGTGGACAGACCGTCCTTCCTCTAGCCTTATGTCTTGTTAGCTTCCGTGCTCCCTCCTCAGGTCCTCTCGGTTCCCATGAATATATATGATTTGGCACTAGATAGAGATTCTGGGTTCCAACCCTTCCAAGGCACGTCTCTTGGTTTTCGCTATGATCCCTCAGTTTGTGAGACAGAACCCCCTGCTGCCTTCTTCAGTAGACAGATTTAGAACAGAGTTGAAGCTGAGCCGGTTTTGCCAGGAAATACTGTCGGCCTAACGCTCATTACAGATATAAAAGTGAATTTTAATAGACTTGTCTCTTTGAACTAGCTAAAATATTTTTAGCCAGTAAACTTTATCCTGAACAATTGAACATACTGATTTTTTTTTCTTATCTCGACCCTTCTTGCCTGATATCTCAGCCATAAAAATAACACAGCCATTGAAAGAAATAATAAGGCTTTATAAATCTTAGTTTTTCAAACGAAAAAGCAATTTTCATCCGCCAAATGCTTTGCACCCTTTTAAAAAGTGTGATTGAACTTTCTTTTTTTAAAAGTGTAAGTACTGTTGAAATGATACTGAATGCTAAATAATGTGTTTGTTTTTCAGCTGTTGTAAGTCTAAAGAGATTTTTTGAATACTTCAATTATAAAAACATTTAAAACATACAAACTTGTGCAATTTTTATTTTAATGAAGATGAGAAGTTCATTAAAGAAGATAAATATTTCATTAGATCTTAAATAAAACAAAGAGATTTTTGGCTTCTCTCAGCACAAAATTCCTTTGAAAGATTAATTAATACATGCAAATTATGCAAATTAGACCCATGCAAATATTTTATGAAGACAATTAAGGGAACCATTAATTACTGCTTTTTTTGCTTCAGTGAGATTCATTCATTTAATTTTAATTTCACTTTAACTGTTTTGATGTATAATCTTGCGGCTAAGAACTTTATCTTTCCTGGCGGGTCACTTAAACTTATAAATTCCATCAAGTGAGCACACAGAAATCTGTAAAGGTATTCTTGAGACTATGTTTAGTATCAAGAGAAATTTTTGACACAATGCACTCCCACAAACAGGGAAACTGGAAGGGAATGTGAGCTCATTCTTGGACAAGGTTCAACTGCTGGAAAAGCAATTAATTTGCTTTGGCTGTGCTAATATAGGGGAATTAGAAAGTGTGACACAAGACAAATAGAAATAATTAGTTCTCCAAAATGATGTTCTCATTAATATGGTTCGAACAGTAGAAATAAAAAAAACATTATGGTGGCATGTCTGCATTCTGTCCCTGACCATGGGAGGTGGAATAACGCACCATAAGCTTTTTATATTTATGGTGTAAATGATGATGTTTTAATTTTTTCCTAAGTGAGTGTTTGTATCAAAGGGTGTTATATGTCTCGAATGTCTAAACGACATATGCTATCCAAGTTGATAAGGGACTTTCCACAACATTTGTTTGTGCATCAACTTTTGAATTTTGTTCATAGTTATTCCATATTTAATGAACAAAGAAAAGAATTCCTCATCTGTAGCTAAAATATTTAATGACACTCAAATATAATAAACTGTTTTAAAATCTATATTTATGTTTCATTATAAAGAAGTTATTCTGTTCATTAAAGTTCCCTTAGATGTCCAGGCTACAGAAAAGAAGGAGAAAGACTGTGGATACAATGATTCTTAGCGTATGATATAAATTCACGGATACAAATTATCTTTATCTTTTATATTATCATCTTCAATAACTAAAAAGTTGGTTATAAATCCCATCAATTTTTCCTCATGATAATAGAATTTTGAAGTTCTAAGCACAAATATTTACATGTTTCTCATAAATACAATGATAAAATTCTTCCAAAATTAAAGTAGTGAACTTAATAAAATAAATTATTTCATATTCTTAGTGTCAGCAATTAAAGTTATGTACTAATTATTATAATACCAGAGTCTTATTTAAATCCTTTTCTTGGACACATTGTTTGCCATGTCTCTTGTCATCAACACTAAAATGCTGTGGAGGCTGTGATATGTACACATATGTTATGATTCAATATTAACCTTCTTAGTGTTTGCTAAAAGCAGTTTGTGAAATTTTTGGAAAGGTGATTTTATTTCAGTCATTCTTAAATTCCGAAATGTCCCCCTTTTATTCAATACCGTTGAAACAGATGCATGCTACGCTTTGTAAATTATGATCAACTGTGAATTTTATTACTATGGTTTGTTTAATCACTCTTTCACTTCAGTAATTATGACACTAAATCAAAGCAGATACTGCATTGATCTTTAAGGTCCACTGTTCATATTACTCTCAGTTTCCACTTATCACTTTCTTTGACTTTACTTCTTCATATAACATAAAACCCTATCATAAACACATTTACAAATGGACCAGTTAACTTCAATTATTTACATATTATTAGTTCTGCAGTAAGAATGCTGTTTTAGTACTGATCAAAATTTACCTGCACAATGCCCATTTTCTTCTCTGAACTAGTAAGTCAAGTTAGCCCTGAACTTTTTAGATATATGCAATATATAATTGCTACATCTCTGAAACTCACGTAGTGCTAATCCTTCATTATAGTATTTTTGCAAGAAAAAAATTATATCCAATACATTACAAATGTGCAATATGACAACAAAATAAGAAAACAATTTTATGTAATAATAATAGATATGATATGACAGTATTTTAGGCCTTTAACAGCTAACCTTGCTTAAGATTAATTTTCTACATAATTAGTTTAAGTGAAAGAAGGTATTCATAACAAAGATCTAGAAGAGGATTTTTGCAAGTTGGATTTATAGACATTCACAAAAAAATGTACTTTAAAAAATTCAATTTTCAAGAAATAATGAAGCATGTACCAAAATTATAAATAAACATTAATGTAATACTTTATGAAATACATGTGCACTCCTGAAACTATTTGAAGGTAACCTTTATGATTCTAGTTAAGTGAGTATTTAGCAATGATTCACCAGTATGGAAACTTAAACTGTTTATCGGTCACTGCCTTGGATGAAGATCACCATTTGTTTAGCATAAACAATGCCATCTTAAACTGACTAAATATATTGAAATAATACCAAATGCCACAAATCAGTGCCAAAGGAGGAAAAGCAAAATTATTATTGCTTTGTTTTGCTCAAAGAACAAAATTCTAAAGCTTATATTCTTAAATGAAAGCAGTAGTTGAGGATGCTTCATTTTCAGGTTGATCATTTACTTCCAAATGACCCAACAGGAGTCATTAAGCAATGAGGGCTGCCTGCCTAGGGTTAGGTAAAACACTTGGTCATTACAAGTAGTCTTCTATGGGATGAATTACAAATTATATAATAAATAAGGACAAATTTTCCAAAGATGAAAATTTAAATTACACTTTAAAAAAGTAACAACTTTGGGGTTTACAAGTTGACAACTATAAAGTAAATATGTTATTTTATAATAATTACATTTAATATTAATGACTAAAATACAGCTGTATGGGGACTGTTGCCTAGCAGATGCTAAGCGCTTTTCATGGATCACTTTATTTAATATTTGTATTAACCCTCTAAAATTGGTTTTGTCAAAAGATGAAAAGTAATAATAATAAAAAAGAATGATCCTGAGGTCTAAGAGAAGTCCTGGTGTTCTGAAGCAGTTGGGTCTGTAGAGATGTGTTAACAATTCTCACTCCCATGGGAAAATCATAGGTTTGTTTTTGAATACAGGAAAGAGGATTTTCAGAAAGTAAGTATATGACAATCAAGTTAGACTTTAAAAAGTCATGAAGATGTTTAAAAAGTTGTACGTTTAAGGAAGCTTCACTCAGGCACTGTTGAAGTTCAAGTCTGGGTTTGCGTTTTAACAGTCTCTATTCAAACACACATCTCATGAGAAACCGAAGTATTGTGTATTGGTTATGGTTTCTATCACAATGATAAAACACCATCACCAACAGTAACTTGGTGAGGAATGGGAATATTTGGATTTTACAATCTCTGTCATAATCTACTGAAAAAAGTAAAGGCAGGAACCTGGAAGTAAGAACTGAGGCAGAAGCCATGGAAGAAGGTGGTTTACTGGTTTGCTTTGCAGGGATTACTTAGCCTTCCATCTTATACAACTCAAGACCAACGGCCCAGTGTTGGCTCTACCCTCAGTGAACTAAACCCTTCCATATCAATTATTAATGAGGAAAATACTTGGCAAACTTGCCTATATACAAGACTTATGAAGTTGTTTTCCTCAATTGAGTGAATTTCTTCAGAGATGACTGCAGCTTGTATTAATTTGACAAATTAATAGCCAGGACAATTGCTATGTAGAAAATGCATATATTAATGATGTTTTATGTTTATGATAAATCCATTACATGCTAGGAATTGGGGATGAAGATGAATCTTCTATATAAGTATAGTTTATTTCTTAGCTTTTTGTTTCTTTATTCATTTAGAGTGAGGTGTTTCCAGTGTGTGAGTATAAGCATAATATATATATAATATCTAAAAAAATAAAAGTAAAAAGTAAAAAAGGGTCAATGCTTTGCATTGGAACTTGTTCTTTAGTAGTAAATAATTCTGGATGTTACTAGTAACAAATTTAATTTACTCACAACCTTCTAGCTACTTGACATGAGTGGTATGGCTCTAAGTAGTTATCCTGAAACAGAAATATGTAAGTCCAGGTTACAATTTATGTCAGGGAGAACCTTCTTTGGACTTCTAAATCTCAACTCCCATGCAATGCAAATTCCAAGCAATGCAACCAACTGGTAGACTGATAATCAAGGAATTAATTAGCCCCTCTGATCTTTCCCTTTACTTTTTCTTTTAATTGGAATGTTCTATAAGACAGGGGAAATGGCTCCATAAACATTCGTTCTCAATCCCATTGCCTAATCTTAATTGTTGACTTGACTAAATTGAAAAGTGCCTGGCAGATTGATAGCATGCACCTCAGTGTGTGTCTGCAAAGTTGTTTCCAACAAGGAAGAGCTGAAAAGAAGATCCTCACTGAAGGTTGTCGACTCTAGTCCTACAGAAAGATAGGGGTCTGGATAGATTAAAAATGAGGGAAAAAGAGAAAGCTGAGCAGATAGGTATTCTTTCTCTGTGCTTCTCGGGTTCCATTCCAATAGCATCTCTGTTCCTTATTGTCCTCCCCACCATGGGAGGCTGATACTTCTGGAACTTTGAGCCTGAAGTAACATTTTCTACCTTTAATTGATTCTCTAAAATATGTACTCACTAGAAGATCTGACAAGCACATTGTGAATCCACTCAATTACTAATGTACACATACTTATTAAATGCCTATTATCACAAAGTTTAAATGAAGAAAACTGTCTTAGTAGGATATTTGTATGCTAGAACATTTAAAGCAATACAAAACTTAATAAAGCATCTAAGTCAAACTGAACATGGTAAGCAGGCCTGTGACTCCCATCACAGAGCAGGTTAAGGCTGAAATACTGAAAGTTTGAATCAGTCTATGACAGTACGATCCTGGATCAAAACATACATAACACACACACACACACACACACACACACACAATGAGCACATAACACGTACTCATGTACAAGCACAGACACACACACACATCTATGCAGTGTTTGCATAATGATACTTTGTAGCCGAGAACTATTAGTCAAATAGCAATCCTCCACTTTAAAGGGAAAGCAGGACATCATTTAACAAGCACAATCTATAAGCACTCAGGGTAAAAATATAGTGATATATCAAACAACTGGAACCCATTACAGTTCTGACTGACAAACTCTTGCTGCAACTATTAATAAGCCATTTTCCTTCATTAAGCCTCAGTTTCCAACTTTGTCCAACAAAGAGTTCCATTCTATCATAAATTCCTTTCCCAATACTAAGGCAATAACATCATGATAGTGTTCTTGGCATAACATCAATCCTAAAATGTATTTGTTGAATAGATGAATAATTTAAAAAGTCAGCATGCATCTTCAAATATCTAGAAAGCAGAAAGAAGATTTTTTTTCAAATAAAAAAGACTGTGAATGTGAAGGCAAGCTTTTTATGTGTTTTCATTGGAATAGTATTTGGTTTTCTGTGATCTGAGATCAATCAAAAAGAGAATAAAAAGCCAAGTAGTTTTGATTAAGGCTATTGGATGTAAATAAAAGAGATGTACTTTCAAGTGAAGTCAAGATTTTGTAAGCATAACTTGCAGACAAAGTAAGATGTCAGATGAACTACAGCTCATATTTATATTGATTTAAAAAAAACAAAATGGCAAGATATTACATAAAAAATGAAAAATTCTATAAGGGAAGTAAAAGTTTTAAGACATTCTGGAAGATGTCTGCATATATATATATGAAATGTTAGATACATTATTATAGCACATTACTTTAGAATTTATAAAGGGTATAATGCTGAATGTTTAATTATTTTTAAGTAAAAGTAAAAGAAGGGTGAAGTTAATATATGCAAATTAAATTAAATTTCTTGGTAAGTGTGATTATAGGATGGCAAAATACAAATTTAAAATAGAATATTGACTATAAGTAAAAAGTTACATAGTCCAAATCTTAGGTCAAATACAAAGCATAAGTACAAAGACAAAACAAACTGTTAATTCACCCATCAAATGAAACCATTATTTCTGTGAGAATTTATAAGGTCAGAAATTCTTTGTCAGGATCAGCACAACGTTTTTTCCCCCTTCCTATCAGTTCCTCCAGCTGAAGTCTAGAAAATCATCCTTGAGGGATGATACACATACATTGGTCCTATCTACCAAAGCCTGATCTATTGCCTCTGAGGATATGTATGATATCTATTGCCTCTGAGGATACGTCTCACTACATGGCTAACATTCCACCAGACAGGGCCACAGTCAGCAACAAAACTGGATGGTAAAGACCCAGCTCCAGCCAAAGGAAATTGAACAGTGCAAAACTGCCAGTGTTCAGTTTAGTCCTGAGGAGGCACAGAAGCTCCCAGCTCTAACAGACAGAACTGGTTCTGAGCAGCCAATAGGAACTCCAGGAGCAGAGAGAGGAAAGCACAGGGAAGTAATCTTGGACACAGTAACTTTTAAATCAAGACGGTGAGGATGGATAAATCTGCCACAAAGGGTCTAAACTGTCCCTCGGGTGAGGGAAAACATCAGTATGGTTACTAAGAAAGAAAAAATAGTAATTCTATTACATCAGGGACATAGAAAGGGAGGAGGTGAAAACGAGCATTAGAAGGAAGGTATTCTGGAGAGGAAGGAAAATGAGCCTCAATCCTTTTTCATTGTGTAGTAAGGAGGACAGATTTAATCCAGGTCAAAGTACAATGACAAGCCAGGTGTGTGCACTGAAATTTGAGATCCTCTGAGGCAAGAAAATAGATAATCATATATTATAATCTGATGCAGTCAAACATGTGTCTGTACGTTTGAAGGATTCGATGAGCTTTCTTTCTCTCTCACTCAATATATATGGAGGAGGGACACCTGAGTGGGAAAGGGGACAGGAGGGAAAGAGGGAAGCATGATCAGGTATTGAATAGGGGGAATAGGACTGAAGTCCTGACTGCCAGCAGAAAAAATAGAAACAGGCAACCTCGGGAGGTAGGAGGTGGGGGGACCCTTCAGAATGTACCAGAGGCCTCAGGACTCAAAGAGAGGGACCTTAGATAAAATGCACTACATTGGGAGAGGGAACTTGTAGAGTCCACCTCTAGCAGAAAGACAGGACATCAAGTGAGGAATGGGATTGCCTTCCCACAGTCAAAAACTCTGACCCATAATTGTTCTTGTCCGAAAGAACTGTAGGGATAGAAATGAAGAAGAGGAGAGGAAAAGGAGGTCCAGCGACAGGCCAAAATTGGCATCCAGCTCAAGGGGAGGCCCCAAGGCCTGACACTATTACTGATGCTATGATGTGCTCACCAAAAGGGGCCTATCATGGCAGCACTCCGGAAGACCCAACAAGCAGCTGAAAGAGTCAGATGCAAATACTTACACCCAACCAATGGACAGAAGCTGCTGACCCTTGTGGTGGAATTAGGGAAAGGCTGGAAGAAGCTGTGGAGGAGGAGACCAGCAGTCTCAACTAACCTGGACCCAAGATCTCTCAGATACTGGAACACCAACCAGGCAGCATATACTAGCTGATATGAGGCACCCAACACATACAGCAGAGGACTGCTGGGTCTGGACTCAATCAGAGAAATTGCACCTAACCCACAAGAGACTGGAGGACCCAGGGAGTGAAGAGTTCTGGTGGGGTGGGGGTGGGAGTGGGAACATCCTTGTGGAGACAGGGGGCGGGGGGAGGTATGGGATGGGGAACAGTCAGAGGGTGGACTGGGAGGGGAATAAAATCTGGAATGCTAAAAAAATTAAATAAAATTTAAAAAAAGAAATTAGAAAGAGATTAGAAATTTAAAAAATGGATGTTATTGGCTAGCAAGAGAGAATGTCATGGGCAGGGGATTTAAATGAATAAAGTGATCATGTTTGTACATATACAGCATATATATGCATATATATGTATATATAATGTGTGTATGTATATATGAATATATCAAATATATATATATTTGATGTGAAAACAGAGGTAAGTCTGGGACCATAGTTTTTGACTACACATAAACCATTTAAAAATTGAATTTGTGCATGAATTCTATATATGTGTTATATAGAATCTTATAAAAGATATAGTAGAAATGAAACTCCAGCAGAAATGATGATATGGATGGTTGTTAAAAGTCACAACATGGAAGGTCTAATTACAATGTGAATCAGATCCTGAAACAAATTGCTTTTAAGTATTTGGATATTCACCCTGCATTAAGAATCTCAACCAAACTCATGAATTTTGAGTTACTTATTTGACATATCACCAATGCTGAATTTTTCCCTATGCACTGTAAACAGATTTACCTTACTAATCAAGAAACGTTAAATGATTAATGATTTTATTCTTTAGGATTATTTCCTAAACCATTCTGTTCTCTTCCATCTCTTATTTTTTCTTTGATGGAGATGGTGATATAAAATGCCCATGAGACACTGTGCAGTCTAACCTAGGTGCGTCTACAACAGCAATTATTTGAATGAGTGGTCGTTAAGTACCCAACATCTAGATGACTGACTCCAATGCCAAGGATGGCATTATTTATGACTAAAGTTTTAAAAATACATGATGAGTATAAACATTGCAGGCTATTTTTGTTTTATTTTGTTTACCAATTCAGATGAGTCATTTCGGAATAGAGAATGATTTCTCTTATGGTTGGATGGGGAATAAGAGAGCAGCTGAGCCTAGCACCGCAGCTGGACTTGGGGATTCGGAATGGGAGTCAAGGAAGTTTGGGTTGGTTGCTTGGTTGGTTGGTTTGTGTTTTGTTTTGTTTTTCTTTGTTTACATTTTATTTCATTTTTTTTATTATTAACCTGTGAACAAGCAATTGCCTCACAGCTCCCAACATGCATGACAGAGACCGGTTCACGAATGAGAAATGAGTTTGGACTCATTCTTAATCCCCTTTTCTACTCATCAGTTATACAGACCTCAACTTTATCTACTCAACTGTCTTTGTTTTCTCCAGTTCTCAGTTAATTTTCTTCTGTTATACATTATAAATGTGTTATGTTAGTCTTGATGATAAAAACAAAACAAAAAAATATTAAAAACAAAGCAAAACAAAAAAGAAAGGAAAAAATCCCTTACTATTACTCAATGGAGAAGGAGGGGATAAATATGTGGTTTTGGTATTATTTTAAAAGTATTAAATAGGAAAACCACAACTGGAGTACCTATAATAGAAAGAATAGGGATGGAAAGAGTGGTGATGTGTGCCTTAATACCAGCATTCAACGGCAGAGGCAGGCAAATAGATGTCTGTGAGTTCCAGATCAGCCTGGTCTAAAATATTTGATACCAAAGGAAGGGAAGGAAAAGGAGGAGGAGGAAGAAGAGGAGGAGGAGGAGGAGGAGGAGGAGGAAAGACTAATTAATAGGTATAAAGTATTTTATTTTTAAACTCATAACTTGTAAAACTCATTAAGCAAAATTTGAACACCGCAAAGCAACTTAGGAATAAAAACAGCATTTTGAAAATTACAATCGGAGGAAATATAAAATCTTCATAGAAGAGGGAACAGGAAGATCACGGAAGGTGGAGGGAGGGGACTGGGAGGGAGAGAGGAGAGGCAGAAAAAAAAGGGGAGGGGATCAGATTCTGGTGGGGACAGGAGAGAGGTAAAGAGGGTCAGGAAATCGAATAAAAATCTGTAGCAGTGGAGGATGAGGATCTGGAGGCAGCCACTGGAGAGTCCCAGACCCCAGGGAAACAAGAGGTTCCCAGAGCCCAACCCGGTTGAATTAGCCAAAATGCACAGCAAAGGGGAGATAAAATCTGTAGAGACCACCCCAGTAGATAGGCATGGCCCCCATTCGAGGGATAGGGCCACCCACCCATCTCAAAATTTTTAACCCAGAAATATTCCTCTCCAAAGGAAAGACAGAGACAAAACATGGAGCAGAAACTGAAGGAAGTGCCATCCTGGGACTGCCCCACCTGGAGATCCATCTTGTCCTCAGACACCAAACCTCTGCATTGCCAAGAGGAGCTTGTTGACAGGAACCTGGTATGGCTGTTTCCTGGGAGGTTCTGCAGCACCCGACCAATGCAGATGCAGACACTTGGTTCCTACCAGCAGACTGAGTTTAGGGACCCTAGTGGGGGAGCTGGTGGAGCAGAGGAGTATTGCAACCCCATAGGAAGACCACCCAGAGCTCCCAGGGACTAGACCACCAACCAAGAAAAGTACAGGGAGGACCCCAGGGCTCCAGATGCATGTGCAGCAGAGGATGGCTTGTCTGACATCGGTGGGCTGGGAGGACCAAGGACCTGTGGAGGTTTGGTGACACAGCATAGGGGAATGCTGGACTGGTGGGGCAGGAGTGAGTGGATGGGTAGGGGAGCACCCTCATAGAGGCAAAGGGAAGGGAGGAGAGGGCAGATGTGGGATGGGGGTTGTGGAGGGGTAACCCAGAAGGGTAATATCATTTGAGATGTAAACGAATGGAATTATTAATAAATAATAATAATAATCATCCTATAATCATTTATATTTGGTTTAAAATTACTATGAAAACGTCTCATTTTCAAATTTTGAAGCAATTTGGTTATGTTTACTACTTTATTCAGTTGGTCTAATTCTTGGAAGTAAAAGAATGAAAATAAAATAGTTTGCCTTTTTCAGAATATGTAAATCACAGCAATACAACTTTGGCATTTTCAATATTCAGTCTTATACAACAAGACTTTATTATACTAAAATGCAGATTTGGATATATGTGAACTTTAGAATTTAAAATGAAAATAGGAACAATTTCATTAATGACCCTAATTCTGTTGCCTGTGCACTATGCCAGATATATTCTGCGATATATAAACAACACATTTGGTGTGATTTCAGTTTTTTGTAAAATAATTTCACTAAATAGCCCAGGCTGGTCTACAACTTGAAAACCTTCTGTATTTTCTAAAGTTCTAGAAATCACAGGCTTGTGGCACCTCACCCAAGTGTAAAAAAAGGAAAATAAGAAAAAAAAAAGCTGTTGCTTCATCAATACTAACAATGAATAACAATGAACATATAGAGATAAGTGATCTTTATAACTTTTGCCTGCGTTCAATGGAAGATTACATTTCTATTACACCAAGCTGGAGTGTCTGAGGTCTGCTAGAGTATTTTCATATTATCTGAATTAGTGTATGCATAATCCCTTGTGCAAACACTCTAGAACACGTTTTGAGGGTCCCATTTCTGATAGTGAGAATTGGCTTTCTGGTAAGAGTAACATTTTCTCCTATGTATGTTCTTTCATATGGTCCAAAAGATGAGTGTAAGTGCACTGCAATGTATCATTAGGTTAAAAAGGAGATAGATTTTGCATCTAGAACTTCATTAATCTTATCAATAAAATATTTCCTAATAGCATATTATTCAAGTCTTGCTAATTAAAACTAATTATTATGACATTAGGGAAGATAAATATTGGTTTAATATATAACACTATACCCCCAGGAATATTTCTTCAAAATTTAGATTATTTACTGGGTTATATGATACAAAACAAGTGTGCATCTCTTACACTAAGCCAATGCTGACGCTTTTGGAGCTGACTGAGTGAATAACACAATTAGTATCAAATGATGCCCTAAAAATGATTGAACTTAAAATGTAAAACAAAATCAGCTGGGAAAATTACGGCCATCAATCATTTTAGATTTCCCCTTGAAGAATCATCTTCATGTGGAATAGAAAACAAATGCTCTTTTTCCTGTTTCTGTAGTCACGTTGTTAGTGGATTTGTTGTCTAGAATAGGTGTTGGAAAGTAAATGCTGCTTTCTGATTCCATTCGTGCTCAGTCTCAAAGACTCCACAATATCCCATTTCTAGCTTTCTGCTGTTTTTCACAACCTCCTTGCTATCCTACATATGATCTTTCTCAGCATACCTTCACTATTAAAATGCATATTATAGTACACAGAACATATGAAAATCCACATAGGACCTAAACAATAATTCTTATTCTTAGCATTTAGTTAATCTATTTTATGTGTCTTGTAGTGACTGTCACAAAAATGAGTAGACACATTTACATTTTAAAACTATTTGTATAGTGTATGGCTTTAGGTAGAATAGAAGTTATAAAGCCTGCCGGAATTAGATTGTGCTTCAAACGTTCAATAAAACAAATTTACTGTGTCCAAGATTAAATCATACATTGTTTAAAATTAATTATTCCTTTTTAATTGCATTATATAAACAGAAATGACCTGTTAATTTAAAGAAAATCTATCAGCACAAAATGAATCCACTCATATAAACAAGCAAGATGAACTTGACCTTGTTTGAATTTGTTTTGATGTGGCCCAGATGGTAGGCTACATGCTTGAATAGCGGCCTAAAGCTGAGGAAAAACTCATATAGCCAGATCTAGATTTATAGCCTTCTGCAAATTCCTACCTTGTATTGTCCTTTCAGCATCTGCTCTGCCTCCGCTGCGGTCAGCTTCTATCTCTGGGGTCAGGGAGTCTAAAATCACAGAGGGGTAAGAAGGACATAGATTTCATTTGATTCCTATTGTCTTTTAAAAGCAAGAGCTACCTGTTCATTTGATGCGGAATTAAAACCATATAAATCTTTCTCATCTTTTCAAGATTTGACCAAAATGGTAACTATAAGAATTTCCACACTGTGTAGATAGGTAAATAAAGTAAAATTGTAGGGTTTTTTTTTATATTAACCTTGTATCGTTTTTCTGTAGAAATGGATTTTGTTCAGCAGAAAAGCTATGGCAAGTCTCAGATAATGAGATCAAATAACAAAATGATCAAATCACCTATCAAATAAAGCATTCGCTGAATAGAGCACGGAACCTAGACACTCATGAGCACGTGTCCAACAGTGTGCATCCACGAATGCAGGTCAATGTTGGATATGCACAAGCATGCGTGCTCTCACCGTTTAAGACCCGCAGACTGTCGGCTGAAGCTGCCTGCTTCAGTGTCTGCTCTGCCTGCTCACGGCGTTTTGTCTCAAATTCTAATGCTTCCTGCAGCTTTCTCTTCGCTTTCTTTTCCTTCTTTAGCCTCTTTTGGACGATGGCTGGAAAAAGAAGACCCGCAGATTACTTTTAGGGTTTGTCATGATGCTGATTTACAAATGGTCAATAATCCTTATGATACTCATTTCTCCTTATAGAACAGAGTCTGGCTTCAAAGAGGAAATCCAAACTTTCAACTTCACCTAAAATAATCCCACAGAATATGTTCATAAAAGCCAATTCTTCCTTTAAGCCTTAAATAATTGCAAGAATAACTTAATTTTCCTATATAAAGAGATAAATTTAACAGCGGGTGCTAACTATAGTACATAATTGTGTTCACTGATACAGGGAGCTTGTTAAAATAAAAGTTGTGGCTTATTCTCTGCTTTGAATAAGGTTACTGCAGCGCATGCTCAATGGCGCCTACTTTGTGTGCACACTAAAGAGCACACACAATACAGCAAACTGTTGTGTGTATGTCCCTCATCTTAAAATGCTGCTGAAAGAAATCAGAAATCAAAAAAAAAAGAACACTAACTAGATTTTTAATAGTTATTTCTTCTGAATTTATAAAATATAGAATATTGCATGTATATGAGGAATGACATACTTATGTTATTATTATACAGAAGCAGTCATTTCTTATCATAATTATAATATCAACATAATCAACAATGTTATGTTTTTCTAAAAATGGTTCATTCTTGGGTAATACTATAACAAATTTCAAGAAAACATATTTTAGTTTTATTTTGTTGAAATCAGAGTGGAAATAAAACCTTCCTTGACATTATAATATTCTACTGATATTATGGGTTTGTGTGAAAAATATATAATACTGAAGTTGGTTATGATACATTTTCTCCCACTCGATGATTAGAATAGTGGTGTCTAATGCTAATCAAAAAATAATAACAATAGGATCGATCAAAATGTACATCCATAGACTTAAACTATTTTTACTCCATCTACACCTATGTAGATTGATTTAAGTAGAAATGGTGGCAAATGTAAGTTTAGAATTAGCTCTCTGGATAATTAATAACCACTCTGGATGTTTGACAACATCACTATGACAAATTAATCTTTTAGATATAAAGAGTGACTCTCCTGTTTCTTGCTACCCACTGAAGAACAATGAATTTACTTAATTTCATATTTAATCGGCATGTAAACGTAGGAAAGTATTCTAGTAAATAGTTTCAGTTTCTACTCCCCATGTCTCATTTGTATCATAATTTAACCCTACATTGATCAACCCTTGATGTCATTGGCTTTTGTATCATCTATCTCAAATAATTTTATCCCCAATGGGCATTGACTAC
The DNA here is from genome assembly GCA_036184795.1 of Tokudaia tokunoshimensis. Classification (NCBI taxonomy): domain Eukaryota; kingdom Metazoa; phylum Chordata; class Mammalia; order Rodentia; family Muridae; genus Tokudaia; species Tokudaia tokunoshimensis. Next base: position 27,684,403 of record BTHU01000011.1, on the reverse strand, counting down.
ATTCTTATCTTTGAAATGATTGACACTGATTTCAAACTAATGCTAATTTTCTTTATTTAAGAATGAAATAATTTTTTATTTTACTATTCTTGTAGTTCTTTATCTAAGTATTATTAAATATGTATCTATGAAAATTTATAGTAGCTTTGAAACATGTTCATAAATAGCACATGATCATGTGACCTGGATAAACAGCACTAAGCCATTTACTGCTCAATTTCCTCCTATTTGATTGCCTGAAGTAAAATTGAACCAGTTATCTACAGGATAATACATTTCATGAGTAGATGCCTTCATAGTAGGTAAGTATGAATAATTATTATTTTCAGCTTACTTTTGGAAGTTAATTAAATGGGAGGAGATTCAGAATGTGATCTGTAGATGTTTTGCCCTCTAGTGGTTAAAGGAATAATACTGAAGACAAAACCTCCTCTTACTAGACTTGCTAGTCTCCAAAGATTATTTTAGAAATCCTAAGGCCTATCAGTCAGTCGTGTGTGTGTGTGTGTGTGTGTGTGTGTGTGTGTGTGTGTGTGTATGAATTTTCTTCAAGCTAGAAAAAAAATAGAAACCTGGCTATCTCATAAGAAATGGTTCCACCCATTCAACTCTCTGCTCAAACTTTCTTATTCACTTTACAAACATCTATTATCAAAATTTATCATACTTGAACTATTTAAGTCTTTAAATCTATGCATACTCATATTATTTTATACCACGTTATATGCTGAATTAGTGTTATGTGATGTATGACAATGTCTCTGAAAAGCTGAATTCAGAAACTTACTAGCTATCAATTCATAACATCTAATGAAACAACCGTGGAAATTCTAAAACAGAACCAACGGTCTTTAAATGACCACCTCAAACATGAAAGGAGAATTTATAATGGATATTTATGAATTAAAAGAAAGGGAAATCACCCTTTTCTATAGATCTTGTGAAATCATGCAGCTGAATCTAAGGAGGGATTGGTTGTCATCTTCAAATTCACATATAAAATAAATACACAAATAAAAATGACCTTCAAAATTATTTATCGATGACCAGTACAATATTGTAAAAGAAACAATTTGCAGATCAATAATGCCATTATTTTTATCCAATAAGAATTCCTTGTGGTTTGTACTTTATGTACTTGACCTTGTTGAATGAAAATGAAGCATTCAGAAGGAAAATTATCCAAACACTTAACTTCATTTATTTGCTCAGATATTCATCAAGCTTCCATTTCAGTTGATAAATATCTTACCAAACCTGCTTTGCTTGAATAATCAGTCTTTTCTATTTTAGTTTTATGACTTTAAATCCTGAGGTTTTCAAAGAACACATACTTTCTTCATCAGAGCTCTCATCTTATCTTAAAGAATATGAATTCAATATGAAAACTATATGATCAATGATATGGATAGATACACCCAATCCCCTGAGGTAAAAGACAGGAAACAGTATGGACTTTGAACATTCATAAATATAATAAACTTAGGAATCAAGTACTAGTCTAAGTTCTCTTACAGGCAATGTAACAAAAATTAAAGTAAATAACCACAGAACAATATTATTACGTTAAATATTTCACTGAAACTACTGGACTTGTGTGGAGTTTCGCAGATACCTCTGTTCTTTTGTTCCATGGCCAGCTGCTTCTCAAGTGTTTCTCTTAGTTCTCTTTCTCTTAAAAAATCCATCTTCAGCTCTGTTTTTTCCAGTTGGACCTGTTTTTCTTGAGCTCTGGCATTGTCTATGGCAACTTTCAAGAGGCCCTGTACAAAGAAAATATTCAGCATAAGGATATATTGGTATAAAACCCATTTTGTTAGTTACACAGATGTATCTAAGTCCTGCAAATTCATCCAGAATGCCCAAATGCATAAATACTACAACTAAAACAAAAAACTTCTAAATCAAATTAAACTATTTTAGAAAGACAAATACTTATGGCATGTGGGCTCGTTGGTTTGAATTAGACTAGCCTTTTAAAAAAAGGTAATTAGTGTCACAGAAAAGCATCCTATAAAACACAAATGGACAAAAGATGCAGGCATCAATTCTACAGGAAACATTCAGCTTGGTCTATGTGAGCATGGTCTGGTAGGCTGACATTGTCTTCAAATTCATCCATCCATTCCCCAGCAATGATACACCTCTAAAGCTGTCCTTCATGTGATCCTCAGTTCTACTACCTGTGTCTGCTATAGGAATGTTTCTCCTTCCCTCCAGATCTTCACATGGTTTACACCCTCATTTTACTTTACCTTTGCTCAAAGTCACAAATCAGAAGAGAACCTCTCTGATCTCTAACCAGAAATAGCCCTTCAAGCAGATATTGCTAGCCTTTCTTAACTATTATCTTTACATTCACAATTAAGTAATATTACTAGATATCTATGTGCTCTCTGGCTTATAACATCCCTCTTCCCTATAAGATTTTTACAAAGCCAAGTATTTGCCCATAATTTAAAAGTATTAAAATATTAAAAATTAAAATGATAACTTTGTTATATTTTTGAGACATATAATATATTTAAAGCATATAGAATAAAAGATTTGTCATCAGTCATCTTTATGAAGTCCTTCAAAATACTGTAATAATGTGAGAATAGAATTAAGAGTATTTCACAGGAAAGTAACTAAAAAAGAATTTAGTGAAAACAAAACTTATTTAGCCTTACAACTGATTGTAGGGATATGTACTTTTATGATGTATAATTTTCATCAAATTTAGCAGTTCCTTCATATTTTAAGCATAAAATATGAGCACATAGTCTACATATAAAAAAATCATGTGTGCTTTGTCAGAGATGTTATTTAGGTCCAAAGCTATTACTGAAAATTGCAGTTAAAAATTCTATCACCATGAATTCAGCAATGCAAAATGCTATATTTGGAGTATAAAGTGTTTTGTCATGGTCTGTGAATGTGCCAGTTTGAAATTTGCCATTGAAATTATACAGGAGGTGGAATTTAATGCCATTGCCTTGAGACATTCTCAAGGATTCAACTCTTTTTAAGAGTCTGTGTGAAAATTTTGAGGCAAGAATTCCAACTTTAGCTTGATTTGAACTACAATAGAGAGATAACCTGTCTCCAGCAGAACAGCATAAGCCATTTACTCTCATAAGCCATTTTAATTATATAGATATCTATATATATATATGATTATATAATCATATATATGATTATTGTGTGCTTTGTTCAACTTAGAGTTTTCTGGCTTAATTCTTGTATAGAAAACAAGCAAGAGAAGGATTTCTATGTGGCATGTCCTTCCACTCCCACTCTCTCATTGCTTAATAATAAAACCCAGCTTCTAAGGAAACTGACATCTTAACTGAATTCAGTAACATTCCTGTATATGTTTCTTCTGCACCAGGAACAAACAATTAGTAACAAATGAAAGAGATCATTACATCAAGTGCCCTTTTAGATCACCCCAATTAAAACTTTAGTTTAGCTGTATTTTAATTCTAAGATACCAAATTCTAATTTTCTGCTCTGATTGCTCTTGTTGACTTATCTTTGAAAGATGTACTCTCTCTGCACTGTCTAGAGATTATTTAGCAAGATGCCAATGTTGGCACTACTTAATGTGTTGATTGGTTGCATTATCAGTAGCTGTTTAAAATAAATTACTATTAAACTTTTATTGTCCTTAGGTGACAAGACACAATATTTTGGTGTTCTTAAATATGAAATAATCATTACAAATAAACATGTTGAACAATGTTAAGGTCTAATCTGTGTGATATTATTATTAATATCAGTCTGTAAAGGATGAAGTTGCTGAGAACATTAACATTTACTTTATTCTTTTGTTACAGCTATTGGTAACTGAAGCTAATGGTGTTATATTACCAGTGTTTGCTGATGGTGTTTGAAAAACATTAGCTTTTAGGATCTTACACTCTATAGAGACTATGTATAAGCTATTGAAATTTTAGAATTTAAATTAAAGCACATCAATAGGAATCCAGTGTGAACTAAAGTCTGCCTAAGGACCAGACTGATCCATATGCAAAGGGAAGGTATTGCCAGCAATAAGTCTGTGCAATCACAACACAAATACAGATTGCCAATTCAGGATCAGTGCAACAGGAGGCTGGAAAAAAGCAACAGCCGTGTTCACAACATCTACAAGCTCTTAAGACACCATTTAACTATCAGTCCTTATAATCTCAATTTGTGTAATTTCTGTTCCATTTCCAGATAGTTGGTGTGCAAACGGTCACAGTAACCATGTGGTATCATGTTGAAGGGCTATATCTGCACAGTGCCATGACATTTTATATTACAGTTAAGAGGGCAAGGTTTCAAGCCTAATTTTTTTCTCTAAATAGTCTTTATATTCTCATAATGCTAAAGTTGGGTAATGGATCTAAGAAAATAGAGTTGAGGCTTATTCTGAGGCACAACAATGGTAAGAGACAATTGTTGATTATCCACAGATTTATTTTCAAGTGAAGCTTGATGCTTGTAATTGTACACAAATTCTTATCAGCTAAAATCTTTTATTTTCATTCCTTATCTTGTTTCCCGCAGAAGATACACCTCCTCATGAAATTGCAGAGGCGGGTGACCTTGCAATGAGTCTAACAGAGTTACTACAGTATTTACAATTCAGACAGCATATGAGAGGACTTCCAGAAATTCTCATGTGAAAACCAAGTCCTAGATATACCAGTTCCATTCATGAGTAAAATGGTGCCTTATACTCCTTTTGTGTTTTACTCAGATTTATTCTGAAAGCTACATAGCAAAGTTTCTGCCGAATAACGTGCCCTGGAGGAAATGAGTAAAACTTCCCAGCTGAGGAAGACAAGAAGCAATTCTTTTGCCCAACAAAATATTAAAACTTAAAAGAGAAAGGTCCAGAGGGCTCAGAGATTCATGCAAGACCTTAGTAGACTAAGGTTCTAGGTCAGAACTTCGGCACCATGATTATAAAAACATCTTCACTGAAAAACAGACTTTGACAACAGAAAGAAATAAAATGACATTATGTAGCAATGAACTATGGCAGAAGGATTATTAAAACTGTTCTCAGTCTAATATTACACAGTTACCCAAAGTTGATCAATGACACACTTCCTATGAAACATCCCTTCTGTGTATAAGCCCACTTTGTGAGTCATGTGTGCTTATAATCAGTCAGCCAGGGCCCTGAAATCACTGCTACCATATCTCCTTCATAAACCTTACATGCTTAGCCATTATATCCAGAGATTGAGGAGAGTCATTGTAAAATAGAAATGGGCATAGGGAGATGGCAGAGTGAATACAGGGACTACAGTCAAGTCGGATGAACTGAGTTCAGTTTCCAGAACACCCACAGTGAAAGATTAAAAAAAAAAATGTAAGATCCTTGCTGACCTCCAGGTGTGCATCGTGACAACTCCCTCCTTTAATCACCACCACATGTACAAAATAAATAAGTAAATATTTTAAAATGTATAGAACCATTGTAATTGGCAAAGTAAATTTGTTTACTGGTACTAAATCGTACTATTGTCACTGTAAATAGTGTTGAATGGGGAAAAGAGGGAGGGAAGGGGGCTTATGGGACTTTCGGGGAGGGAGGAAACGGGAAAGAGGAAATCATTTGGAATGTAAAAAAAAACTTAGAAAATAAATTAAAAATAATATTTAGCAAGTAAAGGCTATAGTACATGGTTTATATTATCATTGTTGTCAGCATCACAGTTAGCTGTGTTTAGAATCCTAGATAGATTTTAGTATTTTTTACTTTAATCTTTTCCAACATTATATGGGAACAAAAGGGAAAAAAGTTCATAATACAATCATAATGGATGTAATACCAAGATACGCAATTTTAACCTTGTAAGGCTTTGGATATGATGTTATTTGTTATTTTCTAGATAGGTTTAAATAAATTTTATATGAATAAGACAAATAAACAAGCTCTTCATTCTTCCATAGAAAATAAAAGACAAAGGAAAACAATTTGTGTGCTATTGTGATGCAGGTTTGGAGATGAATAATGAGAGCTTTTTGGTCTTGATACTTACACAAGTTTTATTTCCTTGTATTTCCTCTCACACTCAAATGGAAAATGCTTCTCATATGCCATAATTTTATTATATTTAATTATTAAATTAGAGTAAATAAATTTGGGACTGTCCTTTTCTCCTTCTATTTTCTCTTTTTTTTTTTTCTCTTTCTATTTCTTTTAGGATTTCCTACACTGGTTAATTTCTGATTTAGTTGTGTTACTTTTGTTGACACTGAAATATTGAACGTGGGGCCTTGAACATGCTAGCTAAGCCAAACATTCTACCACCGAACCAATGCCATTTTTTTGACCTCTCTCTGCACACAAACCACAATGAACCCACTTTCTAACAATACCCTTTATTATAAACATCTTTAAAAATAGCTTTATTCATACTTAAATTCACTGTCTTTATCCTTTTTTATATTTTAGCTTTTACTTATTAATCTACTCTTAAACTCTACTATTTGTAAGTCAGAAGTGTCCTTACCACTGAATGGCCTCACTAGCTTCAGTTCTATTCATTCTACAGTGAATTTGCATTTTCACTGTACGTACTGGTTTGGGGGTAAAATCAGACAAGTAATTACACTGTCAGTTCTAAGACTTAATGTTTGTATGGCTGAAGATTGAAGTAATGTTGCAACTAGTGATTGGAATCCTATTGAGTGTACTCTAATCTCAGCCAATATTTGAAAGTGTCGAATCCAAGGATTTAACCCTAAAGCACTTCCTCACATTAAACTGCCCTCTAATCAGTCCAGGGACTACATGAAAACAGAAGACTGTGGTGAAATATGTGCATACTAAATATACCAAAATACCATGTAAAAGTACAAGTTCTAAAAAAAAAGAAATGGAATGAAATTTAATTCCTCCCTTGACATTAATTACTGTTATTTATTTCTGGATATTTTCATTTTCACTTTATTTTGTGAAGTACTCAGGTGATATAAATCAAACTCTATAACTCTTCTAGGTCCCAAATTCTGAAAGCATGAACAAAATATTTTTTTAAATGAGTGTTCAATTTTTACATGCAAATACATTTTCCATAAGTCTTAACTCTAAGTTGAAAGAGATGGAATTCATGAAAATGGTATTATAGAGGAGACAAGTGTAGCAATCACCATAGATTTAATTATTAAATGTTGTTAACTAATACTCTATTGTAAAATCATTTGCATTGAAAACAATCGTGCTATAAACAACATTTTGAAGGAATTTGGGAAATTACTCTTAATAGAAACAGGAATTTTTTAGATAACCTTAGAGCTTTAAACTGACTATATGAGCATGTTACAGTTCTGATACAGAAAGCAGAGAACTCAATTATACATACTTGAAACTACAGACGAAATTGAGGTGGGCAGATTGTAATTACCCAAATTAAAATTTAGACAGCAAACACATTCATACTCTATGCCTTATATAAGCCAAGGTCATGATTGTTTAAGCATTTTATATGACACCTTGGATAATGCCATCACTCAGTAAATGTGCCAATAATAAGAGTTAGCATCTATGGTGTTTTACAAACTTATGTGAAATCATCAAAAAAAATCACTATATATATGATATCAGTATGCATTTGTATTTGTTTATCTGTGTTTGGAACTCAGTGATGTTTTTTTTTCGTTTTACTTTATGTATGCATTTGCATATGTGTATGAATGTGTCCATGAGGGTATAATAAATATTCATAGGTATATAACACCTATGCCTATACAGACATGCATATGTATAATACTGATGTAAATATGAATAATTTTTAATTAAGGATTTTAAACTGACGATCTAGCTTTAATAGATCCAGATCTCAATCAATAAAATTTAAAAACTAGTTCTTTAACTTGTTTTGCTTGTCATCCTACAGGTAGTTCTTCCAAACTATGTCCTTGGGACATACGCTTGAAAAAGAGAGCAGGTTTAGAATATTTAACTAAACAGATAATTTGCCTAAAATATATATCTGATTTTCTATTTTTTTCTAAAATGAATACTGAGTTAGAAGTCATGGGAATAACATGCCTAGTCTAAGTATTTCTAGCACACTGTGGGTAGATGAATACTCCCTAGCTATCACTACTTGACTTAGATCTGTGAATGTTAGAACAGTCCTCAGGCCTAGTGTGCTGCCATTCCTTAGATGAATAAGGTACTTTCTAATAAAATCTGGATTTTATTTGGTGCTGAAATTCAAATCAAATTATCATTAGTCTGATTAGAGTATTCTAAGATAGCTTAATATAGAGTTATACATAGAATGAAATAAACTGTTCTCTACGTTTCTTAATTTATGAATTCCTTGAAAATTTTTTATCTGTTTAAATCATATTCATCCCTACCCTCACTTCTCCCAGATCTATCCTCTTATCTGCACACCCAACTTTGTTTCTTCACTTTCTGTGTGTCTCGCCTCGCTGTCCTTTGTCCCTCTCTGAGTGTTTTTTCTTGTCATTCTGGGTCTGTCTTTCTGTCTCTCTCTCTGTCTGTCTGTCTATGTCTCTCTGTCTCTGTCTCTCATTCTCACTCTCTTGCTTCTTTTTCCCTCCTCTCTCATGCTCTCTCTCTGTCTCTGTCTCTCCCTGTCTCCATCTCTCTCAGTCTCTGTCTCTCTCTGTCTCTATCTCTCTGTCTCTCTCTGTCTCTGTCTCTCTCTCTCTCTCTCTCTCTCTCTCTCTCTCTCTCTCTCTCTCGCTCGCTCTTGCTCTAACTCTCTGTCTCTCTCTCTCTGTCTCTTGCTCACTCTCTCACTTGGTCTCGTGTTCTCTCACTTGTTCTCTCTGTCTGTTTTTCTGTTTCTGTCTCTTTCTGTCTCTGTTTCTCTGTCTCTCCCTTTTATTAAATTATTTCATTTATTTATGTTCCAAACTTGTCCTCCAATTCCCTTTCCCTCTCCCTCATCCCCTCCACCTCCCTTTTGCTTCTGAGAGGGTGCTACCCCTCCGACACATTCACCCAACCACCCCCACCTCACCCCTGCCAGCATCCGGCTTCTCTGGGACATCTCACTCTAATATAACTTTTTAGTTAGATGTTTGTCTGCCTTGAGTCTGCATAGATTATGGGTAAATTGTTTAATCTGTTGTGAATTCCTATGTACAACCTTCCTACTGTGTCCATGAAATACTTTTCTTGGAGTCACCAGCTTTCCCTGGCTCTTAAATCTGTTCCCTCCTCTTCCCCAAGGGTCCCCAAGACAGAAGGCAGAGTTATGATGCATACATTACATGTAGGGCTCAACATTTGATTGACTCTTAATCTGCAGTTTGACCAGTTGTGGTACTCCCCTACTTCTCAGAAAGCATTTTTCTTAACAAGAGAGAAATTTACTATGACCTTTACTGGTAATATGGGTAAAATTTCAGGGAAAATGCCTCATGTTTACTTTTGGATGTAATCACTAATTTGGCCATGATAGAAATGATGCTGGACTGATGGCTTTTTTCAATTACTGAAATATAAAAACCTTAATGTTGAATACAGTTCTAGCAATTCTAATTACATTCATATTAAAAATGCCATATTAATAGATGAGAAGATATGTTACATTAAAGGCCTTCTGTTATGTCCTTGGAGAGGTAAATAAAATTAATTACATTTCTACTGGGGCAAAGTTTAATATGGTAGGAAATGTGTTTAAGAAACTATAACAGAGGATAGAGTGCTGGGCTGACAGCATCTGTATCTTGTGTCTCCTTCCAGCTAAGCCTAAGATGGAGAAATAAGGAGGAAAGCTCCATCTGGGGCCCACATGATCCCTTGATGCGTGGCAAGAAAACTATGCTTTCTTCTATCCCAAACACTTTTATTATCTTGGCTCCCTGCACTATGTTATTGTTAACTCTAAGTATTTTTGATTCATAATGTACTGTACGTAAAATATACATCCTGAGGGCCACATAGGAAATCCGTAGAAACATTTCTATGGCTTTTTGAAGTCTATTCTTTGAAGAGTCCGTACTAAATGAAACAAACTTATTTATGAAAGAAGCAATTATTTAGGAATCTTCTATGTTAGACATATTTAAAATGACTAAACATATCATTTCCTCGCTGGGAGGCCAGAAGTTTAAAAATATCTAAATATTTACTAGAACTTGAATGCTGTCATTTGGTAAGTCAGACAAATTTATATACTTAAGTCAGTCCCATTATTTGGCAATAAAGAGAGAGTTTGTGGGGGTGGGGTGGATGCTTTTCATAACTGCTCATATCAGTTTTCTCTACCTTTATTGTGGCACAGTGCAAAGTATCTGTTGAGTATTTCTACAAGAATTTGTTTAGTGTAGAGAGTTAAAATTTAATTTTGGGTAGAGATGTCTAATGGCATGAATCAGACAATCTCAAGATAATTATTTTGAAATAGGTTGTATTTTAGAAAAATAATTCACATGTGTTTGTGTTCCATGCTCCCTTCACGCAGAGTGAAAGGAGACCTACCTGTATGTTAGTGAGAAGGGTCTCTATGGAAGACAGGCCATCAGGAAACAGGAAGGGAGAAGGAAAGCCCGGAGGTAGTGGTTGTCCATGCCCAGTTAGAGAAAGTTTGTCGATGCTGTCTCTTGCGGTTGGTGTAGAAAGTGGGGTCTCATCTGTATGTGATTGAAACAAAAATATAGAACAAGTTACGCTTGTCTGTTTTTATTAGACCTCAGTAATGGCTTCCCTAGTGGTTTCCAGAACATTTATTGCAAATTGGTTCCTGCTATCAGGAGAAAATGCTTTCTGCTGAATTTTCTTTAATGAAAAAGCTGTGGAGATACAACAAGATAACATTAATGAGTAACTTTATAAGCCTTTTAAATGCAGTCTCTAATGAGACTGAGTTTACAGTGCCATAGAATCTTTTTAAAACAAATATTATCTCATATATAGTTGTGATAATATATTCAGGCTGACTTTATGGGCACCTTCCCAATTATCTCATTTTCGTTTGTTCTGTTTGGATTGACAATAGAGTATTTCTAAAGCTTTATATAAAAGAAATGTTTTGTCTGTCAGGATGTTTTCTTCTCAATTAACCCTTCCTTTCTATTGATGGTTCATCTAAACGTAGTCTTAATAAGCTTAATGAAGAATCGACAAGTGAAACCTCCTTTTGCTTTTATTTCCCTCCTGTCTTCTTCTTCATTGTTTTTTTTACAATATTTAAATAGGAAGGCTGGAATCCAAAAATTGTTTCTAAGTTATAATTAAAATAATCACTCTAGATAGCTAAAATATATTTTAAAAACTTAAACATCTAGAGTTCTTCACATAAATAGGAAACTGAAAAAAAAGCAATAAAAAATATAACTTCCAGAACAGTATAAAGGAAATCTTATTGCCCTTCTGAGGTAAGTTTTCATTTCTTTTGCTGGTTGTTGATTCCCTATTCTTCAAAATTTAGGCAACACAGAGCAATGCCCAAACACAAGTACTCTTTCTTTTTATTTTAAAGAGGTTTCATTTTGCTCCTTATTATTTGATTTAAATACTTAAATACTTTCAAATGAAATGGAAACAATTGGTGGCTTAATCACACAGAAGTTTTACTCAGAGCAGTAATCTCTATTTTATAATATTTTCATATTTCATACCAAGAAAATTAATCAACACAATATATTAGCTTAGCCCTGATAGTATCTCTTAGTTCTACAAATGGCTAAAAATTTCAGCATACTTGAGTTTTGATTATAATTTGATTTCACTGTTCTCAGTACTTTTTTTATTTATCCTACAATACCTTATCACACACCTTGTCCAAATCTCTCTCTCTCTCTCTCTCTCTCTCTCTCTCTCTCTCTCTCTCTCTCTCTCTGGGCTTTTTTAGTCAATAAACCAAATAAGACGAAGGCTAATGAGGGATGTCTGAGACAGAAGATGTCCTATTGACTAGGTTCCTATCATACTCGCTAACTCTTCTGCAATTTCTCCTTCCACTGCCTCTGTTAACTCATTGACAGAAGATCTCAATCAGCATGTACTTGAAGCAGAAACAATAAGCAACTAAGCCTGAACTCATGACGCTTAATTTTATCAGAGCTTTCACCTAGGGTAGAGAAAGGCTTCAGGGCCTGTGTAGTGCTGCCCCATGGCTAATATCTGTTAGGTAATTTTGGACACCATTTACCTTGGTGTCATAAATTACTTTTCTGATTCAAGGTTGCTAGTGTTTTCTCATAACGGTTCTGAAAAGGCACTTATTAAACATCTATGTTCATGTGTCATTGTTTAAGAAAGGAGAGCAATATTTTTTGATCAGTTTCACCTTAGCTGTCACATGGTAAGGAAAATTTACCTTAATAGATCATGGAGATAATAATTGCTTGTCTTTTGAAGAAAGGTAGAGGGTCTGATTACCACCTGAGGATTTTTTCCTGCTAGCATCTATGACTTCATAATTTTGATTGTGCAAAAAATGAAAACCAAATTTATTTATACACACAATTTTTAGTATCTTCTATTATCCATAATGATTTGTTTTAATTTCAACACAGTTATACTTGACTACACTTAGCAGTTGAGAGACAAAGCATTAAATCACCACCATACCTACATTCATGTGCTGTTAATTATTGAAACAATGTACACGATGATAGAGTTGGAAGAAAAAGGACCAGTGCAAAAACATTATGAAGCTCATGTAGATTAGAGTGACCTATTCCAGGCAATGAATGTCTAATTCTTAGAGATGGTAAAGCCCTTTACTTAACTGTTGTAACTTAGCCACTGCTCATCTCAGTCAATGATTAAGACTCTTTTGCCTATATGTGCAAGCATATGTGTGCATACATATTGTTTTTGCAAATTTACCTACTCTCATATATGAGAATAAACAATCATTTTCTATAAATGTGAGGCAGAACAACTTAAAATAGAAAAAAATTTTTTAAAGTTTAATATATACTTTTCTTATAGAAAAATAAGGAAAATTATATAGAGATCAAATAAACACACACACACACACATATATATATATATATTCTGCATATATATATATTCTGCATCAATATGCTACTATCTGAGACAAGCTGTCACCTCATGGGAAATGACATCATAAAAGCCACTTTACTTCCTCCTTCATGGATTGTAAAGTTAAGGCTCTCTCTTTGAATAAAAAAAAAAAGACCTTTGACATGTGAAATATTCTCAGAAGTTTAAAGCAACAGTTGGGAGCCAGAAAATGTGGTTGTCTGAGTACCACATAATCTCTATTAAGTTCAAAGTGCGAGGGAAGAGGAACACATATTTACAGATTTGATTTGCATTTGGTATACCTACAAAGGGTGTTAGAGATTGTGCATAAATGACAATTTGCTGGCCTGGATTTCTAATTTGTGGATTATTATGTCCCTTATCAACTGGTTTTGGTACTTGACTATAAATGAACAGAAATTTCAAGAACCGCATAAGGGAATCCTTTTACCCCTATTGTGCTTTGAATGGAGATCATCAATTCATGCGTCCATATTTGTCATGATACACTATCTAGAAAAGTTTTCCCCTGACAGATGCATCTCACAAACTTAAGATGAAATTTTTCTTCTGTAGAATGTGACCTAAGTCCAATGGCATGTAATCTCAAGAAAAAAAGGCAAATGAAATATGCAAAAGGAGAAGATACACACAGATGCACTGTGAATGAGTGCTATACCCAAAGGCAGATACAAAAAATTACTGCAGTAACAGTTAAATGATTCTGGTACTCAACACATGCTAAATGAAACTAGCATGCTAGTTACTTATTAGGTTGTTATATTTAAATTCTAAAAAAAGTTATTAACTTCTCAGCATTATTGGAAAATGAAAAGGCACATGCTACAGTTTAACAAGTAATTTCATTTTAATGCTCGGAAAAATTACTGATTGAAATCTGAATAATTACACGATAAATATGCTGGCAATTTTATCATTATTTAATCAGGATAATAGAATTGAAAGTACAAATGGAAAAGAAAAACATTTCAATTATATCATAAAGAATGAAAACATTGGATTTTAGTTTTCCTTATCACCTGAACTCCTGATTCTACTCAAACTTTAAACCATTTCTTACTGAGAGACCATCAGGAAGATTGATGTCTCAGAAGGACAAGCCTCTTTCCTCTTCAATCTTATCACACATAATAATTTAGCAGGATATCCTAAGGAACAATGTTGTTTAAAAAAAATAATGGGCCTCTACTTTTAAAATGTTTTCTTTCCTGTTAATAAAATCTAACTCAGTTGTTTTTTTCATAACCCATTCCTTTGGGTTTGAATTACATCTTCTCTGAAGGGTGTATGTGTGGGGAGCTGTGTGTGTGTGTGTGTGTGTGTGTGTGTGTGTGTGTGTGTGTGTACTGATCTGTAGCATTTTTTTTTATTATTATTGTTCTTAAACTGGCCACTCCAAGTTAAAAAAAAAAAGAAGTTTGCATGTAGACTATAAATGTAGTGGTAAGGTGAATGAAAAGTGCTGAATAAGATTGTAGAAAATATGGCACTTTCTATTAAGAAGTGAATAAATTTTTATGACAATATGCATTTTTGTTGTTTTAAAATTTCTATAACACACCAAATATTTCAATAGAAGTATTATTGAACTAAAATAAGATCATGAACAACTTGCTAATTAAACACTAGTGCTCATATAAATAATTGAAAGTTATACCCAGATATATGACCTAGTCAGGATAGATCAGGAAAGGGTGTCAGTTTCCCCTCATGCTGGAGTTTTAAGAGGATGCCCAGCCTTACTGCTGGAAATTGAGCCAGGTCCTCTGCAAAAGCAATACACTCTTAAACACTACACTGTCTCCCCAGTTCCATACTACACATTTTTTTTTAAATAAAAGAGACAATAGTCCTACATATGATACAGCTAAATTCAAAGAAAAAAAATGTTAGATCCAGAAAGTGAGTTCTGGTCCTGATGTTACCAAGTTTTATCAAATTTTATAGTGATACAAAGCATGTTATATCGTATGAAACACATTTGGTTAATGTATAACAAGGATTAGTTTAAAATCAAAGGATTATACATTAATCTAACTAGATTATATATGCAGAAGTGCTTTCTAAAACATGTAACATATTAGTGTGACTGTGGAAAAATAAAAAAAATCTTTGATAAATTTCCTCATTTTTATGTGACTCAGAGAAATGCCATCTTCTTATCTGTTGCCGTGGTATCTATCTTCTGTCTATGTCACAAGCCAGTAATAAAGATGCACTGTGTTGGCGGAGTTCATGGGCATAGAGTGAGAAGAGCATAAAAACACCAAGAAGTCTTTTGAAAATATCCTAAGCAGTGTTAGAAATTGGAAGGTCAAATTTGGAGACATTAATATGGAGGGCTGGGGAGGTAGGACAAGTGCTAAAATGCTTCTCTTACAAATATATGGACTTGGACTTGAGTTTGATCCTCAGAATCTACATATAATTTTCTATGCTGTATACAGTTGTAATCCTAGTGCCAAGAGGACTGACTCTAGGACCCACTATAGGCCAGGGTATTAAAAGATCATGTCTCAAAATATAAGCTAGTCAATAGTTGAGGAATCAGTCAAATTTAATCTGTGGCATCAACATATGCATAGATGTACACCTACACACACATATACAACTGCACACATGCAAACATAATGTTATAAAGAGAATAATAGAAGATGGTTGAGGTGTGCTAAAAAGTACACCAAGCTTGCAGTTTTCTCCAATTTATCTCAGGTTTATTGCACATTCAGGAGATTCTGGGTCTCTAACAACCTGAAGAAATTCTGTTTTAACGGAATTTTAACTAGAAAGCATATTTTCTATTATTATTCTAAAAATAGCTTTCTGTATAGTCTGCATTCATTGTTGAGATCTGTGTACAAAGGTCAGACTGTACACTGATGTTTTAAAACTTATCACTGAGAGCAAATTGATCCCAGGAACCCAAACTTATGATTGCAGGTAGATACTTGTGCATACAAGTTCATTGCCTCAACAACTAGGAACTTCAATCATTAAACACACACACACACACACATACACACACACACACACACACACACACACACACACACACACACACACTGATTTACTTCATAAACCCGTGGAATTGCTTTCACCCTGCTTGCTTCATCAAGTAGTTACTTGTCAATGATTATGTAAGAGCTGGCACAGGGTGTGCTGAAAAGATCCATTTAATTGACCTTTATGACTTTTCTGTGACCCTGTAGGCTTAACCTGACTGCTGATACTGCAAGTGACTATGGGAGAGCATTTATTGAAGGCTGCACAACAGACAGGGCTCTATTTCCTGGGTTAATGTTTTGTATATCTGCACAGTAGGGCCATTAAGGGTTCTCAGAGCACAAGGGAAACAATCATAACATTTGTTTTTAGATGACTGACTCAGGACATGTACCCTAGGCTTTATATAGAAACTGTTTTTGTTTTATTCAGGGACTGTTTGCCTATTAGTGATAACATCATTAAAAATAAATGAAAGGGGGCTGGTAAAATGCTTCCCCAAAGCAGAAACCTAATTAAAGGTGATGTGCCCGCTATGAAGCATTTGTTTTTTTTTTTTTTTTTTTTTTGTTTCAAGATGTAGAAATAGAACAAGGTTACTTCTCTCTTATTTTGTAAGGACCAAAGAAGACCTCACAGTAAAACATCACTTCTGATCTAATTTCTGATTTCTGTGATCTTTAATAATGTACTTTACGCCTGTGCTTGCCCGTGAACACTGAACTAGTTTTGTTCCTACAGATGGCTTCTTCATCATGTCATACTATGTAGAGAAGAAATCTGATGGTTCATCTCTGAGACTGGCTTGCCTATACAACAGGTTGTATAGGCTCTAGCAGATACAATAGTGTGGTTGACTCGTGTATACATAAATAGCTTGGAAAGATGGTTGTGCAGACCTGAGTTAATGACCAAAATAATTTCTAAATAGTACTTTATAATTTCAGAAAGAAAAAAAACACGAATAAGTGCTTTTATTTTTTGGGGGGGGTGGAGTCACTCTCATTTCATGTATGGTAGAAAGTAGGAAACTGCATTCCCTTGATAAATCTACCTTATTGTGCTGTGACCTTGAACAATTTACTTAAATTTACATCTGTCAAAAGTTCAGTTTCTGAACTATGCTTTAGAAATGTCTGATGAGGCATGAGCAAGGGGTGTCACATAAGTCCAAAGCCTTTTCAAAATTAATGTTACCTTAAAAGAAAGATAGAAATGAAGGGAAAACCTAGAGAATGTCAGAGTTTCATGGTTTGCCATCCAGTTCTCATCTTACCACCTCTGCTCACTTCTAATTCATTTATGAATCTTCAACGAGAAAGTGAATCCTATTTCTAAGTGAATAAAACAGAACCCTTCAGAAAAACTTCCCTGAAATAATACTAAGCAGCTCTAAGTAGTGGATTATTAAAACTCCAACTCTCCCATGGGGTTTTGATTGAAGTTACCAGGGATTTAGAAAAAGTGTGAGATGGAAATCTACAGAATCAATTCTTTATTTTTTACATAAAACATGTCTACAAGGGATTATTACGAAATATCTTCGATTAATAGTTTACAGATATTTGTTTAGTTTTCATTAGAGACGTGCTATCAATGAATAAGAAGTTCAAGGAAAGAAGATTTGAATGGCACAAAGAATATGTATATTCATGAAAACAGATTCACACACACACACACACACACATATATATATTACATGAGTTGGCAAAACTTTCCAAAAAGTTCATTAAAAATGGGATGGGATTTTAGGACTGATATCGATCATGTCTTTGTGAGTTGTAGAACTATGTCCATCTCTTTGAAAAGCATACACAAAATATAGAGTGAACTAGGTAATGAAAATAAGGAATCAAGATCAAATTTATAGTGTTCACGATTCCCTTCAAATTTCAAAGGAGTTAGGAGAAACTAGGTGGAAAAAAAAACATGGAACAATATTCTCCTTAACTCAGTGAAGGCTGAAGAACATAAAGGAGTACAATAGTCATTATACCACTCTTATTTTGTGAATATTTTAAATGCCTGCTAGTGAACTGCTAACAGATGAATGGATGCTCTTCAGCCTGAATTCTACTAACACAGACTTCTTTCAAAGATCGATATGATGGTGATCACCTTAACCACCTAAATGCCTGGGTAACACTAACCATTTCCTGTGTCCATGGATCCACTGCATCACTTGGCTCGTTGAACTCTCCCCACAGTTCTGAACGAGGGGTTCCTTTGGCTATGCTTATTCAACACATGAAAATGTAGAAGTAATAAGATGCTAATCAACTTGTGAAGATAACTTAGCTATGAAGACAGCAGCCTGAATTTTGACCCCACATAACTCTGTGTCAGACGTGAGGTTCTTAACTCTGAAGTGAAAAATATAAATCATATGCAACTTGTTAAAATGTATTAGTTACAGTCACATGTATATATCATATACACATTAAGTATATAAGCAAAAATTAGCTTATGATAGAAAGAAAATACAGACTCTTCATTTAGACATAAGTGTTAATTTACTCCTTAAACTCAGTTAATGATCATCCTAAACAGCCAAGATTCCTTCAGGTCGACTAGGTCAGGTTAAACATGATCCTTCTCCTTTCAAGCAAGGTTACCTCTTCCAGTAATGAACCTTTAGAATGTCTTGGTGTGGGGCCATTGCAATCCAGCCATAATAGACATAACAACACTAACAGGAAGTAGCCTATGAAATGTTGTCACTGATCATTTCTCCCTGTACAATTCTTCCAAATGCTAACTGTACCCAACAGGCCTTTATCTATCTTGGGAGGAATAGTTTGCCATGAAGATATTCCTTTTAAATTGATGCATACCTGCAATTCGAAGAAAAACTTAACATTGACAAAATTCACTTGAGAATGGCAGGTGTACATCTTTCTCCCTCAACTTCAATTAAATGCTTAGAATCATCACAGTTCTGTATTTCTGTGTTTGTTGTGATTAAGGGTCTCCCAAATTTACTTATTTTGTGCTCCGTGCTATGTATTTGCTCTCTTTCCCACTATTAAAACCGTACTTTGATTTTAAGTGACTCTATTTTAAATAGTTTCAGAGTCCATTCCTTCCCTAACTGCCCCCAGGATACTCAATCCTAGCACTAAGGGTTGCTATAGTTCTTGGTCACAACTCTGCTCTTTTCCCAGTAGGCTACTATGATGCTACTCTAAGCTAGACATATCATTGTCTTGATTTAAAAAAAGTGATTCACACAAGTCAGCTTACTTATTTGCTAAGTATAATGATGAAATACAAGCCACAGTTCAAAATATTTCTTCATTTTTACCTCCCATACCAAGTTATCTGGAGACAAAAATGTAGATTGTAGATTAAATGTAATCAATGAGATTAAATCTGGTAAATGTACTGCAGCCTTCTGCTGTAAAACAGTTCCCTTCCAAAACATGGAATTACTAGTCTACCTTTCCTGCATTATTTCAAATGATCAAAGATATGGAAACTGTCGTAAGAAATTCAGTCACATGTTTATTTCTTTCAGTATATTTAAAATAAAAGTCTATGAATTCTGATTATGTAGTTTACTTGAACCATCCCGATGCACAGTTTGTAATATATTTTATTGCTGATTGAATGAATATATCAGGTTTTTATTTCTCAAATTAGTTCATGTGTAAAGTTTCTGTTTTTATATGAGTGTTGATCATGTTTAAGAGAGCTTAGTTTATGCCTAAACTTTCAGAGTCCAGCATGTATCCCAGCTTCCCTGGTGTAAAACATAATTGTGTTTTCAGTTTTCTTCCCATAAATGCATGCTTAGCATATTAAAAATCATCCATGATACTTAAAACTCTAAAGATTTTTTGAGGAAATTCAATTTCTCTTAATAAGTGCATAGATTTATGACAACCATATTCAGAACACAGACAAGTGTGCATGTGTATATAAGATTGTGTTCATCAACCTAAAAATTCTGCTGCTTCCTTGTGGACAATGGTAGCCTTGCTGTTACAGAATGTCCACACAAAACTTGATATCCATCAGGAATATTACAGAAGCTATTCCCTGGATATTGATAGGAGGTTAAAGTAAGTAACCTTTACATTCCTTTTACCTATTGATATTTTATGACTTTTTCCTTTAAAACTAACTGCTTTATAACATAGTCATATAAAAATGCAAAGGAGAGCACTAATTTTTAGGATTTAGGGAAGTATAAAAGTTAAGCCTGTGTGTTTATGCCCTTGTCAGCGTTCTTCCCTGGGTGAGCAGGGGATTCCCAGACAGCACAGCTGCTATTGTGCAACTCTCAGAGCATAAAAACAATGTGGATTCTTGAGCTGTTCATATACATATTTTAAAACTAACTTCCAATTATAGTCATTTATTCTCTCTGCCACAGGAAAAAAGATTATGCTGTCAGATATATAAAATTGTATTTCCTAGTTATTAATATGGATGTGTTTAAAAAATAGATAATACGTAAACATTAATGTGGATTATAAATTTTCTTCAATTGGTCAGTTCACCAATTGCTCTGTTGTTAACTTTGTTTTAAATGCTATCATTTAAGTCTATTATAAATAAGTAACAATGCTGTTATTTCAGGGATTGGATTACCTTTCCTTATCCAATCTCTGTCTTAGTACAGTGCAATTCAAAGACCCAAAAAGGATGAAGAACCTGAACAATTATTCTTATTTCTTTTCTTCTCTAACTTCCTTTTATCAACCATGTTTTACAATAAGCAAATTACAAGAATCATATAGAATCCATGACGATTTTACATTGATGAAAAAGTAAGAACATTTAATATACTATAGCATTTTCATATTAAAACAATTAAATTAAAATGTAGGCTTTATTCCTATATTGTGGTGATAAACATTGAGAACTCATATTGCCCACTGATGTTATTTTCCATTAGAAAAAAATTAGAGCTTCATATAACAATAGCTTCAAATATGTCAAGATGTGTGCGAGGAAACTGTGACTTCCATCGCTACCACAATTACTTTCACAACTTGAGCTTAATCACAATTTAAGTCAGTGATTTTTTATAAAGCTACATCAACCCTGAAGTTTGAATATATATTTATTTTTCTCATTAGTTTATTTGGCAAATTTAGACAAAAATAAAAGCATAGAATTCTAAAACCTTTCATGGTAAGTTGAAAATATGATATAGGACACTAAATATTGTTTTGTAGATGAGCAATATATCAGATCATTTAAAGGCATATTTGTATTTGGAGGGAAAAATAAAATTTTCTGGGAAAATTATATGAACTTGAAATCTTGTTAGTCACTATGGTTGCCAAAAATCATGTTCTCAAGTTAGCGTAACTTGGGATATAGTAGAACTTTTAAAATATAGAAAGAAAGCACAGTAAATTCAAAATAGATCTAGAAGGAAAGTAGGGAAGGAGAAAAGGAAAGAGTTGTGGGAGAACATGAGGAAAGAAGGAAAGAGGTATGGGGTCAGATAAGAAAGAATAAAAGATCGTTAGGATTTTTTTTTAAAATAGAAATCTAGAAATGCAATCTTTGCATCTTTGAATTCTCAGATAAAATTTAGCTTACCAGCAATCAATGAGAGCTGGGGTAAAGGAAATTGTGAACAGAATGTATTATATGAAAAAAAATTTTTCAATTTAAAAAAAGAAAATAAAGCTTAAATAGTAGAAAAAATAAACATTATAATCCTTCCACTGGTCTCATCTGATCTGATCTGGCTTCTGGTCCTTTTTGTACTCCTTGAATTCCTGCCTAGTCCTGCAGAGAACTCTTCCCAAAATTATAACTGAAGCTCATTTCATGGCACAACGTGTGCCTGGTTCCATGTTCAGTATCCACCATTCACGTGGTGTGATCCTGCAATTTCCAATTCCAGTTGACCTATTTTAGGCACCAAGGCAGGACCCAGTTCTTCACGTTCAAGTACCCTCCTTTGCACTTAAATACCTATTTTCTATATCATTCTTGGTCTGTCCCTTCTGACCATCATCTAATACCCATGACCTACCAGAACCTACACTTTGCAAGCAACGCATCCCTTTCTACCCCCAGAACACCAGCTAGTGTGACCTGCATCCTGTTCCTTGGAACTGAAGAGTTACAGAATTTGGAACAGAATACATTTTCTCATGACTTACAAAGTCTCTTACCAAACACAATCATAAAGAAAGCAAAATTTCATGGGAAAGAAAGAAGAGTCAGTTCCCAGTTACTGTGACGGGAGAAAGACTAAAACATAAACTAAAATTATCAAAGTAAAGAATGTCAACCACCCTCTGTGGCATTGGAAAACTATGCTGAATTTTTCAGGAAATATAAATGCTGGGTCACATAGATCAATAAAATGGAAATATTGTATTAATTTTAATTTTACTTTTCTTGGGTCCAAGAGGAGATCTAAATCCATTAATTGAGGTCAAATTCGTAACAAAGAAACTTCTGAAAGCTTATGAATGAATTATTTGTTCTTTGGGCAAATAGGTCAGAATAAAATTTATGTCTGAACAGAAAACTTATTGCAAGACAAACACAAAATACTTGAGTTCATTTCCCAAGTCCCACACTAAAAAAGCAGGGTTTTGTAAAACACTTTTGTAATCTCAGTTCTAGTTAGATAGAGACAGGGTTGTGAATCTCTGAGGTTCAGTGGTCAACTAGTTTAGGATACTTCCAGGAAAGAAAGAGAAACTGTCCCAAGAGACAGGGAGACAGCATTTGAATAATGACACTGAAGTTTGTCCTTTGGCCTCCACAAACAGGCACAGACACACTACTTCACATCAGATATGTGCAAATAAAAACACAAAGAAATTACAGAAACAAATTGCAATGTAGTTTCAAATACATCTCAAACTGCCAAATTGTGATTCTGAATGGCCATTTATAAGTATTCTAATGCATGTTTAGAAACCCGTAGAAGTATTGATACACCTTAAAGAAGTTAGAAGGATAAGGCTTTAAAGGTTACAAATCTTTACATAGTTATGCACCCTTAAGGAATTAAAGCTTATTAGATACTTTAGAAATCACAGGAAGATTATGGTGACTGGAAATTGCTAGACAAAACTCCAATCCATGTCCAAATAACTGATATCACAAAGAAATATGCACAGAATTTAGAAGTATATGCAGTAATTAGATCCATCTGCTACCCAATGCAGGTACTACAGGACGCTGATTCAAGACTAAATTAGACTCATTTGTTACCACCAGTATATATTTGCATTCAATTAATGTGCTAAAATCCTTGAAAACTATGCTCTCTTAAGTGGGTTAAACATGTTCATTGTAATCTTGTTTATATTAATAATTGGCTTAGCAAATCTTTTCTTTATATCTAGTACAAAGGTAAACTTTATCAAGCTCAAGCGAAATTATCATAAATTCCATATTAGCAGAAACCAAATTAATGAGCTTTGATTGTACCAAGAAAATTGCCTTTGCCAATTGCTTCATTTGGTCTACTGTATATAACAAAAACAACAACAAAAATCTCCACGCGATAAAAGGGGTAGATAATATAATGTTTACAAAAATATCATTTGAAGCAAGGCAAACTTTCAGAATCTCTAATTTAGTGTTATATTTATTTGTTTGGTTTTAGCGTGTAATATGATGTTAAGTGTATTACTGTACCGTGCTATTATGGACCAGATGTTAAATGCAATGTAAAAATGTCAGGGGTAAATGATTGATGATCCTCTTTGCCATTTCAAAGTAAACCATGATTATTTATATGCTCTGGACATTGCTTGAAAGCATCATATTAAATCTAAACAATTGATCTATTTTGAAGAGGTTTTGTATAATATATTATTTATATGTGTTGTATTCTTTTGTGAAAAATGTCCCAGCATGAGAAAGTATTAAGAGTTTCGAGTGCTCCACCTAGTCCATATGGTAGATTTGTTTCTGTGTAATCCTTACCTTTTCCCTCTCAGCCCATATGGCAAGTCCCGAGCCTGCCCAGGCCCCTCTGCCCTCCACAGGGGCCATATGGCAAGTTCAGTGAGTACTCATTTACCTTGTATTAATATTTTATCTGCCTCAGACAGAAAAAGAGATAAGATTATCCAAGGCAGCCCGTGCAAATGGTTCAGCCATATAATCAATACTAAATGCCAAAGCCATATGAGATATGGATTCAGTTATTTCATTTATATTAAAAATAGCATAGCTAATTGAATAATTTATCAAATAATTTCATAAGCTCTTTTGATCATTTGATATATATTGACAGAATATTGTTTAATTATGGTAATAACCTAGGTAATATTAACACATAATATTATAAGTTATATAATTTAGAACTGGCTTAAATATATAGACTTTGATATATCCAAATAGACAACTAAATCTATGATCTATATTGTCAAAAAGTAATCTATAATTAATACATAGTGAGAGTATTTACCACTATAGAATAAGTCTGTTTATGTCAGTGTAATATAATTAAGAAATTTTCTGAACTTTATAACTAGAATTTATATTAGATTATGGAATAAATCAAAAATACTGCCTTTCTATTGCCATTACAAGTTGATGAGAAGTTACCAAATGAACAAATTTACACGATAAGTTATTAGGCCTCAAGTTTATTTCTTGGATAAAATTATAAATTGTAAAATTTCATTAACATCTGATCTATAAGAATTCCTTTAACAGTTGACAGGATATGATTATGTGTTTCATAATATTACTATGTCAAACACTTACTTACCTCTTGACAATGTGCATGCTACAACCACACCTTTCCTTTACACTACACCGATCTGTACATAATTCTTTCACGAATCTCCTTCAATACAGAGAAATATCTCAGGTTTTGAAAAAATGCCAATTACTCAAATCAACATTACAAAACACATCTACTATGTTTTCTTCTTGGACATGCCATTTAATCAGTTAACCTGCATCACAAAATAATTAGAGCTAGTATTTTATTTTTATTTTATTTCACACAATGTACATACCTGATTATCATACTTTGCCTTCATTTCCTTTGAGTCCCCACATCTGTAATTATACGTGCTATGATATTTTTCCATAATACATCTGCCAGGGTCTCTGAGATAACAACTTGTAGGTGCTACTGAATAGATTCTAAGCTCATTTGAAATTTTAAAATGATAATATTGAAATAAAAATGTTAATGTGTTTAGGTTTCTCACCTGTAAGTGCAAGTAAAGTCATAATTAAAATATAAAGACAACATCAGGGTCCCTGACAGCTTTTTTTTAGGTTTGTATATATAGAAACATTTTAATGAAAATATAAAAGTTTAATTTTATGCACTGAATATTTTCACGGAGTCAGCACTTTGCTATTTTGTGATAACATGTTAAAATTAATGGGATGTCTTAACTAAGTTCTTTCTGCATATATACATATAAACGAGACAAAGCTCTGAACCTGACTTCATAAATAACATTTGCTGTGATTTTGTTAAAGTTTAGATGTGTGGATTTGTATTTGAAATCCTCAGAAGGTTACAGGGTGCAACCTTCCAACAATATCTCTGAGTCTTCAGGGAAAAAAATCCCATTATGTGGAGTTCAGTGAAGGGGGTAAACACCACCATAAAGAAATATAAATTGCACATATTTCCCATTTAGCTAGTGTCACTAGAGTTCACTATTTAGAATTCTAACCAGTTAGGACTTATTCTTGGAGGTCAAGTACCTTGTGAACCTTGACATCTCACTGATGACATCATATCCCATCCGTCAATTCTTCCAAGAGCACACCAGCCATCTGCTCCACACACGTTGTAATAACTTATTAGACAAATACACAGTGTAACAATCTACAGGATGATGCTGTTATCTTAATATCTGCACATTCTGAGGTTTTAGCCACTGCTTCTGCCACTAGATCAAAATTCTGCCCTCTGTTTTTATTTATTTACTGAATTTGTTAGTTAATGCATTTTTATTTGTTGGCTTGTTTGTTTGTTGAGAAAAGTCAAACTCTAAAGCCAAGGATGTCCTAGAATTCACAATGTGTTCCTGTCTGTCCTAAGTCACTATGAGCTTAGACTGGTGTCAAACTCATGTGGATACACTTGACTCAGCCTCCCAACATGGTCAGATTTTAAGTGACAAGAATTACACTGGGTTTATCCTCTAGTGTCTAAGTGGCCATTGTTACTTCTTCAGTCTTAGGAAACTATGAACAAATTGAGAAAATTACCCTTTCTCCATTATAGGACAATAAAACAAACCAACTTTGCAAAGGGAGACTCCATTCCATTCTTAAGGCTCTTTTCTCTTCAGAGTTTGCTACCTGCAAATTTATTTCTCTTTCTCCATGAGCTAACCAAAGAGGAAGAAGGACTTACATGTAGCTTCTAATAGTAACTTTCTATAGACCTGCTAAAATAACATGTGAAATAAATCCCAAGCCCACTTCAGGAGAATCTCTGTTTCTTTCACTTCATTTCCCTGAAGACATTTAATTAGCAAACACAGAGTCTAGCTGACACTGCATACCTGTAACTCTAATAGGTTCTCTGGACAAATCAAGGACAGTATCCACGACCACGAACTCCTATTTTAGAACCATGTTAAACTTACCAGCTGTCAAAAGTATTATGGCTTAATGAAGTCTAGCATAAGTCTCTCTAACTTTAAATTATTATACTTTTAAGAAATCATGTTATTATCTTACATTACATAGAATTCATCCTGGATCCTTTCTTTTGGCTTGTCATTTATTCCAGCTTACACTGTGATCAACATTGTACTAAAATAAAGTCAAGTACAACAGCCGCTCCCTGCCCATCAAAACGCACAGACGTCTGCCAAGCACTTGTAACAGCTGGTGTTACATTAATTAGTTTAAACTATTTATTTCATCCATCTCCAGAGCAGATTGAGCAAAAACATTAGAGATTATTCTAGCATCTGTAAGTGCCCTGCAAACATTAACCAAGGAAAATTAAAATATTCATCAGAACCATATATATATATATATATATATATATATACATGTATATATATATATGCTCAATTATTTTTATCTCTTCATACACACACATACACATGATGGGTGGATGGATAGATAGATAGATGATAGATAGATAGATAGATGATAGATAGATAGATAGATAGATAGATAGATAGATAGATAGATAGATAGACTGATTGATAGAAAATATGGTTAAGAAGTTGAGTCTCCTATTATAAATAAAATGAATGTCTCATATACCTCATAAGAGTTGTTTTAATAATTGTCTTTTAAAACATTAAGTTTTCAACTTACACTCATATTTTGCATCCACTAAGCTTCTCTATTTAAAAATTATCACTAGAAGCAGTAATAATTCCTCACAACATGGACCATTAAACAATATATGACAGGGACTGGGTGACTCAGTGGATTAGTCACAGACTTTATGGCCGCTATTGGAATTCTGCCCTAACTATAGTGATCAAAACACTGTTATCAAATGGTTGTAAAAATCTCAATTAAAATTACTTCTATGGCCTCCACTAGGTTTTTAGCAAACTATATACCATAACATAAATCCACACGTTATTGACGAAATTAACTCAACTGTTACTTTTTTGGCTTAAGATATTTTAAATTAACTATTTCACTCTTCAAGTAATAGCTGTAACAAGCCTTGATTATTAACGTTTGTCCATTAAACACCTGCTAGCTAGAAGGGGGTTTTGGCAGTCCTCTAGGCTTTCAAGACTACATTATTATTATTATTATTATTATTATTATTATTATTAATTATTTTGATACACACTTTCTGGAAACATAACACATGTGAATTAAATCAATTTTAAAGTTACTGTAGAGAAAAACAGAAATATTTGAAAACCCCTGAAGATCGATTCTCAAGAGTTATGTTACATAAAGAATATAGTTTTAAATTTCTATAGAATACCAAAACAGTGATGTTTAAATTCCCACAAGTTTGATGACACCTAACACAATCTATTTTACCATTCCAAAAGGGATGCATGAATAGAATTTGACACGTAACTTATTCAACTATAGGTAAATAAAAAGGTTTACATGAAAGATAGCAAACAAACATTTACAAAATCAGCACATTGCTCTTCACTGAAGAAACATAGTAAGGAGAAAATATATTTATAAAAAACAACATGGTATAATCTTGGCAATTTTTATATCTGGCTGTGCATAAGTACATCCAGAACTCCTGTCATGCCATTTATTAATCCTAGAGTTAAAAGCTCACCATTTTAACCTTAATTCAAAGACAAATCTCTCCAAGCAATTTACACATTGGCAGATTATTTCCTTATAACAGGTACAAATACAAATTAAATCAGCTCAATGCAATAAAATCCTGTTTAGATATGGATGAAAATATTTCAAAGTTTGATTTTTTTGAGAATAAACAAAGATGACCTTACTGATAATGATAGCTATTCTTTGTATCTGTGGTTCTCAATCTGGGGATCTAATGACCCTTTCACAGGGGTCAACTAAATCTATCAGGAAAAACATGGATATTTACTGTATGGTTTATAACATAAACCATATGTTTTATGTTATAAAATTGCATTTATGAAGTATTCAATGAAAATAATTTTCATTGTGACCCATGGTTGTGGGTTACCGTGACATTAGGAACTGTGTTAAAGGGTTACAGCATTGGGAAGGTTGAGACCCACTGCTCTAGAGTACACTGTCTTCTCTCATATCTAAGGGGATTGAGCTTGGTAACTGACCCTGGTTAATAGAAAATGTCATTATCCACATGGTATGGTGTAGATTGAATTGTTTCTGCTCAGAAGTCATATATAAGAAGTATGGGCCTCCTTACTGGAGCTCCCAGGGACTGGACCACCAACCAAAGAATACACATGGAGGGACTGCATATGCATTGTTGGCTGCATATGTGGCAGAGGATGGCCTTGTTGGACATCAGTGGGAGGAGAGGCCCTTGGGCCTGAGGGTGTTCAATGTCTAATGTAGGGGAATGTCCAGTGGGAAGACAGGAGTGGGTGGGGGGATCACCCTCATAGAGGCAGGAAGAGTAGGGATGGGATAAGGGGTTTTCAAAGGGGAGACCTGGAAAGCAGAAAACATTTGAAATGTAAATGAAGAAAATATCCAAGAAAAAAAAGAAACAAAAAGGAAGCCTGGTTCTCTGATTCCAACTTCTAGTTTATTAATAGTCTTCTCCAAGGTGAATTCTAACTTTAATTAAAGAAAATACATTTTCTGATTTAGAACCATTTAGATTGCCAAGAAGTAAGAAAATGACAATGGTACTGGAATAAAGTATTTTTGGAAAGTGTAGCACAGACAAAAACATTGTTCTTAAAAAGTAATAGGAAAACTATGGCCCACAGGTTTGCCTAAACCATTCCATTTTTCTGTTTACCCTGAGATTGAATGAGGTTGGAATGCTTTTTTTTTTTTTTGATTTGCTTTTTGCTGTTGTTGCTGTTTTCGTTAGGCTTTTTAAGTTATTGTTTTAATTTGGTGGAGGGTTTGAGACAGAGTCTCACTCTGGATCTTGGAGACATATAGCTTGGAACTCACTTTGTAGACCAGTTTGTCTGGACACAGAAACCTGCCTACTTCTACTTCCTGAGCCTATGTATCAAAGACATGTGCCACTACTACAGTCAATTCTTGCATTCTAAATATAGAAAAATAAGGAAGAGCTTGTAATTAGTTAATAGAACGCTTATGTTGGGGTCAATTCTCAGCACTCACTACAAACACAAATTTTGGTCGCACCTGCCTGTAGTCACATTGTTTGTAAAATAAAAATAGGGAGATCATAAATTCAAAGCCTTTCTAGGGGACCTAACAAGGTCAAAGCCATCCTGGATTACATAAGACCCTGCCTATAAAGGTGGATAATAAGAAAAACAGCACATGGAATATCATATACAATTGGAACTTCAATATCTGTATGGTATCATTGTATCAGAACCATAAGCATTCAAAATTTCCATCTATGCCCTTTTTCTCACCACTACAGCAGAGCTGAGGGGTCATAGAATATCTCCTGTGATCCATAAAGCCTACAATATCCACTGTTTCATGCTCCACAGAAGACGTTGCCTTAGTTCATTTGATACAATAGGGCAAGTAGCATCATTTTATAATATTGGTTTTTAACAGTCCCGCTCTGGCTTTCTAGGAATCTTACTTAACTCTTATCAAGTTGGTAGTATCTAGGCATTGGGCTGATAATATTACTTTCAATTATCTGTAACCAATATTCATAATGTTATCCCATGAGATAAAATAGTATTTAAGGTGTTTATAAAATACTCAAGTGATTTTTTTTTTTAAATCTAACTTAAGTCTGTCTGCAGAATGGTGATAATGAAAGGCGAAATGTTGATCAGGGTTTGGGAGCAATTTTTTTCATACCTCATGTCTTCCCTTTTCATAGTAAAAAATAACAATAATGAACATTTATTTTACAACATCTCTAATGACTGGATGGTTTACCATAAAAATTATTAATTGTGTGCCTCTGTCACTCAAGTGTTCTTACAAAATACCCCTAAAGCATTTTTCCCAAAATTTGACCCAAGTTGTTTTTCTATCTCTCGTTTGTAAAATGAAGGCTAGCAAAATAATTTTGATGAGTTAAAACCATGTTAACTATGGTTTGGGTCATGAAGCTAAAACAAATTCATTAAACGCTCCTGCTTTCCTGCTTTTTTTTTCATTATTTTCTATTGTTTTCATGAATTTCACAGATTATAAAGCATATCTGGTAAGATTTTACTGGGAGTTTTTCTTTTAGCAATTTTATTTAATTATACTGTGTGTGTGTGTGTGTGTGTGTGTGTGTGTGTGTGTGTGTGTGTGTGTGCCTTTCTGCACATGCCAAGAAGAAAGAGTGGAAGTCAGAGGAAGAATTTCAGGAAGCAGTTCCACCATGTGGAGCTCAGGAATTGAACTTAGGTCCTTGGGCTTGGAGGTAGATACCGTTGCAGCTGAGCCATCTTGCCATCCTGACTTTAATGTTGTATTGAAAGAATGGCAAAAATAGCAAAAACGCATGATGAGTTTAAAAGTTTTCTTGTAAGAAAAACTAGTTGTATTGAAAATCAATAAGATAAATATTCCTTAGTACTGTGTAACACATAACATTAAGACTTCAGACAATATACCATTCAAGTGTTTGTTCTATCATTCAAGTATATTAAAAATAGCATCAATCCATACTAATGTATATTAATGGCATAACTATTAAGGATATGGCTTGAGAAATTTTTCTGACTTTATCAATGTACAAAGTTCATTGAACATTCTCACACAAACATAGGTTATATAAACCAGACATCATCATTTCTTGATGCAGTCAAAAGATTCTATAATATAAGACATATGAGGCTCTATTTTACAAGATCCATGAAATGATTCATAACCACAGAGGAGCATGTATATGAACTAGAACACAGATGATGATGATGATGACTACGCCTAATGTTATTATTATTATTCAGCACTGTGTAGTATGTATAATTGTATGATCTGTACTTTCATAATGCTGGCAGTGAAGTATATATGTCTGTTTATACATCACCACAAATACATGAGTGACCTTGTCCTGTGATTCCATGAAGACTAATACATTACTAGGCAACAGGATGTGTCAACCACATTGCAATATAATGAGGCCACAGGCGGATATTGGTCCATTCTTGATGTAAATGTCCTGTTTTCACATATGACTCTATGGGTTATGTGAATGTGTTATTCTTTACCACACACCATATATTTATATATGGGCAATAACTTCAAGATGATGATTTACTCCAAAATGACATTTATACTGCTGACTGTAGCTATTTCTTCCTACCAAAGGGAAGGCATTAGACACACTGAAGCTTGTCCCAAACTCTAAACATTTTAGAGAGGAGAAAATAAAGTGTTTCTAAGGAAAAATTAAATGAAGTATCCATAAGATTGAAAAAATAAGTAAACACAATCCAGAGTTTCATTCAGACTACAAAAGAAGAATTGATTGCAATAGAACAATTGGCTTAAATCTAGAATATAAATGTATAGATAAGGTAAAATTTATTTAAAGTATATAAAAATCAGAAAATACATACTGGGAAATTGTTCATCCAAGATAGAGAGTGAAATATAAATTGAATAGAAGAATTTTAATTGTGACGGCTGAAAGAAGAAAGTAAGGAGACCCATCTTTGCCTTGGAGAATGTAAGAGGGGAGATTGATTAACATAGTGTTGTATTCAGCAATGTCATAGTTAAGTAGGAAAATAGATATAGTTAAGTAATATACTTAACAGACATATACTCAAGATATAGTGTTCATGCACATTTAGATAATAATATATTCCTTATATGAAAAGGTAATATGCATTACAACTATAGAACTTCAAATGCATAAGCTTTCTTCCTGCAGGAGTCAGTCTACTGAATGAATGACAGCATGCCGAGAAGCAGAGTCTCCAGAGATAAATTGCTAGGACTCATTCCCACACCTGAGTGCTCACTGCCTTCCACTTTTCCATGATAGGCTTATCTGTAAATCAGAGGTAGCTGTCCAAGGGTTCCCTGAAAGATCCAGTGAGGGCTAACTTACTGAACCTCAAATACTGAGAGTAGAACTTGGCATGCATTATGCACTACACAACAGTGTGCTACCATTTTCATATCTTCAAAGCAGATGGAAAGCAGAGGTCACAAGTTTCTTTCTTTCCTTTCCACTATTGCCTGTGGTATTGCCATATTATAGGCGCCGATATAGACAGAAATGTTTAAGTGCACTTAGGTGCACTGTAGCTCTGCATCTCATTACAATCCAGCACAACACAGATAGGATTAAAACTTCTGAGCCTATTTTAAAACACACTTTAAAGCCACCTACCCACTAGGGAAGAGGGGAAGAGATTACATAATGATCATTTAACCTTTCAAACTCAGGGAAACTGTTGTCTTTATATGCTCTCTCCTAAGCAGACACTCAACATTTTTTGACATTATGAAGCCATAATCCATCATTTTCATGTCTTCATGGTTGATTCCTCATGTCTTTTCTTCATCCAGAAAGCGAAACAATCACCTGATACCACAGCCTCAGATGAGAAATGCCAAATCACACAGGCAGCCGCTGACAGAACACTTCAACTTTCTCTCTCTGGCAGCTGACAGAGGCTCCTACTTCACCACCCTGTTCTTATCAATAAAACGGAGTCCATAGAAAAACGCAAAAACCGCATGCTACCACTTTGAATTTTGTATGTTTAGCTTGTTTGCAAAAGCCATTGTGTATAAGTATTTATAGTACAATTGAATTTCTCATGGGATATTTTCAGGAAACTGCAAACTACCAGTGTAATAATCAAATCTACATTGTTGTACCAGGCTTGGAATATTCAGTCAACACGAAGCATCTCTGAAAGAGAAGCACAGAGATTCTATGCAGTCCTCCCAAACAATTACATTCTAGCTTGGCTGATATAAATAACATTCCTTGGTCTTCCTGGAGAGTGTTTTCAAGTGAGGGCATCCCATGGGAGAGGGGCACAAGGAAAACCTTCACATCAGTTCTGTCCACATTGAGACTCTGATGTCAGAAGACTGGTAGTGTGTCTGAAGCCTGTAGATTTGATTCTCAAATATTCTATAGATTCTATCACCGTCTTCCTAACATCAGTTCTCTGTAGGGATGGCTTTCCAGTCTCTTAGAAGACATTAGCCCCCCAGATAATCTGTCATAATGCCCCTTTAAAGAGTTAAAATTTTATCTATGTATGTATGTATGTATGGAGAGGGAGTGGCACGTCTACCAGGGTATGCATGTGGGGAACATTGTGGAACTGGTTCTCCTTTACCACTTCTGTGTATGTATGGGGGATGGATCTCATCTGGGGGCAAGTTCTTTTATTCACTTACATGACCTTCAAACTGCTTTTATACAAATGTACCTGCTTCTTATATCCTACCAAAGAATAGACCCAGTTTACTAATTTAATTGTAGTTTATCTCTTTGTTGTGCTTTTATTGGTTTGTTTTGTTCCATGACACGGTTGCATTAAATTCTGTCTCATGGTTGTGCTTCGGTTTTACCTTTCCTCACAAATGATGTCAGTTATTCAGTAGTCTTTAATTCCTTTGACATCCCTACAGATAAAAAGTTCCTTTCGAGGGTTCAATGTTACAGAGTCTTCCTTCTAAAACTGCCTACTAGTTTTCTTTCTGATGAAACTATTTTCTACCACAAAATTGTTGGGATCTGCCACATTTTTGACCATAAAGTTAATTGTTCAACTTTGCTGCAAACCCCTTTGTTCTTCTTGAAGTCACTTTTCTTGTCTCTCCTCCTGTAAGGACACCAAATCCTAAAAGCTGGCAAGAATGCATATGTTTATTTCACCATTGCACTGCAATTACTGAATGCCACTTAATTATAGCAACAGATGCTCGAGTGTAGGAACCAGAAAAATCAAACGCCTCATTTCCAGGTTATTTTTTTCCATTGCTTCTGCCAACAGCAGATGTGTGAGCCCCTTGTGCTCTGGCGTAAATACTTATCAAATCCTAACAGGTCACCTATGTCACAAACAACATTTCAGATGCAACTGTTTCACCTGATAATGGGCTCTGAAAATAAAACTGAGCTGTAAATACGATGTATTCAGAATGAAACGCCATAATGTGAAATTGCTTTTTCTCCAGCTACAACTGAAGTCCTTGACAGTTTTTGGCAGTGATAAATCACCCTCCCATTAATTGTCTTCTCTCTCATTGTGAGGTGAGCTGCTAAAAGGGGCAGTCAACAAAAATGACTTAAAGGACAAATTTTGGCAAAAAGACAATGAAGAAATCTGTCATTGCTCAGTCTCCATAAACTGTCGTGAAGCTATCAAAATATAGTTAGCTGCAGTGCTTATATCTTTGTTAGGAAGATTATAGGATGATAAGTTTGCTGCTGGAAGAAATGAAGGACTTAGGAAAACTTAAATAGTGGTCCTTGACATTCTCTTCCAAATGATTTTTCTCTTGATGCATTTGAACATGTGCCTCATCTGTTCACATCCACCCTGACCTAGAATAAGGAAAAATCCGCCAATGTGTGACCACAAGTTATGAAATCTTGTTAACATAATTTTGAATGGAATATAAATATGTTTTTAAGTTCATTCCACAAGTCCTTTAGTAATTACTTTAGTGAAACAAAGAAAAAGAAACTGAAACAACACCCAAAGTCTGTTTGCAACCAGTGGACAAACTAATATTATCATATGCATTATGAGAAAATTATATGTTATTATGGTGCAATTTAAATATACCATTAATATTTTAGTTTGCATTCAGCAATAATAAGCAAAACAGCATTAAAATTGAATACAATGTTGTTCCTTCATTCGATATGTTCATATTTACTTCATGTAATTAATGTATTTCTGAATCTCAAGCCTAATTGAACTAGAACCGAATTTCATTTGTACTCTTTTCCGGAATGAACCCCAACAGTTCTCTGTAGACCTCATTGTCACATTGGGGACAACTGGGTGAGGAAAGGAATTTGATGAATCTGCACATGAAAAAAAATTCAAATAAAATTTAAAAACTAGATATGGAGAAAGCATGCTCTCAGGAATCATCAGAGGTTACAGTCTACTGTCCTGAAGTGCAGGTAATACCATCATATTAGCGTTATTTTTCTAAGGGTGTTGGAAATAATTATAAAATAATTTATAGCTCTTTCAATTACTACTGAAAACTGCTGAATCGGAAAGTCTAAAGGGACTGATTCAACATATGTACAGAGTGCTCTTGCTAATACACAGGTGCCTGGATTGTATTAATGCAAAGGGATATGAGGTGGTATATTGGAACCTCCATGTTGTAAGTCAATCTAGAGCATGTGTTCAATAAGGAAAACTCAAAATTATCCTAGGTCCCGTTTTGTATTTCAGCTGAATGTTAGCGGAGCATTGTTAGATATAATTTGTATATTGTGACATTAAAACATCTTTTGAATGAGAGATTTAAAAAAATCAAAGGGTTGTTTTTTAATTTTATTTTTAATTATTTTATTTTATTTATTTATATTATTTTTGGTGATCTGCCAGTTTGAAAGCTTACTGAGAGCATATGGAGAAGGCATATTTGCAAGTCCATCTCTGGAGGGTTGCAAAAGGCCCTTAGCTTGTGAAAAACAGCAATGTTATTTTTTTTTTAACGTTCCCTATATTTAGAGATTAAATCGCTCACTGCACAAACCCATTTGGAACAGGCGCGAAGGTGAAAAGGATAATCAGTACAGTCACTGGTCCGTGTTTCCTAAACGCTTTCGAAAACATTACAGTGCGCAGGCATAAAATTAGCGGCAGGACCTTAAAAAGGCTGGCATTTAGCATGACTTTTTGGAAAGTGACACCCTCATTTTTTTCTTGTAGGATATCATTAAATTTCAATCGCCCTATGGCAGTGCCTTTCCATTAATAACCAATTCACTGTGTCACTTTGGCTCTCCTCTGAAATAATGAGCCTTTGCTTCGCTTTAATAAATTTAAACATATTCTCAAGGCCAGGGAAGATAGGAAACCGCAGATGGGCTGAGAAAAACACGATTCATAAATCCTTAACTGCCTGAGATCGTTGAGAGCAAAACAAAGTAACACTCGTAAAATATTAAACAATCCCAGCTGTATGGGGGAAGCTTCATTAACAAAAATGGACTATTTACTGCCTGCCTCAGAGCCTGTGGTGGAGAGAGTCAAAGAAATCTTTAAAAAGAATTCCCTCTGCTAGTTCTTCTCATGATTTCTTAACCAACTAATGGAACAATGAAAACATTATCTAGATTGCCTAGTATTTGCCAACAAATAAAGATTATTTAAAAGGTCATCAACTAATTTCTTCACTTTCACTATTTAAAAATTAGCAAATGAAAGTATCACTCTCTTTTCTTGGGGACAATTTCACAACCATTGTAAACTTGTTGATGACCACTGGACTACTACTTGGGTACCAAAACATGGAGATGACCACAAGCTTGGAGGGTCTCCTTAGTCAAGGGGTTTCTGGAATGTTTCTCATGTCGGTAGCAATTAGGCATTCTTGTTTTCAAATTTGAATGTTATGATTCAGCTATTTATCTCTCAGTACCTAAGCTATTTTCATGTGCTAAGCCATGAACACCTTCAAGATGCATATTTCAAGATGGGAAGTTTGCTGTAAAAGCTTTAACATTTTAGATGGAAATTATGGGATATTGTCATAAAGGGGAATCATTTTAAGGTCCTGATGCAAAATCAAATCCAGCATGCTGGTGGTATATGTCTGAAGAAGCAAGAGATCAATGTCTGTCTGTTAAATGCTAAGAACGTAGAGGCTCTAGCGTTAAAGACAAGCTGAGAATTTACTGGACAGATTGTCAATACTTCTAAACATTTCAAGGGCAAAAATATTGCTTTATACAATCTGTGTCACTTTTATTGCAAAAGAAGAATCTAGATTTTTCTTCTGCATTCTGTCAGCACTTTCCCCTTTATTGTGTAGAAATAGATAATCAAGGAGTTCAACAAGGAATAATGTGGATAGCTGCTCTCCAGGCCCTCTTATAGTCATGGAAAAGTGATCACATGCTTAGGCAAAAGAGAAGAGAGTGAATGTATACTGTGCTCACCAGCTCAGGTGCTGATTGTGGGAGCTCTTGGAACCTCTATTCTTTAACTGTAAAATTGGAAAGAGAGAAATATTCCCCATCTTCACATCATCTTTTAAAAAAAGTAGTTTGTAATGTACCTGGCTAGCACAGAAGATAGGAGGTTAGTCTTATGAACAAGAGTTAGTACACATGATTACCTGCTTGGACAAACCCTTACATTAAATACCGTAGTTTACAGAAAAAAATAATCCCTGTTAGGGACTAGAAGAAGAAAAAAGGGAGGGAGATGAGGAAAATAAGGGTAATACAGAGAATAATTACTGTATGCACATGTAGAATTGTCATAATGAAATGTGGTCTGTTGCTTAATTAAAGGAAGGTAATTTTTAAAAATGAAAGTGGAGATTTTGTTAAGTATTTGAGTATTTATTAGAAACTACAAGTCCCTGGATTGAATCCCCAACATCCATCTCTCTCTCTCTCTCTCTCTCTCTCTCTCTCTCTCTCTCTCTCTCTCTCTCTCTCTCTCTCTCTGTCTGTCTATGTCTCTCTGTCTCTCTCCACACCACACACACTGCACTCACATGCCTACCCACACACACCACACACTCATTGGGTCTGCAGGTAGTATTTTTCCCCACCCTTTTTTAGAATATATAAAGGGTTTCACAAAGGATATGGATATAGACATTTATTGTTGCATAATAATAGGCCTTTTCCCACTAATATTACAACACTAGTTGTTGGCAACTGTTGTTAGACATGTAATACTTGCTCTGAATCAATATTTTCTCATGTAACAATGCTTTTCTGGCAAATTCTTCAGATTTGGAATGTGCCCTTGCCTCAAATCCTGCATGGAAACCTTAAATTTTGTTCATAGTGATACTTCTGTTATAAATCCCAACTCTTTCTTGAGCACCAAACCTACTAGTATTAATTAATGCCTTAATAGTAAATTATATTAATATTTATGCATTTATATTTGAATTTTCACATTTTTCTTTTAAAAAGTACAAAATACATTCAACTATTTTTATAAAAACCAACTTGGTATTGATTAACAAGTGTAGGAGGTGTATTTACTCACAGTAGAAAGCTTCTCAAATTACCAGTAAAAAGAAGTTACACATTAAAAAGAATAACAATGTGTATATATTATTATTTTGGGATTCTACTCAAACTTCTACACAGAACTTACTTATCATTCATTAAGAACTGTTAAAACTGTTATTTCCTGTTTTACACATGGTAATATCAGAATGTATTTTTTTAAAAGACAGACCATATATTCTCAGAATTCGGGTAGAAATACTGAATTTCATTTAACATGATAACTGGCCAGTGGATGTAAGAGAAAAAAGAAAGGTGAAACAAAATCTCATTGGCGGCCAACTATCCAGTGTCTGAAAAGTTGATATTTTCTTTCTTCGCAGTCCATCAGTGAACATGGAAATGATTACAATGAGAGACATGTGAGCACAGATCTTTGCCACTGGGCTCTCATAAATCTTGCCAGTTCCCACTGAACAACACCAAATATTTGCAGCTGAGAAACATTTGGTCTGGCTTAAATTAACATATCTCAGCAGTCAGAAGTCATTAAGCTTCACCAATGATTTGAAACAATTTCTCTGTCTCAGAAGACATATTGACTTTTATTTAGTTTTCTAGAAAAAGGTAGTAGAAACTAAAACAAATGACATGAAACTGGAAGTTGTTAATAAAAAAAAAAGGAAATGAATAAATGTGTCTTAACTACTTTGGTAAATTCATTAATAATGTTTATAAGAATCCTATTGTTCTCATGCATATGGCCAACTGAAAATTTTTGGTTGATACAAACTAAGTTTAAAGTAAACAAAAAGTCAAATATAAGAATATAAACATCTTTTAATAATACTTATTTTTTATTCTAACCATTACAAATTAGAACTGATGAAAACTGTTGTGTAAGCAAATTAGTGTTTTCAACTAAAAATTTTAAGCAGGCTTAGTAGACAAAAAGGAGACATGTTGGTATATGTTTCAAAGATCTGTTTTGTTATAGGGTTTATCCAGACACAAAGGCCCAAGCCAATCACGTAAAGCAATTTGATGACTAGAACAGGGAACTCTTCAAGTATGAAAGAATCGGAGGAATGGATTCAGCCGATGAGACTGTAGTTTAGAAGTGAGATCAATACATTCACCTATTTATAGTTAATCTCACAATCTGTGTGATGGTGTCTTGACTGAATAAGATTGGCTCAAGAAAAAGCAGGCTACTGAAGTAGAAAATGATTCTGATTTCAGTTTGCTGGCATAGTTGTGTTACACTGAAATAGTCATTTCACCTCCCAGTTGTCCATGGATAAAGCAAGGGTAATGACTTCAGCCTTGTAAGTTATTATGGTGTTATTATGGTATTTAGTTAATACCTGACCCACATGAAATGTTATATAAATGGTAGTTGTTAATTTCAGTTCTTTTAAAATAAATTAGTATCATTACTTTCAGCAATTAATAGATCCTTATGTAGTCTTGCACCTAGTGAGATTTATTAATTGACCACCATATAACCAAATCGTGTTATAGATAACTGATGAAAAACATCTATATTTAACACAAGTATAAATAGGAAAATGGAAACTCAGGTTGAAGAAATGAAAGCATTGCAGTTGCTGTGTATCAAAATCTGTGCAACATTTTGTTATATGATTTTATGAAGTATATTAAACAGGATTTTCATATTATTTTAGTCAAGCATTATCCTGCACACTTGCGTAAGATCTGAGCATTAGTACTGGTTCGTTTCGTTTAGGCCTGTGTTTTCTCTGTGGCCTATGCTGCTGGAAAAATAATCTCAAGCAAGGTTTGCTGAAGATTTAAAATAATTACATAAAACATAATTTTTGAGAGAGTGTCTAGTGTGAGATTTGAACTACTGTCTTCTGCAAGAGCAGTGAGCACTCTTATTTGTAATATATCTCTCTAGCCACCCACCCTTTTCCTTACTTAAAGAAAAGACTATTTGGAGGTGTGTTCCATGGTGAATCACACATACCAGGTTACTGTAAACTTGGACAAAACTCTATGGCTGGGGAAGACATGGACCCAATGAAAGTTCACATACCTGTATCTAGCCTAAACGAACACCTTGTCAACTGCCTTCTAAATATATTTGCTTAGACTTATATATTAAAAGATCTCTTAGCAGGGAACAGAAATTTCCCTTTTGCCAAGGGGGATGTTTAATACAGGCTCATATCTGGTCAAGGTAAAGAGAAAGAATGTTGATGATATCTCTATTACTAGCATCATTGCCCTTTAAAATTCTAGAGAATCATCTCAGGAGAGAGAGAGAGAGAGAGAGAGAGAGAGAGAGAGAGAGAGAGAGAGAGAGAGAGAGCAGAAAGAATTTAAAATGCAAGCTACAGGGACGAATGTCATATAATGCTATCATTCAGAGAGTATTGCTGCAGCACCATGGACATATAACTACCTACGGCTGCACAAGGTCTAGTTCTCTAGCTTTCTACCAAGGACAGAAGACCCTGTATAAATTGCTTTTCTGTAGTGTGGCAACGTGCCAGAAGAGCAAGGGAACATTAGAGTTTATTTTGGCTTATGCTCCAAAATGGAAGGAAAGAAACCTTAATAGTCATACCAACAAGAAGTTGACACACTGGTAGGAACAGAAAACGTAAAGGCTGCATCTTTGACTGCAAGCATTATGCAGAGAGAACATACTTTGATTAATGTTTTGATCTCACTCACTTTGCTTTATCACCTCAACCTGCCCAAACAATGTCACAAACTGGGAACCACATATTCAAATGCCTCAAACCATGGAGAAAATGTATTGAAACCACCACAGGTGCCATTCTTTCATGAGAAGCCAACAGTGTTTAATGCTGACTAGAATGGGGGATATTGTGTTATCTAATGGCTTAGTCACTGAAAGACTAGTTGGGAAGAAGAAAGTATTCAGGGAGAAATTAAAGGATATACCTGAGGCTAATAATGGGTGAATATTATTACAATATATGCACACATATATATCTACACACGCACTATATGAAATTGTCAAAAAAAAGCAAAGCAGAAAACATAAACTCACTTTTCAGCTGTTGAACAAGTTGAAACATTTAGAAAGAAAGATGTTTAAACTTTTAATAGCAATGGAGAGAAGACCAGGAGACCTCAACCCTACACAAAGGACTCTAAGTACCAAAGGAAGACAGAGAGAGAGGCAGCAATCCCCAGAGAAAATCACATCCACTGATCATCTAATACCAATGGTCAGTCCTAAAAATAGGCATACAAGTAATGTACAGACTGAGAAGTTTCAACATATGCATTTAGAAATGTGTAGATGAACATATGTGTACCGATAGGTATATGTAACAAGAATCAATGTAAAAGTAGATATGAATTTAAAAGAGAGAAAAAAATGGGTATATAGCAGAGTGTAGGAGGAAATAAAGGAAGAAATGATATAATTATATTACAATATACAAAAAAATTAAAGCAACAGCAAGTCAAATGAAAATGTGTGGAGCCAGTCCAAATGAATACAACTACAAAATACACCCACACCTAAGCCTCAAAGAGCATTGTGGAAGAGAAGACAGAAATACTGTAAGAGCTACAGGATCATATAGTTTGCTGTGAGATTGTGTATTCTAGTACTATCAGAAGCTATACCATAAAGTTTCAGAAACATGACTTCTCAAACAAGAATGAGGACTACATCCATGGAGATGCCAAAGTGCTTTGGGAAATGACCACAAGGTCTCAAAAACTACATAAAGATTCTTAGGCAACTGAGGAAAGTTGGAAACAGGAGATGTGGTCTTCCATGGAAGAGCATAATTGCTTCTCCGGTGTGAAATGACCAGCCCTGAATACAAAACTACCATAGTCACATCATATGAATTTAGCAGATTATATTTAGAAATGTATAAGGAGATATAATAAAACCATAGGAATCTTATTTTTAGTTATTTACCTAAAATCAAACCATTAATACACAAATAATTCTGTTTTAAAATGTATAGATGTATAGATATAGTTTGAATAAACATTTCTCATCTTAGTTGATTAGAAGATGCCCTTTCAAGAGCGAAAACCACCTAATGAAAACCCGATACCACCGGGTTGTGGTGGTGCACGCCTTTAATCCCAGCACTTGGGAGGCAGAGACAGGTGGATTTCTGAGTTCGAGGCCTACCTGGTCTACAGAGTGAGTTCCAAGACAGCCAGGGCTATGCAGAGAAACCCTGTCTTAAATAACCAAAAAAAAATTTTTTTTCTTCTAATTAAGTTTATATAATAGAAACAATTAGTCACATTTTTTAATAGACATTTCCTTGTATTTCTAGCAAGAGTGACAGAAAGTTCTGCTTCATTGATCTTATCCATTTATTTGATAGTCAGCTTTCAAGTTGTTAAAGGTTCTTCATGGAATTTCTTTTACTTTCCATGTGAATTTCACAATAAGTAGAGGAAAGGAAAACATTACATGTAACAGAAAAGGCAAGTCTGTCAGGAGAAACTCTGCCTATTTTTTTTTTAACGAGGAATCATAAAGCTGCTTTCTGTATAAATACTTGACCGTATATTAATGTTCATATTGAAAGCATTTCGGTCAAGGAAATATCAAAATTATTTTATGAACATTTATTAACTCTTCTATATTTTGTCCAAAGAAAGTTCCATGCCTTTCTTTGACTATAGGACTATAAAATGCTTTTCTTTCATGTACTTAGATACTCTGGCTTTAGGTCTTAAGGAATAGCAACCAAAGTTTCCAGAACAAGATGTATTGAAAAAAAAAAAGCAAATATGGATGCTTTTAACAAGGGCCCCCCTTTCTGTATGTCTGTACCCAATAATGAGTGTGTGAGGCGAGGGTAGAGAGGGCCCAGTCAGGAAATTAGACATCTTATCTTCAGGTTGGCTAAATAAGGACCAATAACCTAGGCCTGCTACACTCGGCGATAACTGCCTTTACAAATGAAATTTTGACTTCTTCACAGCTTAGCTAAAGGAAGACACTATCAGTAGACCTGCGTTTCTGTGCAATATGAGTAAAAGATTTCGACATCTGACAGGGAAAATGAAACAACTGATAAAGGATCTCTGAAATGTGTCCTCAACACACGGCAACATTTTTCCGTTGATTTGCCTTTTTATTACTGTTTACTCCCATCTCAGATTCACTAAACACAAAACACATGGAGTGGCAGGAAAGTCAAACATCAGGAAACACCATCAAGGTGCCTGTCTCCATAAAATGGAGTTCACTTCCTCAAAGTGGAATTGTGCTTGCTGCCCTATTTGCTTGCTTACTTTGTTAGGAATGTGAAGAATTTGAAGTCATTAGGAGAAACATTATCATAACAATATCTGCAGACATCATTAAAGAAAAGGAAGATTGTCTCTACAAACGCTG
Organism: Tokudaia tokunoshimensis; assembly: GCA_036184795.1. Classification (NCBI taxonomy): domain Eukaryota; kingdom Metazoa; phylum Chordata; class Mammalia; order Rodentia; family Muridae; genus Tokudaia; species Tokudaia tokunoshimensis. Next base: position 27,640,360 of record BTHU01000011.1, on the reverse strand, counting down.
CATTTAAAACTAACAAAATTTTAGACATCTGAACATTTCTTTCTGAACATAAACAGTATTTTCAGCCTCTAAGCCTACACTGCACCTACTTAGGAGGTCAAGAAAAGGAGAAGCATCATGTGAATAGAAATAGCACCATAAAACGTTAATTTTAACCCTTTAATAAGTGACAATTCTGGTTATAAGATAGGTGAATATTTAGTTTTGAAATGACAAAAAGTTACGTAGATTTATGAAAACTACCATGACTTGTCTGTAATAATCTATTATTGGGGTAAGAAAAGTTCAGAATTATCACAAAATTAAACCGTTTAAATCAAAGCAGGTCTTTAGGTTTTTTTCCAACTTAGGATTTACTTAGTTTATTTGCTTTTGAAGTAATTAATGTTGTCAAACTACTAGATAAAGGTAGTTTTATTTTCATGTTTATAAACTGAGAGAAACAAGCTAAAATCATTTGGAAAAAGATAGTAACTGTCTAAATGTACCTTTAGAACAATAATTAAAATCAGTATTTTGTATTCCTTAAAATTATTATAAGAACAATGGATATTGTATATAATCCAGGATATTATATATATATATATATTATATATATATATATATATATATATATATCATGATGCTAACTAAACTTGGCATAATCAAACTTTAAGTAGTATTGTCACAGAGTTTACATATTTAGAGCTTATACACTTAATCAGTAAAATTTATTTAGTTTGCTTACAGGAGGTTTAAGATTCATTGTTCATACAAAAAGAAATTTTCCTGCTATGGTTTCTCATTAAATTTTGGAATGGATTTCTTAATTGTAATCTATTCAATAACTAAAAAATGAACAAAAACAAATGATTATCTAAAATTTTATAAATTATTTTTAAAAATGCAATGGAATGAGAGAAATACACAGCATGAGCAATGGAGCAAATGTGCCTTTGATAAGGATGCTGTGAATTCCCCCAGAGAGATTTTGGGCTGCAAAAATCAAAGCAAATGAGTACCTTCCAGTTTTTACCACCATGTTTTGGTGTTGATTCTACATTACATAGCAGCTATTTGTACTAAGTGCTTGGAAGAAATCTCTCATTTATGCACAAAAGAGGCTTTATGTGCTTGATTAAGTTCCACAGATCTATGAAACTTAAGGGGATTTTATGACGACTAAATATTTTTATGAATATGTTTAACATTGAATAAACTTCAAGGCTATTTTTAAATATTTGAAAAAACAGTTAAATACTGCCTCCCAAATTGTCTGAGCTATAAAAAGATACCTAATTGAGAATACTTTAGTTTGCTGTAGAGTTTCTTTGTTTATAGTCAAAATTTTGTACCAGTAAGGAAAAATTATTAAAACACTTACTGGTCTTCTTAGGTATTACATTCTCTGAATGCTGAATGCCCTTATTTATTTTATTTGATAAGCCTGTTTCTGACATTTCATAAATAAGTGTGTAAGAGTAATGAACTATGTTTTAAGCCTTATAGCAGTTAAAACTGTGATCCACAGAGCCAGTGAGATGGTTTAGCACTTTAAGGACCTGGAAGCCAAGTCTTAGAATCTAAACTCAGTCTCTGGGACCCATGTGACAGAAAGAGAACCGACTCCTGCAGGTTACTTTCAATCCTTCACATATTTCTGGGGCACAGTCACACACCACACTTTATGTAAATAAATAATTAAAAATATTTTGACTTATTCTTTTCCTATTCTATCGCTTTGATCTTCTCCAGTTGTCTTATTGCACTACTTAAGATTTCTGATATTATAACAAGAAGTTTGGAGACAATGGACATCCTTTTCCTGTTCCTGCTTTTAGGGGAAATGCTTTGACTTTTTCTCAGTTTAGGGTACAATTGACAGTGGAAGTTTTTATCTTTTAGTCTGTTTATGTGAGGGATTTCCTTTACTGATTTATATATGTTGTTTTATCCCTGTATCTCTGGCATTACACAAACTTAATCGTAGTGAGTAATGTTTCTTACTTTTTTCTTTGGTTGCAAGTATTTATTAAGACTATTTGGATCTATGTTCATAAGAAATATTGTTAGGCAGTTCCCTTTATGTTATTGTAGTTGGGTCTTGAACAGTTTTGTTAATCAGGATAATACTGGCTTCATAAAAAGATTTAGTAAATATTCATTTATTTTCATTTTGTGGAATAATTTGAGGATTATTGGTGAAAGTTCTTGCTTTGGTGGTTTGGTAGAATTCTCTACTGAATCAATTTGACATTTGCTGTTTGTTTGTTTGTTTGGGGGAGATTTTTAATTACTACTTTTTCACTAGAGGTTATGAGTCTGTTTAACTGTATTTTCAACATTGATTTTACTCTGGAAGGTCATGTATATAAAGAAATTCATTTATTTATTTCATATTTTCCAGTCTGTATAAACTCAGTCCTCATAGAGAAGTTTCAGGCTAGATTGGTGGTAATAACACAGAGACTCACTAATGGACAGTATATAAAGAATGAGAGACTTTGGAGCACTCTTCCATATGTGAGGTGTCCTTGGGGTTCTGTGTGGAAGAAGGTGAAGAAAGAATGTAAGATATGGTCAAATAGTTGATGGCTCTGAGGAAATGACATTTCAAGAGTCAAAAGAACTGATGTGCATATGAACTCATAGAGAATCTGACAGAATGTAAAGAACTATACTTGTTCAAACCACAAAAATCTCCCAGCATGGAGCAAAAGAAGTAGACAAATATTTCCACCCCTAATCTAGAAGCTATTTGTAATTTATATGTGTTTGGAATGGGAAAATCAGTTTTCTCCAAAGGAGACTCAATGAATATATCAACTACCCTCCAGAATAGGCTCCATGCTTAGGAGTATTGGCCCAAACAAACTCCTTAATCGCACTTTAAAAAAAAACAAAAACCTGTTTTTTACAGTTACCAAAACCAGACACTATTGTGGATGCCAACAAGTGCTTGCTGACAGGAGCCTGATATAGCTGTCAACTGGGAGGCTCTACCAGTGCATTACAAATATAAAGGGGGATACTGTCAGCCAACTGTTGAACTGAGCACAGGCTCCTCAATGGAGGAGCTAGAGAAAGGACCCAAGGAGCTGAAGGGGTTTGCAGTACCATAGGAGGAACAACAATATGAACCACCCAGTACTCCCAGAGTTCCCAGGGACTAAACCACCAACCAAAGAATACACATGGAGGGACCCATGGCTCCAGATGCATATGCCTCAGAGGATGGCCATGTTGGACAGAAAAGGGAGGAGAGGCCCTTGGTCCTGAGAAGACTAGATGCCCCAGGGTAGGGGAATGCCAGCACAGGGAAGCTGGAGAGGGTGGATTGGTGAGCAGGGGGAGGGGAGAAGAGTTTGGGGTTTTTCTGGAGAAAAACCAGCAAAAGGGACAACATTTTAAGTGTAAATAAAGAATATAGCTAATAAAAAAATAAATCACAAAAAACCTGTTTTGCTTTATATTTTTGACTTATGTTTTCAAAATTTCCTTGTGTTGGTATTCAATCTTTTGTTTTTATTTTTACATTTTGAGAAAAAGAAAGAACATGAAGTTGGGAGGGTAGAGAAATGGGGAAGATCTAAAGTAGGAATGAGGAGTTGTACAGATTGAAGTGACCTGTGGACATGCCTGGAAGGAATTTACTTAATTCGATTGAGGTGAAAAGATTCCTCCTGTGTTTTGGAAGCCCTGGACTGAAGGATGAGGAGCTAAGTGAGCAGAGACACAGACTGGATGCCATGATTCATTGCTCTCCCTTGGACTGAATGCCATATGACCAGCTGCTTGAAGGGTCTGTTGCTCTGGCTTCCTGGCTATGAGAGGGACTGTAACTCAGAATTGTCAAATATATCCTGTCCTCTTTATAATTCTTTGCTCTCAGTATTTTCCAACAGCAACAGGAAAGGAAACTCACACACCTTTTATTTATTGTTGTTATCTTTCAAGTTATATATTTCCTGATAAGAGCAAAGGACTTGCCATACTTAAATAATTTTGGCTCCTGCTTGTTTTCTCTGTTAGAAAATGTACTGCTCCTCTTTGTGCTTTCATTTTTGTTTGAATAATGTGTGAAGTTGATTAGTTACTAAATTTTTGGTATTGAATACAGATGTGTATAAAAGCAGATAATAGGAAGAGAAAGGTTGATGTTTCCGGTACTCCTCCTGAAGTTTCCTTCCTTCCTTCCTTCCTTCCTTCCTTCCTTCCTTCCTTCCTTCCTTCTTTCTTTCTTTCTTTCTTCCCTTCTTTCTTTCTTCTTTCTTTCTTTCTCTCTCTATTTATTTCCTTCTTTCTTTTCATAGCTTATAATCATTTATAAAATTGTGATTTCAGATACTGATAATAAATAAATGGCAAAAGTCAACTTTGCCAGAGAATAATTACAAATCTAAAAGAATGATAAGTAAATGAAAATAGCACAATTAAAAGTGCTAGAAGACTTTGCAACAACGATGCAATCACACCAAATCTGCCAGTCTTTATTAGTGTTACATGTTACTCCAGGAGCTATGTCTTTTCAAAATTAAAGAAAATCATGAGGTGGCCTTATCTGACATCAGTGGGAGGGGAGGTCCTTGGTCCTGTGGAGGCTTGATGCCTCAGTGTAGGGGGATGCTAGAGCAATGAGGCTGGACTGGGTGAGTGGGTGGGCTAGCACCCTCATAGAGGCAAAGGGGAAGGGGGAGAGGGAGATAAGAAGAGGATTGTGGAGGGGTAACCAGAAAGGGGGATGTCATTTGTAATGTAAATGAATAAAATGATAAATAAAATATCCCTAGGAATGAATGAGAAGATGGACTCATTCTATATTGTGGAGTTATTTCTACTGAGACATGTATACAAACAAACTATATTTCTGCTTTTCTCTTTTAATGAAATAAAGCATGATTCACAAAACAATTAAAAAAATACATTCACATAGGGTACTTTCTGAACATTCAATGGACTCTCTCTTTCTCCTCTAAAGTTGCAAACGTATTCACCATGAAGTTTGTATCATATTACAGTAGTATTTCTTGTCCTTTAAATAAATGCCCCTTCCCAGGCCATTGCCCCTTTAGCCATTACACACTGACTGTTTCTATAAGTGAGAGAAGAGAGGGTATTGAAATAATTCTAAGGCTAAAACTCAAATTGAGATTTAGACTGAAATGCTTGATGCTGTGCTCAGTTTCATTAGTTCAACACAATGTCTTGTACACGTATTTGTTACTGAAATTTGAAGAACCAAGATGGGAGAAGGAAATCTTTGAAGATCTTGCCTTCTGTACAAGAATTATTGGCAAGAGGGGGAAATATTTTACAGGGTGTAAACTGGAAGAGGAATGCTGACATTCAATTATCAGACTCCTATAATCCCAACTGTAAGTCAAATGCTGATCCACCCCGAGTACATTTGAAGTTAGAGAATACTTTACTCTAGTCTGAAGGGTACTGATACTGAATTCCCCTCTATAATAGTTTTTATACCTGTGATGTTATTAAATAAGAAATGTCATCCCAGAAGATCAGACTGTAGATCTTTGAGTGTCAGAGGAACCACAACATCTAGACAGAGTAAAGGTGACTCGTGATGACCTAGCACTAAAGAAATTGCCTCTAAGATGAGTTCAGAGGGGGATCCTGTGAATATCTTTGATACTAAGTCTGTGGAAAGTCTTTAATTTTTAATAAAATGCAGAGCATAAACTATTAAAATCTTCACATGAACACTCCAGGTGAGCAATGAATAAAAACAGTCTTCTAAAGTTTCTGGAGCTTTTAGAAACACAAGTAATACAATAGCAACAAAACATCAAAATATTTAGCAACAACACAAATATATTAAATCTGACAGCATTTTCTACTACTCAATACTTTCCTTACCAAAAAGCTCTCAATTTTATTTAAATAACTAAGATTTCATGATCAAAACAGTACTAGTTGTGTTTCAGCATTAGTAAATCTTTACAGTCTTTTAAAAAAGGCTGGAAGTTGGGGACTGTCAAGTCAATAGGCTAACTGAAGTGTTTTAAATTATTTTAGGCATCTATTGATATTTCATTTAATAATCTAAATCACTTCTCAAGACTGAAGATTGCACAGTTAGATATATTTTAATATTTTGAATTAGAATCTAAATATTTATATGCATTTTTAAGGCAGATACAATTTAAACTGCAGTGGCTCTATGATAGATACATGTCTTTGTTAAGAAAAGAATGGGGAAGATAGTTTTTCGACTTGCTGTTTTATAAGCACTTTTTGTGAACACAGCTGCTATTATTATTTTTGTCAACTCCTGGTTTGCTTCGGTCTTTTGAACTTGCATGTTCTATGGCCCGTAGTGATATTCATTGATGGATGCTCTTGGTATTCAGAAAAAATGCTTTTCTCTGCCTCTTTACTGCAAAGTTCAACAATGACAACCAGAGATTAGTATGTACGCACCTTTTCAGTTATAGATTTCAAGAAATACTTCTTTTGAAAGGCTTGGGAGAACAAAGCTGAATCTCTGAGTGTTTACTTTTGAAATTAACTGTTTGATTCTCAACCATGACAGTATATATCTGGCTAACAGGAATGACAAAATACATTACATTTCAAATACCTTGAAAATCTTTAATGATACCTCTGATAAACATAAGAACTCACATTAACATGTACAAATTTCCTACATGTATTAACTCTCTTAACTAAAAATTGCATATCTATCTAATTCTTTTGGGATATTAGTGAATTTCATTGAAGGCATCATAAAGAAGAAACAAAGGCTTTTTAATATTTTTAAATGAACCAATTGAGTGCTTACCTTTGCAAATCACTATAGTTAATCAACATTTTTAAGGACAGAAAGTTTTGCCTTGTTTAAAAGAATATGTAGTGAGAAAGGATATGACAATAAAAATAATGCAGGCATGAAATAACTAATTCAACTCTAAATCGTCTCACCTAGTTTTACTGTGTGGAAGGCATGATTTAACCATGATTTAAAAGATTATTCTCTTGACATTCATCATGACATTTGAAATTTATTTTCAGTGTCACGAAAATAATCTACTATTGGTTTAAGATAAGCTGTATATACTCATAACTATATAATTTATTCTACATTTATATAACAAGTGCTTTTATACTACGAATTCACTGTGTAATATAATTGGAAAATATTTCTAATTAGATTCTTTATTATGGTCCTAACAGAGATGCATTTCAACTAATATAAAAGTATACCTGGTACATTTTACCGTGCGTTAGAGATTTTAATCAGGCAATCTACACAGCATCTGGAAACCTAAGCAGAGGCAAAGTCTGCCATAACAAAGGCACTGTAACAGTTCACCTTCAGTGAAGAACAATAATGCATTATTAAATTCACTTTCCTGCCCAGTGGTTACACTTAGCTGACCACAGCAAATTTGCTCTCTGCCTGGTCCTCACAACTTGGCAGAAAAATAGATTCTGTCACATTTAACGGGTTTAGAAAATGACAGGATGACTCTTCTGTTTTAACTATGAACCATAATCTTTCAGAAGTAAATATAATTACACATTCTTTTAGTCTTGTCATTCTAAGGATAGATATTACATGTGGGTTATCATTGAACTGTATATCACCATAACTATCATTAATGACTAAAACTTATACCCTGGATCATATTCCTATATTTATCATAGGGCCCTCATCCTCTATAATAATGTAATTCTCATAATTCAGTAATTATCTTTGAGTTTACATTAAACAAATAAGTTCATAAGACCCTGCAAAAGATATCACATTGAGCAAAATTAACTTCATCTTCTATAACATTGCCTAAACAGAATTCAGAAAAAAATTGTATAGTTATTAAGAACCAAAATTTAAATATATAAAGTTATTTAGCTGTTAATCCCACCATCTCCTGTATGGTACATAGGTATTTTAACATACCTATTATAAAGATTATATCATGTCTTCTGTCTTAAATACATTAAACATGGTAAATTCTAATTCATAATATTTATAATTAGCTTTCTAACTTTCCCAGTAAATTTTTGTAAGAAAAAATAAGTCCAAATTATGGAGTTATCACTTATGAATGATTCAACAACCCAAATAAACCAATTAAAAAATGGGATACAGAACTAAACAGAGAATTCTCAACAGAGAAATCTGGAATGGCTAAGAAGCACTTAAAGAAATGTTCAAGTCCTTAGTGAGCAGGGAAATGCAAATCAAAACAACTCTGAGGTTCCATGTTACACCCAGTTCAATGACGATGATAAAAACAAACAAAAAACAAAAACAAAAACAAAACTCAAGAGACAGCACATGCTGGGGAGTATCTGGAGCAAGTGGAACATTCCTCCATTGCTGGTAGATGTGCGATCTTGTTTAACCACTTTGGAAATCAATTTGGCATTTTCTAAGAAAACTGGGAATAGTTCTACCTCCAGACCCAGCAATACCACTGCAGTGCATATACTCAAAGATGCCCCAACATCTTACAAAGACACTTGCTCAACTCTGTTCATAGTAGCGTCATTTGTAATACTCAAAAACAGGAAATAACCTAGATGTCATTCAACTGAAGAACGGATAAAGAAAATGTGGTACATCTACACAATGGAATACTGTTCAGCTATTAAAAACCAAGACATCATGAATTTTGCCGGAAAATGGATGGAACTTGTGAATATCATGCCGAATGAGGTAACACGGTCCTAAAAGGATATACTTGGTATGTATTCACTTATAAGTAGATATTAGCCATAGAATACAGGTACCAGTTACACTCCAAAGAAGCTAAAGAAGAAGGAAGACCCAAGCAAGGAAGCTTGAATCTCACTTAGAACTGAGTATAGTAAAATAGTCATAAGAGGCAGTTGGAGAGAGAGAAGTGACAGGGAAAGGTGATAGGGAAGGGAATTAGAAATTCAGGATCAGGTATGAGAAGGACAGAAGAGATGACTACATGACCTTGAAAATTATTGAAAATCTGCAACTGAGAGGGGTGAGGAGGTGGGGGTGAGGGGGTGTGTCTCCAGAAAGAGACAGGGACCTAGGATAAGGGCGATGCCTAAGAATCAATGGTGGGTGACCTTAGTAGTGACTTACTACATTGGGGTTATTTTAAGGAAAATAATTGCAAATGGCACCACAGAAACTTCAGTTTAGACTGTTTTATATCTAGGAGGAGATGATTCACTTGCTCTTAACAAAGGAGGGTTTGTTTCCTTATCTAGCAACAAATATTTGTTACACAAAGAAATATTACTATAATTTATTAGAAATTCTTAACACTTGCCCTTATGGTTTACTTTATATCTCAATGGTTTCCAGTGGTGATGATATAGGAGAGGAAAAAGAACCAGCTTTGTTTGTTTAGTAGTTAGTTATTCGGCCAAAATATCTAATGTCTTCAACAAAAAGTGAGTGTTGGAAAATACAGTGAAATTACATCCCATTGTCCTATACAACAGCTGACAAATTGAAACCTTATCTCTTCATAAGAAGCATGTAGATTTGCATATTAGATGCATGTCTTATTCACTATGCAACATTTTCAAAATGAATTAGATCGTATACATTGTTTATAAGATTTTATAAATTCTGGTGATAATGTGCTAATCATTGCATGAAACAAAATTCTTCTGCAATAATTAAATGAAAACAGGGAAATGTTCCTGACATTTCAGTGACATTTTCACATGGTGTTAAGAGTTAATGTTTTTTTATCTCTTAAGATGCCCTGTGGTATTTGAAGGGGAATTGTTTTCAATTATTTTGATTCTAGGAGTTTTATAAATTAGTCACTACAGAATTCTACAGAGCTTTTAAAATATTTAATGTCCTTCAGCTTGCTATCTTCTTAAAATCTTACTGACATTTATGGCTAAATCACTGAACTTTGCCCAGGTATTATTTTCAGCATTATAAGTTTTAAAATTATAAATCAAATATCAAAGAATATTATGATACAGGAATACAATTTGAGTTGAAGGGGAGAAAATATAGATTATTCTTATATCATTTTTATTAATTTTTATATGTCATAAGCTTTTCAATTTTCTGTGAGATTGTTAGATTCTAAGTTATATAAAACTGATTTTTAAAAAGCTATTTTTTGAGTTTATAATTTTTATTGCTAATGTCATTATCATCATTTCTAACGTCTTCTATTATACCTAAATTTCTCTTTTGTGGCTTGTCTAAACTAGAGTGATTGGATAGCCACACATTTGAGAGTACATAGGTAGTTTAACTAGAACTCAATGCATTAAAAAAAGTAAAGACCTAAAGTTAGGTGAGTGTTGGTGGTAGACTGCATGAGAATGTACAAGGTACGAATATAATCAAAACAAAATATGTAAATTTTTCAAAGAAATGATAAAATATATTTTAAATTTTTTCTACTCTCCTGTCACTGCCATGATGCACAGGATCTGAAATCCATGAATTTTTCAAACATGAAATTTTGAAAATTAATTTTTGACATTGTTGAGAGAAGATGTCGTAGACTATATTACTTTTTAAGAAGTACCAGGACTCTGATCATTCCTTTGCATATTTAATATTTAATTTTGAAAATAATGGAATATTTAAGGAGATTTAAACATTGATATTGACAGCATCAGCAGTATTTACAGCCTTTTGCAGAAATTTGTAAGGACCATTAGAATAACAAGAATCATGTTAAGGCCAACTATATACAAAAACAATGTATAAAAAGAGATTGCAATATTATCAGCCTAGATTTCTCTGCTTTTGCTCATTCTATACTAAGGAAGTCTTATCTACATTTGAATACGACATGGTAACCTTTAATTATATTGACTATAAGCAACTCCAAAGAAAAGAATTTTATTTTTTTATAAAACTTTTGACTGACTAATGACTGGATGGCTGCACTTAGAACATCATGAGATTGATAGCCTTTTCAACAAATGGTGCTGGCTCAGCTAGAGGTCAACATGCAGAAGAATGCAAATTGACCCATCCTTATCTCCTTGCACTAAGCTCAATTCTAAGTGGATCAAAGATCTCCACATAAAACCAGACACACTGAAACTAATAGAAGGGAAACTAAGGAAGAACCTTGAACATATAGGCACGGGGAGAATTTCCTGAACAGAACTCCAATAGCTTATGCTCTAAGATCAAGAATAGACAAATGGGACCTCATTAAATTACAAAGTTTTTGCAAGGCAAAAGACACTGTCAAAAAGACAAAGCGGCAACCAACTAACTGGGAAATGCTCTTTACCAACCTTACATCCGACAGAGGGCTAATATCCAAGATATACAAAGAACTCAAGAAGGTAAACTCCAGAGAGGCAAGTAACCCTATTAAAAAATGGGGTACAGAGCTACACAAAGAGTTCTCACCTGAAGAATATCTAATGGCTGAGAAGCACCTAAAGAGATGTTCATCATCCTTAGTCATTAGGGAAATGCAAATCAAAACAACCCTGAGATTCCATCTCACACCAGTCAGGATGGCTAAGATCAAAAACACAGGAGACAGCAGTTGTTGGCGAGGATGTGGAGAAAGAGGAACACTCCTCCACTGCTGGTGGAATTGCAGGCTGGTACAACCACTCTGGAAAGCAGTCTGGCAGTTCCTCAGAAAACTGGGCATGACACTCCCGGAGGATCCGGCTATACCACTCCTGGGCATATACCCAGAGACTTTGCCTGCATGCAATAAGGACACATGCTCCACTATGTTCATAGCAGCCTTATTTATAATAGCCAGAAGCTAGAAAGAACCCAGATGTCCCTCAATGGAGGAATGGATTCAGAAGATGTGGTATATTTACACAATGGAATACTACTCTGCAATTAAAAACAATGAGTTCACGAAATTCCTAGGCAAATGGTCAGATCTTGAAAATATCATCCTTAGTGTGGTAACCCAATCACAAAAGAACACACATGGTATGCAGTCACTGATAAGGGGATATTGACCCAGAATCTCGGAATACCCTAGACACAATCCGCATATCAACAGATTTCTAAGAAGATGGAAGGAGAGACCCCTGGTTCTGGAAAGACTGGATGTAGGGGAACGCCAGGACAGAGTAACGAGAGGGGGTTGAATGGAGAAAAGAGGGAGGGAAGGGGGCTTATGGGACTTTCGGGGAGGGAGGAAACGGGAAAGGGGAAGTGATTTGGAATGTAAATTAAAAAAATAAAATAAAATAAAAAAAGAACATCATGAGATTGTATTATATACTATAACTTGATGCTGTCTTTTCTTTCATTTTGAATATTATTCTTGATGCTATATCATGTACAACAAAAATTCTTAGACTACTAAGAAAATATTTTTAGAGTAATATCTGTCTTCTCTAAAAATAAGTACATGCCTTATATATTTTCATATCCACCAGTGGAAGAGATAAATTTCACTTTAGACCTCAGCAAGTAAGTATAGTCACCTCTTCTGATGGTGTGGTTTGTCAATGACAAACAGAGTAGCTCGCATTAATGAGGGGTAAGCAAATATGCTATGCTTAAGTTTCTCTATCTCCTTTCAGTTAGATTTTCTTTTACATAAAATGAGAAGATGATACTGGCTTAGAAAAAAATTGTATATATTTAAATTTTTTCTCCTATATTACAAGTTAGAGCTATATCATGCCCAATTTCTTTTATCAAATATAAAAATAATGAAACTCAAACCTTTTTCTCTTCAGATACATTTGAAAACACTATATTCACAATATCTCCTTAAGAAAAGCATCTACCCTCTGAATTAAGATTATAGTGTTTTCTTGTATATTATTCCTAGATTAATTCCAGTCTTTTCACTAAATTATCTACATTTCTCAGGTTCACTGCAGGTGTTGAAATCTATCCATGGAGTGGGCCTCAGAGAAAAGAAATAGACATATTTCTGTGCACTTGTCAACTTGAAGGAACCTACAATAACCACTAACCCAGCATGATCCCTAACTGAAGTCTAAACACTTGTCCTTATACTCAAATAACTGAAATTCTTACTCTTTATCAAGGAAACTTCTGTTTGCAACAGATGGGAAACATTATAGAAAACCACAAGTAACCAAAATGCAGAGTTGTTGAACCCAGACACAATGGGTATATCTTCAAAACGATTCAAGCACCTAAAGCCTCAGAGAACATTGAAGAAGAGAGGACATAAGGATTGTATGAGTCTAAGGAAGTATGCTATGAGACCTTGGTCTCTAGTAATATCAGAAGCTATAGTCATAATATCTTACTAATATGACTCTACCAATGTGAGCTGAACTAGGACAACATGGATGTCAATGTTGGCAAGGAAAAGCTCATGAGGCCTCAACCTTAAAGAACTATAGGCAATTCAGGACATTTAGGAGCCACAGAGTTGGTGTTCTCTATCAGGAACACACTAATTCATTCTCTAATACCAAATCATTAACTATGAAAACATATGGCACTGCAAACCCCTTTAGCTCCTTGGGTCCTTTCTCTAGCTCCCCCATGAACTGAACCCTGAGATCAGTTCAATGGCTGGCTGAGAGTGTCCCCCTCTGTATTTGTCATGCACTAGCAGAGCCTCTCAGGTGACAGCTGTATTTGGCTCCAGTCAGCAAGTGCTTGAGCTGAAGGGGTTTGCAGCACCATAGGTGGAATCCGGGAAAGGGGAAATGATTTGGAATGTAAATAAAAAAAACAGAAAATAAAAAAAAAAGGAGAAACAATGATATGAGCCACCCAGTACTCCCAGAGCTCCCAGGGACGAAAACATCAACCAGATAGTATGCTTGGTGTTACCCATGGCTCCAGACACATAGGCAGCAGAGGATGGCCTTGCTGGACATCAAAGGGAGGAGAGGCCCCTGGTCCTGGAAAGGCTTGATGCAGCAGTGTAGGGAAATACAAGGACAGGGAAGCCAGGAGGGGGTTGATTGGGGAACAGGGGGAGGAGAGATGGCTTATGGGACTTTCGGGTAGGGGAGAATCAGGAAATGGGAAATCATTTGAAATGTAAATAATCTATCTAATAAAATATAATTAATAAACCTTTAGAAAGAAAGAAAGAAAGAAAGAAAGAAAGAAAGAAAGAAAGAAAGAAAGAAAGAAAGAAAGAAAGAAAGAAAGAAAGAAAGAAGGGAGGGAGGGAGGGAGGGAGGGAGGGAGGGAGGGAGGGAGGGAGGGAGGGAGGGAGGGGGGAGGGAGGGAGGGAGGGAGGGAGGGAGGGAGAGAGAGAGAGAGAGGAGGAAACATATATACTATAAAAGTAACTGAGTTTGGCTGGAGTAATTGTTGTCTTGCAGGCTTACTGATGAATAAGCTCACACTTACTAGTTCTTTTCTAACTCTGGCTGGTTCATCTCAGCTGTTCTGGTTCAAACTCCCCTCCAAGCTGACATCCAGTCTGGCTTCTCTCAGCTTCTGTCTGAATTGTTCTGCTTGGCCTCAAATTAATTCTGACAATTGGTTTTAATCTTCTCTATCCTCATTCCCTGGTATCAACTGTCTCTGTTGACCTGCACCGAACTTCATAAACCCACAAGCAAACTCAACACTGCACTGCAATCATGGCACAGACTCTGAACTGACTGAATCCGTTTCCCTGAACTGCTCTTAAATAGCTTCTCTCTCCTGTCTTGTTCTCATAGAAGTTGGGCATATTCTAACTCTGACTCATTCTGTCAAATCTTTCTTTTTTTTTATTTTATTTTATTTTATTTTTATTTTCTACTTTTTTTATTTACATTCAAAATCATTTCCCCGTTTCTTTTTGTCATTTTGTCTACCCCTCAATTAGACATTACATTCAAACGTGCCTGATTCCCTCTACAAACTAATTTTACCTTAAAGGTGTGCACAAAAGTTGCGTCTGTATTCCAGCCAGAGAGATTAAATGTGTGTGGTGTGTCTGCATTCCAGCAGCATCCCACAGAGCTATGTCTGTGGATGTGGTCCCTTGCCAGAGCAGCCATGTAACTGGATTAAAATTCCTCTTGCTTACATACATACATACATACATGCATGTATGCACACACACACACACACACACACACACACACACACACATATATATATGCATGTAACAAACTTTAACAAAAGAAGAGGCTATGAATTTGAAAGATAGATAGGAGGTATCTGCAAGATTGGAGGAAGGAAAGAAAGGGGGATGATATAAGTATATTGTAATTAAATAAAATGGAACAATACGCAAATAGCAAATTAAGTTGTGAGGCACATAGTAACTTTTAAATAAATGATATATTTGAGTTAAACATATATATATATATATATATATATATATATATATATATATATATATATTTACCTTGGTATCAGAAACTTCATTCAAAAGTCTCCTGTTTGTGCCCTGAAAGTATGATGTCTTAGATATTTCATTTAAAATTAATTGACAAACTTTTATCAAGTCGTTTGTTACATAGGTAGAAATAGCAAAATCTGGGTACATGAACAAATACGAAAAAAATCTCTTGTCTTACAAATGATATCATTAAAATATTACTAAGAAACAATTCACAATGATTTTACATACATATTAAGAAATTATGCCTGTAAAACTAGCCCATACTTTTCTACAAATATTTGCTGGTGTTGTGTTCTATGTGATACCACTCACATCAAAAGACAATTGAAAACATATGTCATTCAATCTTTTTTCAACATACTACATGCACCAGCCAGAGAGATACCAGATAGGTGTTGACAACTCTACAATATCCATACTATGCTTGTGGTTAAAAATTCTTCCATCTTTGAGTTGACTGTAATGATTCTCTGATGTTATCGCTTCAAAATATGCCAGTGCCCTGTAGATATTTTAGTTGACTGAGACCTTTACTAACTGTTCACTTGGAACATTACAATGTGAGAGTCTGGTCTCTAAATTAGTCAGTGCATGATCACTACCTTGTTGCCTTGTATTGTCTGTGTTGCATACCTATACAGATGGAAGTGTACTTTTATTCTTATAATGATGTTTTAGGTGTCATGAGTTAATTCATTTATTTAAATGAAAAAACAAAACCCTGAAGTTCAAGGGAGTTATATAATTTGCTAGGTTCACATCTTCAGCCAGGGTTTACCTAGAAAGTAAATAAGATTCTATGACTTTGGTATTTGCATCTGTGCTTCAGTGTTTCCCCAGATGATCGTTTCTGACTTAGATAAACATAACATTATTCCATAAACTCAAGCTAGGGTCATAATCTTAGATTATTTCTTTCATTATAGAATTGACAATAAATTAAAATGATAATATTTATGAATAACAAATGAATATGCAAAAAGCATCTAGATAATATGGCAATTATCTATTTACACTAAGCAGAGTTATTCCTCCACTAATTTCTTTGCTAAGAAGTAATATCTATTACTTCTTTTAAAATTAATAACAAATACAAGATAATATTAAGCTACAAATTCTATTTTATCTTGTATTTATGCCAAAATATGGAAGGAAAAGATATATTAAAAGAAAGAAATGACCTTTAAAAGACTTAGTGATCTATTTTCCAAAAATAAATAAAGATAAGAATTATAACTAAAACATAGGGCAAAATGGTTTACTTTTTTTTACCTCTTCAAGTGATAACATATAATAGTTCACTACATATGTGTGATAGGTATTCATTTTGAGTTTTATAAACTGTCTTGACCCATTCTTATATTTATATTAAGGTAAAACACTTATTCCTTTCATTATTAAACAGATGGTTATTATCCATTACCTTTACAGGATAAGATACTAAGATTTGCCATCAGGGCAAAGAAGCATCCCAACACTACCAAACTTAGAAGAAAGATGATATAATGTACACCAATCTTGTGATTAGCAGAGAGAATTTCTTCAGGTCTGTAACCTCTCAAAGCATTACATAGTGTTAAGGGGGTTGGTGTTGAAAATGATGAACTGATTAGTTCTAAAGTAACTTGGCAACTCATGTCAAACATGAGATAACCTTTCTAAAGTTTACGTATTGATAGGAAAATTCAATATCAAGAGAATATTAGTCATTACCACTTTGAGATGAGATTAGACGGCATTATAATTTTGTGTTATTTTACTTAAACAAAAAGCAAAAACATTTGTTTCTAAGAATTCAATAGCATATTGAACATTTGTTCCTAATGTTTAATTACCTCATAGGTACAGCTATATGTAATTAGTTTAAACAGCATCTCCATATACAATATATTGGATATAATTAATTCAATGAATGATCAAGGCTATAAAGATTAAATAAGAAGGAGTAAATATCATTAAAACCTCTGCTATGGTTTAAAAGTTAAACTAAACAAAGTGATCTAGCGAAAAATCCTAATTAAAATGCCAGATACAAACAAAGCTTAGACAAAAAAAAAAAGCACTAAAAACAATTGAACACTTATTTTATTAATCTAATGAATCATGTATCTTATCATTACAACTTTGTATATATCATTAATTTCATTCCTTTCACTTAAGCCTTTTATTGGGATTACTTCAGTTATTAGTTGGTCTAATGTATTGGTTACCTCTAAATCTCGCTCTACAATCTCTTCTTATCTTGTTGCATAAACCCTTGCGTGTTATTCAAATTGCTTCATTTATTATGATAGCTTCCCCATGTAAATTGTGCTGACTGCTCGCCCTTCCACAGTCCTCATTAGACTAATGAAAACCTTCAAACGAAAAAACTAAACAACCTGCCAAATAAAGGTCTGAGGTTATTATGAAAATTACAACTCTGGGAGCTGGAAGAAGCTCTGTTCATTAATTCATGCTCAGCAAATTGCTAACTAATTTAGTTGCACTCCTCTGCATTAATGGATTATTTTATAAAAATGTTTTCCACAGCCCAAGACCTTTGGTGCATGCTTTTGAGAGGCTTGAATTCTAATCAACCTTAACAGTAAATTAGGAATGTAATATCTAAATAATAATTGGGATGGCATATGGAGGAAAATAGTGTTTAAAATCCCATGAAAGGTGCTTTTGGTTTTCAGCTTCATCTGTCAATTTCACAGTAGTTAAAACAATTGTACTTGTTTAATATTCTGAAACCGTAGCATAAGATCCTAGCAATGTCAGTAATGTACAATTTTAAACAAAATTTAAAATACGGCTTCTGCTGGAACAAAACTAATTATGACATACAGAAGATATCACATAAATCTCTACAATCAGATTGTCAAGAGGAAAGATTGATTGGTAATATTCAACAAAAAAGTCAAAAGAAAATACTGGGTCTAATTCTCCAGAATAGGTGAGCAACGATCTCTTTTAAACTGTTAGAAATGTGATCACATTATTATGCATTTAGACATGATAGCCAGTACTTCTTGTTAACTTTTGATTTAAGATGTCACATGCAGTAGTTGCAATATCTTTGAACTTTGTTTAAGTTTTTCTATCAGCATACACACCTTGCAAACAAGGCTAGATGAATGTGCTAAATCATTCCATCAATCTGATGGAGAAAGGCAAACTGCTCCCAACACAGAAGACAACAGGGCCATTACTCTGCTGCTTAACCCTGAATACAGCCCTTGCAGGGAGATTACTTCATCAACTACCTACTGCATGTCAAGCTGTGGCTGTATGTGCTGGTACCTGGCATGCGTGTGCATGTGTGACAAGAAATTTCAATGCAAGATGACTCTGCATATGAGGCAAGATTGAAAAGATGCTTTCACATGACAGACAGATCTTTTCATTTAAAAAACATGTTCAAGAGATTTTAAACTGACAGAAAATGTAGTTGTTAGGGGAATAAATGTGAATTTGCTGGAGTGGCTCATTCATGTAACACTAGTACATTGGAGAGTCAAAAAGAGTAATCATCTCAGGTTTGAAGCCAGCCTGAGCTACATATTACATTTCCTGGTATCCTGAGCTACAGAATGAGAGTGTGTCTTCAAATAATTGGAAGAAACATATTTAAGTACATTTAGTGGAAATCACCCATGCACAATCATCCTCACTTTGTCTTTAGAGAAGTCAATATTAAATACTCATACCAATTTTGTAATTTCTATTTTTCACACCTTGAGATATCACATTGAAATGTATGGCTTGACAACTTTCTATCATTTTTATATAAAAGTCCCAATAGCGCAGAGTTACTTGCTTTCTGTAGAAACACAGCACTTGTGTCTTGTTACTATATTAGGTTATCAACAACTAGGCCAGCTTTTAGAATTGCTGAACTGATAATGACCATTTTTGCATGTTTCTAATGAATTTAATCAGAGAATAACAGAAAATGTTTTGTAGTTAGTTGAGAGAAAGCCTATCTGCCCATTTGCTAAATTAAAATGTACAAAATAAAAAGTTAGAGCTCTACTAAACAAGGTTAATTTAATTCAGTGTTTCCAAAATGAAATCACAGTGTGAAGTGATTCTCAAATTAATGTATTAAAAAAGTTACACAGCTTTTGTAGATCACTTTCATATAAGATCATGCTATGTTTCACACAGAAAAAGCAAAAGTAAAAGAAATCTACATTAAAGCAACATTTTGACAATTTGTTGAATAAAATATAATAAGTAATTCATTAAGCTAAACAATACATTGTTTTAAATTTTTTTAATGAAGTATAGGAATGATCGATAAATCACAAATAAAGTTGCCTTGCATTTGGAAGTAGCATGTTAATGAATTGGTAATTGCTTCCCCCCTGCCTCACCTGAGGTAACAACAACAACAACAACAATAATAATAATAGTAATGATAATAATAAATGGTTTGAGAAAGAATACAATAAATATGTGGAAATAAATCCCTGGAATATGCAAAAATACATCACCACAAAAATGCCATATATGGCAGGTTCAAAGGCAGAAATCCTATCCAACAAAGAGTTCTCCTTTAACTTTCAATATATTGAAACATATGGTATTTTAAGTATGTGTGTGTGTGTATGTGTGTGTGTGTGTGTGTGTGTGTGTGTGTGAGATAATATGACAAAATCTTGCTCATCAATTATTTTACAAAGCATTCAGGCATAAAAATAATTGTAGTTGCAATCATATTCTTCTAACTTTTGAAGTGTTTTTATTTATTTACATCCTGACTGCAGTCTCCCCTTCCCCCACCTCTCTCCTTCCAACCATTCCTCCTCTATAGCTCTCAAAGAGCCAGACTTTATGGATATCAACCAACCATGGCATGTCAAGTTTCAATAACACTAGACACCTGCTCTTCTATTAAAGCTAAACAAGGCAATGCAGTAGAGGGGTAGCATCCCAAAGGCAGGCAACAGAGTCGGAGGCAGCTGCTGTTTACATTGTTGAAAGTCCTCAAGAAGATCAAGCTACACAACTGTATCACATGTGTAGGAGTCAGTTAGTCCTATGCAAGCTCCCTGATTGGCAGTTCAGTCTCTGTGAACCTGTATGGTCTCAGGTTTCTTCCAACCACTTTTGATTGGATGTAAAGCACACTCTATGAGATGAAACCCTTGCCTGGTAATGTTTAATGGCCCAAACCTCTTGTATGGCTAGGGTAAAGTATTTGGTACCTTTCATCATAGTCTCCCTCTTCCCCACCCTTCCATCTCCAACCACTTAAACCTTCCTGTTCCATTATTTGCATTTTGCTCTTCATACTTCCTGTTTTCCATCCCCCTTTCCTTGAAATCTTACCCACATTGCCCCTTACTAGGTCCCAGTTTCCTATGGCTACTCCAATTTCAACACACATATCTTAACGATAAAGCTAATATTCACATACGATAGGGACTTGTATCATTGTCCTTCTAGCTATGGATCATCTCATTCTGGGTGGTTATTATGTTTTTATTACCTTGGCAATTTCATAATAGCTGATTAATATTTCATTATGTGTATGAACTAAACCTTCATGGTCCATTCATTTATGGACATCTAAGTTGTTTCTATTTCCTATGTACACTGAATATGTTCACACACTTGTGCAGTAATGGCATGAATGTTATGGGAGCAAACAACTACTGTTTTGTTTTTTTTAAAATTGAATATAAAGCCTGTTACACAAAATGGAACTCATGTTTGGTATAATTAACTGCTTCTCAGACCATTGTCTATATACTTATTTTTAATCCTATAGATTAGTGCATTACTCAACCTTCAACAGATTGACGATCATTGCAGTAGATGGTGATTAATATAGGGACTCACAAGCAGTCAATGTGCTGAAAATTAGAGATTATAGAGTTCTTCACCTTAAATGGGCCATTTATATCACAACCTCTTCCACCAAGGTTCGGGAATCATCAATGAAGACAGAATGTAGATGTTGTAAGAGCCAGAAGTAGTGGGCATTTACAAAGAAACATTTTTTGGATATGACTGTACAGTTACACAAATGGACTTACTGCAACTTCTGATGCATGGTCAAGATAGGCAGAAAATGAAGGTAGTCAAAATCCCAACATGGATGCAAAAGAACTCAAGAAGTCCCAATCTTAGGAGTGTGGGTCTCTCGCGGGTACCCATGCTCCAGTTGGTGGCCTTACACCAATGCATATAGAGGTAGCACTGAATGAACTTATTGGGTATGTAAAAATTAAATAAAGAATACATGAATTTGGGGTGAAGTGGTAGTAGGGACAAAGGACTTTACACAAGTGCATTGTATGAATATAATAATAAAAACAAACATTTTAATAAAATGAAAAGATGCAGTTTGTAACTGAAGGATGCTTGATCTAAGTACTTACAAATGAGAAGTTGTAAAAAGTCTAATTGAAGGAATAAAGTACATCATGTTTGTAACAATGAAAATATTTTTAGCACTATTAATGTTGAGCATGACAAGAGTCATAAGAGTGCCTAGGGTGAAATAATAAGCTCTAGAGCCAGTGGAATGTTTCAGTGGGTAAAGACAGTTTTAACCAGATCTTATGACATTGTGGATACACAATTCAAACTGTAATATGTGTTAAAAGTATGAAAACATTGGAGATTCTAAAGAAAGGGGGCTTTTAATCTAGACAAATCCATGTGATAACTACATGAGATAATAAAATTCTCTTATGGTAAAATGTAATATTACTATTAATTAGTGCAATGCCAATCTATCATTTTAAAGTGAAAACCATTTTTGAAGATAAAAATCTTAAAGTAATGTTATAAGTTTTAAAATACCATCGTTTAAAACAATGAAATATATGCAAAAAATTTAAAACATAATCTAAGAAACTTGAGATGAGTTACATTTAGCCAGTTTGGGGGGGAAAATGACATATGAGACCTGCAGTACAGAATAAATTACTAAAGAAAAGAAATTTAAGTATTACTATGTTTTAATCTGTGTTGGTGTATTTCACACCTTGTCCTCCAATTCATACAGCCAAATGAGTTTCTTTTATCTAAGAACAGCAATTTCTGGGAATGTTGAACAGTGCTGGACAGAAAGTTTCCCACAATGAAAATGTCCTATGGCCTGATATGGTCTCAGTAACAGCCCTCCTCAAGTTTGTCCTACTTCTAAAATGCTGGTTCCCTGCAGAAGACACTAGAGAGGGACAGTATTCTATTTCTCAGAAGCAAAAGTAGTCCATAATATGTTGATGAAATCAGATTTGAGAGAGAAAAAAAACAAATGAAAGAAATATAGTTAAGAGAAGGGCAAGAAGAGAGGGAAGAAGTGAGAAAAAGTAACAGGAGGAGAAAGAGGGAGCAGAGAAGATGACAAGCAGAAATGTGCCTACTTGGTTTAATTTACACATTTGGGTCCTAATGCATATTTACTAATTAGTTGCATCATATTAGAATAATCTAAGGACAAAATTCACTAATGTAGAGAGCAAGTGAAGTCCCAACTTAATGTGCGTTGTCGGATATGCACAGCCCTGTCAAGAATCCCAAAGCCTCCATGCTGTAAGAGCTGAAATGTCTTTCTCTAGAGCATCTCTGAGGGATGGCAAAGGCCTTCTATCAGACATAGTGTGGATGCCAATAGTATGTATAGAAATGCTCCCACATAGCTTTATCCCCACAGATGTTCACATCCTTAAGACTGCTTCCTTACAAAGCCTGCTCCTAAGAGTGGTAGCTAAACCTTCACCTTTGTCCAGTGGTACATATCACCGCAATTTCAGTTTATCTGCAATGACCGTGCCTTCTCACTCAACTTATGCAATAATGCTTCCTCTCTCTCTCTCTCTCTCTCTCTCTCTCTCTCTATATATATATATATATATATATATATATATATATATAATATGCTGAGTCTGTGTGGTACTGCAGTTTCTTCACCTGGGAGTCCAGATCAACCTAGCCCAGTTTTCTGTATCTGTGTATCTGTCATGTATTTAACCCCAAATCACTTCTAGTCAAGATCCTAAGACCCAAGTCGTGAAAGCAGTGAGAGTCAAGTAACCCTGTCCTACTTAATATCTGTTGGTTGATTTCTATTCAGAGGAAAAAGAACCCTGGTGTTTCTAGACCCAGAAAGCTCCAGGCAACTTGTGATAGTTTTAAACATTAGATAATGAAGATTTTATTTATATGTTTAGTATGTATACTGCAACTAATCAACAAACTTTGAACTTTGATTAAAACTTCACACCATAATCATTTGGGGTACAAAATGAATTTTTCTATCTATGCAAAATATCAATGTTTTCCTAAGAATTATTGCCTTTTGAATGATTTAGTATATATATATATATATATATATATATATATATATATATATATATCTGCAACTAATGTCAAGAGCTGATGAAAATTAAAGAGTGACAGAAGATAAGAAAGGTTATATGGGAGGGTTTGGAGGGAGAATGGAGATGGGGGAATAATGTAATTATATTATGACATTAATAATTAAAGAAATAATTTTTAAAAGGACACTGTAACTGAATTTTAACTTTTCCTTTTGCAGCATCGGAGTTTCATTCAATACTTATCTTTTATAAACTCTTGACTTTACTAAAACCTTATAATTTTAAAAAACTTTTCTCATGCATGGGATTTCCACATGATGTTTAAATGTCTATACTTCTCAATATAAAACATTTTTTCTTCTTTCATATTTTAAATGTGGTTTAATTAAACCTTCTCACAGCTTAAGACTCCATTGGAGTCTTCTTTATGCAAAAAATAATAATCAATAAAGCACTTACTCAGCCCTTTGTTTTCTTAACTCTTGAGTTTATAAAGCTTCTAAACTTGAACTGCGAGTAACTTGTTTTTTGGTACCATGGATTATAAACAATGGTTTTTTCATATGAAGGAAGAAACACAAGTTCAAAGTTTGTTGATGATTAAAACTTCACACCATAATCATTTGGGGCACAAAATGAATTTTTCTATCTATGCAAAATATCAATGTTTTCCTAAGAATTATTGCCTTTTGAATGATTTAGTTGTTAGAAAGCAAATTGCACATAAAAAGTTCAAGCTGAAAAATGACATGAATATATAATTAATTTTTCCACAGATTTCTCTAAATAAAGTTACTTGTTCAATAGAGATGTGAGTAGTAAGAAAGTTGCTGGGTTATTGTGAGGGATTTGATAAATGGAGTCATGAAAAAAAACAATTTTTAATTTAGCAGACTCTATCAATCTAGAAAGCCCATGAATATTTACAATTAATTCAGTATGCTGGAAGTAGATGAAAGAGATAGAGTTCATCCAAGAGAAAGAGCAACATAAAACAAGACACTATAATTATAACAACATCTATTAAAATTTCCATGATTTGAAATAAATGGTAGTTTCATATACCCAGTCAGGGTGCTAAACATTTAATTTTGTAGATAAAATATTGAGATACACTTGGGATTTGCTTAAGCTCTTTGTTCTGAGAGAAAAAGCATTTGGAAAACCCTAGTGCAATAGTAACTTTAGCAAAAGAGTAAGGTGCCATATACATTCATAGTTAGAATACTCTGTGTATAATCATACCACTAAAGGAAAGACATTTCTGACATTTACCTTACTATTTAAAGAATGGAATAACCATCTTTGGCTTCACTCTTCTATTTCTTATTATTCTCTAGCAATACAAACTAAATAGTACAATTACATAGACAACTTGGTTAGTTCACAATCACTGTAAATGTTCAGATAACTAAGAGCTTATTCATTAAAAGAGAAAGTGCATTAATAAATAAAGAATTTCCACAGGAGAAAAATGTTGTAGTAAATTTGTGGACTTATGGATATACAAGAAACAGAACATGTCATTTTTAAAAATATTCCATAATAATAACAATAATCAGTAGTCTAGATATACTCTTTTTTTAATAGATTTATTTATTTTATGTATGTGAGTACACTGTCACTGTTCTCAGACACACCAAAAGAGGGAATTGGATCCCATTATAGATGGTTGTGAGCCACCATGTTGTGGCTGGGATTTGATCTCAGGACCTCTGGAAGAACAATCAGTGCTCTTAACCGCTGAGCCATCTCTCCAGCCCCTAGATGAACTCTTAATTCTTGGATATTCCTGGTCAGCTCAACCTGAAACATAAGTCTGTAGAGTTCTCCATGACATTTTCTGCTGAGGATCATTGTAGCAGCTATTGTCTGTCTGCATTGTTCCTTTACCACTCTCTCTAGATTTTATATTTTAATCCCCAGTATTTCACACCAATATTCTTGAAAATAATCCTACTCTTGTATATTGATATCTATTGCATATTACCAGTCAACACCCCATATCTGTTTCTCTTTAACTTCATTTTAATTGTTTATTATGTGTCTCTGTGTGTGCAAGCCAGTGAACATATTTGCAGATCAGAGAACAAATTTCTGAGAGTGGGACTCTCTTTCCATAATGTGAGTTTCATTGGTCAATTCAGAACCTCTGTGTTTAAAGTAGGGCCCACTGGCTGAGTCTAATCTACAGGCTCCTCATAGCATTTTACGTTGAACTAGCTAAACAGCTTTCATGGAAAATTGAGAAAGTAGCCACTCATTTTCTTAAGAGATTTATTCAGTTATTGAATCTTTGGAAAAGAATTTACTTCTTTATTCATCTAATGAACTTTTACATTAAAATATTAATGAAGAACTTAATTTTACAAATTATCTCTCTAATATGCTAGCTTTCATAATTGTGTGGTATACTCTTTTATTAAATATGAATGAAACAGAATATATAACATGAATGGTCTTCATTATTGAAGAACTCTTGGAAAATTGGAATTAGAAATGTAGAGGTCCTGGGACTTGGTGATGCTCCGTATATACACCACCCAAGTTATTATAGCATAATAGCCAGTGTGTATACACACAGTGATAATACACAAATCATAGAAAAGCTCGTTCAGGTCGCTGTTTCTCAAATATATTTCCATTTTAACAGGGTGATGTTCTTAAGGATATTGCAAAGGTCAGAGATTCTTATTTGTAAATATTTGAAAAACTTGTAGTTTTTAAATATTTAGATTTTTTTCCACCTAAGGAAGTAAGGATGTAATGCATTTTAGGAAAATATTTCCTAACCATTTTTATTGTTCTCCAGGCTTAGTCAACTTCTTTTTTTAAAAGCGTTTTTTGAATTACTTAAAGTCTACCTTTCAACACATTTTGTAAGCTTTACAAATAAATTCTTTCCTTTCTCCTATGATGGGGAGTATTAAACCTAGTAACTTGTTCATGCTTCAAAAGGACTTTGTGTTCCCAACTTTAAACTATTAATTATCAGGTAAGACAAAGCTGTTTGGTTTATATCAAAAATTTGAACTATTTATATAATATTTTTTAAAAATAAAACTGGTCAGTATGGATTTGAAAAAGTTCAGAGAGATATGGGGGGAGTGTGAAGGGAGGAAATGGATCATAAAAAGATTTCATAATATCAAAATCTCCAAGATTAAAAAAGAATGAAAGTTGAAAACAAGAGAATGGGTTTCCATAGGTACAACACAATACTTGTTATTTGAGAATATGTACTTACATTTTTAGAATACATATTTAATATGCATAGCAAAATAATGTTTCAATTTTCTAATGGGATTTCTCAGACTAGAAAATTCAAAAGTACATTAATGACCCTTTGGATGTAAAATTGGCTTAGATTTATATAGAAATGCTTTAGTGGGAAATCTGCATCTTAACCTTAGGCTTTGTTATTGCTGAGAAGTGTGTGTTTGTGCGTATGTGTGGATGCATGTGTGAATCTATGTATATGTGTGTGTTCATATGCAAGTAGTTACATATTTATGTATGTGGGTATGTATGCATGTGACACATATGTAGGGAGGTCAGAAGTTGAGCATAGGTGTTTTTTGTTTGTTTGTTTGTTTGTTTTGTTTTGTTTTGTCTCTCTCAGAAACCATCAGCCTTCATTTTGAGACAGGATCTATCACTGGGAACTGGAACCCACCAAAAGATGAAGCTGGCTTGCTAGAACTTTTTAGTAAAACTCGAGTCTCCTTCTCCTCAGTTTTTAGATCACAAGCACACAACCATCAATTTCTTAAACTTTTTTTTGCTTATGTTCTGGTGATGGAACTCAGATCCTAATGTTTCGAAGACTTTCCAAGTTCTTGTAGGACTAAGATACCCACCCTGTTTCCTACACCCTTTGAAATGACTAAAAAGTTTTCCTTGAGAATCCTGAAAGACTTAAATATCATTTATCTTTAAATCAAAAGAGAATTTCTGTCATCTGTTTCATGTTCTGTCATGCTAAGCAAAATAAAACAGCTTTGGTTATATTAAGAAACACAAATAATAAATTAATAAATAAAAATAAACATTTTGGACATATAATTCTCTTCTAAATATATTGTGAAAATTAAATTGTCACTTACCATTGTGCAACAGGAAAGTAGCAGGTCTTTATTCAGACACCTTTTGTGGAAGAGGCCTAGTATTTTATTAACAGTATGCATTTAAAATATTTATCTTATTTTACTAATTCATAAATAGATGTCACACTTTTTTCCAGAACAAAAGAGCAGGCACAGAATCATGAGTTACCTTTGTCAATGTGGATCCGTTTTGACTCATGCCCCATGTCATGGCCAGCCAAATCCCCCTCCTTTGGCCCAGGAAGCACATTTGGGGATAAACCCATCAGCATCTGGTTCATGGACAGCCCATTCTGATGGACAGCTGTTAACCCCCAAAAAAGAACAAATACAGCAACATCAGAAAATGTGGTTAACATCTATCGGTTGAAAATTAACATAAATACATAATAACCAAATTTAATGCTGTAATCCATTAATAAAATTACTGGGAGACTGATAACCAATGGCGATCCTTAAGAATGAGCAGTAAGCTCCAGAAATAACACCATTTTACTGCATTTATTGTCACATAAAATAAACCCATTTCCATGATTAGAATCTGTGTCCTTTTGATGTTAGTGCAACCAGTACCAATAAAGTATTCAATATTTACTATAGTGCATCAAGTTCTCTCTTTAGGAAGCAAACTTCCTCCATCTTGAAAACTTACGTTCTCAGCAACAAAGCCCTTTAACAGTGTCAGGCTCATAGGTGTGATATTCTGCCTACTTGTTGCAATCAGTAGGGTTTTCTGCAACTAAAAACCTAACACCACATTTTCAGTGTCCTTATTGTATTCTATCCCATAGAATATATGGCAAGAATGAAAATAGTTTTGCTATTTAAAATATTGGTTGAATAACTCATTAAATGCAAAAATATCTATATAATATAAAACAATACTGTAATAATGCTGACATGATTGTTATTCTGTGATTTTATAGGTGAAATCTATTATATGTAGAAGCTAAAACTTGGGTTCTTTGGGAGCTACAATGACAAATCTCTGTGAGCCATCCTATGTAGGTACTAGAAAACAAACTCTGGCCCTCTGAAAGAACATTAAGTACTCTTAATTTCTGAGCCACCTCACTAGACTGAAAATTAAATATTCTAAATTTTATGTAAAATAAGTTGAAGACCTACTTTAAGTTTTTAATTATATTAGGAAAGTATATACTACTTTTTATTCCTGATCATAATCATAAAATTAATTTTTTTAATTCAGTGATCATCTAAATGACAAAGTATTAGACTTTCCAGATTTACTGTGCTTAATTTGATTTCTGTTATATGTACTTGTGAATATCTTTATTTAATAAGGAAGAGTGCTAACATCTGATGAATTTCAAAAATAACAGAGTTTTGCATTGAAGAAATGCACTTAACTAAACCAGAAACGATGTACTTAGGTGTTAGATAGTTGGGAATTGGTTGTGTACTTCAGAAACTCATCTGGAAGATTACTTACTTTTTCTTGTTTCATAGCTCAAATTTTTCTGTGTAGTATCAAAGAGAGAATGTTATATCAGAACCTGTTAATGTCGTGTCATCCTTCATAGCATTCCAAACCGGGACACATAATTCTGAGGAATGGCTATTGCTGGGGAGTTTCGGTACATGATGCATTTGCGATCCATTTGGAATGAGGGCATTTTGATTAGAAAGCCCAGCTGCACCTAATAAAGTTTCAGAGGGTGACAAGCAGAAGTATAAGACCTACGGATTCTGTCGGAAGAACTCTCGGTCCGTGCCGGGGAACTGGACACACTGCTGCTGCGATGTGATGACGGGTGGCTGCCAGGCCTTCGGCCCTCCTCCAGAGATGGGGCAGGTGAGGGACTGTCAGGGACACGTTCCTGCATTGCACAGAGTGAAAAGAGAGAGGAAGGGGTCAATACGTTGAGTCTTAATTTCATGAATATTATTTTTCTCTAGTACATTAGAAATATGAAGAGGGCTCTGCCCAAAACCCCCATGGTATTTTACCTGCACTAACAATACCAAAAGATATATTTAATCTTGACCACAAATCTCAAATTCTTGCATCCATTTTCATCCCGAATTACTGATACCATACACTCTCGAAAAGTCAAGATGGAAAATTATTATTTTACTGGTAAACCACAATACAGCAACAGCAAATAGTACTAAGGCATACTTTGGAGAAACTGTTAGGCCGTAGAAGACAATGCAAAATAATGACCAGCTAACAAGAAAGTTTTGATAGGGCATTTTTATATTTGTTTTTCTACTTTAGCAGGCATCAAGGATCAATGACTACATGACTTATGGATTTAACAGACCAGAATGTTATCAGAAGATCATTAACAACATTGTGTGACACCACTCTAGACACATGATGGTCACAATTAATTATTTTCTATGAATTAAATGAATCTCAGAACGGGTCCCTTTTCCTATTACTATTTGCAAAATATGTATCAACTGACTTTTCAGACAATCTTGCTATAGTGTCGCTCTCTAAATTCTATGAAGACATTGGTTTACTACTCTATGACCTGCACTCTGAACAAGTTTGTAGCTATGCTTTTTAGAGTTATGCTAATATATATAGTGTAAATGGAATTATAGCTTAATAAATTAAATAAGTTTTACTTAAAAATTCATACTTTAAGAACCAAAATATTTTCATCTTTATATATTGACACTGATGATCTCTGTCCATAATAATATATATTTGAGTATAGAAACAACCTTCCACACTTAAAAAAATAAAAGGTATATAAGAGATAGAGATAGCTTTATGGTTAAGGACAAGTGGGGCTCTTACAGAGGACCTAGGTTTGGTTCCCAGCACTGACAAACCTCACAACCAACTTTAATTTCAGCTATGAAATAAAAGCACTGTTTACAGCTCTGTTCATAAAAAAAAAATCAATCTCTAGATGGCTGCCATCTGGCTGCATATGAAAATCATCTGGAAAGATCTTAGAAATGCCTGTTGTTGAGTTTTGTTTCCAGTTCTTCTAGTTGACAAAGTAAGGCATCTGAAACCAAGACCTAGGGAAATACACATTGAAATGTGAACCCTTTATTCCTAGGAATATGAGGTTATATGCTAAGATTGTCTGTGCAGGAGTAATTAGTCAACAGCAGGGAATACAACTCTGAATAAACCACTGAACTTCTGTGGTTAGTGTCCTTGCAAGATGTTGTGTAGATAAAGGATAGGAAATTTGTGAAAGAGGTATGACTGGAATGACATATCAGCAAGCCAGGAATTGTCAGCTACTGCCAAAACTCTGGAGATGCAGAAAGGATTCTGCTTAGAATATCAGAGGAACACCATTCCCTGAAAAATATGATTTTGAACTGGAAAACATCTAAAATGTCAGAATATTTTTTGATATTTTAAGACAACTGGGGTATCATTGTTAGTTTCTGTGGCCCAAAGCACTTTCTACCCAGGAAGAAAGTTTCAGAAATGTCTTTCTATAGATAGATAGATAGATAGATAGATAGATAGATAGATAGATAGATAGATAGATAGATAGATAGATAGATAGATAGATGGATGCATACATACATACATGGATGGATGGATGGTGGATGGATGGATGGATGGATGGATGGATGGATGGATGGATGGATGGATGGACGGATGGATGGATGGATGGACGGATGGATGGATAGACAGGCAGGCAGGCAAACAGGCAGTTAGACAGACAGACAGACAGACAGACAGACAGACAGACAGATATCAAGTGGGCCAGATCTAACTTTTGTATCATGCACACGTTTTTCAATGATCTGCATTGCCAGTGAACATCTTTAACAGATACCCTGAGGATTCACTTTGCATAGCATCACAATTAAGATGAAAGCAAGCATTATCCTACTCAAGCTTTATTTTAAAAGTCCATATCCTAAACTAATTCCTGACGCGTGTCCTAAAGAACATGATGCAATCCCATAAGAGGCTGCATGGCAAATGACAAAGAATCTATCTTCTCTAACATTTTTAAAAAGACTCAAAACAACAGTAAGCAAAAGAAAATTAATGTCCATATTCTATTCTAGACGAAATGCAATGAATTCCAGCAATGAAAACTTTTTGAACCACAGCAGTTTTAGCAAGTCTATATGTGGATTGATTTCTGAAAAGGACAATAGTTGAAAAGATGTTGAATATTGTGTCCTCTAATTTCTGTTCATATCAAAACTGAGAGATAGTTAGATTAATATTAAGTATATATGTTCCAACTCAGGTTCACTGCTGTTTCACATAAAAGGCTGAAGAACAAGCCATTGAAAAAAATGATGAAAGAAAATAGCAAGAGAAACAGACACATTAACACACACATGTGCACACACACACATGCATAACTTACTGTCATACATACTGTCATACATACATAACAACAGTAAATGAAAAACCAGGTCATGAACTTGAAAGAGAGAAAAGAGAGGTGTTTGGAAGGGTCTAGGGAGGGGAAGGACAGAAGAAATGGCCATACAATTACGTTAAAGAGGCTCAGATCAAATTTTATCAACTACAAATATAGTTAAATTATTATCATATCCAACGGTTATATTTTAGATTGCTTTGACAGTATTTGTGTAATTATTATAGGATATGTGTATGATGTTTCACAATAAAATTTTGAAGGAATGTAAGAACACATTAATGCATTAAATGTATTGTTGTGGATAGCCCTGGGGCTAATTGTATTTGATGCTAATTGCCTTCTCCTGTGAGGGGCTGGGAACAAGGAATGAGTCAGCACTCAGGTAACTTTCTGTAAACCTTCTTCCCACCTTAATTTATAAATAAAGGCAAGAGCCAGTGATTGGGCAGAGAAAGAGGGAAGAGAAACAGGGGAAGGTGGAGCTGAAGGTTTTGGGGGGAGGAGAGAGAGGACCATGGAGGAGGAGGTAGAAGGAAAGCAGAGCAGAAGCACCTGACTTGGAGAAACCACAGGTTATAAGGGTTCTCATAGATGGGGAAAATGGTAAGGTAGTGGTAGATCTGCCCAATCTAGGTACTCAGTTTGTATTCATATTAATTGAGTTGTGTTTTCATTGCCAGGCTTATTTGTGTTGGAGATTTACCGCAACAATGTAGTATAGTAGAGTTGCATCCATAATCAGGCCAAGTTTTCAAAATTCATGCAACTTGATATTGATTTCTTTTTTAATTTTTTTTCTTAAAATTAAAAAGAATATTGTTAGGTAATCAAGAATGCATTAATGTTTTGACAAAACCTACATTCATTTCCTTCCACTCCAATATTTCTCTGTTCTTTTATAAATTTTCTTTCCAACTTCATGTGTTCATATTTTTAAACCAATCGAGTTCCCTCAGAGCTACCAATAGGTGACTGGGTATAGAGAGGAAAAATTGATAGAATATAGAGAGCCTGTAAGGGGCCAAATCTCTGAAGAAAACTATATTCTCCTGCAACCATGATTGTCAATAAAACCAGCTCCTTATTTAGAACTGAAAGGGCCTCCCAAGATCGAAGACAGGGACCCAGACTAGGGTACCTTAGCTAAGTTTTCAATATAATTTCAATTCAATAAGATTGCTATTTATTTAGTTATATAGAAATATATAATGTGTACTTCAGAAATATTGTTGTATTTTATTGAAATAGAAATTTCTAAATTAACCAATGTATCTTCTGTAAAGCATGGCATCCATGTTTCCAATATTTTTTAACCTATCTTATAATAATTGTGCTAGTGGTTTTATTTGTAATGGCACATGTTCATGTTTGGCTGAATAGAGATAAAGGACAATCTAAAAGTTAATCAAATTGCGTAAAAATCATTTGCAATCTGTCTTTGCTGCCATAACAAATTTCATAACAAGTTCTAATGAAAAGTATGGGTAAACATTGTTCTTGGATATTTAATTCACAAAACCTAAATATTTATTTATAAATTGAAATAGTAATGGCTATGCCAATAAAATATATTCTTTGTTTTTTTTACACATTTTTCATATGAGTAGAAGATTATTCAATATATGTAAGTGTTCCAATCTTCTATGCTGATTTATTTAACTCATAAATCATCTATGCATGCCTTTATTCATTAAAAATACCTTTAAAATGACACAATAACTATGTAAAAATTGATTAAAGTCTCAATATAAAATATATTTTTAAAACATAGTTTAAAGCTAAGGGAATTATACAAGTTGAACTTTTAATGGGCTTTCTCATTTGACATTACTGTAGTTTATATTTAAGAACAGAGAATACTGTGGAAATACATAATACTTTTATTTTAAGAAAATCTTTTATGCAAATTTTATGATTTAAAAGCTTAATTATTCAATTGAAGCTTCCTATAAATTGAGACACAACATATTCAGTCATTTCACTTAATGTATAATTTCAATCTTTAGAACGTGATGTATTGTTCCTTGAAGAATTTCATTAAAGCAAAATCCATTGAGCAAGTAAGATTTGAATACATTGTTCCACAATAAATTAATTTATTTCCACAGCTTAATTCTTTTATCATATTTATATGCTTGCCTTTCCAGAGTATTCTATAGGATGGAGAATAATGGAGATAGTAAAGGATAGCTTAGAGGAGAACCTTGTAATTATTACTGAAACAAAATAGATAATGAGTTTTATTTAGACATAATAAGAAAGAAGAAGTTCAATGTCTTTGGGGAAACTATGTAAACTGGATTTATAATTTCATTTGCTTGATACCTTTTACCCTCTAAGCTGGGCCTGAGGTAGAACAGAAAAGAATATTATTTAAAACTTTGACACACTGCTTTACAGTCCTACATCAACTCCAACAATCAATAAAACACAATCTTTTGCAATGTTCCATCTTTATAAAACTCACCACGATAATAAATGAAAATTTAAGAGGAGTACTCTTTCACTGTAAAAAGTTCAGACTAATAAAGTAATGGTATAAGAATAACTTCAAAGGCAATGCTACATACATTGATGCAGAATAAGTATTGTTCTTTATGGTAATGCAATAGCAAAGGTATAATTCAAAACTATTACACTCATATTGTCACATCCATGACTGAATATTTGCAAAATTACACTGTCCTACTTACCTGCTCTCCACCAGGAAACAAGGGTATATCCCATGAGTGAAAGTCCATAATCACAACTACTTATACAAATGATTATTTCACTTAACTTTAACTAATTTTGTTTTCTTTTTAATTCACTTCACACACCTATAAAAGTCTTTATCTTTATTCCAGTTAGAGATTATCTCATTGGAAATAATATATAAGTAGAAAAATCGTTCTTTCTAATGTTAAATAACTTATCTTTATACAACTTCTCAATTACAGGTTGACATAGTCGGCCATTGCTTTTCCTTAGTACATAATCCAAATCCCACACTCCTGATTGTGGTATTGCCCATATTTTCATTGTTTCATTCAGAGAGTATTTGTTGAATATTATCTCCTGCCAGGCAGGATATAAAGTTCTGGATATTTATTAGGATTTTTAATAACATTTTTTCAACATGGACCATATCTTATTCACTGTAGACTTAGCAAGGTGCTTCATCATTTTCACTGATAAATTCAAATTCCCACGCTCTGAAAGCTGTGTTAAGAATATAAATTGTAGGACTGGAGAGATGGTTCAGCCATTAAAGGCTAGGCTCACAACATAAAATACAAAAAATAAATTCTAGCATTCATATTTTGATTTTGGAAAAGTGCTAAAATGACTTCTAAGAGATACAATGAATAATGTCAACATACTTATAATAATGAAAATCAATGAGCTATTATTTGAAAACCCTATTAATTTCATCACTTTTACTCAATTTAAACAAGCAGGATCAACGAATATAATTTTCATTTTATTTCTCCTTTATTCTTCAACTTCTTCATTCTAAAGACCCATTTCTTCCACATTTGCATGACAATACTTTAGTAGTGTTTTATAGGACAGAGTTAACATAAAGTTAATAAACATAGATAACATAAACTTAATCAAAGTAAGAAAGCACAATGTCAATTTGGGCGTTATAATTCATCTTAGTGAAAAATGAAACTCATGTTTGGTTGGATGGTTGGTTTTGTTTGTCTTATTGTTGTTTCCAATTCAGGAAGGTTCCTACTACATAGCCTAGGCTTTAATTGAACACACAATCCTATCAGATTAGTACTCACATTAAAATGAAAAGGCAGAACTCCTTTCATTCTACTCAAAAGATAAATATAAAGGAAGGAAGCAAAGAAGAAGCAGGTCAGCTCAGACTCTTTTCTGTGGCTATTTGTTGACATTTCTGCACAGTAAGGTCTTAAAGCCAAGTTTCCATCTGATTAGGTCCAGTATATGTTCCTACTATACCACTCCAATTATAATCTTTTATTTGAGGTTACACTGATGGGTCTAAATGATACTTATGATCTCTTTCTTGAGCCCAGCAGATTTAGAACTGGAGTGTCAATTCAAGTTTGTTTGGTCACAAGTGTACTGCATGGGCAGTAATATGTGCCTTCAAGAGCAGAGTATAATATCTGCCTTTTATGATACCAGCCACTACTGATAATCATACTCAACACTAAAACCCTCAGGTGATATGTACAATGATGATTTTATTCCTTATTCACTTATTGGATAGAATAATTATATGATCATGAGATTTGATTGGTCATTTGTTAATTCTAGCATGACATTCATACTAAGAATGCAGAAAAAATACTTGTTCTCTTTCTATTTACTCCTGTTTTGTTTAACTCTGAACTGAACTTCAAAGAAGTCAATTTTATAATATTTTAATTGAAAATAACTGAGAGAAGAAAAGACAATAAAAGACAAAGGAATCTCATAACAGACTCGTGACTATATCTGACTAACCTGATCAGGATTGCCTGGGAAACTGTCAGTCAAATGACTATTGATATGTTCAAAGAAAATCAAACTACTCATAAGCAGTGGGCAATGCTGAATGAATTGAAAATACTGTAAATGGTAATGTTTTTAATTATGTTTCTGGGTTAAAGCAGTGCTACTATGACGTCCACACATAGAAGAGAAATCGAGCTATACAGATATAAAATAATCTGCTCTGTGCCTTGTGGTTGAAACAGCAAAATCAAGAAGGCCAGAAATCCTAATCCAGACTCCATTTTAAAAGACCCCAAATCAGTCTGTTTCAGCAGGAGCTTTCTCTTAGCCTCCTATGATATCATTATTTATGTATGAAATAAAATGTGATTAGAACAGTGATTCGGTCAGAAGGCTTAGCGTTATAGGTTCAAAGAATCCAAAGAGAATCAATTAGCAAAGCATTTCAAGCCATTAACAAACTTGCTAATGACAAAAAGAACTGAACTCTTAATTTAGACTGCTTAATTTACTCAGCGATTTAAGATAATAAAGAAAAACATTCTAAAATTTATAAATCATACAGAACAGAGACTCTTATGATAGAGTTTTGGGCTTTAGCCTTTAAACTTATCTATAGATACTAATCAAGGAGCTTGAAACTTAATTTTTAAAAGGTAGATAACCGCAGCCTTATTCATAATAGTTAGAAGCTGGAAAAAAAAAAACCCAGATGTCCTTGAACAGAGGAATGAATACAGAAAATGTGGTACATTTACACAATGGAGTACTACTCAGCTATTAAAAACAATGTCTTTATGAAATTTTTAGGCAAAGGGATGAAACTAGAAAATATCATCCTAAGTGAGGTAACCCAATCACAAAAGAACACACATGGTATGCACTCACTGATTAGTGGATATTAGCCCAAAAGCTCGGAACACCCAAGATACAATTCATGGACCACAAGAAGGGAGATCAAAGTGTGGGTGCTTTGATAAAGAAACCAATTCACAGTAGCCCTTATCTTTGTTTTGTTTGTTTGTTGAGACAATCTGACTAGATTCCATCAGCTTTACTGCTATGATGTCTCTATACAGAGGACTGCATTCGCAAATCATGAGCCAAAATAAACCCTTCCTTTCTTTCTCAACT
The DNA here is from genome assembly GCA_036184795.1 of Tokudaia tokunoshimensis. Lineage (NCBI taxonomy): Eukaryota > Metazoa > Chordata > Mammalia > Rodentia > Muridae > Tokudaia > Tokudaia tokunoshimensis. Next base: position 27,602,726 of record BTHU01000011.1, on the reverse strand, counting down.
AATCCAGTCAAGTGTTTGTTACAACAATGGGAAACATAACTAAAACAACATAAAAATATCAATTTATTGTCAGTTCATGTTCTGTGACTGGTAAACAGTAAAACTACATTGACTTCATTGACATAATTGATTAATATACAGTTTGCAATATTTTATCTCTATAAAAATATAGGGCTTAAGGATTTAAAATAAAATTATAATTGCCTAAAGAGTGTTTGCCAATTTCTTCCTGAAATTTACTTTACTAAATTCCTCCAGTTCTCCAAACTAGCAACAGTCTGTCAATTTTCTCATTGAGTCTCACTGAAGGTTGCCCTTATAAAAAGAATGCTATAATAGTCTTTAGGTAGTTATTTCCCTTGGCATTTAATTTTTCCAATTCTGAAAATTTGACGATTGTGTTCTCTTTTTTCTCTACACGGTTTTAGTTTCTTTCAAGTTTCTACAATTATTCACAAGAATGTATTAAGAATTTAAGGTATCAGTCATGTAATGTAGAGACAAACTATTTGTTTTCTATTCTCAGATAACTGTGTGTGTGTGTGCACTTGTGTATAAATGTTATATGTATGTGTATGTCCTTGTTTGTGTGTGTATGTGTACATGTGTGTCTATTGAGTGTGTGTTATGCTCAGTTAGAAACTCTTGTGATATTAAGCAAACAGTCTACCAATTGAAATTGAAAGACATCATTCTCATTCATTAATAACCAGTATTTAATAACCAGTCTTTGTACGTGAAAGTAGTCATAGACTTTATACAAATTAATATATATCTGAATATATAAGAATGTTCATATATATGTATATATGTTTGCCCCAAAAGATCTTTATTCCTAGAATTTAAAATTTCAGCTTTATTTTACTTTTTTACTCTTCTTCTATAATACAATATTATTCTATGATTTTTAACAACATACAAATTAAAAAGCATTTCCATTCAAACACCATATTATCAATACCAACAGATAGATTTTTTTCCCCTGAGGCAGAAACTCAGATGTCCAGATCCTAGTCTATTTTGTGTGTAGTAGTGAGTATGTCATTGAAAGAAAAAGTATTGGGCATTTTATTTAATTAATTAAGAAAGATAATTTTTATAATATATCATTCCAAAACATGTATTTTTCTTTTCTTTTATACCATATGTTTTTATTTCCTCTCTACTTTAGTTTCTATTTAATATTAATTCCTATCGTCACTTAGAAAGTGTGAACCATTTATTCACCTTGTAGACAGACAATCCTTCACGTTTCTATTTTCTCTTCAGAAGCTGTATCTTCAGCTATGGAGTTAATCTTTGCTATTTAACATTCCACTTTCAAGTGGCCTTTACATTTAGAATCTTGTCAAGCAAACCAACTCACAGGCACAATTTTAATTACCCACAGGGGCCCATTTTCTTCAATGTGACATCGTAGTCAGCCATTTTCTTTGGGAAAAATAAAACTTCCCTAAACTACATTTAATTAGCATAGACAAAGTAAGTTTACTAAACAAGATTTGAGCTATTGAGTGTCTTAATATTAAAGTCAAATGCTGTGGTTATTAACTAGGAATGAGGTCGATTCACTTAGCATGTCAAGGTTTTAAATGTAAAGTAAGTGCTGTCTGTTAAAGGCAAATGGGTTTTTCAGCACATCTAAGAGGCAGTTGGTCTTCCCTTTGAGAGTGCAGTGGGAACTATCTGCTCTCTGTAATTAATCTCAACTAGAGCAATGTTTCCCATGTCCTTGTTACTATCCGGATTTATACCATGATTCAGAACTTCCTCAACTCCATCTGTTATAAAACTTCTAAAAATTGTCCCAAGAGACCATGAAGTGGGATATCAGTATGACTTAGTAGTTGTTGGCATATATGTGAAGACATAAAAATCACTTACTTTCTTATTCCCCTTTTGAATATTTCCTTCCTGTTTAAATCTCCTATCTCTACATTCTAAAACTTAGTCTAAGAAACCTCATCAATATTTATGAATTTCAAACAAAATAATTATGGGTGGATGTCTAAAGATACTTCCAGAAGTAAATTAACTTTTTCCTCCTACTTACCTGAACATAAACACAGAGGAGTTTTAGAAAGCTGCTTCCAGATTGTAGTATTTTAACTAACATGAGTTCCAACACAGATATTTTTTGAAAATTGTGCGCAAATAAAAAGGGTAGCAAGTCAAGCCTCATGGTATTCCTCTGTGCTTTAACATCCTAGTTTACAATTAAAAATTTAAAGTATAAAAGTCTGTGATCTAGAAATTTTATTCATGTAAATCTGTTCAGATGAGAAGTTCTAGGATTATTAGTTCCTCAGTTTGAAAGTTATATAAGCATATATAAAGGCTTATAACACCATAAACAGAAGTACAAGCAAACATCTATGCATGCAGGAGCTTAGAAGAATTGAAGTATATAGCTTATTTCTCTCTGTTATTTCTAAACAGCAAGAACTTACTGAGCTCGTGTGACTCCTTACTCTTTGTAGTAATTTTTTTTCATTATTTCTTCCTCTTTAGATTTTAGAAATTTGGTTATGGGGATAAAAACAAATGGAGTGAGGGATGGTAACTGAAGATGACCATTCCACAACAATGTTATGATGAGACAGTTAGTTACCTTAATAACAGATGTCTCCACCCTGGATGGAGGACTCTGAACTTGTGCTGCTGCTGCCATGTTTGCAATGGTGCTAAGGTGGTTCATCTGACTCATTGCCATGGTGACAGATGCTGGAGGTAGGCTGACAGGAATTAGAGGATGAGGCATCATCATAAAAGGAAGTTCCAGTCCTAAAAAAGAATTCAAATAGAACATCACTGCTGTGTTGAGGTTAAAATCACCAATGACATGTCATGAAGAGTTAAAACACTGAAAAATATTCTAATTGTGACAGTCAAAATAAAAACAGCTTGTTTATTTGTATATAGTAATATGCACTCATGACTGGGAAATTAAGCCTACAGCTAACTAGTTTGGTGCCATAATTCATCATATCAATTTTTATGTGCTTAATACAAACATCCTGGTCCTGGCTTTATTATTCCTCCTGGTGATGTACCAACTTTAGGCATGCTACAGTTTTGATGATCTTGACTGTGTGAATGCAGTATATCGTTTATTATTATTATTATTATTATTATTATTATGCTAGTCATAAAAGAAAATAATTTTTAAAACTACCACTTTTAGTGCTAAAAGCTGCCATCGTACCATTTGGCGGAAGGTGGCTGTGCTGCAGATGGTTGAGAGGATGGCTAACTGGAAGGCTATACGCTGCAGGCATGCGGGCATGTGCAACAGGAGCCTGGGATCCCTGGGAAGGGGGAGAGTGCAGTGTTTCCTTATCCCAAGAACCACCACTGCTGCCTGTGGGGAATGAATATAAATTATTTGGATATAATATTAATCCAAATCATCCAAACACTAATTTGAAATGAGATCTGACAAGGTTGAACATTGGGGAATTAGCAAGTGGGCTTGGAGGGATGTGAGCTGAAATCAGAAAAATTTCACTCAATTGTGCTTTCTCTCATTTTGTTTTGTAGGCAGGATGTTGAATTTCAGAAAAGTAATATTTTTGAACAGTTTAACCTACTTGTAATGTCTAATCCTTTATGAACTAGCCAACTTAATAATGCTAAATCATCTTTACTGTAGAACTAAATAATTCCTCCTTTGTACCAAAGTAGAACAAAGGTTATACAATGTGTTTTATTCCTTTCAGTAAATAGTAACTTGGTCAACACTGAGAGTTAATTGTGTGGCTTTTTCAACAAGAAGAATGGATATAATTTGGATTTGTAAGAACATAACTTAGTCATTGAAAATAGAACACAAAACATCACTTTAGGAAACATAACAATATCAAAGCAAAAGAAAAGAGGTGTGTGAATGAGTATAGCACTAGCTTCCAAACAAAAAGAAGTGTAAAATTTGAATAATAACAGTACGAGAGTCAGTTACTGTCTGTTGGAGGACAGACACTTTAATGTTCAAGATAATGTCAGAATAATCTAGGTTTTGAGATAACTTATAAGGATTCCAGAGAAAGAATTTATAAATCAGGTCTTCAAATTAGTTAAACAACATTATTGCATTTCTCTAGAAAATTTTAATATGAAATTATAGATTTAACTTTCTGTTACCTCATGAATTCATTTTAAAATAGATAATACTCTCATAAACATAGAAACAGCAAAGTTGGTAAAAATTCCCATTTACTGCTGTGGCTCCACTAAAAGCTATGTTGTAAAATCTCTATGACATAGTTTTCAGTGAAGACTTAGTTACTGCCATGATATTTTTCCCATTACTTCATGAAGACAGTTAAGGTTCAATATAAATTCAAACTCATTAGCTCAATACTGTCTGGATCTCAGAGTGAATTGTTCAGAAGTGGGTAATGAAAACTCAATATAAATTCTTCAGCAATCAAACAAAGCAATTTTATTAACAATGAAAAGAATCATTTAAATGGATATCTTTATTATCTTTATTATTTTACAAGAGACTATGACAGCTTTTAGTTTAAAAACGTTTATAGCTTTATACAGAAATGACTCACATAAAAAATATTTCATCAACCTGCTCCCACACTTGGATACAAAGTTCATTTTCGTATTCAATATTTTTATATACCTTACCCCTCTACATCTGACTTTTTGACACATATTCCAGTCAAATGTGAAATAACTGTACAAATGTGAATTTCTCATATGCATCCTGTCAAGAGACTACTAGGATAAAACTCTTCAAATAAACTCATTTTGCTTCATTTTATCAAACTATGTACAAACAGTACACATTTAACACATAATAAATATATTTTGAGATAATAAATTTAGAGGAAAGATAATAACCTAAATTCAGATTAAATAGATGTACAAAAGATAACACTTATTTTCCCCTCTCTGTGGCACCACAGTTTCTTAATAGGAGAGCAGCTCAACTGTCACATAAGTATTTTCCTAAGGAAGTTTCTAATGCTACATTAAATTCCTCACTATGTAGAAGGCTATTAGCCATCTCCACCAATCATCATGTTTAAACGCACATGATGTTAGCTCATTTAGATAATAAATAGAGTGAACAATTAAGAAATAACTCTGATGGAGAATATACAATATATAACCAAGTCAGCTGTAAGTAATTTTTGCATTATTTATAGTGTACTCCTTCTCCATTAGTGTGAACAAATGAGAAATGAAAACAGGCTACTTCAGAAATAGACATGCCTACAATTACTAAAGTTATCATTTCAAGGGTTTTCATTTTATACAATATCACACACAATAAGCAAGTAGGTCCATATATATATATATATTCTTTCCCCTCCAAACATTTTTCTGCTTCTTACCTCTCAGGTTGATTAACCTTTTCTCTCATTTTGTTATTATGTATGTGCAAAATGTTTATATAATAGGTATCTATACAATATATTTATACATACAGCTACTGATGTCACATTTAATATTTTATTTCTAAACCTATAATATCCTTTTCTTTTGAATTCATATTTCCATTCATTTTTTAAAATTCAAGTTCTTTTCTGAAATAACATGTTGAATGTTGAAAGTTCACACTATTTTTTCAATGTATTTGTAGGAACTAGCTCTGATAAGAGAATGTATAATGTAGCCATTCAATCTCATTAAAAAGAAAGATGATCAACTGAAGATTTTGAAATATAACCCATAGGCAAGAGAGGAAATAGAAAGATTTTAGAAAATAATATAGCTAATTTCTCTTAAATAAACATGTAAAATTGAGGGTAAATAAATGGCATCGTTTTTAACCCTAGTATAGATAATTATATTTATCATTTATTTCTTTCCTTTTATTATTATATCTACCCAATAAGGAATGAATTTCAAAACAGTTGACTACATTATTTTCAAATAAATTTTTATAGAATACACACAAAATAATTAAATGCAAATTAAGTTATCTGTAGATATTTCATTACATTGTCATGCGTTAATTATGGTAAAAGTATATTTGAATATTATTCTTCTTTATACCTAGGTGACTTGTAATGAGTTGTTCTGATTTCCCCTAGACTGACCCTGATAAAGGAGACAAATCTCTAAGGGACTAACCATCACACTGCTGCTTAGTGAATGACAGTGATAGACTGTGACAGCAACCTGACATTGTCAAGAGTCGTTTCCAATGAAAATAATGTCAAGAGTGGGTGCTTACTCCATTCCATTGGAGAGAACTTAGGAGGATGCCAACTCCATCCAACAATAAAAACATGAGTTCTAAGTAAAAGCAAATTCTAGTCACAGATTCCACAGGCATTTAGCTGTTATTTCAGATTTGGGAAAAATAAATAAGAGATTTTTCATTGAATTCATTTCAATAAAATTGAATATGACACATCAGCTGTATGTACATTTAGAAACAGTCCTTATGTGAATATATAACAGAGCCCTCTCTTCTCTGTATCTGCTTCTCTCTCTGTTTCTCTCTCTCTTGTCCTCTGTCTTTGTCTCTCTGTCTGTCTGTCTGTCTCTCTGTCTGTCTGTCTGTCTGTCTCTCTCTCTCTCTCTCTCTCTCTCTCTCTCTCTCTCTCTCTCATATGCCTACCTACCTATCCATCCACCCACCTATCTATCTATCCATCCACACACCCACCCACCCACCCACCCACCCACCCACCCACCCACCCATCCATCCATCCATCCATCCATCCATCCATCCATCCATCCATCCATCTATCTATCTATCTATCTATCTATCTATCTATCTATCTATCTATCTATCTAATTTACCAACTGAGTCCATTTGGTTTAACACATAAATACTGAAATCATCTACAGTTTTCCTTTGACACAATCAAATTGTTACAATGGTAATGAGCAATTTGCAATTCTTTAATATTCACTTAATGCATTTAAAAGATAACTATATAACATATATCTAAAGAGTACAATGTACTACTTGGAAGCATGATTATTTAAGGACATACTCTAAGCTGAGTCATTTTTGCTCTTTCTGTGAGGCTAGGGATCAAACTTGATGCTTTGTACTGTTTTTCAGTTGTGATATAGCACTGAGCTACTTCCCAGGTAAATTGAAATATTCTTGTGATCCTATTTACTAAAAAATGTAATGTTTTACTTGAAAATCTCTGAAAAGTAATGGAAATGTAGGTAAGAATGATTTAGATCTTAAATTACTTGGAATTTGATCTCATGGGAAATATCAGAATGAACAACTTTATGCAAAATGCAGTTCTTCATATGTACTCCCTTTATTCAATCCCAAGTCAAGAAAGTTTTGATGCAACTCTAAATAAAGAAAAAGTATAGCCATTACTATCAAGACAAAAGGTTAAGTGGTGTATGTGCAGAAAAATGGGGTAATTATATCAGAGAACACTTTGCTTTTTGATGCTATTGCTGTTGTAAGACTCATTAGCACCACACTGTCACTGTTATCCAGATGAAACAGATCCCTGAAAACAAAGAAAAACAAATCTAGGCTAGAGCTGATAAACACTTCCATAGCATTCAGTATGGGGAAAGAAAGAGTTTCTAAATTCTTTTGTATTTCTTAAACATATAAAACTTGTTAATATGTTTGATTAGCTGATTTTAACCAAGAGACTAATGATTCCACAGAAATATTGTTGAAACTAGATCCTTTAAATTCCACAGGTAAATGAGACTGGGTTGTAAACAATGACATAGAAATCATAGAAATGATCCTTCCATACATATATATGGAAGGATCATTTATATATATGTGTGTGTGTGTGTGTGTGTGTGTATGCTGTGATCCTAAAATATAATCCCACAATTGCTCAAAATTACATATTTTATTATAACTTAGCTATGTGTCTTCTAGCCTTTAAAACTACTAACACAGAAATTTTTTCATTTTCTCAGTGTAGTGTGGATGATTTTCAGTAAGCAAACAAATGAACTAGAAATTATTCTCTCTAATAGTTTTATAATTTCCCTATAGCTTTGCCATCATTTCAAATAAAAGTGACAACCATATTACCTATAAACATTTTAATAAATGTCATGACAAACAGAAACAACTTTATGTTCATGTGTAAGTATGACAAACAAAAACAAGTTCATGTTTATATGTAAGTATTGATCAGGACAAGTTAAAATCAGTTTTGATTTCCATTACTTTTTACATAACTTGACATTTTAACAACTACATTTTTGTCTTAAAATAAGTATACAGAAAAGTATAATTCTCTTCCAGAAGGGATTGCATACTCATAGGAGGAATATTGAAAGTCTTTACATGTTTGCCTCTCAGGGTTCATTTATTTCTCTTACAGACCAGAGTACAAAGAATAATATTATCAGTTAGTTGTCTAAGCTGGAAACAGGGATGATCCTTATCTCCTGCTTTCTTACTTGCCATTGATGTTCAATTCCTTTTTATGTCTAGTTGATTGCATCTATGCAATTTATCTCTACTCTTTTTCTATCTGAAAAGTTGTAATCAGTTTGAAAGAACTGAAATTTCTACTTTATTGTACAAATCCTAACACAGTTACTCCCTTGCGTAGGAGTCTCAATGGTTTGCCATTTCTATGAAAAATGTTCAAAATCTGGAACTTGTGTTGGTATGATATGGTCAGATTGTGTTTTTGTATTATATTCATCATTTAAGAGGAGAAAACCATCTAGTAGGCCGTTCTTATCCTGAAAATTTTAAACATAATCAGTCTCAACACTTCCATGTGGCAAATGTGCAGATAGAACACAAAAGGTAAATACAAATGGAGGATGATCATAAACAAATGTATTTTTAAATATAAATAAAGTTAGAAAAATGAAATGCAGGATATATATATATATATATATATATATATATATATATATATGTTGTGAAACAAACTTGATTATATACAAATAGAGAGATAAAGATAGTAATATTGCAAATAATGCCCTGAGATATATATTAGCAAAGAAGGTGCAGTGGTATTACCCATATTGAAGCAGAAATGGTGGCCATAAAGATATCTGATATTTATTATGGGCTTTCCATTTAACAGGCTTCTCACTAAGCTATTTATGCAATGAAACATTTTTAAAAATCTCAGAGATCTACCTGCCTCTGCCTTCTGACTGTTAGGACTAAAGTCCTGTCCCATCACACCTGACATTTAAAAACAAATCATTAATAATTCTGAAATAAACACATTAATAGTAATGTTATGAAATACTTAACTTATTCTGTGATTTGTTTCCCAATATTATGAAATCACAACACAAGCTATTAAAAACTATTAATCACTTTTGTAAAATGAGAGATGTGAATATTAAAAATCAGTTCATTTTACATTGGTTGAATATGATTTAAATATAGATTAATATCCAGTAGGTAGAAATATAAGACTGAAATCTTAGAGAGAAACAGATACTCAGAGGGAAAATTAAGAATTATTTACAGAACAATTTTCATGTATGTTAAGATGGTTGGGTTTTTGTTTTTAAATTTCATTTATATGAGTACACTGTAGCTGTCTTTAGAAACACCAGAAGAAGGCATCAGATCCCTTAACAGATGGTTGTGAGCCACCATGTGGTTGCTGGGATTTGAACTCAGGACCTCTGGAAGAGCAGCCAGTGCTCTTAACCACTGAGCCATCTCTCCAGCCCCGCGTTTGTTTTTTATTGTAGATGCCAACAAAGCTTAAACAAAGAGTTGGGCTTGGTTCCCACAATTTAATAAAAGCTATATATTACAATAAATTCTTAGCAAAAAAGGTTGTATTAGCACCCATGTTTCCATACTTCTTCTAATGTATGATTTTTCTATTTAATGAGAACCAACAAACATATGTGAATATCCAATATTTCTTTGACCTTTAGTTAACATACAATGAATCAATATATAACATTCAGATTAGACTTGAAAATTTAGTATTCTTTAATACTACCTAATGTAGGTAGAATAAACAATGTCAATTGTACAAACATATACAGCTAAATTTACCTTGAAATGTGCCATTTATTCAACTTGAAACTTAGTATTTAGCTATGAAATTAGTAGACTTTATGTAGAGAGGCTGTGTGTGTCAGAGAAGAACTCAACACACTTCAGGCCTACTGAAATACTACTAGAGTATAGTATAGGTTACATGTGGAAGGAAGGGTTGATGAAAGCTACTGTCTAGAGGAAACCAAAACATTCAGCCCATTGCTTCCACTTAACACTGTGAAAATATCATGCTCACCTCTGTGCCTTTGCCTAGACAGTCAGGTGAGAAAACTTTTAAGCCAAAATGACTAATACAATTTTAGTCACTGGCAACAGGAAAACATTTAAGGAGATTGCAATTTAAATGGATACTTCTCAACTTACAAAAATAGATCTTCAATTTAAGAAAAATAAATTTGTTTGAGTTATCATGGTCTACTAACAATAGTAATAAAGAAAACTAATATATTTTAAATGTTTAATATGAGTGTATTACTTAATATCAGTAGATATTTAATAATAATATAGTTTAATAATATAATTAAATATCACAAATACATATACTTGTGTTATAGATGCCAATAAATAATTGCAAAATTAATTGACGGATTTCTCTGTGATAAAAATAAAATTTTGGATGTTTTTCATCTATTTTAACTCCCACCAACTCACAAAAGTATCCTTACTAAGACTACAAGAAGGCTTAATTTTGTTGTTGCTATAATGGTGATTTTACCAGGGCTTCATGCCTGTCTGCTATATATTGTATCATTGAAATGTACCCTAACCCTCAAGGTCTTAGTATTTTTAATTCTGTCAAACATCTTTCAATGTGTAGAGAAAAAATGTGTATCATTTTATTAACAATATGTTTTTCAATTCTTAATGAGAAACTAAGTGTCTTTAAATAGTTCATATTCTTTATTCCAATGCTCAGCTATTCCTAACTTCTGAAAACTTGGGGAAAAAATTTAGTAACAAACATCATGTTAGTCACTGACCAAGAAATATATTTGAAGCTCACTAAGAAACACACAGTTCAATCTTCTGTCAGTACCGGTCACAATGGTACCAGAAAATAGAATAAATCCATACATGTGGTCATTATTGGCATGCACTGTATACCAAGTGGAGAGACAGGAACTACAAAAGGAAATGATAGGAACTGTAGTGTGTAGGACTGTTGACAGCAGATGACATACCAGCCATGCTAAGTGTGAGTACCTAACTTGTGACCCCCACATACCTTTTTGTTGTTGTTTTAATACTTTACATATTTATTTATTTATTTATTTATTCATTCATTCATTCATTCATTGCATTTTGTTTATTATTAAAAGTTCATACAATATACTCTGATCACTGTTTCTGATCTCAGGTCCCCCTTACCTCCTAACACATCCAACCCCAAAGCTTAATTTTCTCTCTTTGGGCAACAGTGATCCCAAACAGCCACTTAAATGCTGGACAGGTTTATCAGCCTACTACCAATTTCAGATTTCTAGAGACAGAGACAGAATTTATTTGAAGTGATCTGGTTGAAAAGGCAAGTAAGAGACTGTATCTAAGTATATAAGATGGAAAGGAATTGAGGAAACCACCAGATATCATCTTCTTGCTTTTATATGCATGTGAACATACCAATCTGTGCACTCTCACATATGTACATACCCACATTTGAGCCAGCATATACCACTTGCTCCCACATGCACGCGAGCACACACACACACACACACACACACACACACACACACACACACTCGTGTGTATGTGTATGTGTGCAAACAATGATATATACTAAGTAAACAAAATTGCATTGCATTCTGAGATATTAATCTCGGACAAATGCAGATTTTGTGTTTCTGTATACTACATGTAGGTGAACTATGAAGATCACATGGATTTGTAGGGAAAGGACTTGCCTTAAGAATATTTTGGACAGATCATTGTCTCTAAGTCTTATCCATTACATGTCAGAGCATATTCAGCTCATAGAACTGCCTAGTCTGGGCAATGTATCAGACATACACAAATGGTGGATGTGGATGACAGCTGGGAAAGTCGAGTGAATGGAGATGCAAGCACACATTAGGAAGGCATCAGGAGTCAGAGTGAGGTGGGCAAGGATCAGATTATGAAAGCTCTCAGGTGTCAGGATGATGAGTTTGGCCATCATCTTAGGAAGACGAGAGAGATGATTAAAGTGATAGATCAGATACTAGGACGCGGAAGAAGCTCATCATCAGGCATGACCATCCCAAATTCTGTCATCTGCCACATTGATATTGATATGACCAAGACACGTATCCTGAATCTCATATTTCATGTTACGGGAAAATTGCCAAAAATGTGTTCTTGGCTATGTCTGCTTCTTAAGGAAATGGTTGAAAGAAAATTGGCTTCCCGCACAAGACATGACTAGGTTCTGTTGGATGATGCAAGAGATACTCTGTTCTTTTTTCTTGTTCTACAGACTTGTAAGCTATTTACTGAAATACAATAGGGTTGTCCTTGCTTTTAAACACAAAGGAAACAAAAGGTATTTTATTTGGGAGCTTTCTAGTGTCTATGTCTGCAAAGAAGAGGTGTTTTTAAAATTGTTAGAGAGTTTCATACATTCAACAGAATATACTTTTTAGACCTTCCCTGATAGTTCAAATTGGAGATGACAAATTGAGGAAACTTTCAAGATTCAAGATTTAATAGTAAAGTCTATTAAATGTAACAAGGTAAACTTTAACCTTGTTATAACAAAACTAAATTTGCAGACGTATTTTAACTCTTATTTCTATACAATTCACAGTGCACACTGCTGTCCTGTGCCATCTTCCATTATTATTATCCAGAATGGCATGCCCATCAGCAGACAGCAAAATAATTGCTACTATGCTGGTTATGTACCTGTAAGATACAGATCACAGCCTTCTGACCCACTTCGATTTGGTACAACACCTTGCAGCTCTTATACTAGAAATCCCCAAAGTGATTTCTCAAAATGACCATTTATGATCTCATGTAGCTGTTAGTTTTTTAAGTGATCCTACAATAATTTTAGTCATGCTTACATGCACTCATGGGTAGTAGAACCCATTAGAATTGTATCCCCAAAAACATACAGGTACGTAGGCTTCATTATTTTTCAGCCTAAAAATATATGCAGCACAATGTAGTTTAATTTTTCCTGGGTAGATATTTAGGCATTTTGTTGTTGATGTTTTTGTTTGTTTTTCATTTTGGGTTTCTTTTTAGCAAAACCTTTACATTATTACATTATTATAGGTTGGTTACATGTAGAATAAGATTCAAAATTCTTCATAACTTTTATGAAATGTAATAACTCTCTGTGCTAATTAATTTGTTTTTAAACCTCCATGTTAGGTTAGCTTCTATTTTTATATGGAAGTGTTAATTCTTAGTACAATTTCATTTGAGAATAAATTTCAAGCATCTCACTACACGTAGACTGTTTTAAAAATTCAAATACACCAGAATGGCAAATGTCATTTCTTCCATTGCTACAAAATGCATATGCCAACTGTTTTATCCAAATTATCTTAATGAATAAATGAGTTTGTCCTTTATGTATAAAATATAGTTTATATTTATGGCAGAAGATTTTAATAATAAATGAATTTTAGGTTGTTCCAATGTACTCAATAAAGTATGATTAATTTGGTTTTTTAAAAATGCAAACTAGACATTACTATATTACTTTGCAAAATGCACAGCTTGCAACATTATTGTCTCGGTGGGATCTTAAATTGAATTGTAAAATGTGTCTTATTTCCAGATGATTTATGTAAGAGATAGCAGTGGATAAGCCTCTTTTGAAGTTTCATTGCTTTGTGTGAGGAAAAACAAAAAGCTAAATTCGTGATAGTTCATTAAAATCCAAATCAAACTTTTGCGATATGTAAAATGTTTCTGAAATAAAACGTTTTGACAAAAGCAAGGTACCACACTTCAAGAAGCAGCTTTTTGAAGTTCCTATTATGACAGATGACACAACACATTTCTGACATTTTCTGTGATTTTTATTATGATATTTCACATAATTACCAAACCGTGTTTTTTCTCCAAAAAAGCTTTCCTGTGCCCTGAGAATTAATCTATGATACCATTTAACTTGGCTTTTTGAAGTAAATATCACCAGATAAAAGCCAGCTGGATGTGAATAATAGGACCCTTGAATGCATGTATTAGTGTTTGAAAAAGAGAGGACAAATCTTCTAAAAAGATTAATTTCCATAAAAATGATAGCTCCCAGATCTACAAAAGAATAAATTCAAAAACATAATAAACTCTCAGAAAGAAAGGTAGATTAAAGTACAAGCTGTAGCACCTTGCTCTCACAGCTGTTATGTAGCAGCGATTCCGTATCAATTACATTTGGTTGGTCCTGTAGGGCTCTTCAAAGCCTCCTGTGAAAAGCCTGAGTGTAGGAGAGTGTGATACCATAAGTAATAACTCCAGTGCTTAATTTCAATTCAGCAGCACATTCATTCTGATCTTACTCTCAATATTTACTGTCTGAGAGGGGCTACAAGGATGTCCCTGAAAGCTCAGGGCACATTCTGCTCCTTCAGTTATTGAAGATTTGAATATGAGTTTTCCTTTGTGATGTAAATATTGCAGCTATATCACAGTAACATCAGCTGCTGACATCATCCTATCAAAAGACAGAAGCCAATCAATGAACTTTTTTTTTTCAATACCCTGCCTAAAAACATGCCTCCTGAAAGTAGTCATGGTTTCTGTTCAGATAACTTGTGTACCGTATCTTGTCCAATTGCTAAGAAAGTGTGACCCTGCATACAGTACTGTCAAGGTAAATGTATCCTTCCAGCGACTCTTATTCTACTATCTAATAGAAGCAAATATAAAGATAAGTTTGTGTAAAACTTCTTTTAATTATAGAAAAGTCTCAAATCTGCTTAAAAAGGTAAGCATGAAAGTGACATTTATTTCCTATATTTAGTTATTTTTGCATAGAAGACTTTTTGTTCACATTCTTTCACCTCTTGCAACTCATCTCAGAGTCTTACCCATTATCCATTACACTTCATGTTCATTCTGTCATAAAATAAATAACCTAAAACCAAATCATAAGAAAGCACACACACACACACACACACACACACACACACACACACACACACACACAGCTAAAGAAAACAAAATAAGAATACAAAGAAAATATGGAGAGTAATTTTTCCTTACCTGACTTCTATCAATTAAATAGCTTGCAAAAGGCTTATTTTCCAACAAAAAGTATTAGAAAAGGAGTCTTAACTAAAGTTATGAAATACATTTGTTAATCATATTTTGACAATAATTTTATTATGTGGAAATATGTAAATTTCATTTTCTTTATCTTTCTCCTTTTTACTATTTTTTCTAGAATACAGTGCCAAAAAACAATAGTAAAATGGGTGGTCACAAGTATTAGAAAAATGTTCATTTAAACTTAGTCATTTTCAATATGGTGAAATGTTTAACTATCAGGTTCATATGTATTATAATGAAGACATGAAGTATATCACCATTTTCAGCAAAATATCGCTTCCTATGTATGCTATAGAGGAAGCATATTTGTGTCCATATGTGAATACTCATGTGTGTGTGTGTGCATGTATGTGAATGTGTATGTACACAGAATATCTACATTCTTTCCACTCATATTAAATACTAAAAGGTTCTGGCAATTTTAAAAATAACTTAAGAAAATTTTTATTATATTTCTTCAAAAGAGCTGCTTTTAGTTAAAACATAAAAACTGTAGCTACAAGGCCTCTGCAAACATAACTGCCATTCGATTAAGGAAATGGTGCACCAAACAGTAAATAGTGGCCTCCAGGGAAATGTAAGTATTGATTTTATTACTGAGTTGGTTGGTTGGCATTTGCAATTGTCAAGTCTAATTTTGGAGCATGCTTTAAGTATCTTTAAAAATGCACATGGAAAGAAAAATATTAATTAGAAAATATTGGCAATTACTCTATGGTAGCTTTAAATACCACCCAAGATTGTTTCTTTCCTGCTTTTTATTGACTGTATTTAAAAGAATTGATATATTATTGCACATAATAAATAGATGGCCAGATAGTTTGCATTAAGTCAAATTACAGACTTATTTTACGTCGTGTAAATCATGATTTGGCACTGGGAATAAAGTTAATCATGACAAAAGTAATAACATTATTATAGAGTTCTTTAATTTGGTTTGGGAATTTTGTTCTAACTTCTTTAATATTTAATATTTGACACACCTCAGAAAACCTGAAATGATCAGGAAGCAATTACAAATCTAAAAATATCATCATATTGATATAAATTTAAAGTAAGAGCTTCACTGAACATAACTCATCTCAGGCTCTAAATTGAGCAAAATTCATCAAGCTACTATAATTAGTGGATTTCTTTTCATCTCATCATGAACTTCATCCTCATTGGCTTCTAATTTCTAACTACAAATAGGGAATTCTAATATTTATGCAAAAGTTATCATAAACAAGGATCATTTTATAAATCCATGTCAGAGAGCATCTCTGTTTAATATGCAAATCTTCAACTATACCTAGGGGGCTGTAAAGACAGTGAGTGTCAAACTTCTACATTAACTAAAAGAAGTGTTTATGCTACACATAAATTTTTAAAATGTCCTCCATGGACATCTAAAAAGGAGAAAATTAATATAAAGCAAAAATCATAACTGGTCTTCTGGTTAATTACAGAAATGATTTTATATTAGAAAGAGAATTGAAACTTCTTAACAAACACACACGAACACACACACACACACACACATACATACACAGATACATACACACAAACACAATATCTAATGTCACCAAATGTCAAGCCCCTTTATCATAATTGTAGAAAAGGCCCAAATGAAAACTGTTGAAAAACATGAAGAATCATTATATTATGATTTTTAAATGTGTAGAGAGTTAATATCTAAAGCAATTGCGTACAACCTCATTTATGTAGAAATATGAAATGTCTGACCAATATATATGAGTCACGCATTATCATATAATATTGAACTAACTCACTTCAAAGTTTAAAAGCTTGGGCTTCTCTGAATATAACATCATTTACAATTTTAATGTTCTACTTAGGATGTTATTTGAATAACAGTTGTGGAGGGTTTTTAGTGGGTAGTTGAGCTTTGATGTTATTGTTGGTTGGTTGGTTTCAAATCACTTTGGAATTCAGAACAAACTAGAAAGACTTGCATAATCTGTTTAAATATTTAGTTGGTTGAATGAGATGCATTAAAAGTTTAAAATGGAAATATCCCAGGTAAGCAATTCAAGAATGTGAAATTTAACATTATCAAATAATAATTTTTAAATCAACATAATTTTAAAATTGTTTTTAATTCCTTTCATGACTTAAACTTCTGATACTGTCCCATTGATGTCATTTGCTTATGGTCAGAACTGAATACAAACAATTGAATGCCCTTCAGTAGAGAGTATTAAAAACAGACAAGAAATTCAAATAATGAGTTGAAATCCAAGGTTCTAGTTCATACTATATAATTGTATATAGCTGTAATGTTGAATCAAGGACCTCTACATATAACCAGATACATTGAATCTAATAGAAGAGAAAGTGTGGAAGAGCCTCAAACACATCAGCATAGGGGAAAATTTCCTGAGCAAAATACCAATGGCTCATTCTTTAAGGTCATCGATTGACAAATGGGGCCTCATAAAAGTACAAAGCTTTTGTAAAGCAAAGAACACTGTCGTTAAGATAAAATGGCAACCAACAGATTAGGAAAAGATCTTTATCAACCCTACATCCCATAGTGGGCTAATATCCAAAATATACAAAGAACTCAAGAAGTTAGACTCCAGAAAATCAAATAACCCTATTAAAAATGGGGTACAGAGCTAAAAAATGAATTCTCAACTGAGGAATCTTGAATGATTGAGAAGCACTTAAAGGCATATTCAACATGCTTAGTCATCAGGGAAATGGAAATCAAAACAACCCTGAGATTACACCTCAAACCAATAAGAATGGGTAAGATCAAAAATGCAGGGGACAGCAGATGCTGGTGAGGATGTGGAGAAAGAGAGAACATTCTTCCATTGCTGGTAGAATTGCAGGATAGTAGAACCACTCTGGAAATCAGTCTGGCAGTTCTTCAGAAAATTGGACAAAGTATTACCTGATAACCCTACTATACAACTCCTGGGTATATATCCAAATGATACTACAACGTATAACAAGGATACATGCTTCACTATGTTTATAGCAGTCTTCTTTATAATAGTCAGAAGCTGGAAACAACCCAGATATCTCACAACAGAGGAATGGATACAGAAAGTGTGGTACATTTACACAACTGAGTACTACTCAGCTATTAAAAACAATGACTTCAGGAAATTCACAGGCAAATGAATGGAACTGGAAAATATCATCCTGAGTGAGGTAACCCAGCTACAAAAGAAAACACATGGTATGCACCCACTGATAAGTGGATACTGGGCAAAACTCTCAGAATACTCACGATAAAACCCACAAACCATATGAAGCTTAAGAAGAAGGAAGACCAAAGTGTGGATGCTTCAATCCAACATAGAAGGGGGACAAAATAGGCACAGGTGGTAGAGGGAGGGAGGGACCTGAGAGGGAGAGAGGGGGGAGAAGGGGGTGCAGGATCAGGTATAAGAAGGGACGGGAGAGAAGTACAGAGAGTCAGGAAATCAAATAAAAATATACAGCAGAGGGGGATGAGGAACTGCAGGTAGCCACTAGAAGATCCAGGATGCCGGTGAAGTAAGAGACTCTCAGGACCCAACAGTGAGGACTTTAGCTGAAAAATGCAACAAAGGAGAGAAAGAACCTTTAGAGACCACCTCCAGTAGATGACATGGCCCTCAGTTGAAGGATAGAGCCACCTACTCATCTCAAAAATTTTAACCCTGAAATGTTTCTGTCCAAAGGAAAGACAAGGACAAAAACAAAACAACAAAACAAAACAAACAAACAAAAAGAAAACAGAAACTGAAGGAAAGGCTATCCAGAGACTGCCACTCCTAGGAATCCATCCCATTTGTAGACCCCAACACCCACATTATTGCTAATGCCAAGAAGTACTTGCTGATAGGAACCTGGTATGATTGTTCCCTGAGAGATTCTCCCAGCAGCTGACCAATACTGATACTCATATGCAGATACTCATACCCAGATGATCTGACTGAGCCCCCGGGTGCCCCAATGGAAGAGCTAGGGGAAGGGCTGAAGGAACTGAAAGGTTTTGCAACCCCATAGGTAGAACAATATCAATTAACTGGACAGCCTGAAGCCCCCAGATACTAAACCACCAACCAAAGAGGTATCCATGGCTCCAAATACATATGTAGCAGAGGATGGCCTTATCTGACATCAATGGGAGGGGAGCCCCTTAGTGCTGTGGAGATTTGATTCCCCTGTGTTGGGGGATGCTAGAGTGGTGAGGCTGAGGTGGGTGAGTGGGTTAAGGAGCACCCTCATAGAAGCAAATGGGAGGGGAGAGAGGAGGTAATGGAATAAGGGGGGGCCTGGATTGGTAACCGGGAAGGGGGATATCATTTGAAATGTAAACAAATAAAATGATTAATAAAAAAATAAAATTAAAGAACTCAAAATCTACTTTCATATGCTTGATTGAAAGGTCAGTATTCAAAATTCTCTGTCTCTGTGTCTGTCTCTGTCTCTCTCTGTCTCTGCCTCTCTCTCTCTCTGTCTCTCTCTCTCTCTCTCTCTCTCTCTCTCTCTCTCTCTCTCTCTCTGTGTGTGTGTGTGTGTGTGTGTATGTGTGTTTTATCTTAAGAGTTGACTGACAAACTTTAACAGTCAAATTTAGATGGGAATTTAAATGTTTCCTTTGTAGTCTAAAGATAAAGCATTTCTATGTACTCCAAACATCTGAAAAGTGCCATTTATATTTTACTTTTTTAAAAACTCATATTGCGATTATGTACAAGAAACATAAAGAACCTTGATTTTGACAACTTATAAATAAGCAATTATTATGAATTGGAAGACAAGGTTATGATTAAATGTATTGAGATGATAAGGAGATGGTAGGGATAAGTTTTTGAAGACTCTGTGTGAGACAGCAATTTATCACACTGACAGATGATGAGTACCTATAAACTTTCTATCACCAAGTAACTGACAAGAAGAGAAGAGGCAACAAAATAAGAGAGATTTTACAATGCCAATTTAGATACTATCAATTTACCAAAAGAAAATTATGATTTTTTTGTCATGAAAGAGTCCTTAAAGGGGTAATGTATAAATAAAATACAATACAATTAAATTAAAAGTTATTGAAACAAAACCCATAAAAGAAAACAGAACTATAGGTTGAAATTGGGAATGCCTAAATGCCAGAAATAGTTTTATAGTGATCTGAATTTTTAAAATGGAAAATAGAAATATTCTCCAAATACTTTATTGCCTTGCCTTAACTCAGTATAATCTAAAGTAGTTAATCATTGAATCAGCAGTAAAAATGAAAGAAATAAAATATAATTAACATTGATATAAAACATTATATTGTTATAACACACAAAATTTCATGTGAGATTTCTTAATTTTTTGAAACATGAATACAAATAGTTCAAAAAAAACCTACATTACCACAGGATAAGAAAAAAATCTGAATTTACAATATTAATTGGTGAAAGCCAGAATTTAAACAAGAGTAATAGAAAGAGCATATGGTTTCTTTATATTTCTGTTAGTAATAAGGAAAGACAAAGAAATACCTTTCTTTTGAAGACAGAATGATCAGTCAAATAAGGTTTTGTATTTTTTATAACCCATTATTATTAATATATTTTTGAATTTTTCTGATTGTCTAACTTCTAGAAAATCCATCATATCTAGTACTCTATGTTCTAAAATTGAATGGGCCTCTAAAGCAGAAGATCAATGTCCTATCAATGATTAAAAGAATAGATCCAGAACTGTTTCTAGATGACTTGGATAATTATGTTTAATTGGTAAATGGAGCCATAATTAAAGGTAATCAATAATATTCCAAGAGCCATTTTTATTTCTATCAAAATTTCATTTCTTGTTTCCCAGGTACACTCAAGGCAAGCATAAAAATTTTAATTTGGGGGGCTACAAATATCAAATTAATGTTATCCACTTAAAATTCAAGAAAAGTATGTCAATAGAGTATCTTTAGAAGTAAAGGAAAATAGCAAGAATATATATGTTGTGAAGCATCAAATATCAATGCTTAAATAATTATTAAAAGTCAAGAGTAATGGAACAGTACAGCATTTTATAACCAATTCCCCTGATAAATTGTTAGCAAGTGTAAAAATATTATGGTAAGTGAACAAAGGAAGGACTAGGCTTTTATCTCAAACTTGATTTGAACAACAATTATGATTTTGATACTCTTCAATTATGAATGTACCTAAGAATAATAAACTCTTCACTATTGAAAGTAACTGCTTGATTAGTAAAGGGATATGATATAATTTCAAAATGAATCTTATTGGCTACTTAAATATTATGAAAAGACATCACATGTGAAAATAGGTTATTTTAAAACAATTTAAATATATGAAATGAAAGGATAAAGTACTTCCCCCAATTAAATATATTTTGGAATAGTGTTTTTACCCCAGATTATGAATATCTATTATAAAAAGGAATGTCTAGAAATTCAAGAGAGCCTGAGTGCATTAATATTCACAGTTTTAAGGGCAAAATAATGGATTGAAATACATATAATTTAATACGTCTAGTCCATCACTGATGCTTGTTATTTTAAAGAAAACTATTGAAATCACTAGATATTCATTTTGAAAGTGAATTTATATCTAATTACATGCTCAGAGATTTAGTGATACATAAGATCACTAACTACTAAAGACACAGCATTTTGATTTTATAGATATTTTATTACATCAATGGAAATTTCTCTGCATCTTCTATGACTAAACGCATAAGCTATAACATAAAAATTACTATAGACCAGCCATAAAATTCAATTAAAAATCTCTACACTTTAAGCAGTTATAGTGGCATAATATACAAACATGAGTTGAAATGGTATGCGGTTCCCAGAGCATGTCACGTTTAGAAAAACATGTTTTAACTCTTTCATTTTTCGTCTTCAGTATATAGAATGTTAAAAAAGGAAAAATTTATGCATTGAGGAAGCACCCTGTAGAAAAATATAGATTTGTTAATATCATCATTAATAAGAAAAGAGCATTTGGAGATAGAAAATAAAGGAGATGGCCATCTGGGCAAGGGAATTGCTCAACGGAGGGTAGAAGATAGAGACCTAAAAACAGCCACATTTGTGAGATGTTTGAGAACTGGAAAGGGGGTCAGCATGGTCAGAATTCGTAAGAGTAAATGTAGATGAGAAAGAAAATTGGTGGAGGAGAAACGAGGAATACTACAGACTCCTAATTAGGAGTAGTAGAGGATGTAGCTTGGTTTCCTCTAAATGAAATGAAAAGATCTGGGAGAGTTATCAACCAGTAAATGAGTGTCGTTTAAACATGTGCTGACTGACTACTTTGGCTATGGAAAAGAAGATGAGAGGAAGCGTAGAAACAGAATAGAAAGTGCAGACGATAATTTCAGCAGGAGATGATACAAGGGAGAAACATGCAAGCATTTGTACACATCATATTTGAATAACAAAATGGTTCTATATTTTAAAACAGGCATCCTATTGGCCTGAGATAATGTAAGAAACTACAGCAAACTGGGAGATTTTCATAAAATGCTGTTCTCATTCATTAACACTCTATCTTCATGACCTTGTTGGAATTTTAGTATCAAGTTATGAACATGCTATAACCTATGGTGCACACAGATCACACATGGTTCTTCTCTGAGGATAGCATCCCCCTATTATGCTATTATGCTATTACCACCTATTCCTTCTCACTTACATTTCACCTTCATGGTAAAATATTTACGTATACATTTTAAGGATTTTCAACAAAGTGGGAATATTTGTCTCATATGCACAGTCTTCACTAAATGTTTTAAAATGTGTTTTTAGTATGTCTACTGGAAATATATGTGACTTTTTAGGATGGAGCTCCAAAAGGAAAAGTTAAAATTAGATTATCAATTTATGAAGTTTGATACAATAATACAATAAAACCAACCATTTGCGTAGTTATGATGTAGTGCAGCTACAATTTCATTTGTTATTTTAGAGCTATGAACTATGTAGTATGGGTACCCATGCAAGTGAAGAAAGTCACAACAGAAAATGGAACCTTGAAAATGTTGGTTAATGATGAATAAGTCACATATCTGGCAGAGGACAGCACATTGAAGTATACAAAAGGACAAAAATGAATAAAATGTTTATGGGTGAATAATCCTACGACTATAATATTTACAGAGACATTAAGTACTTAAGGGAGGCATAAAAGAAGGTTCATGTAATACTCTAAGATGACTTTGGACAAAGTTGCCATTGCATTTAAATTTAATGTGGACCTCCAGTGTCTGAGGAACTGGTTACAGAAACCTTACTGAACACTAAACATCATAGATGTTCTTGCCCACAGTAAAAACAGATACAGTATTTTCATATAGCCTGATTGCTAGTCTACATATAAAGAAGTGATCGCCTATAATAACTAATAAAGTATATGATGTGCAAGAATACTATATAGTTTTTGGTGAGGCTGATTTTTGTGGCTCAACAACTTAGAGCACTTTCTGCTTTTGTAAAAGAATCCAGATTTGGTTCCTAGAACCCACATAATAGACCAGTGCCATCTGAAATCCCAGCTCCAGATAATACAATACCCTCTTTTATCTTCCAACGGTATGGGTGGGTACACATTTACAACAATGTTGGCAAACACTATTACAAATAAAACTAAGTATAAATTTTTAAAAATATATAATTTATATTCTTGATGAGTTAAATGTAAAGATGTAGAGTTGCAGAAGCAGAAGCGGAAGCAACTGCATGGAATCTATATTTTGGTCCAAAATATCTATCAATTGACACTCGGGATTAAATGGATATCATTACACTGTTTCATAAAAAGAAACACATAGAAATATCGGAAAAGGGGAAATGATTTTGAATGTAAATAAAAATATAAAAAAATAAATAAAAAAAAGAGTCAATGGTGCTGAAAGACAGAGAAATAATCATGAGACCAAGTAGTTCCTGCCTTCAGTTTTTGCACCCATGTTTGTTTTATTACATTTAAAGGGAAGCATGGAGGCTGAATTTATTTTATTATTCTTTCATAGGCATATTAAAAATATTAAAGAACCAGGAAAGAGTGAAGGTAAAATGTAAGTGAGAAGGAATAGCTCTAAGTAGAAGAAAAATTGTGAAGAAGCAAATAGGAAAGTTACAGACAGAGAACTTCCAAAGGAGACAGAAGAAAAATGCCCAGAATGCATCCCACAGCATGAAGTACTTCTTATCCCTCAGATTATAATAAACACATCTATCTTCATAATTTTTCTTCTAAAAAAAAAAGAAAAGAAATATCTCCACCCAAATCTTTAACTCACCTCACTGAGCTGTCAGCAATCACAATACATAAGTGAAAACCTGTGAAAAGCCTTAACCTCCAAGAGTTTATTTGATCACTAGGTTCCTTTATTTACTTTTAAGTATGGCCATCATTTTCTCTTTTTCACACTGTTGAATAGAATAACTTCACACTTGTAAATGTAATGTCTTCTCTATAATAAATACTCAGATCCTGTGAGTACAAAACAGCAAACAAGTCTATGAAAACATAAAATCAGAAACTGGAAAATAAAATCAATATTTTGAAATATTCTGAATGAGTGGAAATATATTTGTGTTTCCTCTTCTAATCTATATGTGAATGTCTGTGTAAAAGATTTATACAATGGGTTACAAAGTATTTCCATAACCAAAAACCAATATTCTCCCCAAGTAATGTTAAATAGTGTCATGACTAAATTTTCAGTGTTCAAGACCTTAAAACAGTGTATACCTGCCATAATGTGTTAATAGTCTCAGCTTTTTTTTAACTTGAACTACACTTTATCTCACATAGAAATAGTAATCCCATATTAATAATTCAACTTTGTGATCAGAAGAGTGTTTCTTTCAGTGGTGGTGAAAAATATCATACTCTTAAGTAGCAGAAGTTTTTCACAATTTCACACTCATAGAAGAAAAAGTAACCTCGACAGAAATTCACATCTAATCCTTCACACAGATCCTTCTCATAGTAAGGACAGCTTCCAACTTTCAAAAATGCCTTTTTATTACAGAGTCTGTTATCTATTTTATGTAGCTCAAATGATGATTTTTTAAACTACAAAATTCTATTGTACACATACAAAAAAAACTAATGATAAAATAAACCCAAGCTTAATAATATTATTTTAATTTGAGCCTATGTTTATAATCTAAAGAAATGTTTCATTTCTAAAATGAGTTGTTTCTAGATGAGAGAAATACTGTTTTCACACATTGAAAACAATGCCATACCACTGCACAAAAATGACTGTTTTTCTCACTCATTAAAGCATGTAGCTAAATAAAATGAATTCTAAATGAAACTCTTTAGTGTACTGCATTTCGAGGATGATGTAAATTTGCAATGTATTCAGTAGGCAAAACACTGTTCAACAACTTCTGAGCTGCCAAGAATGGAAAACTGGTGCAACCTTTTCCTCTGAACATGGAGAGGCAGGAGACGTGACCGAGGTAGGAGAGACTAAAGAGAGTGGATGGTGAGGATGAGCAGAATGCATCACACACCTCTCTGAAGTTACTGAAGAAGAGGATTAATCTGGACAGAAAAGTGGTGTATTTCATCCACTTGTGCACCATCTTCAGAATTTTAAAACACATCCAAGACCACTTACGGATCTTGAATTGTAATTACAGAGCAAGACAAAAGTAAATTAAGATGAATTTCTCTCCTAGTGTACAACTATGTATTCACATAATGAAACTGACTCCAATTCCCATGAATGGCACACCTCCTGATTTTCAGTGCATTTACTTCGAATCAGTAACAATATTAACATGTCAACAATCAATAACAGTCTCATTGATTCCATAACCATTAAGTTAATGTTAAACATATTGCTTACAGCCATACAAAAGTAAAATTTTTTCTTGTTTTACTTCATACACAAACTCAAGAAAATTTAGAGAAGCAATGTATAACTCGAGAATGTTTGTTGACTAATATACATACAAAATACCTGGAATTTGAAAGTAGAATGAATATCTTACCTTTGGCACAATCTGTTCCTGAAATCAAGAAACAAGGCCCCTTGATTCATATGTACCAATATTACATTAAATTATGTGAATTTTACAGAAAGAGGATCTCTGTGTTCATGTTGTCAAATTGAGTTTTAAATATGTGTGTCTACACTATCCATATATTCGTGCTGGTCTCACATCTAACCAGAGCCATTTCATTTTGCAACGGGTGGCGATTAAAACAGAGACCGGCAACCGTTCAAGTGCCTCAGGGCTTATACGGAGAAGAGGGAAGAAAGAACATATGAGCCGGTTGATGGGGAGGAAGGTCGTAAAATCATGTCTTCTAAATATGGCATGGCTTTTGCTCACGTGAATTCACAGTAGCTGTGGTTTCTGGCACAACATCAGTACAAGATCCCTACAGATAAGATTCCTACATGGAGGAGTTAGAAGCTTTGGTGGTCTCATTTCTAGCTGAGAAGTTTCTGTTAGATAAGGTTGCTACAGGCGTGGTCACTGGTAGATTGTCCACGATATAGTGGATGAGCACACACCCATGAAGGTATGAACAATAAATAGATTCAATTGGTTAGTAAATGAACACGAGTGGCTCAAGCCTTCCCTCAACTCCTCCACTAGACTTCCTGACCTCCCTCCAATGTTTGGCTGTGGGTCCCTGAACCTGTTTGGATCAGCTGCTGGGTGAAGCCTCTCAGAATTCAGTTAATGCTAGACTCCTGTCTGCAAGCATAACATAGTATCACTAATAGTGTCAGGTATTGGTTCTTGCTTATGGGATGGATCTCTCCGGTCAGTCATTGCTTATCTATTCTCTCAATCTCTGCTACAGTCTTTTCCCAGCACTTCTTATAGGCAGGACAAATTTGAGTGGAAGGTTTTATGAGTGGGTTGGTGTCATTGTTCCTCCACTGGGAGTATTGCTTGGCTACAGGAGATGGCCACGTCTGGTTCCATATCCCCTACTACCTGAGGATCACTCTTTAAACATCCAATTATTTACCATGAAATACTGGTGGCTGATTACTGAGAGCAGTCCTTGAGAAGCAAGTTTCCTGACGGGATACTGACTCCACAAGACCAACAGAGTCAACTAACCTGGACTCTTGGGGGCTCCCAGAGACTGAACCATCAATCTAAATTCAAGCATGGGCTGTACCATACATATGTTGCAGATAAGCAGCTTGGTCTTCTTGTAGGTATCGTAACAACTGGATGGAGGTCTTACTCTGTGTCTTTTACCTGCTTCTGTTGCCTATCTCTGTTGTCTAGACCCTGCTTCCCTAGCTCACTGTCTTTTCTGGCCTCAGTAGGAGAAGATATATCTAGTCTTGCAGTGACTAGACATGCCAGGTGAGTGGGTTTCCCAGTAAGGTTCTCCCCTTCTAAGAGGAGAAGGGAAGGGGGAGAGGGATAGCAGTAGAGATTATGTGAGAGGGAACTGGGTGATGAGGTGTGCATTCTGAATGTAAAGTGAATAAATACATGCATACATACATATATTCATATGTATATACATACATACATATATACATCAAAAAAAAGGAAAAGAAAACGAGGTTGAGAAAGAGATATGCTGGGAGGGACCTGAGGAAATGATTTTGAATGTAAATCAAAAAAAATTATATCTTTATAAAAAAAGAAATATTCTTTTTATATATACACATCAAATCTTAAAAGAACAAAGAAAAAGGAAAATAAACATTGCTAAAATTGTTTTTATTAATATTTGCCTTATATTATCTTTTAAACAGTCCTTCTCCATGACAGAACACGTGTTCATTACAGCTTTGATCTGGATTCATACTTTTAATTAGTTATGCGTTCATTCTGGTCAATGTGAATTCTAGTGAAACTGGGTGTTTCTGTGTTTTCACTGGTTCTATACCGCTAAAACCTATCTTTAAGAGTAAACAATGAATTCACGAAATTCCTAGGCGAAAGGTCAGAACTGGAAAATAGCATCCTTAGTGAGGTAACCCAATCACAAAAGAACACACATGGTATGCGGTCACTGATAAGGGGATATTAACCCAGAATCTTGGAATACCCAAGGCACAATTCACACATCAATTGATTTCCAAGAAGATGGAAGGAGAGACCCCTGCTCCTGGAAAGACTGGATATAGGGGAATGCCAGGACAGAGAAGCGAGAGGGGGTTGAATGGGGAAAAGAGGGAGGGAAGGGGGATTATGGGAGAGGGGGTTGAATGGGGAAAAGAGGGAGGGAAGGGGGCTTATGGGACTTTCGGGGAGGGGGGAAACGGGAAAGGGGAAATCATTTGGAATGTAAATAAAAAAACTTAGAAATAAAAAAAAAAAGAAGTAGTAAATGGGGAAGTGCATAGCATCCAAAAAAAAAAAAAAAAGTAAACCGTCACCTACCTTTCTCCTAAGAAAACTTTATTACTTTGCTTGAACGAGTTCTTAGGGTTTTAAACAGACAGACACATAGAGGGACCCAGTGTTATTTCAAAGTGTGTGTTTTAAGATGGAGAGCAGGTCAAGGACTGTACCTAGAGTCATACACTGAGACTCACACAGAACCACTGATCACTCACTGAGATCTGTAGCTTGTACCCTGGAAGTAAATGGTGGGAAAATTTATATTTGTATAACTGTGTAGCTAATGTAAATGTTGGTCATTTGGCAATTTTTAATTGCAACATATATTATAAATGAGTTGACAAAGTATGCTATATTATTACTAGACTCTGAATATTCAGGAATGCTATGAAATATTTTTATTAACTTGTGCAATGTTAAAAATTAACAAATGAACTAGATATTTGATACTGCGAAATTTTGCCTTATTGCAATGAAGTCAATATTAAGGGAATACAATTCAACCATGTAAATATAGTGATGAAGAGAAATCTCTTGCTATAAGAACATCTGGCTGTCTAGAAACGATGAAACATCGGACACATTACAAGTGGTACAAAAACAGAAAGTAAAATACATTCTGCAAAATAATGTAAAATCTATTTGTTTTCAGCAAATCCTCTAAAACTTAATTTTCTGTCATGTATCAAAGCATGCAAAATGTTTAAAGTATTTTCTAAATAAACACAACAGAAACTACACCATTGCAAATCACTGAATTATTTGGCCAAACAGGGAACATTGTTAAAGAGGGAAAAAAAATCAGTGTGTGTTTTCTTTAATTACAAAGACCATATCTAATTTTAACTGCCTCCTTTTTGTCTTAATAATGAGGTGACCTTCTATTCTTTAACCCTTTTTTATCAAAGCCAACTACACCCACTTTGACTTCTGTTTCTCTAATCTGCAATTATTTATGTTTTCTTCATGCTGCTTTGTCCTCCATGGGAGCAAAATTGTATTTGCTGAAATATAGAGCTAATTATACCATGAACCCTGCAACAAAAAGACGGAGCAGATGTTACTTCAGACGTGCTAAAAGTCCTCACGCTTAATGTGCATTGAGGAAAACACCACGCAGAGTCGTCAAAAACAATATCTAATCAAGGCAGTTTTAGACATGCAAATCTTTTTAACACCAGACTTAAATGGAGAAATTCTGTCAATAATATTTCAGGACTCACCATGTGCTTGCCAGAATAATTATATTAGGTAGTGATTTCTAATTAATATAATAAATGTGTGAGTCTACGTTGTTCCATCCCAGGGGGACAAAATTGAGGGAGTAGAAATTAAGATCATATGCTGTGAGTTAATAATAAAATACACAATGTTTTCTATGAGAACGTGATTCTGTAATGCAAAAAATAATGATTTGAATACCTCATATTAGTAAGCTATACTTTCCTTCATCAAGTATTCTCTTTTAATGCATAGTCACACTTATCTATTTGTTTGAATATTCAGTTGATAAAAAGTTAAAATCAGTTTTTCTTTTATAAATTTTCATCTATAAGTCAATATCCATCATTTTTATGAATATATAACTACACATAACTACACAGATACAATGTAGTTATATATATTATACAGATAGATTGTTAACTATCAAAATACAATAATCCTTATTCTCTCTCTCCTCTCTCCTCTCTCTCTCTCTCTCTCTCTCTCTCTCTCTCTTTCTTTATCTTTTTCTTTTTGCCAAAACTGAAAATATTCATCATGCTGTGTAGTGACTAAAAACAATTCAAATTAAACTAGTTTGAAGTCACTGTAAGAGGGCTATGTTTTAATGACAAACTTCTCACTGAAAGAAGTGTGCCTGCACCACAGGGTCTGAAGCCTTTCTGAGGACTAAAATCTACTGGGTTCAGCACACAGCTTCCCTCCTGGGGTGTGCTAAATGTGTGCATTGACTGGCTGAGCCAGGCAGCACCTCAGGATTTGTTTTAGGAAAATAAGGAACACCACAGAATGGTGATGGCCTGAGCTGAGGAATTCCATCTTCTTAAGGCACATGTAAAGTCTTTGATAAAATAAGTGTTTTATTTGTACAAAATCATATAAAATTTTATGAAGGAAAAGGCCATGGATTTAAAGAGTGGTCAGGAGGAAATGGAATGCTTTGGCATGAGGAATAGGAATAGAGTAATGCAGTGATTATACTATAATCCTAAAACCAAAAATTAAAATCAAACTGCTTGTTAACTTTAAAAGGATGCTCTAATATAATATTTCATACAATATATCTATTAAGAAAAAGTACTTTTATGTTAGAAACATCACCTTCAAAGTTTATTCTTTAAAATAAATTTCATGTCTGATACACAGTCCAATGTAGATAAGAAGATGTCTATTACACTTATTACTAATGTATTATGATGAACAAACAAGGTTCATTCATATTTTCAAAAAATAATGTGAGAATAACCTTGAAAATATCGAAATACTTTCTGAGAAGACACATCTAGTTAATATTTTCTAGATTAGATTATTGTAGCTGATTGGGTCAGAGGAAGAGATGCAGGGACATAATTTGTATGGTAGAATGATTTTTTTTACTACTGTTAGAGTATGTTGCTGTTTAATGAATAGTAAAATAGAAATTGAAGCTGTCCTATGTTCATCTATTTTATTTGTCAGTTATATTTTAATATATGAAAACTTAAAGCACATGCCACAAAATATTTACTAAATATTTACTATTTAATGAATCAACAGGTTCAGTTATTACTGAATTAAAATGAACTATATGCTGACAGAAACATGAAAAAAGATTAGGCAAGTTCTTCACAGCTCCTCAACAATTGCCCTAGTTTAAAGTCAAAGGAACAAGTACAGACTGCTGCACTCTAGGAACGGGCCCTTTCTTATGTGTAGAATCTTCTATGCACTGCTTTGACAAGAATAAAGATTTCGGACACTAATATTTCCAGTAAACGTGGGGTTCCATGAATAAAACTAATTAAATTGATAGTACTGAAACCACAGAAAGAAAAAAAAAACATGTTTCCTTAATAACTAGTAGCTAAACTCAAGTCATTTGAACCAGTACATGGTCAGAGCAAGCTTATTCAGGAAGGTCCTGAGTGGCAGTGAAGTTATTTACTCACTAGGTTTTCTAATATAGAAGATACCACCTAATTACTATCATTGAATCCTACTATAATCTAAAAGACAGAAACTGTTTCAAAACACCTATTTGGCACTCCAGGATTTTAACCTGCAAGTAGGGAATTAAAAAATTAGCCATGACCTTATTTGAGTCCTCTTGCTATGAGAAAGCCTTGTGTAATGCATATACATAGTTATCTTACACAACTTATTTTACTCTATTTGTTTTTTAATTTGGGAATGTATTTCCTGAAATGAATCATATAACTATTTTTAATACGATATTAAAATACACACAAAGAAATCACAGATAAAAATCAAATGTAAACAAGATTATGTTTAAATTATCTACTTGAATAGTTGTATGTTTCTTACAAAAGAATGGGTGGTTGCTCTATGAGTTCCATAATGAAAATATTTCTAAATTAACTTCAGCATCTGAAGTGAAAGCACAGTGTTTTCAAGGATTGGAGGATCTAAAAGGAGGATTAAAATGATGACTGGTGCGACAGATGTGAGGAGCTTTCTTGGAAGGCTGAATACAAAGGTATCAAGAGGTGGAATGGGTGTTGAATTTATGTTGTGGAAAATTGGTCCCAAGTTGGTTTTCCACTTCATCAGAAACCACTTTTGTCTTGTATGCAAACAGTAAATGAAGCATGCCATCCTTGGATTGTTTTAACTAGTGTGAGAAAAACTTCGCCTACCCCTTTTTTTTCTCTTTGGCTTTTGAGAGGTTTAAATAATAAATGAATGAAACTACAACTGTTAGAACCCAATTCTACTTTCTTCGATAATGCAGACAATTATGGACATCTGGCGATTCCTCTTTGCTCATTTTCATGTATGAATTATAGTCTGCTGAAAAATTACATAATCCATCAATTCTGCCACACAATAATCAATGTGGAATGAGAGTGATCAAGTCATTAGACTTCTATCCTGAAGCCCACAGTGCCTTAGTTTAAGTGTTTTGAAGCAGTGAACCTTTTGATTTCAGTTTTAAAGCCTTTGGCAGGTGGTAAAGTTTTGTTCCAACAACACTCATGTGATTGGAAACAAAGAGATTCTTTCAAAAGGTTGGTGGCTTTACCTTTGCACCAATTTCAAAGAAAATGAGATAATCATTTCTTTCATATTAAAATTCAAATAAACAGAAGGGGCAGGGCAAATTACACATTATAGGAAATAATTGCCCCAAAAGTGCTTTTCATAGATTTATTCATACTAATTTTTATACTTATAATAACCATGTGTTCACCTGCATAACTTTTTTTCACAATATGATAATGTAGTCCTTACTTTGCATTTCTTCTGTTTGATAAATTCCCTTTTCAAATTACAGTGTACAGATTCACTACCATTGAGCATAGAACAGTTCACTTTATATTCTATGAACTTAATGTGAGAATTTAGACATTTACAAAGTCATAAGTCTTGAAAATGTCTATTTTCAACATGTATGAAGGAAATGCATTTCTTCCACCAGTTTTAAATGAGAAAAAAGACTGATTCAAAAATATAAGCATGTTCTCCAAAACCAAGACTTAGCTTCATTATCAATAGAATATGAACTGGATTTGCCTTGTCTCAGGTTGATGATTGGTATTCTACATGCTTATGAGGATGATTGCTAAGTCATGGTGATCCATTTCACTGAACATAACCAAGACTCATCAGCAATAGCTCATGCTTCTATTTCAGGGTAAGCATCTTGTAGAGAGAAGCGAAAGCACAGTAAATTGAGCTACATCAACACGCAGAACGCATGTCAGATGTACCAAACTCAAAGGAACAGGGATCATATAAACCCTTACAATTATTAATTAACAATTAATTAGTAAAATTAAGGAGAAGCCTGATTTGTCTACTCACTTGAAAAATATTCAGGTGTCCACAGTCTTGAAGGGTAAGTATTAATTCATCGTAATAAAATATTAAATTATCAAGAATAACAGACAAGATTTAGACCACAACTAAAAATTATACATTTGAATATCATTTATATTTGATGTGGAAAGACATATATCTCTGTGAATCTATCCTTAGGATAACTATATTGAATTTACTTGAACAAGTGAACAATTTGAGTCACTTGGAACACTCTGATAAATACAAGTTCGAAAAAATATTTCTATCTTGAATATGAGTGGGAGATTTCTTGGAAAAATATTTCAATCACGAGAGTAGTGAAAGTGTCTATTTAAATAATTAAATCTATTTACTAAACGTTTATTAAACCTTAGTTTTATTTCATTAGCCAAAATTACTACCAGAATATTATAACATTTATCTCACAAAAAATCAGTATGATATTGGTAGCAACTCAAAACAACCAATATTCCTGAACTGAAGATAACAGGAAACAAAAGAAATTCTATCTTCCACAGAAACATCAATGAAATACAAAGTGTTTGAGACTTTCCAGTTTTGTCTAGAATGGAAAAAATTCATAACAATGTATTGAACAAGTATGTGATATATAGGCTTATATGATAACCATGTGTAGTAACACTAAAACTATAAGACTTACTCTAACCTTTGAATGAATATTAAATATATAATAACGCTAAGTAGATTATTACAGTTCTAATCATTTATATGTAACTAAATTGGAAGAAGCTGAGGAAGAGGGTGACTACATAGGAAGACCAGCAGTTTAAACTAATTCAGACCCCTGAGACACTGAGCCACCAACCAGGCAGCATACACCAGCTAATATGAGGCCCCTACACACATACAGCAGAGAACTGCCTGGTCTGGTCTCAGTTAGAGAAGATGCACATAACCCTCCAGAAACTTGAGACACCAGGGAGTAGGGGGGGTCTAGTGGAGTGAGGGTGTGATGGGAACATCCTTATGGAGATGGAGAATGAGGAGCAATCAGAAGGCTGATCTCACCTTATTTTATGACTGGACTGTAAAATAAGATATAATAATAATAATAATAATAATAATAATAATAATAATAATAATAAACAACATGCCAACCTCTACAAACAATAGTGTTGAGGACTGGTTAAGTTTTCACGGTGCTTTGAACATAACAGAAAAAAAATAGAACAAAGTTCTCTGTTATCTATTTCAATTTCATCTTGCATATTTTGCCTTGATGGCAGCATATTAACATTTTTTTAAATTCACACACACACACACACACACACACACACACACACACACACACACACACACACTTGCTTGAGCAAATACATACAAATGCACATGACATCTTTCTCTAATATTCCTGAGCACATTCTAAAGGCAGAACTATGCTCCTTTAGTGCTCATGGAAGATTGGACTGAACAGACTCCTGTAAACCTTCTTATATGTCTTACAAACAAGTCTGAGAAGTTTATGACTTCAGAAGTTGACTTTTGTCCTGATAACTTCACAAATTTATATTAAAAGCTTATCTAGAAGAAGTTGGTTAAAAGGGACACAAGCTTGGAGACATTTCAATATATTGACAGAATACAGAGGTTTATAGTTTTAATATCATTTCAATTTTATGAAATCTTAAAAACATACAATTTATTCTAACTTGAAATATTATCAGGGGTTGTTTGTTCAGTACGTAATTTTGTTTTGTGCTGGGGATAGGATTTGTTTAGTTTCTTGATATTATCACTTAATGAGGACTACAAGGCAAATGTTAATGTTATCTTAATGCTCTCCAGAAATTCTAGTATGGAAATATAACTGTGTGTAACATACCCAAGCTCCTTAATACAAAGACATCTTTCAAGAGCTACTGGCTTCTGAACTGCAGGGCTCTGATGAATGTGTTTGTCTAATCACTGGCTAAATGCAAAGTAGAAGAGAAACCCAAGTTGCCAGTTGTCTTTTCTCTCTCCCTGACACAAGAGCCTCTACACACAAGGCAAATCGCAGTCAGAATGAGATTATGATACAATGATCTCCTTCTGAGCATTGCATTATGTCTCAGGCAGTGTATAAGCGGTCCCTTGGCACTTGCGCTTACAGCAATTTGAATTTCTCTGGTAACTCAGTGTGATTTATGACATATTTCAGATCTTCTCATCATGGTAAAACACTGTTATTTTTCATGAGTTTTGCGAACAAGATAAAGAGGAGAAAGGAGAGGCTTTGAAGTGAGCAAGAATTTGGGGTCAGTGATATCTCAGGCTTTTAAAATTGAATTGATTGCAAACCTATGTGTGACAGTTCTCTTCAAGGCCCTCCTGTATACTGATTAGGGAAACCAACAGTGTGAATGAGTCATAAACTAATCAAACCATTGTTCCCTTGGAGAACACCTGTTCAAAGAACAAGTGTAAAGGTTTTAGTATTAGTCGCAGAATATATGCTCTGTGGAGATCCATATAAAAACCCACTGTGTACCTGATTTGAGAGTCCTGCTCTGGCAAACAGGTGGTTTCTTATACCTGCGGTATTTCATTTGTTCATGCACAGCTGTGTTAGAAAAAACCTTTGATTTTATGAACCACATGCCAGACTTCTTCATGCAATATCTTCATAATGGATAGGAAAAGCAAATTGTATTGCTTCGTTTAGTTTTCCTATACCAACAATGTAAATTTTCAGATTTAATGTTACATGTTTTCTACAGAGTCAAACTCTGTATTACAAGCAGCTGTTTCTTCAGAATTATGAGCAACAGCACAAATTCATCCCTAAATCCACATGCAAAGTAAAAGATTGCTGATGAAGGCTCCTTTCGTCTCCTTTTTATTATTATTCATAAAATTCCCCAGGTATGCATGGTGCTTTATAGAGCATATAAAAAGACAAGGTCCCTGCCACAAAGGGTTTATAGTGCAGTCCAAGGAGTGTACAGTGCAAAACAGCTTAGATACAGAGAACGTGTATTATCTGGTAGAAAATCATAAGCAAATGAATAAAACATAGATATTAAGCAGGGATATGGTCACAAAAGATTCTTTTTCATTTTACAGTTGTAGAGTAATTTACTGGGTGGGAATGTAAAAGGAGAATGATAAATAATAAACTTAATGTGGTGCAGACTCGTGTTTTCACTTTGTCCACAGTGTTGGAAATCGTGCTCAGAGATGTCTATATGTTCCCCTGGAAGGCTACAGTCATATCCCACTCCTACAAAGTGCTATGGAGGTAGGTTGAATGATTTAAACATATAATTCACAAATGGTATATTGTATTCTAGATCATTGAATTATATGAATGAATAACATCATTCCAAACACTGCCATTAACCAAATAATAAAATATGACTAAAGTTTGTCTTTCCCCAGGTTCCAAAGATAACTTTTGGCAAAATCTTCAGTGTCAGATGTGATAGTTTCAGTATTTCTAAAATGGTGTCATTCTTCCCCCTTTTAATATACTGGAATCATCACTAAAGTGAGCATCCTACAGGCAAATCCTTTTGGAGTTATTCTACCAAAAAAAAAAATCCACATAAGGTTAAAATGAAATAACTTCCTCAGAGTTTCAATTTACTCATCTGTAAAATGGAATTGTCAACAACATCAACAGCTTTATGCTTCAGATTAAATGAAAACAGCAAGTAGATATGGACATGTGCTCTCGGGAAAATGAGAATTAAAACATTACACAATAAAACCCCAGAATGCTGACACTGAACAAAATGTAGCTTGGAGTGGAAAAAAAGTAGATGATTAGGAAGATAACAGAGAAATTTTTAGACAAGAGAATATGTCGGAGATCATGCATAAAAGACCTTCTTTCTAACTGCGGACTTTCTCCATAAGCAATCATTTAGGAGGATTTGGTGAACAGCCACATATTAGCCATTCACCATCAATGTGGTCAGGATTGACCTCCACCCAGTAGCCAAGGATTCCAGTGGGGATCACAATCTTGAGACAGAAAGACTCACAGAAAAGGCTCTTACTAAACATTTTGAGCAACATCACAGAGAGAATGGGTGGATGAACTAGAAGACATCAAGGTTGTCTTTAAATAACTAAGGTAAATTTAGTGTCGGTGAAGGACTTTGAACCATATCCTTAGAAATGAGTAGGAGCTTTGACAGTCAAGAATAGAGAAGGACCAGAGTTTTGCCATAAGCTTGTGTCTTCTAGTACCATCAGAAACCCCACTAGCAATGTCTTACCAACAGCATGGCTCAAACATGAGCTGAAAAAGGATGACGCCATTGAATATGCAAGACTGGATGGAGAAAAGCCACAAGGCCTTAAACCTACACAAAGAACCGTAGACTCCTGAGGAAAGCTTGAAATGAGAGAGGTGGCTTTCCTCAGAGAGCACAAATGGTAAGCCCTGAAAACATACATGCATGTAGTAGTATACAGACTGAGAAGATCATATTTAGGAATATATGTATATAAATATACCTATATGAGCACAATAACAGTAAAAAAGAAAATAAAATTAAAAAAAATAAAACAAGGCCATATGTTTAAAGAAATCTGGGAAGGGTGTTGGGAGAGGAGAGAGGAAAGGGGAGAAAATATGTTTAAATAAGTTATAATCTTTTTCTCTCTATGTGTATATATATACATGCACACACACACACACACACACACATACACACACCACACACAAGAGAGAGAGAGAGAGATCTCTATTCCTCAGTTTTCAAGAAGGCACAGTGAAGGCAGGATTTGATTGTCAAAGAGATTTTTGGTAAATGGGAGTACTGTAGAGAAAATTAGACAAAGACAATACGAGCAATGGAAGAGAGGTATCTATACATGGCATTTCGTGTCACCTAAAATAAGTCAAACATCACTATAAGACCAGTTAAATTTTGTCAGTGGTTGAACTTACAAACTAACTTATGACTGAAAATTCTCAGGGTAACTGTTACAAGGTGTGAAGTTTACACAACAAAAGAACAGGAAGACTAATGAAGAGTTATTATAGCAGTGGACCTTTGGGGGAGCTTATGACTTAGGTGACTACAGTGCCAGCGACTCTGTGGGAAGAAGGCTAGAATCTGAGGAACAACATGAAGGATG
This sequence comes from Tokudaia tokunoshimensis, assembly GCA_036184795.1. NCBI lineage: Eukaryota > Metazoa > Chordata > Mammalia > Rodentia > Muridae > Tokudaia > Tokudaia tokunoshimensis. The sequence continues at coordinate 27,564,048 of BTHU01000011.1, read as the reverse complement.
ACTGAACAGCTCGGTCATATATCAAAATAGAAAACCCCATGTCCAAGTTGTTTCAACTTGCCTAGACAGAGCACCAAATTAACCAACCCAAACCAAACAAGAAATATTGGAAGGCATACTGAGCTCAAAATGACAAGCCAAAGTTGCAATCTATCATAGAACATGACATTGTATTTTTATCATTTATTTTTCCTAGAAAATTTAGAAGATTTTTGTGGGATTTTTTAATAGAGTGGATATCTTTAATTTTGATGATTCCATAATAAATAAACTGCAAAATTTATGAAGGCTGTAAAGTATAAGAATTTCATTGGTATTCTCAATCTAGAACCGATCGGTAGTTTTCCTATGATGAATAATGTTAATTCAATAATTATAATTATGCTAGAAGACCTTCAAAAGAATGGATGTGGGCTTGGGGAAACTGAGGCAGGACAAAGAAAGCGTGTAGAGGGGAAAACAGCAAATTTCATAATTTCTAGCCACTTACTATTGGGAAAGTAGATGCCATGGTTAGTTATTAAACAGGAAATATTCTGAAGATATGCTTTAATAAAAGTATCTACTTATTTCTGAGTGAGATTCCATAACATAAATTATAAAGTAAATGTAAAAATCTCCACATAGAAATCATAGAAATCATTTGGTGATGGTTTTATTTATGGTAAAATTAAGGAAGCTATAAAATGTAAATTATGGCACAGGTTCCTTCTTTCTTGGTTTGTCTACTTTCACCTAAGGTAATGTTCAATTTTAAGTATGAATAAATTACTACTTTCACTTAAATGCTTCAAATTTTCTTTCAGTTCATAAAGATAAAAATAGTTTATACCGTTTTGCACATTATTTTATCTATCAATAGTAATTAACACAGTCTTAATCTGGGTAATGTTAATGACCACTGTTCTCTGGTAAATCCCAGTTAAACCAAGCTTATTAAGGACTAATTAAAGGAGGTATTATGTGCGCTGAATAAACTAATGTGTACTGCTACAGTCGAAGTGTGCATATTGTGTGATAACCTGAACTGTGACAAAACTTTTCAGTTAAAGGTTTATTGGCTGATTATTGATCTCTTAAAAATATGTGCAAATTAAATGCTTGACAGCTTGCCCCTCTCCTTTTGTCCTCCTTCCCCTTTCTCCTTCTCCCTTCTTCCTACATTAGTCTCTCTCAAAGATTCAATAAGCAAACAGCAAGGAAACATTACAGAGCACTAAGAACTTTTAGAGAACCTGAGGATGAGAGCAAAGGAAATTGGTGAACACACTGGTGCCTAGGTGAGGGGAAGACGTGGAGACTCATATACCTATAATAATATAAAAAGGACATTCAGAATTCAGTTTACGTAGAAACAATTAATGAATAAAGCACTGGCTTCCAAACAGTGAAGGTCAAAATGCGACAGAGACTGAGAAAAAAACATAAAACTAAAGATGCCATCAAATGATCATCTAATTAAAGTTTATTGTTCAAATTTAAATGAAAACATCAAATTTTAATAGCAAATGTGATTATTATTATTTTTTTCTCAAATGTATTCCTCTAAAACAAAGTGAATTAGATGACGGTTTATCTTGACAAATTAAATAGTATTGCCTACCTGGTTACTTCTTTATCTTTTATTTCTTTGGCTCTATTAATTTATTTTTATTTGTTGTTTAGTCATCTCTGTTTCAAAACATTAATGACTTATATAGACTGAATCACAGTTGCTTATTATTGAATAAATGTAAAACAGCCCTCACTGCAGGAGTTTACAGCACAGGAATTTCTAACCACAGCCATTCCGGATTCCTGGGGGAATATGGAGATATTATGCAATTGTGCTACTGTCTTCATCACAGGAATAAAAAGCTTACAAATAAACGATTCATTCTGGCTAGTCATACTTTAAAAATCAAATTATGGTGCCTAATCATGCTTGAGAACAAGCACACATAAAAACTCAAAATATCAAGAAGAATAAAATGAAGTTTTTAACTACTCTGAGCTCTTGTTTCCAAGAAACACATGATGACTACATTAATATTATTAGAGAGTAGAAACCTAAACAGTGCATGTTTATCTGTTTGGTGTGTAAATTGATCTTTTATCACCCAGAGTAAGCAGATACACCATCAATCATAAGACCATATAGCCAAAAGCAATCAATAAAAAAAGCACAGGAATTGACAAACAACTTGTCAATGAAATCATTTTTTTTCTGAAATACTAAGCTGGAGCCTTTTAAAAGAATTGCTGTGGCCAGTGTTGGTTGTATTTTAGTCTGCATGCTTGTTAATAGAGAATTGATATTATATCCATTTATTTCAGCTGTCTGGGGAAGTTTTTCACACTTGAACAAAAGTAGTTCTTCCATCAACATATCAAAAACACGTAAACATTTTAGCTTCACTAAAGAGTTTCAAAAGCCCTAGAAATGAGAAAGTGTTACTTCAGAAAAATGCAATGTATCATTTACTAATCAATAACATTCTGACCATTTTTTCATGTGTAGCAGAAGCAAATTACTCTGTATTTGGAAGTAATCATTTTGATAATTTATGTCTTAAACATGATGTCTGTGGAGAAGATTCAGCATCAGTATATATTAAGCCAATTATGGGACACATCTATTTTAGTTCATAGACGATCTCAGAAAGTGCTGAATTATGCTTTTGGTAAGCTTTTTGGGACAATGCCAAAACTGTTATAAACATTTCTGAGCTCACTATTCCAGGGAACTCTTTTAAAAATCAATTAGAAGTGAAAGCCTTTCAATGTAACTGTTTGAAAATGTCAAGCCGGGATTAATTTTTTTATTTTTTTTTATTTTTGTTGTTGTGTATCAATAGCAATATTTCAAAAGCTTAACACTAAATTGATCATATCCTATACTTGAACTATTAAAGGGAATATGATGTGCAAGTTTGCTGAATCTAACTCCATAGTGGAATTGGCTCTTGTTTTAAGAAAATATGTTCAGTTAGGTAAAGAGAAAGAAGTGGGAGGGCAAAGGAGAAAGTAGACAGGAAGGGTTGCTCAGGTTTCATTTTCATTGCATACGCAAACTTGCTGATTTGGAGAAAAAATTAAAAATGACATTGTAGTTCATGTAAGCTTGTTAAAGTAATAAATGATTTATATAAGATCCCTGAATCAGTTTATCTCAATAACACTGTATAGATCTTGGCATGAGATTGTTTATGAGTCTAAGTTTACAAAACAGTGATGTATTCAAATATTGAATATAATCAAGAACACAGTGCATTATTTATAATGTCATATACATGTATAATATCTTCCATGCATTTGTATTGGCAGATACACTGCTAACATATTCCTTTTTAAAGAGAGATATCATCAAACTTTGGAAATGTATATCAAGGTTTTGCTTCCTAAAAGCATTCTAATATTGTCTTTTATGGGTTCAAAAACATCTTAGCACTTTTATAAGAGACACGATAAAAAAAAATTGTAAATTTCCAAAACTGTGTTCTCTTACTCAACAAATGAACCACAGATTTATCGTGGAGAGCAAAGGATTAAAATTCCTCTTGGATGTGCAGCAAACACATTGATATTAATTGGTTTGTCCTTTCAAGTTGTGTTTATCTCTTCATTTCCATCACTGTTCCAAAGGTCACTCTGTTCCATTTATAAATCCAATATGACAGAGATTAGGAAAGCAAAAAGCAACAACTAAATGAGTGCATCATCATGCAACCACACAGCTCACAATTCATTTATCCAATTAATAAAAAATACCATCAAATGCTCCGTGGTGAGGTTCTTCAAAGCAGCAAAAAGGTTCGTGTCAGGACAGCTTAATCATCTACATTTAGTACAGGCGATCTAGGAAATGTACTGAAAGAGGGAAAATCAACTCCTGTTGAAATGTTGCCAAATTTGTGCCTCTTGGGGATTTTGTTTTCTCTAAAACAGTATAATTAAAGAAACTAAATTTCAAAAGAAAATGGTCTGAAAATAGAATTTATTCTTGTAATAATTTGATAAGAGACATTGAGGAGCTTGATGTAGTGATAAAATGTGTGTGTGTTGATGTATGTGTGCATATATATGCATACACATGCATACATGTTGTTTCTATGTATCCGTTTAGCAATTTTATGAGTAAGGACATATTATAAGGAAAAGGCATGTAAATGATATGAAGTAAGACCAACATGCATAAGCAGAGACGGAAAATCTTCCATCTAAACGCTCTGCTCAACACATACATTTAAAACTTTTCTAGAGCGTAGCTTTCCCCTTGGTGTAGGTGTAGTTTACACTGTGTCAGATGAATGAAAGAAGAAAAAGAGAAAATAATCAAGAATGTGCTTCACCTCTAGGAACTCTAGGTGGCTGAAGGTGAGATTGTCCCAGAACACTGTTTATCAATGAACTATGCACTTTGATCAGATTAGGATTTCTAATTTTTCTATTTGCACAGATGTGAAACATTGAACTTGTGTCATTTAGTAAATCAGGGACTTTTACCTGCCTCTCAAAAATGCACGTGAGACAGTAAAACTAAAAGTAAAAGCAACAAACAGAAGAAAAACTCTAGCTCCATCATCTAGTAAAAAAAAAGTAACATAATTTTAGAATTTATAAATGGGATAGGGTGAAGAGAAATCAGTCTATTTCCACAACACAGACAGAATCTAGTACTGTAGGCTGCTAGAGACTCTGAAGTAAAAATTAAGTGAAATTAAGGACAAACAAGTTAGTTTTGAAAACCTATCCCCCTCCCCCGGCTTGTCTCCTAAATGTTGTATGCTCACAGAAATCTGAGGCAGTAAGGAAAGCAAGACAGTTACTGAGACCAAAGTTTTGAAACAACATGAATTACTTAAATATTATAGTGTCTGGGAATAAATAACTAATCTCCACATTATAATAAATAACCTCACATTATCTTCATGTTTACTCATCAATTTATATATACTTAGCTAAAATAGTGGTCAGTGATTTTGAATATAATCTATGATTTTAAGTTAAGTACATCTTCTAGAAAATATATTATTAAATAATTAACGAGTTCCTGAAAAATCTCGTACCAATATTTTTCCTTCAAAAATCTAAAATACAATATATTATGACACTGCTTTACCCACAGATCCAAGCCCTTTGGTCATCCAATTTAAAGATAATTTAAAGTGCATTACATCATTAGAAATTTCTACCTAGCAAAATTAAAAACTTTTCTGAGAAATCCTAAAATGTTACATTTTTCATGTAAGGATCAAGAGAAATAATATTAAAACATGCTATGAAGTTATAGACACAACTGATGGAATTCCAGTACATGTATTATAAAGAATTCAAACTTTAGTTTATACACATCATTATGCATAGAATATATGGTATACGTAAGAATGTATGCACTCAAATACATTTGTCCCTTCTTTGTCCCTATGCAGACAGTAGGAATCAGCCTACAAATGACCCCAAGGAAGTGACTATTCTTTTTGCCTGAACGATTTATCAACAGCTTGAAGTGACAGGGATGGAGACTCAATCCTGCATCTCCACATATCAGATGTAGGCCACATTCTTTAGTCTGCAGAACTAGAAAGGGAAAAAGTCCCTGTCGCATTTGCCCTTTCATAGAGATGGAAATATTATTAGAAAGGACATAAACAGACTAATTAAATCACAGCAGTATGGCTGGGATGACAGCTGGTACAGCGTGTGACTGAGAAGATCCATATCTGAGAACAGGAGGTACTTCACTTCCAATCCATTCGCTATTAGGTGCTTTCAAGCTTGCTGTGCAGACATTAAATAATAACATATCATTACCAAGACTAAAACGATGTAAAGAAATAAAAAAAATGGCTTTCTAACCAAGAAATCTTTTGTGCAAAGCCGAAAAAAAAAAATCATTTACCACTCAGTTCTGCTTTTGAGATAAAGATGTAATAATGCCATTACCTTCCATCAGCAGGATCCTTGAAAATCAACACTCTTTGCTTATCATGCTGTGAAATACAAATAGAGCTAAAGGCATGGTCTGCAAGGCACTGCTGCAGCGATATTAACTAACAGATCTGCCCTTTGTGAAGGAAAGCGTATCCGTTTCATTAGTGCTGCCTCTAATTCAAAACTGTTGAAAATGAACTGCACATACTGTTTTAATAACAACACTCCTAATCATTATCAAACTGGTAATTCTCTCAGCACTGAATTATAAGGTCTCTGTTTCCATTATGACCTGCTGTTAAAGAAAACCATATTTAAATCCTCCATTCTTTCCTATTTTCCAAATTATCTAAGTCTGTGAGAAAGGGAGGTGTTGTAGCATCCAGAACATGTAAGAAGAGTAAGTCTGCCACATTATTTCATCTTAGGTAAACTGACAGTTTGAGACATTTATGTCAAGTACTGTGTTATTTACAAATCCTTTGGTTATACTACTTTGCATTCAGTGTGAAAATTCATGGTTCACTCAAACGACTTTGTACAATTTTGGAGTGCTTGAACACGTCAGAAAAGAATCAGAGCACAAAAACCTGAAATGCTAAGTCTGGGGCAGCAGCAAGGAAGCTAAACTATGTGCACATGGACAGAGCGTTGAGCAAGTACGAGGGCTGTCTCAGATAATACATTTACTAGAATTTTAGAAGGTATTTAAAAATAGGTATTTGGGGGCCTATTTTTAGAAAGCAAAAAGTAGAAGGTTTATTTTAAATACATATTGTTGATCATAATAAGTTAAAAGTAAAAAAAAAAGTGAGTAGTGGAACATATTAGTGATTCAAATAAGAATTGCCTGATCATAAAATATTTAATGTAACTTGGCATAATTTATACAAAGATACTTGATTTGGACATGCTTTTATTTTAAGTGTATTTGGACAACACTACATGAGCGTGTATTACATCGATAATAGTACTTTCCATGGACATTACTTATTGGGATGGCAGAGTGTGGTGGAATGTGAGGGAATCTGCCACATAACTCATTTATCTGGATATAGTCTAAATTATTTGTTTCATACTTTTGCAAGTAATATACACTCAAAATCATTTAATTGAATTTTTTTTGCTTCAATTGTTAGGTTTCCTTTAATACCGCATAATTATTTACAAACATTATTGATATTGAAACAAAAGTATTTCATATTTTCTACTGTTTTCAAACTGTCTTTATACTCTGTACGTGTCTTCTAGAAATAGAAAAACATATTGCATAAAATTAAGATTTGGCTTTTATGCACCAAAAATATATTTAGCAGCTTATATAAGAAAGTAGTACAAATGATTGATTATAGTCTAATAATTTTATTAACACAGAAGAAGAGATATAGGAATATATTTTTAAGTATTATGAAAGAAACATTGTCTTTATGCAGAAGGAAAGTTTCCCTTCGGTCACCTATTGTGAACACAGATACTTCTATTATTTAACAAAAAAATAACAATAAATATTGAAAACAAGAATGAAAGATAGTGAAGCTTTCTCTAATTCCCTATATAATCTAAGTAGCATAAGCAATGCAATATGCTGATTGGCTCATGGTACCTGTGCCACACTGAACTAAACTAATTTTAAAGGATATTTTTTTAGATAACAACATTTGCCCCCCCCCATGATAAAACTATATAAACCTTTGCTCAGCCTTGTCCATACACTAAGAAAGTAGGTGCAAAGCACCAAAGGAAAATGTCTGCCCTTGAACTCTCACAGTCAATGGAAGTGTTGTCCACTCTGATCCATCATGGATACCAGTTACAAAGCATTTTAAATATATGCACAGAACTCTATTTTTCAATTTTTTTGTTGAGACACGCAACTTCCTCTTGGGTTCTCATTCGATTTGAAAACCACTATAAAGAATGCCTTTTTGTATTTTATCTTCTATGGAGCCCTCAAAGTCAAGAAAATGTAAAGAGCCAGGATGAACTTGCTTATTACAAATATATCCAATGTTACAATAACTTATTTAAGTAGCTGCTTTCATTATTGGCTCAATTACAAGTAGAAGCTCAATTTTCTATAGTCTTCCATGTACTTTGTGAATATATCTAAAGGCTTTTCCCTGTTCATTCCATATAAGAGGTTTTAATGTTATATCAAGTTTGTTTTTCTAATTTCAATTTGAATGAACTGTTTATTATACTCCTTACATTGTCTTTTAAATGATATTTATTATAGAGAAATGCTAGAGATATTAAATATTTATAAGTGCATCAGAATTCATGAAAAAGTAACCTAATCCCTTTCTTTGTTTTTAATGATGGGGTGAGTAACTTTGTATTAGATGTCAGGGTATGAAGACATCCTCTGCATAGGGAATGATGTTAACCATATGGCCTATTCACAATCAATTGAATTACAAGTCATGGCAGTTACTACACTTTTAGGAGATCCTTGTGCTGCTTTCCATTAGTACACTAATGTGACATTTATGAAAGACTTATAGTTGGGCAACTTTTCTTGAACATATATGAGACCATGTATGACAGGAATGACTGAGTTAAAAGTTTTACATATAAATTGATAAGCATAACAGTTCTAACATAGTCTACATTCTGAATGTCATAAGTCTTTTAAACTTTTAGAGTAGGTTTTTTTTTTTTCCATCACATTGACTAGACCCTGACTAGTACAATCATTTAATTCTTCTCATCAGGGAAGAAGAAGCCTCTCTACAATTATCATTAGGAAAACATGTTAAAGTTTAAAATAGAAAATCCACATCAAATCTGTTAAACAATGGCGAATTTCTTATGAACCAGTGATACTGTCATTGAACTGGAGACAGTTTTAGAGCAAGCTTGCACTGGCTTTTTCACCCTCCAATTTGGAATCTGCTCACAGTACTGCCAGCTTAACCAAAAAGGATTAACTCTCATATCCAACTGAGAACACAGATAATTCTCAGTAATTGGTAAAAAATGAAGATGAATGGGGCTGAGAGATAAGGAGCAATTAGCTCATCAGCAGTTACAGCTGTGCACTCAATCCGGATCCATCTCTTGAGTCTCGGCCCCTTTTAAAGAACCTAAGCAGACTAAGCACAGGACACCCCTCCCCAAAAAGCTGCTATACCTGCCCATCATTTCTCTAGTCTTCCATTCTATTTCTTACTATGCGAAGACACCTGTCATAGCATAGTATGTAAATTACTACCTCTCTTAGGACCTATGTCTAAAGCCAATCTTCTTTTTAAACTTTTTTTTTTATAACAGAAACCAAATGACTACTGTAGACACTCTTAAATTCCCTGTCAATCGTTTCATTATAGCAGCATCATCTGTTTGAAAATATAAGCAATTCCCTCATCTAATTATAGGAAGGATTTGAGGTTCATTAACATTGCCAAGGCAGGATCCAGTGTACAACTGCAGAGCTCTGCATGGTGGCCTGGCTCTCGAGTTCCTTATATTTGCTGTCTTGGTGTCTCCAAGATCCTTTTCTGAAATCATAAAATCATTCTTTTCCCTCAAAATAAACATGTGTCCTAGAAGATAGGAAATCACTTGGGTGCAAATCACTCTATATCAGCAAGATATTCTTAAGGTTACTTTTCTTGTTTCAAGGTAAGCAAATGGTCAACTAGGGAATATATTTTGTCTCCCTCTCTGCTTGCCCTTTTTGTCCTATTAATAAATGTGTTTTGCTGGTTGCAGGACAGGAAAAGTAAACACAGGAGAAAGAATGAGGAATGCATCCTTAACTCAACTCATGCCCTTACTTTTGCTTGAAAGTCCTTCATCCTGTTCACTATGTCAAGTTTGAGAAAAATTTTAAAAGAACCAAGTACTTCATACAAATGACATTTGTTCAGCTCTGCCATTTGCTGAACTAGCACAGCCCACATGCTACAGGGTTCAGAAAGACAAAGTATTGAAGGCGTGAGATGACTTCACTTCCTTGAAGTAAGAACAGCAGTTAGGGGGTTATGACTACAGTTTAAACAATGAGATTTTCTTGGGACATCTGTTTTGAGATCACATTTTGAATAGATATGAACTCATTTCCTATGAAGCCAGAAATCTACTATTGTTGATAGCTGTTTACCAGTTCTATGAGTCAGATATTAGCCACTGGCAAAAGTCCCTCTCAAATCCTCTGTGAATTGTCTAAACTGTGTACATAGTGTTTTATTTAAATAAAATGTTGAGAGAATGAATTCTCTTCTTGAATCTTGGTAAATTACAGTTCACAATACTTTGCTCTTTGGAATAACATTTAATGCATGTATTTTTAAAGGTAAAATTTCTGGCTCTTTTTAGTAAAGGGAGTAAGACACTAGGTTTAGCAAGTATTTATTTAGATAACATAGATGCTCTGTGAGATGCTTTATGTAAATATTTAGATAGCATTTCAAAACAGAAGTAAAATTAAGGGTCCTTTATTTAGATTAAACAAATTGTGATTAATTTACACTCCTCAAAGATGAGCATAATGCCAAAAGAAAAGATAAACAGATAAAAAGAAAAGTTATGGATCCTGTCAAATTGACCTTGAGTTCAATGGTTTTAAATTTTCCCTTTCTAATATCCCAGTTCCAATTTGCAAGCAGCATGTTTAAGCTGGTTATGCAGATCAGTTGTTAAAGAAGAAAAAAAATAGTAATTTATCTGGTCTATATTCTGTGAAGAGTGTTGCCACTAGAAAGAATCCCAGACATTTTTCCTTCTTATCTGGAACGTAGCTCATATCAGCAAACCTGTCACAAGATAGTACTTGATATAAACAAGAGATTGCTAAGACATCTCAGTAATCAATATCAGGATAGCTACAGTATGGAAACCCCAACCAGTGCATATCATTTGTCTCAGTATCTATTTCTATGGCCAAATGAAGCATTAATTCAAATCATAAATCTATGGTGATTTAAATCTGGGAATGAGCACCTGCCTGCTTTAATGATTTATTTTGTACATTTCAGTAAGCAGGGGATTTGTCCATATGAACTGACAGGTCACCTTCAGATGCCAGGAGCCGACTGTTTATCACCATGCAGACTAGTGTCTCATCTGAGCAAGTAAATATTAAACTAAAAGAATCCAATTGATTGTGGATGAGGGAGAAGGGTGATGTGACCATATATTTTACTCAGCAAGTTGATGCCTTTCTCAGATCTATCCTGAGTTCCTCACCTCTTCCTACACTCATCATCCAGTTGGAAAGAAATGAGCTCAAGGCTATCATCTAAAATTGGAATGCAAAATAATTATTTGTCAACATCAGAGATTTCTAAAAATATGTTTTTTTCTGTCTAATTTTTAGCCCTTATGGGTTATTCATAATTTATTTTGAATCAGTGAAAGCCATCTTTCACAAGATTTTGTAGCTGCCTCACCAAGACAAATCAAGCAGAAACAAAATTTATTTTTCTGAGCTATAGGGATTTATTTACAATTAACTAATTGAAAACATACACCTATAAAGGAAAGCCTAAAATGTGGGGGGAAAAGTCATAGGAAATATGATGAGTTGACACTAGAAATATCACTGGTCATGGACAAGACTAAATAGTAACAATACATCAAGTCTAAGCTGCACCTCTGTGAAGGATGTCACCCCTGCAGAGTGCTTATTAGCAGGAGTAATTACAAAAGCAGAGAGTTTGAATTCTGGAACACGGGCTTAAGAGTTTTGGGATTCTTTCTAGTATTCAAGTTCTTCAATTCTTCATCCTAGACATTGCTCAATGACTGATACTCACAGAGCCAGAGCGTACCACATGTCCTATTCTTGCTGTAGGACAGTCTTTCCCGTTAGCATATATGCACCCCTTGCATACTGGGTGTGCATTAGATCACTTTTATATTTTTGCAATGAGATGAACTCAAAAGTTTAACAAAGTACAATGTAAACTCCTTCCAAGTTTTCTCACAGCTCTGTGGCTTCAGAGGTAACACATAACCGAGAAAAGAGGACCACAAAGGAAGCTGTTGTTCATGACAGTAAAAATAGGACATTCTGGGAGGGCAATGACAAACTTTAATAGTAAAAGTAATACCAGCCTTGAAATAAACAATGTGAGAACCAGACACAATGAATAACATAGTAAGCACTGGAGACACAGATTTCAATTATAACTATGTCATTTTCCAATTGTCTTCTACTGTTAAGATCAGAACGTCTACATAACTTTTCAAAGTCATAATCAAATTGTAATTGACCACTTAAAAGAGGCAGGATTTGGCTTCAGAGATGCCTAGAGCCACAGAAACTGCTCAGTTCAGCAACTGCTTTGATCTATGCAAACTTTGCTCTGACCTTCACTGGGTTCCTTCACTCTTTACAGTCACCCTCCTCCCACCTAAAACTCACTGTCTATGATCTCTAAACAAATATTCAAGAATGGAGGTTTTGATGAAAGACAATAGGGGTTGTAAATACTTAGACGATTATAGCATGTTAAGAATAGAATAAAGAGGACAGCAGTAGTCTAACAATCCATGTATGCAAAAGTGTCTCTAAGTATCACAGTCTTCTAAGAAGGTACAAGGGAACACTCCCCTTGGTTCAAAAGAATGTAAGATAATGCATGCCATACAATATAAGAGCTGAGCTATGAACTAATAGAAAAAAATTAATTCCCAACTAAAATATAATAGGATATTTGAGTTGTATGTGTTATAAGACACAATAAAAGGCTAAGTACCTAAATAATTAAAGGGAGCTATAATTTGGACACTAGGTAAATGTTAATACATACTAAAATTATGAAACACGCATTAATGCTTAACAGTGAGTCATTTACTTCTTAACTTCTGTCTATTGGTTTCTTAAAAAGTAACTGCTGTTCAGTTGCTCAGGAGAATTACGACACCATTTCTTTTGAATATGTCTCTTTAAAAGGTGTTACCTTGTTACTCTTAATTCTTCCTTCAAGCATCTACCATTAGGAATGACTTTGTGCATTGTGAGTCTACTATGAAAATAATCAAAATACCATTTTAAAAAATTCTATAATTGTTCATCGATGAGTAGACTATTTTTTCTTATGGGATAAGACATGAACACATCCTCCACTACAACAAATGATGCAGACAAAAGTTTTCTTCATTTGGGGAATGACAGAGGTCCGAATGTTACAGTTCAATGAATTAGTCTCACCCTGGGAAAACCACCCTTTCTGACCTGGGTATGTCTCTGCCAGGTAAACATTGATCACTTATCTTTATAAGTGTTGAAAGATGATGTATTTCTGCAGTCAAACCAAAGATAATTTTATCTAAAGCACTTCTACCCTTAACAGTTCTAAAAGAGAACCTGCTAAAAATTACTTCATTTTACTTCAATATCGAGTTGACTTAAAGTCTAAAACAACAGGTACCAACTATGAGTTAAGCAATTTTCTGCTTCCTCAGCCATCTCTCTAGGCCCAAGGAGAGCATCCCTGAGGTGGTTTGTTGTGGCACCATCTCTTCCGCTGGTCATCCATGTTTTCACTGCCCTGAGAATAGCTACCACCAGCTATCAATTCAAGATCCAGTCATTTTCAGTTGTCTGTATGAGGTTCTTCTGAGAAATTATTTTCTTCCCATTTGCATGTCAAAAGTATCCCTTTACATTTATGGAAAAAAATGTTGTGTATATTTGTGCTTGTATTCAAGTCACTTACTACCCTAGTGTTCTTTTCCAGTATGTGCTTATGAGCAACTTCAATGGGATGATAATTATTAAAATTTATAACATGTCATCATATGCCGACAACTACATCTCAATGGGTGGAAAGCAGAGAACTATTGATTAAATTAAAGGATATTAAAATGCTGCATGGAAAAAAGAAATTTATTGAATTGTGGTAAATGTTTGTGTTCCCTAGAGCCTAGTGGACAAGATAACATGAGTGTTCTATACAAAATAAAATTTTCTCTAGCAAAATTATACCTTTAGAATCAGTTCTGGACTGTTAAGGAAAATATTAGAGTATAGGAACAGGATGAAATGTTTGTAACACCAAAACCCAGATTACAAATATTTCATTTGCAAAAGAGTAATAAATTAATTAAATAACCAACATTTATAGCCTTTAACAAGCCAAGTGATTAGCCTGCAAAGGTAAAAATGTTAAATTTGGTTTCATTGTGAGAGTAAACAGAAGGGAAACCGGATGATCATGAGACCTTTATAGTGTGCTCTTCAAATGGGAGATGTCTTGGTAAAGGCTGTATATAGAAGGAATCATAAAAACATAATCCACATTGCTGGCAATATTGGAAGGTTTCAGCTTACAGTCTCCCCTGCCACAGTTTATCTTTGTGTAGTCTTTGTTGCCTGTGGTAAACAGTGTTCTGAGCTGATATTTTAAGTTAATCATTTATAAGTTTTGCAGAATATTTGTATTGACTGGGATCAATTATATTATATGCCAGAAAAGTAAAAGCTTATAACTCTTAGGACCATGTTTTAAAATTGCATATTTTGTTACCACCTACTGTTTATAATCTTTTAAAATGACAATCTGTAAAATAAATTGTATTATACGTATAAGGAGAGCAAAGCACATATGATAAACAAGTATTATCCTTTGTTTCAGATACCCATAAGGGACCTGAAACACACCCCGTATGAAGGAGAATTAGCTAATGCATAAACTCAGCTACTTGGGAATGAAATTTCTTACCTGATAATAAATACATTAAAATAATGTTTAAAATGACCGGTAGGGTTGGTTACATGCTTGTGCAAACACACACATTTCCATATTTCTTTCACATCATCTACAATTGCCATTTTATAGTTTTGATTCTTAAAACTTATTTGAATTAAGAAATGCATCAATTCATTACTTGTAGCATAAAAGATAGCTGTAAAATTGATCTTGTGTTAATAACATTGCCAGAGCCATAGTATACATACTAGAGAGGCAGAGTGAAACCTTAAAATTATACTCCTCTCTTGATCGTAAATACTCATTTCATTAATGAGAAAAATAGTTCTATGGAAACGTGAACATGGATAGTCAGTGAACATTAAACTTACCAACACTTGAATTCATGTCTCCATTTTCAGAATCTGCTCCATGTTGGTTGTTACTGGCATGATAGTTGCTCATAGCTTCTAATTTTATTTTTTTCACCTTCATTGCTTCAGCAATAGCTGCATTGGTAGCAGCTGCAGCAGCTGCAGCAGCTGCAGTCAGACCTTAAAAAATAAATTAAAAGCAAAGTAATTCAAATTCAGACTTTTGTGTATAATAGTCCAAGTCTTTCCATAGCACACATACAAATGTATATTAGAGTATCTAATTCCTTTATGTAATACTGATAATATATTTCCACTCCAAATCAGCTAATGCAGCATTAGCACAAGGGTATAGATGTTTGTCAAATTCTTGATTTGGTTATTAGCAGCAAAGTAACACATATTGCATAGGAGTAGAAATGTGGACTGGATTAACTCTTCAATATAGTTTGAGCATTCCTCTTTCTGCTGAAAATCCTCTACAGGTTCCCAGAAGGAGACAGAAAGTTGGAACTGCAGATTAATTAGAACGCTTACATCTGGTACCCAAAGTCTCTTCACTATATAGCACATCACAATCTTTTCTGCCACCATTTCTCATCCACGGTCTTGCAAAATCAACTTTTTATATGTTTGTGTGTGTGTGTGTGTGTGTGTGTGTGTGTGTGTGCGCGTGTGTGTTTAACGGAACTCACTTCCATGACTGTCCATTTTCTAGTGAAATTTTTGTCATATTGTGGAGTCTTAACTTCCATACCCTGGGGGCTGTGACGGTGCCTGCTTGCCTCTGCCTATGGAGGACTATGTTTACATTTCTGTATTGGTACCAGAACATTGTACTGTGTGCATCTACATGTGCATTTGTTTTCCTTCTGAAGCATCAAGCTATTCAGTGGCAGTGCCTAAGTGGTCTACAGCTGCAGAGCTCAAGATGCAGAAAAATAAAATATAAAAGCCGTTCAGCAAATAATTTGCTACCATTTATTAAGTACATAAGTACTGATTTCAGTGGCACGAGTGTATTCTGTTCCCTATAACACGAGGTCTGAAACGCTATATTTAGGCCTAGCTTGACCACTGTCTCTTCCTGTTTTATACACTTTGGCCATTTGTGGAACAGTGTATAATAATAGACATGATCCAAAAATAAAATTTGAGGCAAACACTTGGAATACCAGAATGCAAATGCCAGTGATCAGTAGGACATCATGTGCTTCCCTGAACACTTCTGACACTGCCGCTTTAGAAGTTCTGACTGCTGTGTTTAAGCATTCTGAATTTATCTGGATGATTTATTCCCACTCCCAGTTGGTAGAGAGAATGAACACAGCTCTTCCTCCCCACTAATCACTACTCCTAGTTACCACAGCAAAACGCTGCTGCCCATAGAATTCCATAGAATTCTATCTTGGTGGAAATCTTTGCTATAGAATAGCATGCATAGAAGACTCTGCCTTCTCTTCAGATCAGTGCAAAGGAGTCAGTCGAATCTGTAGGTCAGATCTTTGCTTGAAAAACTCATAACCACTCCTTAAAAGGCATTGATCTAAATTCAAAGACTCCATCTGGCTTTAGCATGAGGATTCACTGTCTTTCAAGTCTCAACCTGAACAGATTCTCTCGTCTTCCTCTAATTGAATTTTCTCCTCGATTACTCATTTCCTTCAAAGATGTTTCAGAATATTTTCTTTCCTGTTCCCTTTAAATCCTCTGTGTGTTTCCCAGAAAAATATTTTCCCTTTATTTTTGCCTTTTAACAAAGGGGAACATCTTGTTTTTCCTTTTCTACTATTTTCTGGTGGTGACTTTCTCCAATTTATTTCTCTTCTCAGCTGTGAAGCTTGGTTTTATGCTAAGGAGAATCTAGTAATTGAATTCAAAAATGAAGACTTAAGAGGTCATTACAAAATACTCAGCAAATTACAAATGACACAATCTATAATTGTTCAGGAACTGGTCTTGGGAAAACCAATGGATCATTTTGGGAATAGTTTCATTTTGTGTAAAACCAAACAAAGCCCAAAAAAGAAACAATGATTAGGTAAGAAAACTACACAAAGAATAGCATATTCTAATTACTACAGCCAATGCCTGTTGTACAACCTTGTTCCCCTGTAAGCAAGACCCAAATGTTAGTTTTCAGTAGGAAATATGTGTTACCTACTCCCATAGTCTAGATTATTCATATTTGCCTAATCCTTTAATTATTATAACTACATTAAATAATACTATTATATTCTATTGTTGCAAATTTGTTTCATAGTTTTCTAAGTTTTACAATTCTAATAGAACTCCAAAAGGTCTATGTGTCACATTCAACCATATACACAAATGCACATGTTCATGTTTGATCTTATTTGACTTACATGAAATTTAGCATTCTGATTTCTCCTAGGGTAGCAAATTATGGTATATGAAACAATTACAATTTTTGGTTCTACTAACCCTCCTTCTATTTGATTTTCTATATCTTAAATTCATCTGTTCTTATCCACACCCACCACTGCTGTAATTGCAAACTCTGTTATATTCTACAAGTCCTGATATGCCTTCTTTTAAATAGTCTTTTCCAGAAAAGAGCACACCAGTTCATTATCCAATGGCACACCTATGAATAGAACTGTACAGATAGAGCAGGTTGTATTTAGGAATATATATGTGTGTGTGTGTGTGTGTGTGTGTGTGTGTGTGTGTGTGTATGTATATAATTTATATATATATATATATATATATATATATATTATTTAGTAATATATATATATATTATTTAGTAATATATATATTCCTAAATACAACATACAAATCCTATTATGCATATATGCATATAATATCAGTTTAGGGAAAAAAAGAGACTAACAATTTAAAAAAAAGAACAAGTAGGGTATATCAGATGGTTTAAAGAAGGTAACAGGAAAAAATAGTGTAATTATAAAATAATTTTAAAATTATATAATGAGTTTTAGTCTTAGTCATTCCTCTCACCCAAATTTTCAGAGACTCATCCCCTATTCCACTACCTGCCCAGCTTTGTGTACTGTTCTTTGTTTTATCAGCCATGGAGTCCAATTCCACATGATAGCTGAAGGTGGAATAACACATATATTTAAATTTGAGCATAATGTATACATAAAGCATACATATGGTACAACAACTTGACAACTGTCACTCTCCCAACTTGTAATCTTTCACTCACATAGAACTCAAGATGGCCACAGAAAGTGAAGGCATGTTCAAAGCATTCAGTGTCTGCTGTTAGAACCAAATGTAATATTTTACAGTGTCGTCGGGCTTCTTAGTGCACTTTCCTGACAATACATGAGAAAACAACACCAGTGACAGATTAACTTCTGTATCCCCAAAAATAACCAAATTTCAGTTACTCAAGTGGATTACATCACGTTCTCTCACTTAAGTTTTTGAACATGTTGGTCTGACTTTGTGGAGAAGCCTCCTCCTATTTGGACAAGAATTTACCTTCCAGGTATGTGTCAGAAAAAATCATGGCACTTTCAAACTGAGCACATAGCTCCCTCACACCTCTATCTACAATTCTTACTCAGGAGGTCTGATGTTGAGAGTCTGAGGCTCTGCCCTTGAGTATTACAATTATAATACTACTACAGAAACCATGTTATCATCTAGCAGTCTTCATATATAATTGGGGAAGAACATAATCCTTTGATGTCTTTTAAAATATATAGAAATGGGAGAAGAAGATGTAGCTTAAAGGAGGAGGGGATTATGGCTACATCCTTAGGGTGTAAAATCAAGAGTTTATGGAGAGATTCTTAGTATATGTACAACAAATGTTACCACAGTGTTTTCTGTAACTGTCACTGAAAGCTCAAGTCATTTCATACTTGATCACTTGGAGAGCCACAAGAAAAATATAGCAGTAAATCTGACCATGTTTTAAAGAGTACATGAACATTTTTTTTATTTGTGTTAGATTGTATGTGAATACACAAGGGATAGTAAATCTCATTAATTTAATGTAAAACACAACTCTCCATAGGTTCTTTGTTCCTAAGGTTTGAGAGAATCACACGCCATTTGGCAGTCCCGTACATTTATTATAGTTCCATTTGGCTTTCATTGGCCCTTTCCTTTCAAATCCAAGGTAATCCTCAAATCCTCTGAACTTATTGTCTCTAGTGAAAGCATAGTTTTAATCTCATTGTAGCCTCACATAGAGGTTGTATTGTATATGTTGTTCGCTAATTAACTTCATTTTAAAAAAAAGACAGGGTAATAAATGATTTACAGAACACCAAAAATTCCAACCATGACAAATTTTTCTATAAAGCTAATAATTATTCTCTGGGGGAAATACTAGTAATCTTTAATATGTACCATTCTCCTTAATCTCCTCTCTAGTGGTTTTTATGCAAAGTATAGCTCTGTTCTGTCTCAGACTCATGGAATGTACTGCCATCCCTGCTTCTAGGTCTCACTCTAAAGCGTCTTACATGTCACATTACCACCACTTTTAACTTGTCTTAGTCTAAACAACTAATTTTCTTTTTCAGAGTTAGTCAGTTCTGTATCTCACAATAAAATGGAGAGGGGTCAAAAGATTTCTTTAATATAAGAGTTTTCATTTTCATGTAAAATAATTGGTGAGAAATTTATAATAAAATTTACACAGTTTCTGTTTTATAATGAATGCTTATTAACCATGTAAAATGTTATTGCAATGACCTTCAAAAGTGAATGTTTAAAAATCAACATGGAAATATAAACTCATTATATCCATCTATAAAAGGAGGGAGAAGAGCCAAAGCAAACCAACCAGTTGAAATGTAAAATGATTACATTGAAAATAATCAATATAAGAACACAAATGATAAGATGAGCAGATGAATGAATGAAAAAATTACTTCTTACAATAAGAAATAATAAACTCCTTGATTCCATTCACTAAACACGCTAAACCACTATCAAAGTCTTAGAACGAAGCAGTTTGGCTCTCTTAACACATGTTTTGATTCAACCATCCTCTTGGATCAATTTTATCATATAATCACTGAATCCAAACTATGTGTGTTCTGCTGTTATGAAGCCCTTGGTATTTCAGAAACAATACCATGGGTCTAAATTTTGGAAGGGAAGCAAACATTGTTACTATGTGAATGCATCCTCTTACTTTACAATGAAAGCAATTATTTTCTGCTTTCAACTTTCGTTAAATGGCCTTTAAATTCTTTCAAATGCCATTAAGCTATCCTGATCACCCTTTTAAAAAAGAATAAGTGTCTCGTTATATTTATTTCAAATAAGTTAGTGTCCTTAGTTATAAGTAGAAGATTACAACTGTAGATTATAAATACCAATAAAGAAAACATATTGCTGTCAAATCCTTTCTCTGATCTGTTTGTTTGCTCATTAACTTGAAAAGCCCAATCTTTGATCTTTGGTTTCAAAGACATCAAGATGACTTCCAAATGTTTGATATGCTGTCTATTTTTACATTGAATTCCACATAAAATGCATTTTTCGAAACCTAATGGTTGAAAAGTTATGTTACATTGAAGAGACAGTAAGTATTCAAATATTCCATATGACCTACTCTTTATTAGTCTACGTTGCTTACCAAAACCTAGGAGAAACAAGCTTAAACATGCAAGAAATTATGGTCAAGCATAGTTATTAATATTCTGGAATTGATAGGTTATTTATGCCTGGCATTCTTTCCCCCTGATTATTCAGGGAGACAGGAGGCTTATAAATATCTCATCACTCCACCGTCACAGAAATTTCCTCGACAGTGCTCATGCACAGCTATTAGCAATATGAATCTAACCATTACAAGGAGGAGGAAAATCGAACATGTGGCATTAATACGCAGTCCTGGTTCCTAACCATCTGATAGGCAGATGGTGTGAAGCGGCTTCTCCAGCTGAAATGAAGGGGCACATCATTTAAAGGCTTGTTTGCATTCTAACTGATATCACTGCCGTATTGATATACGCGATGCATCATGGCAGGATTTGAACAATCTAGTTTGCTTCAGTCATAAATGTTTACAGCCTTGTGTTTTTTTTTAATCTTATAAGCATGTTTAGAAGAGTGCATTTTTAATTTATGAAAGCTATTGTTTACTTCTGTTCAACTAGAAGATTAGTAGAAAGCTGGAATATTAAATTACTTCAATCAGAGCAATATAACCAAGACAGATAAATAAAGGGGGTTGCTATTTTCAGTAAGGATGTTAGTAAAGGAATTTTAAAATTAGCCCAGGCATTTTTGTGCATTAAATACATTTATTCATTTAAACCTTCCAGCTATTTTTCCCCCAAGTGGCATAGAGGGGAACTTAGTGCTTTACATAGTCATTCATTTAAAACTCTCACTGTGTGCAATTAATCTTGTCTAACAATTCAATTCAGAAAGTAAAACATCAAAAAGCATAGTTCAATTCAACACTCATTACTGTGAGGCAATCTTTCTGCTGCTGACAGTTCCTATAGACTTTGAAACGCTATGGTGAAGGTGCATTGTAAGCTCCATATGAGTCTGAATTACAACTCAATTGAAATCACTCCAAGACACAGAACCCTTGGTTCAGTACAGCAACTTGAAAACACCAGTATCTTTTTTTTTTATCTTACTCTACTTTTTTCTTATCCTTATTTAAATACCAGCTGTCCAAAAAGTGACACTAATCTCCAGTTATTTTATTTCTTATTACTTTCTAAATAAATTAAAAATGTGATTGAGCCATGTCTGTTCTCATCTCGAATGCTTAAATTGCAGAAATTATAAGCTACTAGAATAAGAAACTTAATCGTGCATCTGGTTAAAGTGAATATTTTCAGCGTGAACTTGTCTCTTAATGTCCATTAGACTGACTTTCTTGCCCTTTGTAGCACATTTGTATTCTGTGGAGAAAAGGAAAATTGATCCCTGAGGCCACTAATGGAAACACTTTCTATACCAGTTTTCAGTTTTTCAATTGATTGAATTAGATTTTAGAAATGTTTAGACTAACAATAACAACCAAAAAAAAAAAGCTACCTCACAAAGGTGCATAAACATATAGTAAGAAACATATTAGCTCCTTCTGAGTGAGGAGTTAGCTTGTCTATTGATGTTGTCATTGTACAGGTATTATTTAGGCAGTCAGGAAACAGTGTGGGGGATGAGATAGGCTGGAGAAACAGGAATTGGGAGGGTTTGGAGGGAGGGAATGAAAGCAAGAAAGAGATGCAATTATATTTTCATTGAAACAATATTATAAAAGAAGTCTTATTATTGCATAGTTAATCATTGATAAATCAAATAAGTATGAGGATTAACGGTATTATTTATGGATAGTTTAAGATTTCAGTTGCCCTGAAGGTAGGGGTTAGAACCTCAGTGGAATCAGAGGGCCAAACACCATGAGGATGCCATTTGGCCACGAGTAAATCACTGAAGCATTTTAATGGGGGCCTTTGAACATCTCACCTTCTGATCACTGAATCAGAGAAACAGGACAAACCAGAACAAGAAGAGTTAAATTCCTGTAATTTGGTTCAGTAGAATCGAACTCCTGTGTAGAAAGGCTAGCTTAGCGTGCCATGTCTACCTATTACTCTTCTTGAATACGATTCCCTCTAGAAAATAATTACTACGCCACCACTTGGGGACTCAACTTATAAACGTGGTTACTAGAAAAAGCCAATTTTTGTTTTCCTGATAATGAGATGCATGCACAAAGATAGTAATATTTTCCATAGCATTACAAAATTAAGCAATGACAGAACAAGCTCACTTCTAGGTGGCATTTCAGTCATGAACCTATTGAAAATAAAGGCAAAGAGAACAGAATAGAATCTAGCAAGTCACAGTGTTTGAAATAAGATCCGTCTCTTTACTTTAGAGCTTATGGACTTTATGAAGAGTCAAGGTTAGACAGACAAATAAATGCACAAATATGTCAGCTGATAGAGAAATCTGACCGAATTTTCAATGACAGTTTCATAAAATTCACAATATATTTGCCACAGAGAGAACCATAATTCACCTCTAATTGTGTGTGCAAAACTCTTTTATACGTAGTATTGATGAAATTCAACATTCATAATGTTGCCTGAATCCTATATCTAGTGTCCATCACTTAAAATGAATATTGTATTCCACATAACTTAAAATTGAAACAATTCTCATTATGCACCTTAACAGAAATAATCAAAATTTAACTCTTTCATCAAAGCATAATATCCCATATCTTACTTTTCTATTTCTTAATGGACAAGGCATTAGCTTCCTTGTGTCATTCTACGGCCCAGTATTTCTTCTCATATTTAGAGTCATCAAGTAAAATGACCTAGTAATTAAGCCTAGGCAGGGAGTTCTAACTAGCCTGAATATGACTGACAGAATATGACATACAAAAAAAGATGTTTTCCAAGAAGCAACTAGATAATGTATTGCTGAGCTGGGCTAGATTGATGAGCTAAGTAAAAATACCACAAGCACATTTATTCTACAAAAGTATCATCTTGCCTGCATTTGAAATTAAGTAATCTTTTCAAATACCTTACTTTGTTTCAATTTCTTTTGATATTTCAATAAGTTCCTCTTTTATCTTTGTTCTTCTCAGAATGCATCTGCACCCTTGTGGCTCTGCTGGATTAAAGTTTGTTATGAGGATAGAAGAGAGGAAAGGGGAAGAGAGAAGGGGAGGGGAGGAGAGGGGAGGGGAGGAGAGGGCAGGAGAGTAGAGGGGAGGAGAGGAGAGGAGAGGAGAGGAGAGGAGAGGAGAGGAGAGGAGAGGGGAGGGGAGGGGGAGGGGAGGGGATAGGGGAGGGGAGAGGGGAGGGTAGAGGAAAGGAGGGGGGAGGGGAGGGGAGGGGAGGGGAGGGGAGGGGAGGGGAGGGGAGGGGAGAGGAGAGGAGAGGAGAGGAGAGGAGAGGAGAGGAGAGGAGAGGAGAGGATAGAGGAGAGGAGAGGAGAGGAGAGGAGAGGAGAGGAGAGGAGAGGAGAGACGAGAGGAGAGGAGAGGATAGAGGAGAGGAGAGGAGAGGATAGAGGAGAGGAGAGGAGAGGATAGAGGAGAGGAGAGGATAGAGGAGAGGAGAGGAGAGGAGAGGAGAGGAGAGGAGAGGAGAGGAGAGACGAGAGGCGAGGCGAGTCGAGGCGAGGAGAGGAGAAATCCAGGGTTTTTTTTTACATTTGAGATCTGTTTAGAGAAAATTATACAAAGACATCAAAATATGTGAAAAATAGGGACATAAAAGTTTTCTGATATGCTAACATAAGTATTTTCATGAAAACACCCATGAGGATTGTATAGTCACGGAGACATAAATATTTACGGACATTGATTTTTGTCTTAAGAAAATTCAGTTCAGGGTCAGGGTGAATTGGGAACATTTTAGCTCCCATCTCTGAGTAATAGACAAGTACATAGGGTCCAACACTCAAGATAATGCATCCTCCACTTTATGTTCTTGCAGGTATGTCAGTCTTTCTGGAGGGACATAATCAGACTATAGGGTAGAGATTTTCCTCATTTGTTTGCAAAGAAAGCCTGAATGTAGATAATGCTTAGAAAAGAAGGAATCAAGAAGAGCCCTACTGTTGGACCTTGAGGAAAAAACAATTCAGATGAACTTTGAAAGGACAGACCCCACCCCCTCTGAGGGATAGGGAATGGTCAAAAGAAAAATGCACATGGACCCAAGCTGAGGAAGGCATCAGTTTGAGTCTGATGAAGTCTTTGTCTTAGCACAACTTTGTAATCACTATGAAGTTACTTAACGACTTGAATGAGTCATAGGCAAATTTAGCTTGATCACAATATGACATTGTTGCTTTTCAAGAATAAAAATGTGCCCTTATGAAGCCTGATTACCATGTTCAGCATAGCTCACTTGGAAAGAGAGCAGATGAGTATTCTATTATTCACGTCTCCCTTTTTGCTATAAAATATTTCAATAGAAAAAGATGTTTACTTCTGATAGGAAAATAAATGTGACTTTGGGGATTTTGAATTATTTGCTGTTTGTCAGTAGTTTTTATTTGTTTTCAGAATAACAGTGAGAGCAAATCCTGAACCTTCCTAACATGTTTTCACTTTGAGACCATCATCCAGGTTTGTACAGATCCAGTGGCTCCTCTTAACCTAATTTGTTTTGTGCCATGAGATTCTATTAAAAGAAACTAAATCACTGCAGTAGATTTATTCACCTTAAATAATTTAAGCTAATTGAAAATGAGCCAAACTAAAACTAAAACACTTTCTTAGGCATTCAACTTCTGCATGTCAATTAGTAATTTAAACAACCAGCTAATTACAGGAGCTTTGCAAGAAACAGGAGCAACTCCATGTGCACAGGCCTCTGTCTCCTCTGAGCTAAGACACAGGTAAGCAGCAGATGTGACTCCCGCACATGTGCATCGCTTCCATGGCTTAGTAACATTTCAGGAAAGTGCTTCCATTGATATATATATATTCGATATTTTTCTCATCTTTCCACAAAACTCTTTTCAAGAAAATTCATTTTAAAACAAACACCTACCGAAAATGTCATTTCTGATCACCCTTTCACAGTGAGGAAATCGCAAACTTGTAGTGTGACTGGAGGAAATGACTGACTTGCATTTTTAATCAATCTGATTACTATTAAGTCATAATATTAAGAAACTGAAATTCTATGAATTTGCTCAAAAAGGAGACTCTGCTTAACATTACTTTACTTATGTTCCTAACTTAAATCAGTTAAATATTCTTTTAATTTAGTCTTTTTAACAGGTCCAAAAAGAAAAAAAATGCTATTACCAATCTCCATTCTTCTTTTCATCTTGATATGCATCTTTGGGAAATAAGTTATCATATTTTTTCCCTCATGAATATATTTACTTCTTTGTTACTCCTTTGTACTATCTGAATTATAGGAACCTGTCATAGGTACAACCATCCTGTAAAAATCTCAAAACTTCTATTTGCAGTGTTTTACCAGAGATCTTTCTGGTGAGATTTAAAAAAAAAATCAAATATAACTTTATTTTAGAAGTACAACCTTTTTTTTGAAATATTGCTGAAGTACATTGTGAATAAAGACAACACACTTAATGGGACTTCCTCTGCCTTAAACAGCATTCCTCTTTTCAAAAGCAATAGCTGCTCAGGCCACACGGAGTCTTCTGAATTATTCATTTCATGTGCAACCTTGGCTAGACCATAAATTGTTACTTTATCTAATCAAAGGAGACTTAACTCTACAGAAGGTCAAAGGTTTAATTTTGTGAAGTATTATCTTACGCTATGAGTTTAACTGAAAAATAGAAGAAGAAAAACAGCCAAGAAACTGGTAGTAAATGAGCCTTTATTGCCTCAGGCATTGGCCTAGTTAATAAACTTTCATTGAAGGTTTCTTTCAACTGTTACGGACAATGAGAGGGGAAAAAAATCTTAAATTACAGCCATGTGTGACTTTTAAAGCAGTCATTCTTTTTTATCTCAACTTCTTTAGCTCAGAAAGAAAAAAAGAGAGAGACAAAGAGAGATTGTCTTCAGTCTCTTAACCAAAAATGTATGTTTCTAAACAGATGAAAAAGTACAGATAAACTTTTCGAGAAGCAGAGGTCAGCTTTGAACAATGTAAAAAATACATTCTTTAGGTGTTGAGTCTTAAAGAATGATCTCTCAAGCTCAGTGGCAAACTACAAAGAGGACAGGGAAGACATGAGTTAGTTCTTCCCCATGACCCCCACTCTTACAGTCTTCTGAATGATAATACAGAAAGTCTTATATTTCAGTCACTGTGCAAGGTTCATGCCAGATTTAATGTTAATTAAAGGCAATGCACTTATTATATTATCTATCTCTTAAACTCCTCAAGTGGAAAAATCCCTCTCCTGTATCATTCAAAAACACTAGTAGCAAATATTTAATTTTAACAATAGTCAATTAAAATGTGTAGGAGGAACAACAGCATCTGTCTAGCTTACACTTTCAGCCAATGAGCTCTCTGCACTTCTCATTTTTGCATTTGCTAGAGGAGATGATAAGTCAACTTCTCAAGAACAACTGTATTCTCATCTTTTTTTCCCCAGAGACACTGTGTGATGATCAAAGACATCTTGATCGACCCATCCATGCATTAAAGAAGACATATTTTCCATGTAAATCTTCAATTTTATCAGAAAATGTTTATAATTTCACTTTCAATCAACTTAGAAATATTTTCATGCCTACCATTTTATCTGTATAATTTTCCATGATAATCTTCAATTTTAATGTTTTTCCATATATTTTTTCAATTTTATCAGAAATATTTTCCATGTAAATCTTCAAATTTATCAGAAAATGTTTATAATTCTACTTTCAATCAACTTAGGAATATTTTTATTCCTACCAATTTATCTGTATAAATTTCTTCAATTTTATCAGAGATATTTTCCATGTAAATCTTCAATTTCATCAGAAAATGTTTTTACTTCACTTTCAATCAATTTAGGAATATTTTTATGCCTACCATCTTATCTGTATAGTGTTTCATGAAATAGTCAGTTTTAACGTGTTTTTCTATATAATTCTTGAGTTTTATCAGAAATATTTTCCTTGTAGATTTTCAATTTTATCAGAAAATGTTTATAATTCCAGCTCAATCAACTTAGGAATATTTTTATGCCTACCATTTTATCTGTATAATTTTTCCATGAAATAGTCAATCTTAATGTGTTTTTCTATATATTTCTTCAATTTTATCAGAGATAGTTTCCATGTATTTTTACACAATGGAATAGTACTCAGCAATTAAAAACAATGAATTCATGAAATTCTTAGGCAAATGGGGAACAGGGGGAGGGAAGAGGGCTTATGAGACTTTCAGGGAAGGGGGGACTGGGAAAGGGGAAATCATTTGGGATGTAAATAAAGAATATAGAAAATAAAAATAATAATAAATAAAAAAAAGAAGAGAGATTCCTGGGTACTTAACTGTGGTCCAAGGTAGAAACAGTGGTCTCCTACTACTTCCATCCTATTGTGGAAGACAAAGTAAAGGGGGACTTAAAGAAACAAACCTGACCAGGTTTCATTTCCCAAAGTATTCTCACCAGGGTATGTAACCCTCCCTCTCTAGCAACAGAACAGGCACTCTCTTCATGACATGCTCATGTCCCCAGGACCGAATTTTGGTCACCTATGAATCAATTCAGAATGGCAGCCTACTCAAGCTTCACAGGGATGAAAGCATGACCTCTAAGAGCTACTTTCCACACTGCAAGGGAGCAATGAGCCTTACTCCAGGGAAGAGGCAGACACAAGTTCCTATCACTACTTCTGCTACTTTTCTGTATTTACTGAGAAGAGCAGAGCAACTCCTGAGAAGGAGAAAGCTACTGAGACTTAAGACAATTGAACTTTGAGGAGAGAGTGAAAAGTAAACTTCTGTGTACAACAGGAGAACCCCCAATTTACATTTTGGTTACAGTTTAATCCAGGTACCAGAATCTGAGGAAAACTGATACAATTGGTCTTCATTAATGGAAAGAGTCTTTGAGAATCAATGGGTAGATTTTGCAATGGTGCAAAAATCCCAACTTTAACATTACAGGAGGAAGCAAGTACAGAGTTCACCTGAGGAGATTTTCTTTCTTCTTTTGCCCCACTTTTTTTCCTGCCTAACTTATAAACATGCACATGGTCAGAGAGCACACAAGATGCATCAGCTACTTCCAGGAAAAGAATCGCAACACTGTTTGAATGTAAAGTTTTATATATCCATATAAATATATGGATTATATATATATTTGTTAAAAACAAGGACAATCATGCTTTAAAATTACAGTTCTATTCTCACTTATTGTTTCTTTTAGAGAAAATGACCAAGGTACATTAGAAAATGACCCAGAGGTCAGAAATGCCTGGGAGAGAAACAAACTCAGGTATCTCAAGTTTAATTCTTTTTCCATTAATCAAAGTTTTATGGGTTTGGGAAAGTTCTGCTGTGGAGCACAGAGAGGATACGAAAGAAGCCAGATCAAGGGAATTCAAAGGATTTATTAAATGTGCAGACAGTAAGTCAGACTGGTGTTTTAGCTAGATTGACTCAATTAATTAATTGTGCGTTGTGAAACTCTGAAATGCTCCAGGAACATGCTCAATCCTGCAATGCAGCATAGCACTTAGAATCTTTGAACCACCTGGAGCTCTTGTTGTTGTTTTTTTCTTTAACCTAATATACAGTTTGACACAGATCCTAGGGTAATGGAATACAGTTTCAGATCGAAGTAATATCTAAACATTGCCACACTAGCCTGGTTGCCCTAACAGAATACCGTGTTCCTGAAACTCAAGAAACTCAAAGTTGGCAAACAAACTCATCCTCTCAGCTCTGGCTGGAAAGGTCTTCAAGTAAATTCTTTGTGCTCTAATAAGCCTTTTCCTGTTTCACAGAAACAAATATATATTACTTCAGCCATAGCTTTTTTTTTTTTTCAGGCTGGGACTCAGTCAAAGGAAACTATTGTGTTTGACCACAAACATTGTGAGCACAACAGCTCAGCACAGATAAACACGGAAGCTAGCTTGGCATCTGACCATAGAGACATCAGAAGTCTTATCATTTTATCTAGTGGGCCTCAATTCGTAATGATAAAAATGTCACACTGGAATGTTTTCGTAAGTGGAAAATTGGGGCTGGAGCGATGGCTTAGAAGTGAAGAGCATAGGTTACTCTTTCAGAGGGCTTGCATTTGACTCTCGACACCCACATCAGGCAGATCCCAACCACCTGTAACTCTAGCTCCAGGGGTACTCGGAACCTCTGGCTTCTACTGAACCAGCACTCCTGTGCTCTTACCCATATATAAACACAAACAATGATTTTTGAAAAGATTTTCAGAAACAGAAGAATAGTCACTAAGCATACACTTAGAGGAATAAACACTCATTAAATATAAAGACCATTGAAATAATAACTACTCATAGTCTATTTTCATGAAGCCCACAAGACAAAGACACTAAATCAATACTGAACATCCATGTTCAGGGGCCTAGAGGAAACAGCTACAAGTGTAAATGCTGAAGGGTAGTTGTGTTATAGGCTTGAAGTTAGAAACAATCTACAAGTTTATGTTTGGATCCCATGCTTAAAATAGTTAGAGAAAAATAAAAGGGGTCTTAGTGACTCATATGACAATAAATTTATAAGAATGATGATGAACATTAATAAAACCTTAATATTGTGAGCAATATCACAAATTTAAAATCTTGATTTTTTTTTATCAGTTCATTACAAAGCATAAACAAAGATGCTTGAGAGAGCAGGGAAGTGAAAATAAATAAAAAGTCTCAAATTAAATAGTATCATTCTGGAGAGACAGGAAGCGTTGTCTTAGATCAGAAGGTTTGAAATGCACAGTTCAGGATGGGAAGTCATTGCATTAAGTGTCGAGAATCCAAATTTGTATCAAATCTTTGTGGCGTTACATCCCCACATTATCAAGTTGAATTCAAGAAATCTTTCAGCTGATTACATTTAAAGATGGGGACATTTTTCCTTCAAAGGAAATTTTCTCAGGTGAAGTCCAAAAGATCCTTTCTTGAGAATTCCTGAGCCTTAGTCATGTGATCTGACCTGCATAGCCAACCAAAGAGAAGGAATGACCACAGTTAATTGGAATATGGTTCTGCTTCTCCTGGTAAGAAGAAAATCATGATACCTTAATAAAATCAGACTAACATCAGAAAGGAAGAGAAGGGAGGGAAGAGAGAACAAAAATTATCAAGGTCTGCCGATATAAAGAAAAAACCCTATTGTAGAATAAAAGAATATAACAATATTTAATATCCTTAATAATAACTAGAAGTACTCTGATATTTTCAATAATCCAATATTTAAATGTTTATGCATTATGCAATGTTTAAATTATGCACAATCTATATTTCTTTTAGCTAAGAAAATATTTTTCCTCCAAATCTATTATGCATTTCAGAATACAAAATTTTGTTGCATTTTTTTTCAAATAAAGACTTCATAAAAATCTGTGGTGACCTTGATTTTTTTTACTTTTAGATCCACCAGAACACAAAACATGAAACAACACTAACTGCTATGTTTTCTTTGCCACATTTAACTGCAGATGTCTGTAGAAAGAGTAATGTGATCCTAAACCTTTAAAATATATATAAGATAATATACAAGACTTTACAGTTTTTGATATTGTTCATAGTATTTCAGTGACTATCCAATTATCATTTGATTATGAGGTAATTAAATTTGCACAAGACAAGGAAATCTGAACACCGAGGTCACTTTTGAACAGCATCAACTAGACATCTAAACATGTACACATATTTATCGCCATGACAGTGCTGTTTAATCTCTTCAATTATACTGTTAATAAAACAAATGCTAATTGCTTTTAAGAGTTTAAATATTAAAAATTATTGTAGAAAAGTCATGAAAGTTATGTGTCTTTATTTATTCCTTGAAGTTGTGTTTATAATCCTAGTTTAGTTCTGGTCACAGTCCTCACAAAAGAAACTTCTGAGTGCAGTGGGCAGAGGTTAATATAGAGTCTCAGAACTGGTCCAAGCCCCAGAGAACAAATAAAGGTGGGATGCAAGGCCATAGTGGAACATTAATATCACCCATTTCAAGTCTCAGAGAAAAGAAGAGACAGAAAGAGGGTAAAGACCTGGAGGATGGGAAGGAGTGCTGTGAAGCACTGTGTTCTGGATATGACCTGGCCATTGCACACATGTTTTCTCTGCATCTACAGACACAATACTAGGCTAGTCATCATTTAATCATGTATCAGGAACTTGGTAATGAGATTTCACTCTTTCCTAAAATACTATTGGAAGTTAATTTTTTCTCAAAGGGGGGGGTCTTATCTAATGGTATATATCCTGATTAATTGCCCAGACTCCAGACCTCCCCACCCATGTTCTTTAAAGCAACCCTAATTAATCTCGATAGGTCACACATACAGAAAATATCTTAAGAAGAAAAAAGCTTGAATTGAATAGAGAAAGGGGTGAGAAAGTAATGGGACCAAACTGGCTGAAAATGTACTTGGAAATGACTAAACCTCCTAATATATGTTTGTAAAATTGTTGAAGAAAGAAAAAATAAATTGCATGAAGTAACAGAAAAAAAGAAAAAGTAATATATGCAAAGTCTATAATTCTAATCCCAAACTTTCTTTATTATGGAAAGATAACTTCTGTAAGATCTGCCTACTATAGCTAACTGTCTTATAGCTGTGAAAGTATAGATCATGTTGCCTAGTTCTTGCAGAACGGATGAGAACATTAAATAACATACTAAGTGTAAGTGCTCAATGACACAGGTGTTTCAGGACAACACCACCACTTCTGCTTGCTGTCATTGCAGCACAGAAAGCCTTTATCACTTTTCATCAGTTTCCCCACTGTTGATAAAGTCATCTTTACATGCTCAGAGCAGAGTACAAAGCCACATTGATACACTGCCTCCTTCCACTGTACTCTCCGTGGTCACTAGTAGAATCAAACTTTTCACAAGAAATCTTGTTGTTGTAAGTACTTGAATGAAAAGACATTGGATCAACTACAAAATTCCTTAAAAACTGGACCTACAATTTTCTAAGAGTGCCTAAACAAAGCATTAACTTTCTTGAAGAATGACCCTGAGAATATGTTTTGTTGGATAGGAAAAGTAAGTGAAGGGCTATATGAACAGACCATCAGTTATACTTGAAACACTAAGCACTCCATACAAGAAGAGTGTTGATACTTCTGTTGTCACTGGAAGATACTAAAATGAATAATTCAACACAATAAACTAACATATAAATGATGAAAATGGAATTAAAATTTATGTTTATGATGGTTAATAACTATTGCTAATATGACTGAATTGAGAGATGTTGAGCAAATGGGTTAGGACAGCAACCCTCTGGTGTGTATGTGACAGGATGCATTTCCTTAGTCAATTAGATCATAAGAGTTCTCAAGTAATGAATGCATTAGTCCTGTTACATTGGTTTCATAATCCTAGAGTATCATTGGAAAGTGATGAAAAGATTGGATTTGCAGGCTGGCCGGAGAAAGCAAATCATTGCAGGAGTGTTCTCAGGGCTTCAGCTTGTCCTGCTGTCTTCCCAGTGTGCTGTCAGATGGGAGATGAAGAATTCTCTCCATCATGTACACTCACTGTAATAGTGTCCTTCTCAAGTGCATGTTATCCCGTAACTTGTACTGATTTCCCTTCAGCTAAAAGTCAAGATACATACTAACTCCCTCCAGTTGCTCTATCTAACTTTGTGACTAGTGTGAGAAAAGAAACTCAAGCAGCACTATAGCAAAATGAAAACTAAATAATGGAATAGCACAAATGACACCATATTGAGACTGAATTATCCATCTCATTAGAGGAGAGAGGATTATAAGGCTAATTATAATATGACAAACTTAAACCCAAAATAAAATGCAGTCAAATGGTTTTGAACAACATTGTTCTAACAAAACAGTATAAACTCTTGCATAAAGCTGAAATTTTTGATTTGAAATGCATATTTATTGTATATTCTGAATATTAATCTTCAGTCAAATAAATGGTAGAGATATCTACTATTATATAGGTTGTTATTTCACTCTGTTAAAGCCCCTTTTTGGAACCAAAATTTGCTAATTTGAGATAACTGTTTACCTAAATTAACTTTTTATATTTAATTGCATCAATATTCATAATTAATGTACATAAATGAAGGAAAAATTATTATGAAGAAATAATTTTGAAGAAATAAGTAAGCATATGTCTCTCAGATATTTCTATAATCACTAAATTACCATAAACATATATATATATACATGCATATAAAGTAAGTACTTGTGGAAGCCTATCTTCTCTAATCTCGGAATTGT